>CM031238.1:659271408-659981408 GCA_018340775.1 Taxus wallichiana var. yunnanensis | reverse complement strand
CGGAATAGGGAGGCAGAGTTTCCAGGAGGAGCGTTGCATTTGATTGCACAAGTCTAGAGGAGCGTTGCATTTGACTGCACAAGTTTAGAGGAGGAGCCTTGCATTCCATTTCTCAAAGGCCGGGTAACCTACTAACCTACTGTTTACCATTTTATTTCATTTGCTTGAGATGCTATCCATTCATTTGCGTTATAGTGACTTATTTTCAGCATAGAATCAATAGTACAACCTGCAAATCAATTTAGTTTAACATCCCCTGTTCAAGATCCCTGGAAACCCTTACAGTCTATTATAGAAGTTTAACTGCCAGAAATTGTTCAATTTTTCTTTCTATTAACGAGTATTTAACTCAGAAATATGTGGTTTCAACACATCAACCAATTTTATTACTCATATACAACCTGACATGTTGGATTCTACTCATAAAAACTGAATACCGCTTCAATTCTTCGGAACAGGGGAATTCCCACAGACCCCAAAAAATGGTAGTATCAAGAAGCCAAATACAGGAGACGCCATCTTTAAATTAGTAAATTTCATTTTCTGTCTTCCTTTGTCCCATGTGACTTCGAATAGCCCAGGACATTTATGTTCAATAATCTACCTTTACCTTCTGAAGGCCAATGTGACTTAGATGCCAATTTGATATTTAAAAGCTTGCAGTCTTTATGGTAATTTTAATACTTCTGACCTTGGCATTTGGTGCTGCCTCTAGGACAAAACTGATTTTAAATTTAGACGTTCTAATTCTGTATCTAGGCTTATAATCAGTTACACAAATTCATTTAGGATCGTCGCATAAACTTATTCTACAATATGACATTCAATTCTTTGTTGCAAGTTTCTACTGTAATTGCTCTAAGATTACCTAGTGTTATTTTATGTGTTGTTTCAATTTAATACACCGGTTTTCCATTTTTTTCCATAGGCTACTGAGTTGGTTTTAGATTCCACATCAGTCACATGATTGCAAGTTATATGGGTTTGCAAATTCTCACAATCCCGCTTTACACAGTTAAACATAAATTCCAAGAACTTGTATGTTCATTACAGAATTCGAGTCTTCAATTAAATGCATTGAAGACTCGAGTTCTGTAATAATTTATAAACATGTATTATGTAGGCTTCTATTATGATGTTGTGCTTTTTGATTGAATCTTTCTAGAACATCAACATGATTGAACTTTGCATTGCATCTCAAAATCAATTCTACCTGAACTATTCTTCTTCTAGGTGTTGTTTCAATGTTATACACTGGTCTTCCATTTTTGTCTTTAGGGTACTGAGATGGTTTTCAGTTTCTGCATCAATCACTTGATTGTAAAATATATGGACTTGCAGATTCCCACAATCCCGCTTTAGATAGTTGAACATAGTATCCAAGAACCGATGTTGCAAAAATCTGATTCTCACATTAATTACAGAACCCAAGTCTTCAATTAAATCCAAAATTTGATGTTGTGTTTCTTGATCTATGTTTCTCGTACATCAACATAATAGAATTTTTCAATACATTGCAAAATCTATTCTTCCTTTTAACGTTCAAGAACTCCGAACTTTAGTTTGTCAACTTGGCTTCTGGATGTTCTTCCGCCAGGTTTTTTGTTCATCTTTTAGAACCCGAAATTGCAATCAGATGCAAAATCTGATGATGCAATTCCTTACTCAACGCTTCTAATACACTAAAAATAACAGAAGTTAACAAAACTTAAATTGATTCTGCTTTCCAAACTTTAGTATGTCAATTAGCTTCAAAATATTCCTTCAAATTTAATATTCCTTTGTTAAAATTTAGTTATGGAATACTATTTTTACTTTAATAAGTAAGCAAACTTGGACTACTCAATAAATAAATGAATGAAAGATTTTAATGATGTCTACGAGACTGAAGAGTCTATGGAGCCAAAAGCTAAAACTTTCAGATGAATTCAGAATCTTTTTAATATCAAATCTTCTACTGTAAATAAAAAACCACAATATTTTTTCTCAAGAAGCTTCTTGAATGCTTTGGCTTCTTCAACCTTATCCCTTGCCATAAAGAACCCATGAATTGATTGTGAGTTTGGTATTTAATAAAAGAGCATATTCTGAGGCCATAGATGTTCCCAAAACTTCACCAGCAAGATAAACAACTAAGGAGAGTGAGGGTCTCCTTGTTTGATGCCTATGCAGGAGATGAAATAGCCGGCAAGGCTGCGGTTGATAAGAAAGGAGAACTAAGGGGAAGAGATGGATCAGTTATCTCTAGCACACCAATCATCCCAAAAGTCAAACTTGGCAAGGATTTGGAGAAAGTTCCAATCCACTCTATCAAAGCCCGTGCTGATTCAAGTTTACTGACCATAGCCTGATCTTTTCTAGCTTTGAGGAATGGAGGAGTTCATGAGTCATCCCTGTTCAGTCAAGAATTTGTTTGCATTCTACAAACCTTCCTTGATCTGGAGAGATCAGAGAAGGAAGAATAGCTTCAAAATGTTCCACATAATTTTGGGGATTAGCTTCTAGATATTATTACCAAGGGAGATTGGGCAGAAGTCTCCAAAGGATTCGACTCCAAGATGATAGCCATCATGGTACAATTTCAATCAGACATCTTTTTGACTAACAAAATTTGTTAATAGCTTTAAATAAATCCTCCATGGTCTCCCAGATGGACTCAAAAAATCTGCTGGAAAGCCATATTTCTTCATATTTCTTCATTTTGACCAAGGCAGCTTTTGCTTTGTTAGTAGAAATATAGGGCAAGAAGGGAACTGCTAGTTTTTCAGAGACTAGGTATGTTGTGTAGGAAATAGGGTTGCACATCCAACGAATTGTCTCTTGCTGAAGCAAGAGAAGATTTGTAGAATTCCACAGCTTCATATTTGATTGGAAGATGTTGGAGATCATTTAAGCACGTCTCTCTGGTAGGGGGTGTGATGAAAAACAGGGGTTTCATTGGACTACGATAGCTAGAAGGTCTTCTTTTTGGAGTATGAGATTTCCGGCTCGCCTTTAAGGTGTTCTTCCTATAGGATGGGATGAAATACTATTCAGGTGCCAAGAAGCATAGATATATCCAACACCTCCAAGCTTCTAGATTTTTGTTCGAAAAGATTGTTGAAGAAGGTTTTATTTCAGTCCTTAAGATGACTTTTGAAAACCTTCAGTTTTTGTGATAGTTTGATCCAACAACGCGAGACCATCATTTCTAAATAACCAGAGACCACCTTTTAAGAAATGACCCTGATCTGATCAATTGACCACTTGGCAAGGAATTGAATTCTTTGAAGTCTCCTAGTGCTTATCAATCAAGTACTTTGTCTCCCTTTTTATGACTGGATTCCAACAAATTGACCAGTTGGTATGACAGACAATTGATTTCAAGAGCAAGGATCTTGTCCATCCGAGGCGGTGTTTACAATCAAGGGATCTGGGTCTTAGGTAGTATGTTGTTCACCCGTTTTGTGTGTTTCTGGATTATTGCATGAGTCATTCGTAGGCTTGGAATTTGATGATTTGCGTCCTGTGATCACTCCCTTTAGACTTTTACTTACCCAATTTTACTTTTCATAGAACCACAGATTTGACTATATACAAAATTAACCGTATCCTATATCTGAATGCCTCAAATGTAGAGCTTTCCTTAAGTATGTTCTTAGACTTTGAAATAGTCATCGTATAGGTTTCCAATTATAAACAAGTTAAACTAAATAGAAACGATTGGAAGATGATCAAATGATATGTTTCATAAAATTAATTATAATTTTTATGTTGTTCAAGGTCCTATTCTACTTTCTTAATTTTTGCAGTTTGGACAACAACTATTGTAAATTGTCAATATTTTAAATTGTTTGAAGTTTTGTGCAATTCCTTCAGTTTCCATCTAAATATATATTGATATAAAAAAGGTAAATCTCTGATTATAATTATATTCTTAATTATGATTTTAATAAAAGTTTTTGATTCATGTAGTAGTTTTATAGCCTGAATCGAGTATGTGCCCTTCCCCAAATCAATTTATAACTGTATAAATATCTTTAAACTGTAATTTTAAAGGCAAACTCAGGATATAGCGGGAGTGAAATTTCTGTTTAATAGGCTTAGTGGACGTCAAATTCCAGGTCTGGTTGTACCATGTTTTGTTAGTAGAGGAATGTTTATAATACCTTGGACAACCTGGTTTTAGATGCCCCTTTTATTATTTAATACTTATTCTCATTTTATTCAGAGTAGATGATGTTGGGAAGGGGATCACTTCTCTTTCACAATCTTTTGGTTAAGCCTTTGACTTGGGCCACAAATATCTAATTATCTATTAAAATTTTTTAATGGCATATGTTTTTAGGAGATTCTATTTTTCCATCTATAATATTCGTATAAACTTACAGATAATTCACTTTAAAATTCTATTTCATTTTCATTTTCAAGAAGATGGAAATTTTGGTTTTTTTAATTTTATTTTTCTAATAGTGAACTTATTGCAAACAACAAATTTTTGCAATTAAAACTAGTATGCCACATTTAAACACATGTAGAAACGATGTTGCCATGGAGGTTGAGCACTTTAAAGGGTGCGCATTATCAATTGGGAGAATGCTCTTTGCACTGTAAACAAGGTCGTTCTAGATTAAGCGCAATTTGACATCAAAACACTCACGCTTAGTCGTTTCGGAAATAATCATTGTTATATAAGTGGCATTCAACCCACTTCATAGGTCCTTTGTCCTTCTACATGGCATACGAGATGAATTCCTCTCCATGGGGATAAATTCTAGCCATTTTTCCTACTTGACCTGCTCAAGATGTGCAAGAAAAGCTTCAAAAGATTGGTTACAACAATGCATATGAGTTTTGAACACTTATCTAATGACAAGGATGCTTTGACTGGTGGAAAATTTTGGGGCAATTAATCTGATGAAAAGGATTTTCCTTGCATTAATGGTATTATTGCTCCTCATATTGTTTATTGGCATCATTCATGGTGAACACGAATTAATACATTTTTATTTCTATTTTGCTTATTAGTGGACTTATGGTTTTATATGATCATTGGAGAATAATTAGTAGATGTCATCTCATGGGTAAGCAACATGGTAAGCATAATCAATAATCCATAAAGATCAAGAGCAAAGAGTGTAATAGTGAATGGTAGAGTAGTATGTAAGTAGATACATGACTCAACACCTAATGGATCCATTGGGACCTATGACATGACATGACATGACACACCCACCAAAAAGAAAATATAAATGACAAGACATGATGACTTAACCAATGTTAGTAGTAGTTGTTTATCAATCGACGTGCTAGGAGCAAGTGCATCCAAATCAAGAGATGTATCAATCAATGTGCTAGGAGAAAACGTATATAGATCAAGATATGTATCAATCAGTGTTCCATAAGCAATGTGTCTAAATCAAGATATGCATCAATTAATGTGTTGGGAGTGTGTTTAAATCAAGATATGTATCAATCAATGTGCTTATGAGCAATGTGTCTATAAATAATGTGCTCCCTAAACAACATGTGTCATATGGAATGTGGCTCAAGAAAGATATGTCTCATGCAATATGTCATAAATGATGTATTCCAATCAATAGATGTATCAATTAATTAGTCTAGAAAACAATATGGGTGACAGGCACCATGTGCAATCAAATGAGCATAGAGTAGACAAGTAGTGAGCAATTAATGTATAGAGTAAACAATGTCATAGAGCAAATCAAACATATATCATAAAAACATGGAGAATACAAGTGCTGCATGGAGCAATGTGCTATGAGCCATGTGTCTACAAACAATGTGTCATACACAATGTGGCTCAAACAAGATATATCTCAAATAATATGTCATAAACAACGTGGTTCAATCAATAGATGTATCAATTAATGTGTCCAAAATGCAATATGAGTGATAGACAACATGTGTAATCAAATGAGCATAGAGCAAACAAGTATTGAGAAACCGATGGATAGAGAAAAAAATGACATAGAGAAAGTAAAGCATGGAGCATACAAAGCATGAAAACAAACAAATACATAGAGAAAATTAGTAAAGAGCATACAAGGCATAAAGAAAACAAGGCACAAAGTAAACAAGAAGTGAGCAACAAATGCACAATGGAAACAATGACAAAGTAAACAAAACATAGAGCATACAAGGCATAGAGAAAATAATGGCATATAAAACAAAACATAGGGCGTACAAGGCATAGATCAAACAAAACAAGGGCCAAACAAGTGCTTAGAGCTCACGTCATAAAAGAAAATAGCGTATAGAGAAAACAAGTGCACAAAGCATACAAGACATAGAGCAAACAAGTGCATAGAGCATACATAACATAGAGAAAACAATGACATAGATAAAACAAAGCATAGAGCGTACAAGACATAACAATAACAAGTAAAGGAGCAAACAAGTGCTTAGAGGAATCACATCATATAAGAAAACAATGCATAAAACAAACAAGTACACAGAGCATACAAAACAATGCAAACAAGTGCACAAAGAAAACAAGTGGTGAGAAATCAATGCATATCGAAAATGATTACATAGAACAAACAAAGTACAAAGCATCTAACGAATAGAGCAAACAAATGCATAGAGAAAACAATGACATGGTGAAAACAAAGCATAGAGCATAGAAAAAGGAATAGAGCAAGCTACTAGTGAGAAACCATGCATAAAGAAAACAATGACATAGAACAAACAAAGCATATTGCATACTGAGGCATAAAGAAAAAAATGTATAGAGAAAATAAGTGCTTAGAACAACCACGTCTTAAAAGTAAATGGTGCGTAGAACAAACAATGACATAGAGCATACAATGCATAAAGAAAACAAGTGCTCCAAGCATACAAGATAGAGAAAGCAAGTGCATAAAGTGACCATGTCATAAAAGCATACAATGCATAGAGAAAACAATGATGTAGAGCATAGAGAAACAAGCATTAGAGAAAACACCTAGTGAGAAACCAATGCACAAAGCAAACAAGACAAAGAAAATAAGTTCTCTGAGAATACAAGATAGAGAAAAAAGTGCATAGAGCGACCATGTCATAAAAGCATACAATGGATAGAGAAAACAATGACGAAGAACATAGAGAAAAGGGATAGAGCAAATAACTAGTGAGAAACCAATGCACACACCAAACAATGATAGAGAAAAAAAAACATAGAGCATACAAGGCATAAAGCAAACAAGGCATAGAGTGACCATGTCATAAAAACATACAACACATAGAGAAAATAATGACATAAAGCATAGAGAAAGGGCATAAATCAAACAAATAGTGAGCAACCAATGCACAAAGCAAACAATGATAGATAACAAACAAAGCATAGATCATATAACGCATAAAGAAAAAATGTATAGAGCAAACAAGTTCTTAGAGCAATCATGTCTTAAAAATAAATGGTGTGTAGAACAAACAATGGCATAGAGCATACAATGCATAGAGAAAATAAGTGCTTCAAGCATACAAGATGTAGAGAAACCAAGTGCATAGAGCATACAATGCATAGAGAAAAAAAGTGTTCCAAGCATACAAGACGTAGAGAAACCAAGTGCATAGAGTGACGATGTCATAGAAGCATATAGTATAGAGCGACCATGTCATAGAAGCATAGATTTACATAGAGAAAACAATGACGTAGAGCATAGAGAAAAGACATAGAGTAAACAAATAGTGAGCAACCAATGCACAAAGCAAACAATTATAGAGAACAAACAAAGCATAGAGCATAGGCAAGAGCAATGTATGAGAAAACAAGTGCTTAGAGAAATCACGTCTTAAAAGTAAATGGTGCGTAGAACAAACAATGACATAGAGAATACAATGCATAGAGAAAACAAGTGCCCCGAGCATACAAGACATAGAGAAAACAAGTGCATAGAGTGACCATGTCATAGAAGCATACAATGCATATAGAAAATAATGACATAAAGCATAGAGCAAACAACTAGTGAGAAACCAATGCACAAAGAAAATAAGACATAAAGAAAACAAGTGTTATGAGCATACAAGACATAGAGAAAACAAGTGCATAGAGCAACCATGTCATAAGCATACAATGCATAGAGAAAAAATGACGTAGAGCATAGAGAAAATAACTAGTGAGAAACCAATGCACAAAGCAAACAATGACAGAGAAACAAGCATATAGCATACAAGGCATAGAACAAACATAGCATAGAGCAAGGCATAAAGCAACAATGCATAGAGAAAACAATGACGTAGAGCAGAAAAGGCATAGTAAAAAAACAACTAGTGAGCAACCAATGCACAAAGCAAAAAATGACAAAGAACAAACAAAGCATAGAGCATATAATGCGTAGAGAAAATAATGTATGGAGAAAACAAGTTCTTAGAGCAATCGCGACTTAAATGTAAATGGTGCGTAGAATAAACAATGACATAGAGCATGCAATGCATAGAGAAAACAAGTACTCCAAGCATACTAGACCTAGAGAAAACAAGTGCATAGAGCGACCATGTCATAGAAGCATACAATGCATAGAGAAAACAATGACGTAGAACATACAATGCATAGCGCAAACAATGACATATAACATATAGTTTATAGAGAAAACAAGTTCTCAAAGCATACAAGACATAAAGTAAACAAGTGGATAGAGTGACCATGTCATAGAAGCATACAAACATAGAGAAAACAATGACATAGAGCATATAATGCATGGCACAAACAATGACATATAACATATTAAAGTAAATAGGTGGAGAGAAAAAACAATTGCATAGATCATACAAGACATAAAAAACAAGTGCACAAAGTGATCATATCATAAAAACATAAAGTGCATAGAGAAAACAATTGCATAGAGCATAGAGTGCATAAAATATGCAATGACATAGATCATACAATCTATAGAACTTACAAGCACATACTAGAAAATGAATACGTAGAGCATAGACCAAACAAGTGCATAAAGCAATCATGAAGAAGACAATGTGTAGCAAAAAATGTTTCTAGAGAAAGTGATGTATTCAAACAATGTGAACAACCAAAAAAGAAGCCTAGGTCCAATAATAGTCAAAAAAGCATAACAATGTGTACTATACAAGTAGTAAAGTAATGATTAACAACAAGTAAGCATGGATCATGTCAAATTAGTATTTATAGGTAAACAATGTGATCATCAGATGAAACACAATGTAAACACCATAATATATAAGGTGATGCAAGATAAATAATAGAAACTTTGCATCATCTATGGAGTAGTGTGTAGAGATATGACCAGATGAGCTCGGTATGTGCGATGCCCCTAGTGTAGATATATGCTCAATATGTTAGATATCCCCTAGGGTACAAGGATGTAAGACGTTACAAAGTGTGAAAGATATGATCTAAGTATTCTTTGTATGTAATATGCCCCCAATGTAGGTATATCCCCAATGTGGTGGGTATCCCCTAGGGAAAAGGGTTGTAAGAAGCCATAAAGTGTGTGTATAATGTCCATGGATTAAGGCATATGTAATCGTCTTATTTTTACTATGAAGAGCAAGTGCATAAGGATGTCAAGTATGCAGAGTGCTAAATCCGAATAAACATTGTGTCTAAGTCTATGTAATGGATAAACCAACCACATGTAGGTCTTTGGTTTTGTGTTTTTTCCATATTATATTGTTTGTGTGGTTTTTTTCATAAGAGATAACTTGAATAAAACTACCAACTTGAATTTGTTGTTATGGCGTTGGGCCCTAGACTATAACTTTAGAATAAATCAAATGGGGCCATGTGTAATTATTGTTTCTTTAATAATCACATCGAACCCCACGAAAAGTGTTACATTTTCGGGTTATGTGATAGTAATAGACTATAAATTAGGTATCGAAGATCGAAAATTGAGTTATGAGCAAACGTCGTTGGATAATAGAAGCATATGTGTGTGTAGAAATCTATGTACAAGTGATTGCACTTAACCGAAAGAGAATGCTAGCATGCATATCCTGTAAAGGAGTAATGAGAGATGAATCATCATCAAGATTGGAGAAATAATTTAGTATTGTATAGAATCGGGATTTTCAACATTTTTAGTAGTTGTGTTAGGACACTCGAGGGTTAGGAGAAACACGAGCGATAAGTGTTCCTTGTAGTGGATAAGGGTAGTGCATTGGTTTCCTATATGGGTCTTTCTCACGTATAGATCTTGTATGTGTGTTGCATACTACACATAACTAGATAACACAATTTGTAGACAAAAAGGGCACACATAATGAATTAGAAAAGACATGTGTGGTGTTACTGATGTATGGGGCTATCATATTAGGATTGAGGTTTCAGGTCCAAAAGTGTGGTGTGAAATAGGACATGTGAGGTGCTCATGCGAGTTTAGGAGTGTAAGTGATGATGTAAAATGATTTATTGGTATCTTATAATTGCTAATGTACTTTAAGCACATTATCGGGTGTCCCATACTAACATGCATGTTGGGCAAGCTTGGACGACACAAAATTGCGAGAATAACATACATTTATAATTTGTGTATACAAATAGTTATCACCAAGGCCAAAATGCAAACTAGAGGTGAAGCCTATTAGAGGTGTAAGGTGAAAACCATGGGAAACACAAAAATGGTGTCGAGCCTATGCCCTAACCCTAACCCGACATGATGATAGGTGGTGCGAATGGAGGTGTTGATCTTTGGGGATGACCATGTAGAGCCAACAATGCAAACACGCAGACCTTGGTAATGGAAATGGTGAAGGTAATAGGTCATCTGGTGATGGCAAGAGTAGTATTAGGAGCGGCAGTGGTGTACCACGGTATAGGTGAAGGGGCTCACTTAGACC
Source organism: Taxus wallichiana var. yunnanensis (assembly GCA_018340775.1). NCBI lineage: Eukaryota > Viridiplantae > Streptophyta > Pinopsida > Cupressales > Taxaceae > Taxus > Taxus wallichiana. The sequence continues at coordinate 659,970,611 of CM031238.1, read as the reverse complement.
CAAGTTTTAGAACTGATTTTGCTTTCTCCGTGGCCTTTTAATGGATCTATCCCTCAAAAAATTTCTTGGCACTCATTATTGGAACACACGAGCCATGGTTTTGTTGGGGCTTCGATGTGCCTTATATTGTGAAAAAAGCAAAGTGGCCACTCTTGTAGTTGCTCTTTCATTTTGGATGTGACTCGATTCAATTACAGCCCTCAAAGATTCCACCATTATTTGTATATTCAATGGTTTTTGGCCTCAGACTGAAGATTTGCTTCAATGGATTTACTCTACTTGGACCCGTGATTGCGAGGTTTAACTTTGTGCGAAGGGTTTCTTCATTGTTCATTTCCTCTCTCCTACTGATTATCAACAAATTCTTAATGAAGGTCCCTAGTTTTGGGGTCGGGCTGGCCTTTTTCTTACTCCATGGTTTTTGTATTTTGATCCTTCTACCATGGTAATCTCAAAAATGCCTGCTTGGGTTTGTATCCCCAATCTTCCTCTCCCATTTTGGCACCCTGCGACTTGTGCTACTATTAGTGACTCTATTGGTCATTTCATCAAAATGGATGATGAGTGGTCTAAGCAAGGGTTGTTCACTTATGCCCGGATATGCGTTGAGGTGGATTTCAACAAAGGTCTTCGGATAAGGTGGAGTTAAACCATGATGGCTTCAAGTGGATTCAAATTCTGGACTATGAGAACACGACCTTTCGATGTTGATTATGCCATCAAAATGGGCACCTTTAGGAGGCTTTCTCATTCAACTAGAAAAAAAAAGATCAAAGGGACTTCTTCATGGCCTAAAGGTGGAATCCATTTTTAACACTTTCGAAGTCAAATAATCTTCACACCGGAAAATTGAAGTAATGAATGTTGAGATTCCCCCATTCGGTGGGTTGTGCCAAACAGTTGCATGTATCCTAGTCTTCGACTCGACCCCACCAAGATAACCCTTACGTTGATCCTCCACTCGTATTGGCCCCCAATGCACACAAAGTGGACTATTGTCACGCGCTCTAAGGAGAAGAAGGGGTGATTTGATTCTCCTATTTCTCGTTCTACTTCGGCGTTGGGTGACTTTGTTTTTGGTGTTCCTCGGATGTATAGGTAGCTTTTTTTTTTTCTTTTTTTAGGCATGGCCTAGTGTGCTTGTGGCTTTGGGGCATGCTCTCATACCACCCACTTTTTTGTTGAAAGAATCTTGTATCGTGTTGCATTTAATATAATATAAGATCTTTTCATAAAAATAGTGTGTCTATAAATGGGATTATGCTGCATATGCTCTCAAATGGAATGCCACCTTGTATGACATCAACATCATTTGTAATAACATGGTGTTCACTGAAAACAATGTTGTCTCGACCGTATATGTGCATTTGGGGCAATATCATGTGGTATGGTATCACATTGGAAAAGAGGTAAGCTCACATCTAGTATATGATTAGCCAATGCTAGATCTTCTCCCACAATATGAGAGAGATTTGTAGGATGCTCATATGTAAGATCATGTGGTAGTTTGGCTTCCGTGAGATAAACTATCAATATATGTGGTTGGGTATTACCTATAACAAGTTGTAGGGTGATCCTCGGTGAGTGTAGTCATAAGATATGGGATAAATATGTTCTTATTTGAAAAAGTAATGTATTAAGAGCTCATTAGCATATGTATTTGTGTGTTGGATAAATGGACCATCATTCGGGTGTGGTATTTTGTGTGAAGGTGTGCTCATGTTGAAAATGTTGGATGATATATTTTAACAAATGAAGGTTTTGATAAAATCCTTATGAGGATCTGTAAGTAGGCTTTGAGCTCGAAAGAGGAATACATGTCACGGTGATGGTATATTTGAGCAAGCGAGGGTTTTGAGAAAAGGCTTATAATGGTTTTGAGGGTTTTGCAACTATGCTTTGATCTTTGAAAGAGGAATACATGTCATGTAGTGATGATATATTTTAGAAATTGAGGGTTTTGAGAAAAGCCTTATGAATAGCTATGGTGCTTAAAATTAGATTTATAAATCTACAACCCTAGGGTTGTGGAATGAAGTTGTAGGTTGGCATAATTGATATATAAAGTTAGTTCGCCAAAACATAGATATAAGGGTGGGGCACATAAATATCTAATCTTGATGTAATGGTGAATCCATCATTATTCCATCTCATCTATTCTCTACTCCATCCCAAAGATAGTCATTGATACAACAAGTCATGCATCATATAATTGATTGGTTTCTCACCCCTATTCACAATCAATAGAGTGCCCTATATTTAGATAGGAAAACCAAATTTGTGGAAAGAAGTTGTAGGTTAGCACGATTGATAGATAAAGTTAGTTTGCCAAAATATAGATATAAGGGCGGGGCACATAAATATCTAATCTTGATACAATGGTTGAATCCATCTTTATTCCATCTCGGTTATTCTCTACTCCATCCCAAAGATAGTCATTGATACAACCAGTCATGCATCATATAATTGAGAGGTTTCTCACCCCTATTCATAATAAATAGAGTTCCCATATATAAATAGGGAAACCAAATACTCACCCCTCAATCTGTAAACCATTTGAGTTCCCCACCCTATATATAGATAGGCCCCCTCTATATAACATATTTTTTTGAAAATCGAGTGGTTCACTACAAGATGATATAGATGGGGGCTGCACTCACCTAGATATATATACCTCATGATCAAAGAAAAAGCATGAATGCCATCAAATATTATAGTTAGGGGTCCCTCCCCCCTAATGATATAGTGATAGTAATAGTAGGGACAAGGCCTATATCTATATAGCATCTCAATAGCCTCTCGCCCTCTCCCATATATAGACATGACCACAATCCTCAAGGAGAGTTAGTCCTCAACCACATCTATTTTCCCATCTATCTCATCTCGCCCATCTAATCCCCTCCCCATACGAGATAGGAAAAAGTGGGGACCTTCATTGGTCAAGCTATATATAAAGTAGAGAGGGGAGAGGCGGGCCTTATATGTATTGGATATGGGCCCAACTAAGACTTTATAGATGAGATCCACATAAGCACACCATACATAGATATGGGACTTGAGGGTTGTGAAGGTTGAATGCACAAATTTTCTCTCCTCCCTTACATATCTATATGGACAACTTCATTGGTCAATCCGTATATAGAGTAGAGAGGTGAGAGGGGTCCCTCTATATGTATGGGATATGGGCCCGATTACAACTATAAAGATGAGACCCACGTAAGCACACACTATATAGATAGGGGACGTGAGGGATGTGAAGGTTGAGTGCACAACTTTCTCTTCTCCTCCCTATATATTTATATGGTTAACCCATTCTCCCAAAGCTAAGCTTCAACGCTATATATGTTATGTGGTTGAGAGGTGCATGAATCTATATGGATGCACATGAGATATACATGGTTGTGCAGGTGGGTTGGTTAGATTTAGAGATGAAGTATCATGGCTAATTCATCCTCTCGGTGAGAAGCTGGATGATTCTCTAGATGAAGTACATGTATCCCCTTTCTACCACTTTTCTCTCCTTTCAATTAGGCACTCACCCCTCCTCCTTAGATTCCTTATACCAATAGTGGGGGGGGGTTGTCCATATCTATATATAGTGTGCCACATATACCATATCTACATAGGGAATGGAAGAGGCCCCCTCAATCAATAGAGATGGGTGGGGTAGATAGTGTTGGAACTATCTATCTATATCCCACTCTACCCCTACATATAGATATCTATATAAGGAGGGGGAAAGGTACCCCTCAATTGATAGAGTTGAGGTGGATAAGATTGGAACCGTCTATCCATATCCCACTCCACCCCTACACATAGATAGGATGGTGCAATAGAGGTTGGGTTGGAATAATATCTACTCTATTTATGTAATACAATGGTGCCCCACCACATCTATAGTTATGTTATAGTCGAACTCCACCCTTAGGCTCTCTTCTCTACTCTAGCACCCAGAGGCCACCATAATATAGATAAGGCCAACTATATATATATATATATATATATATGGGGTGGGGGTGGGTCATATCTCATATCTATAAATATGGACAAGGGGCTACTTAGTCCCCCTTGTCTATACTATATATATTGGGGTGGGTGCTCCTTGGAGAGGCAACCTAGGTAGTTCACAACCCATTTATAGGTTCTAGATAGGAGGTGTAATGTCCCTTCTAGGGAAGCGAATGGGGAGAAGGGTTTCTCCTCAAACCCTAATGGATCAGATCTGAAAATGCACCATCAACCAACAAGCATCAATCTGAAAATGATTGCAAATACTCTTCAACCCTATTTGAACAATCAATAATCAGCCCTCTAGGGCAGCGAACTGTATAGGAACTTCACATCAACATACAACCATGCAATAAGAGCTGAAAATGCTTCCAAATAATTAATTCAACCACGACAATATTTATCAATCCAAATTACATCAAAATAATAGAGAAAATAAGTGATCACACCCACTGTAATTATTTTTATGACAACAACAATACAACCAAAACCAAGGGCTGGAAATAATAGATAATCCTCTCCAAAAATCACCAAAAGTGTAGTTTCAGCCTCATAAATTATGAGGATCAAGAATATCAACTCAAAAAGCAAAATTGTTCCTAGAAAGCACTAAACTCAACCCCCAAGCAAGTCACCTAGGGCTAGAAATGAAGAACAACAATATAAATTCACTTTGAAGCTCCAATGTGACCTCCGCGTGAGACCACCCTTGCACACAAGAGGGTTTTTGTACCTAGTGTGATCCTATTGAATGGTTTTGTCCTCAATAGATGCTAAAACCAATGGATGGAAATAATATACAATCCTCCCCAAAAAACAAAAAGTATAGTTTCAACCTCATAAATTATGAGGATCAAGAATATCAACCCAAAAATTTGAAATGTACCCTGAAAAGCACTGAACTCAACCCCCAAACAAGTCACCTAGGGCTGGAAATGAAGAACAATAATATAAATTCACTTTGAAGCTCCAATGTGACCTCCACGTGAGACCACCTTTGCACACAAGAGGGTTTTCGTCCCCTAGTGTGATCCTATTGAAGGGTTTCATCCTCAATAGGTGGCCAAGGAAGGGTTTTGTCCTTTAATGGAAAGAAGAGAAGCTACTTGCTCCACCTCCAAGGAAATCAATCTATAAAATAGCATAAACTTCCTTTGGCCACTCGATCCACCTTTATATCCTCCTTTTTGGTGCCAAGGATGAATTAGAAGACTACTATTCATGACCGACACCATGAAAAGGGAAAGTGTATTTCTTTATCTCCATCGTAACTCTCAAGAAGACCAACCTTAATGAAGGAGAGATAATAGTTCCTCTTGCTTGTATGTCAAATCATCCATCACCTAGTCGAATCACTCCAAACCATGATTAGTAATAAATTCAAACACTTACAATTATGGCAAAATTCACCTCCCTTGCTACCCTTCCTTGAGGCCCATGGAAGGTGGAATGGGCCCAAGGCCTTCATAGTAACTAGCTTGGAAAAGGGACATTACAGTCCTCCCTTCCCAAATTTGCTTGCCCTCAAGAAAATGCAAACTCATATGCCCACGTATCATCATATCAAGGTGGAGAAACATGTTGTAATGCTCCCATAATTGGGATCTCATGCTTGTCAAATGAAGGATCTTCAACCCAAACAAACTCATACCTCTGCTGTCCCTCCCTTCATTGCAGTCCTTTTCATCCTCAACTTCAAAAACAACAATAACTACTCCTTCTTGGGCATACACAACTGTACCAAAATCCTTCCAAACTGTTGTAGTTTCCATCATAGAGCAAGAAATGGATGAATAATCAGCTTGACAAGCTATCCCTCTCATTGCAAGATGCAAATCAGATTGTGGATGGGATGGAAACAATTCACCACAACCATAAATCACATGGAATCTTATCCAAATCAGGGCTATCAAATCTGATTTGTTTGTTTCTTTCAGTTGTAACCTTCTTTCCACATCATCCAATGATGGAATCCTTCTTAAATGTACATGCTTTGCAACCGCCCACAACCTTTAAAAAAAAAAAATTATATTAGAAGGTAATCAAATTTACATATTTGGCTATGCCAAGCCTGAAAACTATTAGTCCAAGCAGTAGCATTATACAAAAGTAAAGCAGTGGCAATCATCATAGTGAAGAATCAAGATTGAGAATATATCTAATGTCTTCTTGTAGCTGGTTGGACCACCATGTAGGAGGCAAGCCATAGCACAGGATATCCCTATTATCTAGAGCCCAATTAGCCAAACTGTCAACAATTTTATTTCTATCCCGAGGAATATGTACCTTTTACTTAATTACACTTCTTAAATATTCTCCTCGTAATTTTTTAATCTTCTAGACCTCTTCAGCGATTCGCCAATTTGGAGGAGGATTGGCTCTTCAACTGCCCATGACTGTTAATGGCAATCCTACATCTAATTTTTGCATGCTCAGCCACATGACAATGATATAACAACTATCAAACTGAAACCTTATTAGAAGAGAAAATTTTATGAGTAGTATAGAAACTTAAAATTATCCTACAAGAACTGAAATTTTGAGAATAGATCTATAATTGAAAACAACACATGCTCTTAGTTCAAGATTCTTACAACCCATACTTATCTCAACTTGGTGTAGAATATGCCTTTCTATAAGAAATCTCCTTTTTGCACATAGTTTTTTAAGTGTACCACATAAGTAAGTAATACCGAGTATGCTCAGAACTAACGAAAAATTATCACCAAGGTACCTTACCTAAGGGTTGACCCTTGATTGCCTCTATGCATTGAGTGATTCGAAAATATTCCTCTTCCTTCATCATGGTGGCCATGCTTGAAACTCCATCCACTCTACCTTGAAGTATTGCCTTCTTCCTTTTATCCTTTAATCCCAACATAAGATATAAACAATGCATACCCATACTTACGCTCACCTCTTCTTTATTGTTGTTACCTTGCTTATTTTGGGTTCCCAATGTTGCCTCCAAGCTGCCCCACTAAATTTCATTCAAAAATTGGCCCAAATCAGATCCTATGGTGCTTTGGTGGGCGAGTGCAACAATGTCTACTTGTGGTTGTATGTGATTGTTAGCAACATTCCCAACTCAAAATCCTTGGACATTAGTAACATAAGAAAGGTGCAACAACTGCAATACTTGAAATCCCTTTCACACATCATGTTAAACTCAAAGAGCTTCATCATATATGTCAACCTACAACTGTCCAAGGAGAGTACTATCCTTCCAAAATATGAATTAAGAAATAACATCATACTACTGCTGATTTGTCGCAAATTATAATACGCATTATACTTTCTCATGCGAAATTGGGATGGTGGTGGTTGGAGACAATCTTACAATAAACACTTTATTCCTCACCATGCATGAGAAATGCATCTTCCTTGTGGTTACCAATTATCTTATGGTTGCCATTAGGATATGAGGAGAGTTGGGATTGTAGGCAACAATAGTCCTAAAGTTTATGGCAACACTCTTCAAGGACCATGGGTTATGTTTCTTGTTACCCATAACCATACAAACTACGTTGAGTTGATAACACATAGTCAAAAGATCTCCTGAATCCTAGAATTCCATGTTGTTGGTGAGAAAAATTTTCAGTTGGGAATATTAGGTGTCTCCACCAATGTTCACGTGGCTACATCCCCTCTGCATTGAATGGTGCAACTCTCATTATTGAATGTAACTAATCTAATCCTAATCTAAATGTTGTGGGTTGGCCAAATAGGCCAGAGATCACATAAGGACACTCCATTGAACCTGCGTGGCAAAGTATTTTCATGGGGGGGTACAAGGGAGGAAATCACAACAATGAAGGGAAAGGAGAGAAATTAAGAAAGGAAGGTTACTGTCGTGAGTAGGCCAATTGTAGAGTTCACACCCAATAACCGGAGTAGTTCAACATTCAATCTAGAATACAAAAACAATGAAGCTATTAGTGATGCAAACAAAAACCACACATGGATAGCTTCTCGAGGCCCATTCATCGAAGATAGAAAGACCCCTTTAATCACCCCGATTACAAAGTGCATAAAAAAGGGAAAAGAGGAATCATATGAAAAGGAAAATGGAAGAAATGTAGCTTTTATTTCATGTACATTGATGACACAAAGTCCAACAACCACAATCCACAATTGCTACAACATATATGCTATCAAAATCTAACATTTTTCAGATCCTTTGGAATAGAGAAGCCATCCCAATTTATAGCAATGTGAATTGACTCTTCACCTACCCCCCCACATGACTCTTCATGGTCTCATTCAACTTGTGACTTTTCACCTTCCTAGGAAGTGAGAAATAAGTTCCCTTTTATAAATTAAAGGGACTTTTACAATGTAACTTTATGAAGTCACTTAAGTGAATGAGACAAAATACAATGATTATGCCCAACGAAGAATTAGAAAGGGGAGAGAAGGAAGAGGGAGAAAGAGAGAATAAAGGAGAGGTTGTCACATCCAATGAAGAGGCTCCCTATGATGAAGAACTCACCGATGATGATCATGATCTCTCTTATGATTCTCAAACACCTCGGGTTGTCGAATGAGTGTTTAGAAACACTGTTGAGAGATCCCTCAAGATGACCACATGAATTTCTTATGATGATCCCCTTGATGCTTGATGGATGAACTTCCTTAGCTCATTGAGATTACCCCAACCAACTTATTTCAAATCACCCATCTCATCAAGAGATGATGATGGATCCACCTGTTGTGTTTGGCGATGCTTAGCCTTGCTTCTGGACACTGTTGAATTCAAGATGTTGTTTCCAAGATCCACATGAAGGTTTCATCCCTCTTTTCGAGCTATGATATCATCTCATTACATTGTGGAGAGTCTAAAAAGTGGAAATATGAGTGAAAATAGAATTATTTGGAGCTTTTTCTACCAAAATGAAAACTTTCTTTTTTAGTAGGTAGGCTGACTTGACTTTATCTTATCTTGGGACATATCACCTGTTTTGCTCCTATTTCACCTTCTAAACCTTTTGGAACACTCCATGCTATTTCATTGTTGATGCATTACTATTTTTATCAACTTTCTATTTTTAGAGTTACTTCTTTTCCCAGCTATTTAATGCGATTTAATCCCCTTTAATAGACTTGTTATTTTGGGAAAATTGCCATTTTTCCTGCCTTCCATTTTGCACCATTTTTGACTATTCAGGTGATCCAAACTTGAAATTCAAGGGAATTACTATTTTTAGCATGTGGAGGGGCATAAAATATGCTATTTTTAGCAAGTGTACTATGGGGTGTCGATTACAATGAAAAATGTCTTGAAAATTCTATTTCTCGTCGGGGTGCTTTGCTCCAAATTTCAAGTTTTTTTCTCATCTAGATATTCGTGAATTGAAAAATGAAACATGCAGTCTGCATGTTCCTCATGTGACATGGCAGAATGCTAATGAAAACTCAGTCCTCCATATCCCTAAAAATAGGGACTTCATGGCACAAAAACTAGTTCACACGAAACTAGATTTTTCAAGGATCATTTCCTCCAATTTTCGAGGGTTTTATCATCTGGATCTTCATGAATTTGAAAATGAAACTTCCAGGTCTGTGTGTTCTTTGTGTGATAGGGAATAATTGTGATGATAACTCATTCCTCCATATCCCTAAAAAATAGGGACTTCATGACACAAAAACTAGTTCACACGAAACTATATTTTTAAGGATCATTTCCTCTAATTTTCGCGCGATTCCACCCATTGGAACCTTGAGAGGTGGAGAGGTAGGTGCTGCCTTTTTTTTTCTCTCGTGCATCATGACAACCATTAATGGAGTCTTCGAGCTTCAGATATCACAGAGGTGTTTTGGAGAAGAAAAATCATCCTGAACCTTGGTACGATCAATTCCTTTGCTCGTCGGTAGTGGAAAATCTTTATTCTCGCAACTTTGGATGGTTTGAGAGAGATTTGCCATGGTGTATGAGGAATTTACAGGTTTAATGGAGGACATACAATGGCCTGAACATGAGGTAATGGAAGAAAAATGGAGGAATGGAGAGGGGCAATGAGTTCACACTTTTCTTCCGGCAGTTGTTTTTCTTGCATCACGAAGGAGAAGTAGTGCAATGTTAGAATTTTCATGAAATATGGATTTTTAATCTTCATGGGCTTGGGTGGAATTTTATGTCCCAAGTGTCCCAAGTTTTGGGACATTTGGTGCATAAAAATGTGCCTCACCCTCCTTGTGACAAGTGGTAGTGTGAGATTGGCGGTGGAGGAGAGAGAGAAAGTGAGTGGAAAGCACCTGGGACGACACTGGATCATATGGGGTGACTGGGGATGAGGATAGGCTTGGGTGGAGTTTTGTGTCCCATTCGTACTGATGTTGAAAAGTGGCGCAATGGGATTTGGATTTGATGTGGGAGATAAGGAATGTTGTATAGGGGCTTAACTTGCTTGTTTGAGATCCAGCTGGGGTCACGTGAAGATCAGGGGCTAAAATGGAGTTGGGTGTAATTTTTGTCCCAAGTGTCCCAAAGGTTTGGGAAATTTAGGACAAGAAATTCCTCTTTGAACTTGGAAGTGATACGTGTCCACCCAGAAAATTGACTAACTCCCAAATGCATACCTTGGAGAGAAGCTTATTGGAGGCGTAACTTGAGCATCCAAAGGTCTTTTCATGCACTTAATTATATGATTTTGACTAGAAAGATCATTTTGAGATGAATGAAATGGGTCTCATGTCTTGATTATGCCTGAAACACCTTAAAGTAGGCCTTTTTCTTGGGATCACCTATGGTGCATGTAAAAAATAGACTGTGGAAGAAATTTTTGATGTCTTGTGAAGAATGTGAGACCATCATCAATTAGAGCATTGAAATAAAGTTCCATTGATATTTTTCTTGACCTCCAAATTCTTACGAGAGATCCTATAATCACTTCCGAAACTCAAGTGTTGTTTTGAGTTGCAAGCTCCTTCACCCTTGAAAACCCACTTTCGTTGAGCTTGTTCCAAAACCTTTGAAACTTCCCTAAATCTTCTAAAATCAGTTGCAAAATGTTCTTAGCTCTTTAATACCACTCCTTGATGGATTTGGACCTTCAAAACAACTCGAAGGGTGTGCACCCGTTTTAGAAAAGCTAGAAATAGTCATTTCTAAGCTTACTTGAAAATATGCCTCGAGAGATACCACCTCGAAAGTACTTGAATGAACTTGTTCTCCCTAAATCACCTATGGGGAAGGGTGACACACACATATGAAATGTTGGACATGGTAGGATAGGCCTGGTACGGGATTGGTTGACTCCAGAGAGTGTCCATAAAGGTTTACAATCAAAATGTTTGACACTAGGGTCCATTGTCATGTTTGAAAATTGGGAATTTTCATGTTGCACATTTGCATGACAACACATGTATAAGAAATCTAGAATCTACATAAAAGAATCTATGTGCCCTTTGTCCCTCAACATGTTCTTCATCTTATCATCAATTTGATCATGTTTCCCGCAATGATACCAATATGGCAGTGACAAAGGAGGAATCAATAAATCTGAAATATGATGGTCATGCCTTGGGCTGCCAACAAGGAGCTTTCTTCCTACGGATGAAGTAGAATCCCTTCCCATTTGACATCCTTCATCTTATTAAAGTAATTAGAATATTCCTTATGATGGCCAAAATATTTCCAATACATAGCATGTGGGTGATGTAGCAGTTCCTTGCTATGTAGATTTTTAAATTGCTTACCATAGGTTGTTGGCATAAAGTTCTCAATGAGTTTAAAATTAACATGAGCATCTAGAGAGGCCCTTATTCCATGGGCATGCCTCCCAACAAGGTCACCTGAAATTTTAGCCCCATAAACCCCTTGCAATTCTGATTCTTCTCCATTCTTAGCACCATTTATAACATGATGATAACCCATGTGCCGTGATTTATTATGGAGCATCAAACTTGCCATATGGTCATTCTTTTCAACAAATTTCCCATGACAACATATCTGAAATGGCATAGTAGAAAACAACAAATCTGAATTACCTTCATACCTTTGGTTGTCCTCAGGTGTTTTTCTTTCTTTTCCTTATGAGAATTTGTTGAAGCAACCTCATTTTGTTGATACATGTAGGGAACAACATCATGAATCTTGTTGGAATCATGAACATCATCAATTTGCTTTTCATTGCTTGCTGTTTGGAAACTCCTAATGAGCTGATCATCATCCTTATCCTTGGGCAATTGAGCTTCAACCATCAACCTTTCTTCACCATCTTGTAAATATGATTTTCCTTCTTTCTTGGGCTCATGTTCCATGGTTTCTTCATCCAACACATGCCCCTTCATACTGCTGTTCTGAAAATCAGTCAAGGGCTCATCCTTAGGAAAAATGATAGGTACTTCTAGGGCTTCCATGGGCTGCTCCCTCTCAATGCCCAACAACTTTGAGTGTTCTTCTTCCTTGATCATAATGGAGGGATTCTTTCCCTTTAGGGATGGAACATGTTTCCCATTTTCCTTGGGTATAGCTCGGGGTTTAGACCTTGGTCTAATTCCCACTCTACCTTTCTTCAACCCTATGAACTCAGTGAGTGACATGGCATCACAAATATCATATGGAAGATCCTTGTACTCCTCATAGATGGTAGCAATGTTATGGCCCATCGAATGTTGTGCCTCAATATCCGGAATGGGTTCTTCCTAGGGTGGAAGGTAGGATAAGATGGCCTAAAGCAATAACTCCAAAAATTGACCCTAAGGGATGCCTCACACTATAAATCCTCGAAGAACTTTCTCCGTTGTGGTGTCATGGCCCATGAAAATTTTACAAACTTAGGGAAAGAAAATCCATAATATATGTCAACCTCGCTTTCCCTTCAATGAGTCTATTCAACTTGGCCTCTTCGAATCATTGTGGCCCATGTTATCCCCTTCAAGTGGTTGCTCACGAATTATTCTTTTGAATGAAATCCTCTAGGTTGAGAGGATTGATGCTCGATACCACTTGTAATGTCCTTTCTAGGGTAGTGAATGGGGAGAAGGGTTTCTCATCAAACCCTAATGGATCGATTAAAAATGTACCATCAACCAACAAGTATCAATCTGAAAATGATTGCAAATACTCTTTAACCCTTTTCGAACAATAAGTAATTAACCCTCAGGACAATGACTCGTATAAGAACTTCACATCAACATGCATCCATGTAATAATATCGAAAATTCTTTTAACTAATTAATTCAACATGACAATATTTATCAATCCAAAATACATCAATCTAATAGAGAAAATAAGTGATCACACCTAGTTGTAATTATTTTTATGAAAATAATAGTACTACAAGCATCAATATTAAAATGATTGCAAATAATCTTCAACCCTATTTGAACAATAAGTAATCAACCCTATAGGGAAACGACCTCTATAGGAACTTCACATCAACATGCACCCATGTAATAAGAGCTAAAAATAATTCCAAATAATTAATTCAACCACAAAAATATTTATCAATCTAATAGAGAAAATAAGTGATCACACCTAGCTATAGCTATTTTTATGACAACAATAGTACAGCCAAAACCAAGGGCTGGAAATAATATATAATCCTCTCCAAAAATCACCAAAAGTGTAGTTTCAGCCTCATAAATTATGAGGATCAAGAATATCAACTCAAAAATCCAAAATGTGCCTTACAAAAAGCATTGAACTCAACCCCCAATCAAGTCACCTAGGGAAGAAATAAAGGACAACAATATAAATTCACTTTGAAGCTCCAATGTGACCTTTGCGTGAGACCACCCTTGCACACAAGAGGGTTTTCATCCCCTAGTGTGATCCTATTGAAGGGTTTCGTCCTCAATAGGTGGCCAAGGAAGGGTTTTCATCCTTCAATGGCAAGAAGAGAAGCTACTTGCTCCACCTCCAAGGAAATCAATCTCCAAAATAGCATATAAACTTCCTTTGGCCACTCGATCCACCTTTATATCCTCCTTTTTGGCACCAAGGATGAATTAGAAGACTACTTCTCATGACCGACCTCTTTAATGAAGGAGTGTACTCTTTAATCTTCACTTAAGAAGACCGACCTCATGAAAAGGGAAAGAGTATTTCTTTATCTCCATCGTAGCTCTCAAGAAGACCGACCTTAATGAAGGAGGGATAATAGTTCCTCTTGCTTGTATGCCAAATCATCCATCACCTAGTTGAATCACTCCAAACCATGATTAGTAATAAAAATAAATGAATATGAATGTTCACCTCCTTTCCACCCTTCCTTGAGGTCCACGGAAGGTGGAATGGGCCCAAGGCCTTCATAGTAACTAGCTTAGAAAGGGAAATTACGTGGGTCAACTAAACTAAAGTCGAGAAACCTTATCTATCATTCTTATATCTTTATATGACCCTATATTTATATGTGGGAGAGAATTTGATATCCTAGCACTAAACTACCCATACTTATATCTAAAGGGTGAATATCTAGAGTTCCCTATCTAGATATGCTCCCACCCCCTGTGACCCCAATCCCCCTCCAAAATATCTATAGGGAATAAACCATGGGGGTGAGATAGCCATATAGATCTATCTATATGGGGGTTTACTATATATATTCAAGTGAGAACCCTTAAAATCTAGTTATACACGCATTACACACGCACATGCACACACACACACACACACGCACACACACACGCACACGCACACACGCACACGCACACGCACACGCACACACGCACACGCACACACACACACACACACACCCACACACCCACCCACCCACAAATACACACACCCACACACTCACCCATCACACACACACACACACCACACACACACACACAAATATATATAATCCATATATAACTAAGTGGTAGTCGTATCTTACTAGTTGAGTTTCGATTAGAGTGCTTTGCCAACAATTGGATGAGTGACGAGTAATGAGTTCGATTAGATAGAGTGCCCCACTCCCCTATTGGATGAGTGATGATTAGAGTTGCTCACACCACTAATGGATTGGATGAGTGATGAGGACAAGTGCTTGATTAGAGACCACCTATTAGACCCCTATTATATGCATGCCCCTATCTCTGCCTTTATTTATACCTATTTAAATCTCTAAAAAAGTGTTTTACACAAACACTAAAGAGTATGTAAGGTTGTATAATATTATGATCTAATTAACTTCCAACATTAATCATTCATAATAAGAAAAATGCAATCATATATTAATAACTAATAAATGAAAAGTGTGTTCTCAAATACACAAGTGGAAAGATATACTTAGTTATACATGATAATTCAGAATGATTTGGATGTGCAAGATAGTGAAACGAGATGATCTAGAACTATAAACGCTTTAGTGAAAGTTTTAGAGTTGTAAACCCAATGGGGGTGAGACCTTACAACTTATGTATAGTCTAGATCTGATCTATACATTCATAACTTGGAATTGTATGTTCTTGGAGCTCTTGAAAATCTGGACTCACAACTTTTTATGTGCTTCTCTTGTCTAGTAATGATCTTTGTTATATGTCGCTCTTGTTCGCATAACTTTAGGATGACCTGCAACAAAGTAGAAACCCTAAAAAGTTGTTAAATCCTTCATCATAACATTACAAACCAAAAGAAGAAAACATGTGTGTTGTGAGGCTGGACTACCCTTAGTGGTCAGAATCCTAGCTATAAATCACATGCCCTCATTGGGGCATCAGAGCCTTAGTTCTCTTAGGTGTTTTTGCAAGTGTGAATAACTAACCAACCATGTAGGGGTGCCCTTGTATCTCTTGACACCAATATAAAGGGATAACTATGTGGTATATAATGTACCCACCATGGTAGTAGTAGGATGTAGTGTGCGTTAGGTATGCGACCTAACCCTTCGTTGATCGAAACCCTTGTGAAATAATTGGAGTGACCTTGCTCTTTGTAAAACATTGCTCTATGACATTTGCATGCTTGGAAATAGAGGCGAGTTAGACACTTTTACTTGGTTGAGTGTTTTAGATTTGTAGTAGGGACTGTTCTAGATGAGGTGTAGTTAATTTGGGAAAATTTAAGAACTCTAAGAATGTCGGGTGTGTTATAAAGTGATAATGAATTTCTTTTAAAGCCTCACATATGTGAAATATTTTAATAAGGTTGAACCTAGGAATATGAAATGACCAAAAGAAGAATTTGAAATTGAAATCAAATTTAGTGAATGTGAAGCAGAAGGACCGTATAGGCCGGGAAAGAGTGGAACTTAGATCCCAACCCTTGCATATGTTTTCGAACTCGAAAAGATGAAAAAATAGCTTGAAATTTGTGTCTTGAAGAATAAAAATTTAATACTAGTTTAATTAAATAATAATATTTGAATTTATGACATAAAAAGTGTAAAGATAAGTTCTAGAAGAGCTAGAGAGATGAAGAGATTGGATTTAGATTGTGAGCATTTGTATTAGGAAGGAAACATGACCAAACTTGGATTTGCACAAGGACAAGTTACCAAATTTTAGTGTCTATATTTACCCCTTTTAAGTTTGTAATTTAAATTACGTGCTTAAAGGAAAATCATACCTCAGTGTGCACACACACTTTGTCTTTTCTCAAAAGTGTTTCTTGATGTTTGGTGTTAGGCGTGTTCTATGGTAAAACCTGCAACACAAAGTGTAGTCAATGTCTATGATAGAAGCTAAACTTTAACTCAAAAATATAGATAATGCACATAGCTTTGAATATTGCAAAAAGTACACAAATGAGATACAAAACATGGAATAAATACACTTGTTCATTTTGTGGATGTCGTACCTTAGAGATTTATAATTTTTGGTGCGAGAGATGTTGAAGGATGGGGGTGATTAGTCCCCAATGTTGTGTCATAGGAGATAGTAGAGGAGAGAGTAATGTTTGCCCCATTTTTGAGGTTTTTGTAAAGAAGAAGGATTTAGACTACAAAGAATGCACGTGCTTTGATATCTTCCTTATTTGAGAATTTGACAAGAGAGGAGAAAAGAGTAGTCTACGAAGCCTTCAATTTTATTTTGATGCTTTCCACATTTGGGAATTTGGTAAGAGAAGAGGAAAGAGTAGTCTATGAAGACTTCCATTTTACTTCGATGATTTCTATTAAAACCAAATACATCACCATTGTAGACAGATTTAGGCACTATTGTAGACACAAAATCATGCACATATTACTATTTTACTATACCATCAGTATGTTGTTTATATGCATGGATTTTAAGTAAGAAAAGTATTCATTGGTGACACAATTCTTTGACCATCTACTTACTTTGATTGTTTCTATTGTGATTCTCTTTCACATCTATCATTTCTGTACCTAATTCTAGTCTGGTCATAGGGATCCTTGTCTATTTCTCTTTTCACATCTGTTGTCATTTATTCTAAGACACTAGCGCCAAGCACCTATGTCCATTATGGGCGCCTCTTTCTTGTTTGTTCCTTTTACATATTTTGACATTTTGGTCGCCTTTTAATTTTCTTATGTATCCGTGTTCATATTTGGCCTTTTGTGTCACTAGTGTTGAAATTCAAACAAGAGATTTATATATATACACAACATACACACTATTATTCGGATGGAAATTCTAAGGGGCAATCTCATCTACATACTATAACTACTATCAAAGGGATTGCATTTTTGGGCTGCATACACTGCATAGGAAGGGGAAGTGTTGAATTCCATACTACACATTTGCATCAAAGCTAGCTATATCCCATTATATTGGCATCATTGGCACAAGGACTACCTAAGGACACTATTTCACACACAAGAACACAAAACTACATGGAGTTTGGAATGTAGTGCAACGCTCGGTAATAAGTTCACTCTTTAGGTGATTTTCAGGTTAGTATGACTTCACATTTTGCATATTTCATTTATATTTGATGTGTTTGTGAGCTTATGCGAGTAGATAGGGTTTTGTTTTGCAGGTATAAGTATTTTCAAAACCCTAAGAACAAAGGTAATGCGAAAAAGTAAACATTATAGTGACGATCTTGAGACCCGAGGAAATGAAGTAGATCCGAAGATTCACACAATCAACAGCACTTAAGTGCCTTTGTCCTCTTGTGAGCCCCTGTCCAACCTTAGTGTAGAGTTCTAGAATCTTCATTTGGATCCTATGACATCATTTTCGGTCGGATCTAGTATATACATAGTCTTAGATATCTATAGATCGCACAAAAATAAGCTAACTCACTTATCTTTCCCATTTTATTATATTCTTGCATTTCTTGAATACTTATCATTTGTATTTCTTTGTATTTGCAGATTATACATTGTTATTTACTCTAAAATATTAGATTTAATTTATATTTAATTAAACAAGCTATAAACATATCTAGGTCTAATTTGTTCTAACTTGAAATATTAGACCTTTGAAAAAATGGACATGTTATGCCCCATAAGGTACTCATGTTTAATTGAACTAATGTTGTAGAATTTTGAAACATTAAAGGGGAGGAGGCTATGCTCCCAAACCCTATTTTGCAAATGTATCGAATAGTGTCTTAAACTCATGCCCCTATAACTTGCTTTGAAGCTGTGTCATTTGTATCTGTTAGTATGTGAAAATTCTGCAAATAGCTGATAGAATCTGTATAAATAGAAAAATTCATAGAATATTCCCCATGTCTGGGAATGTCCATCATGGTCAAGACCGTACCAAAATCATGATTGTATTATACAATTTTGACATTTGTTTGAATTATTTCATATTTCAATATTTGTGAGCTTTTTGAGGATCTAAGTCATGTGAATATATTTTGAGGTGGGTGTGATAAATAATTTGAGAACATATCTCAAAAGAATAAATGTGTACCTATGTGTAATAAGTCTGATATATGTGTAGGATCAAATAGAAGGATGTAATGGTGGCCACCATTGAGAACATGTACCTACAAAAGGGGTTTTACATCATGGATACCATGACATAGAGAAAAAGAAACATGAAATGAGAAACAAACATGATTTGCATGTGTAATGCTATACGAGTAATGACATATAAAAGTAGCAATCATATCCTACTCCATAGTAGAAAAACTATAGAAACAACATAATAAACATGTCGATGTCATAATAAAGATAACGAAGTAGCGATTAAACATGTCATAAGCCATAGTAAAAACACTAATGTAATAATTAGAGTATAAGCCAAGTGTGACATAAACTAGCAATAATAGAGCAATAGAAACAATAATGTATATTCAAGTATGCAATAATATGTAGAAAGCATAACCATATATAAGCATGGAGCCACAAATATGGGACACCCATGGTGTTACAAGACAATTGCAATATAAGGCACAATGTGGCATAGCTAGAGAAACAAGGGTATACATACGAGATAGGCATGGAGCCACAAACATGGGACACCCATGGTGTCATAAGACAAACAACATCTGTAGGTTATTTAAAGAAAATAGTTATGACATCGTAATCGATGAGGAAATTGAGTGAAATCATGTAGTAAGAAATCAAGGAAGCAATCGTATAAGAAAATAGTTATAACACAATACCAAACAAGTTTAGACAACAATAATAGTAAAAAAAGGATATCAAGATAAGTTAGCAATGCAAAAAATACATGTGTTAGTTGTGTTAACTCAAACAATAATAATAAGCAATATGTATAGAATCAAGTGTGATGAGGAAGGTGTAAAGTAACATATAATGAAACAAAAGCACACAGATATAGACGAGGATGACCCTTGAGAAGATTAAATCGATCATCGTGTATCAACTTGTGTGTGTCCTACATCAAGCTCAATATACCTCGGGAATGCATGTGTAAAGAGTAAATATGCCATATATCAAACCAATGTGACAAACATGCATAAAGTAACAAACTGCAGACAATCAAAAGCACACACATGTCTTGGTTTTGTATTTTTCGACGTGAATGGTTTTGGATTATATGATTATTTGAATGTTTTTAAAGTGTTTTAAAAATAGTTATATACATGAAATATGATGGAAGAAGAGACTAATAATCGTCGAGGAGATCATCTATGTTGGGTAAAAATAAATAAGATATAATAGGGTAAAACATCTAGGAGCGATGTATGTGTCAAGTATCCATTTTAATTGGATCAAGTGTTAACACCCTAATTATATTTTAGAATGTAATTGTACATCCTCTATTTGTCAATAGATTCTATTTATTCCTGACAACGATTGTTCAAATATCATATAAGTTTATTCATACGGTATAATTTAATATTATACTTCTATTGTATCTCTCCAAATAGCAAATAAGGGTTGTTAACTCAATGGTAGAGAACTCAGATTTTAAGTCTGACTAAGCAATAATTCGTAAATGGAAAGCAAAAAGTAGATTTAAAATCCTTTTTTTCTTGGTCGTATAAATACCAATTTAGATTGGGAGGGAAGAATCGTAAAAAGGAATTATCCGCACTAAGAAGAATCTCTCGATTTATTCGAGACGTAATCACCAAAAAAGCTATTGATGCTAGGGATCCACATAAGAGAGTTGCATAGCTGAGCAATATCATACTTACATGCATCATTAACCAATGAGATTGTAAA
The DNA here is from genome assembly GCA_018340775.1 of Taxus wallichiana var. yunnanensis. Classification (NCBI taxonomy): domain Eukaryota; kingdom Viridiplantae; phylum Streptophyta; class Pinopsida; order Cupressales; family Taxaceae; genus Taxus; species Taxus wallichiana. The sequence goes on along the minus strand of CM031238.1, from coordinate 659,950,110 downwards.
GCGGGTACTAACATTGCAGATTGTTGCATTTTATCCGGAAGACCTAAAGTAGCAAAACCATGAGTTAACATAGCACTTGGCTATAGTTGATTGCACCTAATCGCCAAGTCTCTTGACCCTACATAGGTGAGAAGAAGTTTATCATGCACCGAAAAACTTTTAGGAGATATTTTTATTAAAGGTAGATAAGAATCTGCTGCTAGACTTTTAGCTAAATACGATCGTCCAGTTTCACTATGCTCTACCAATAAAATTTGATTCAGTAACCTATATAGTGGGGTTAGGGACCTCAGAATGATTCTTTGGATGGATGGGCGGGGGATGCCCCCTTCTCAATAGAGTGAGAACATAACCTCCCTTATAAACAAATATATAGAGGCCCTTAGAAACAAATATGTAGAGGCCCTCACAAATAGAAAAGGGTGTAAGGGTTTTAAACACTAGTCTATTATTATATAATTAACTTATAACATTGGTCAGTCATAATCATTATAATGCATCGATACATATAATAATGATAAATAATATGTAATTTTTCAAATACATAAGAGAAAAGATAGACTTAGTTGTATATGATAATTCGAGAATGATATGGATGTGCAAGATAGTGAAGCAAGATGATTTGGAAGCGTAGATGTTACGGTGAAAGTTTTCAAGCTACAAACCTAACAGGCAAGACCATACAATTTATGCATGGTCTAGATAAGATATGTATGGTCCTTGATTTAACAAATATTGAAATTTATAAAACCCTAATTATAAAGTCACAAATGAAAATGATAAGCAATAAAGTAGAGATCTAACCTAAGCAATAAGCTACATAAAATTGAAACCTTAAGTGCAAGAGATGGAATAAGAGACTTAGCCGATCATGATAATCCCGAAGATGTACTTGAGATGGAAAATTCGATGGAACATGAGGACAAACTGTCGCAACCAAGCCCATAAAATTACAAAACTATCGAATATGCTTTGAGACGGGGTGCCTAGAGCGGGTTATGGGCACCTAGGCTCAAGAGACCTTTTGTAGATGCTTGTGATTACACAAAATCTCAAAAATGATTTTTGTTGTGTGGTACGAGTGTCACTAATCTTTGTTGTTGATTTCTGTATGTCGTTAGATGTCTGCAGAATTTACCCTGTAACTGTAAAACAAATGATCTCCTGTAAAACCCCAAAACACATCAAATCCTAAAAAGGAAAAATATGTGAATAGGAGTTAGAGTGACCTTAGTGGTCACCCGAAAAGTGAACTTATGATAGAGCACTACACACTACATCTCAGAATCCATGTAGTTCTGTGTGCGTGTGTGTAGAATTATGTTCTAGGAAGCTCTTGTGTAAGATGCACTAAATAATGAGGAATGGATAGATATAATAATGCAAATAGATGTGTGTATGTCAAAATAAACTTCCCCTTCTATGCGTGTATGTAGAAAATGAAGTCCTTTGTCCCTTAAATGAAGCTATACAAATGCTTTGATGATCTTCAAATGCCTTTGGATGCAATCTTATGTGATGGTAATAGATGCTTAGAGCTTAGTCCCTCATTTTGGTCACATAGCTTTGTATTTATATTATTCCCTTATTTGAATTTCATAATTAACATCTAAAAGACCGACCCATAAGAAAACAAGATGCCCAAAAGATTAAAGAGGGCCGAAAGGGGCGAGTAAGATACAAAAAGATTGGGGGGGCACAGGTGATGACGTCTGGATGAAGTTTTGGTGTCCAGAGCCAAGAAAGATAAAGCAGTGAAAGTTATGCTAGGTGGTGGGTGTGCAAGACCACTTTGAGAAAATAAGACCACAAAGAAAGAGGCCAAAGATAAATGTCAATTACTAGTTTCCTAGCTTATGAATCATATGAATAGTGGTATGTGATTAGGACTTAGAAATGTACCCAAGTGTGTGATTTAGTGTCTAGATTTGCCCCCACTTTATGTTGGTGAGTGAATACTCGATAACATAAAGCTAGATAAGAGATGTGTACCTAATAGCCATGTAGGTTGGCAACGAAAGCCTTCCGAGGTGATAAGAAAAATCATGGAGTGATAAAAATGAAGTGTGGAAGCTAAGGAAGAGGAAGTGACCCCGAGGGTGAAACGTATGAGTTGTGTTGTGTTTATACATGTTGTCATTTTATCTTAATGAAGGGATGCTTCTTGTTGTGTATTAAGGAAACCTCTGAAAAGAAGAGCACAAGAGTAGTCAAAGTCGTGTATATGTGAGAATTTTGATCCAAGTATGTAAAAGTATGTAAAAAAGTGTAGTAGTAAAAGGAACATGTGCACTGATCCATGACGAGTAAAAATGATATAAAAGATCCTGAAAAGGCTGTAGAAGAATGATTTTTTTAAGGTGATCTCATGCCAAGAACAAGTATTTTGGGTGATCTCACTTGAAGTGCGAGTGTTTGTCAAGATTTCATGCTTCCTGCTTCAAATTAGTGAAGACTAAACTAGAAACCAAGAAAACCTCATAAAATGGGAGGGTTTAGGGACCTCTTAATGTGAATGACGATGAAGATGGTATAGACGCACAAAAGTAGATCTTCCCTGCTGTGAATCAAAAACCTACACAACAATGAAGACTAAACACGAAAAAGGATTAGTGATAGATATGGTGGGTTGCTCGATGGAGTCGGTTCCGAGAAGTGAAAGATTCCTAGAAGGGGTGTCAGCCGCATGTGATAAAAGATATTGATAATTGATATTGAATGAAAGTAGTAATGATTAACGAAATAGAAATTGATAAGCCATTATCTAATAAATTGAAAGACACTAAAATGATATCTAATAATGAAAATGATAGAAAATAAATCCAAACCGGGCGTTGATGACGACCCAGGAGAGTATATGGTGTGCGTCGATAAAGAACTGAAGCAGAATTGATTCCAAAATATGTAGGAACATGGGTAGATACACGTTACGAGATGTCAAGACAAATGAAAAAAATGAAAGGGTAGATATAATGTTGGTAAAATGGCTAGGATACAAAAGGGTAAGTGGGATGTAAAATAAGGTGGATAGGATTCCAAATAAAGTGGATCAATAGATATGGGATATGGGTCGATGACGAGCAGAGCCATGCAACGATGACCGAGTAAAACATGGAATATATGCTAAGGAATAGGGTGGATAAATGGGTCCGAGATTAATGATGGATGATAGAAAGGATAAGTACAACTCCCATAAGACATGCAAACCTACAAAACAAAGAAGATCATGCATGAAAATGTATCCAAATGTTCTTGATATACTCAAGCTTTGACAATGGCACGTGGAAGGATAATCAAATGATTCCACTGATGGGAAAATCTCCAAAGATGATGCAGGAAGAAAAAATCATAGAGCATACGAGCGATTTGAGATTTTATAGCACTTAGAGGAGGAGGGTGAGTGTGCTTAAATAAGGTAGGGTTGGGTCGCCGATGACTCGGATCGATCACCGGTGATTGACACGAGTAGTCTACCAAGAGACATTAGGATGATAATGGTGTGGCAAGAATAGGATAATAAATAGATTGAAATGGGAATGTAATGGCTAGCGGGCTATTTTTAGTCTTGCATGCCTATGAAGGGATATTTAATGAGTAAGGGTATCTTAGGGAGGAGTAAATGGGTAGAGGGAATCTTAGGAAGGGTTTAAATGAGGGATAATGATGAGAGGGGATGAGAATCCCATGAGGGTATTAAATGAGGGGTTTATTTCTAGAATCAAGATAATTAAGGGATTAATGGTAGATTATGGATTAATGAGGTTTTAAGATATAAAGATAAATGGGGATAATAAAGATAATGATAAATAGATAGGATAATGGTAAGTAAAATGGGATATGGGGAAAAATAGGATTTTAGGGAGGAAGGTGGGATTGTTTGAAAATAAGATGAGAAAGGGTGTACGTAATGTGAAGGTATGAGAGTGCTAAAAATGAGTGTCTACATTTTGCCTCTTTTTGTTGAGGGGTTAGTAATGGTGAACAACGAGACAAAAAAATGAGAAGGGATTGATAGGATGATTGACAAGGGATTATTGATGAGGTGCTCCCCCTTAAACTAGGGATTAGTGAAATGAAGGGGAACTGATCACTAGTTTGAAAGAGATGGATGAGAAGGAGGGTGGGAAAGGATGGGAAAAAGTGAAGATGAGGCATGATGCCCCAAAGTGTAGGAAAAATAAGGACTAAAAATATGGTGGTGATTTTAAGAGTCACTTTGACATGGAATAAGGTACAACCTCAATGGAGGTGATGACAATGTCCTAAAGACCTGTGAGTTGGAGAAAACCACTACGAGATGGAGGGGATCAATGGGAATCCACTCAAATGGATGTGCAATCCGTGGGACCAACATGTCAACAATGGACATCATGCACAAAAAATGCGATGATGCTAATGCGAACTCCCTCATACATGAGGAAACAAATGATCATGTGTTTGGAAAAGACAAGGATGGAGAATATAATGGTGCCCTAGCGAGGAACAAAAACATGGTGAAAGGAGAGATGATGTACATGTATTTTTGGATTTCGTGATGATATATATATATATATATATATATATATATATATATATATATATATATATATATATATGGTGTCATATGTCACGTGTCATATGCGTGGTTTATGGTTTTAATGATGTAATGATTATGATGATAGATTTAGATGTGGATAGTTATGATTATGATGACATGGATTATATGTGGATGTATGAATTGTTTTGGATATAGATGTAATGTGATTGTGATGAGTATGATTATGGATGATGATAATGTTTAAATTATGGATTTATTATGGTTTGGAAAATTTAGAATAAAATATGAATGTGAAAGATGTTATTGATATCTTAGATTTGATGGATTAGGAAAAATTGCAGGCATAAATGGTATGGGATGTAATGAGATAAGATATAGATTGTAAATGGTGAGATGAAAATATGATTTGGACATGGATAGATAGCTAGATATAGGAAGGACGATGGGTTCATATGACACTAAATAGGGAATGGAAAATAGAGGTTTAGAAAGGGATGTGACTCGATAAGTGGCGACCAACAAACATGCAAAGGACACTACACCATAGAGAAGGGTGCAAGTGGAAGGAATGATCCAAAATGGATTAGAGGTATAACAAGAACATGAATCAAACTATGCAATGCACTTGCAACCAAAGGTAGGTGTTAACATAGGACAAACGAGAACTAGTCACTCTCATGATCAAGAAAGGAGAGATCGAGGGAGAAGCTTATAGAACATCTGTAGACATGATGAGGGGTCAAGATATAACATGCATGTAGGAAACAAGTTCTCCTTAGGTGGTGTTCCTAAGACTATGCCCCAACTATAGGTATAATGACGTAAACTGATCGATGCGGGAAGTTTGCTTTTGATGGAAAGATGATCGATGCGGGAAGATTTCCTAGGATGCTTTTACATATGAAAGGTTGATCAATGCGGGAAGCCTTTTACTACCATGATACAATGGGGTAGCCATCCTTCGAGGGAGTGGTCTACATTTTTTTGAGATGACAGGATACATAATAGTTTTCCTTCAAGGATTAGTTTATATTTTATATGATTTGATTTACATGAACAACTGTCCTTCAAGGGAATAATATGTTTTGGGATAAGATAACTTATAGGAGCATCCTTGATTTTGATTTTTTGAACTTTACATAGAAGTTGGGGATAGCCAAGTAGACCACAAGTGCATTGAATATTTGCAAGCTATACTTGAATGATCTTGTCATGGTTCCAGAAGGAAAATAAGAGGGAAACAGAAGTAACGATCATGAAATTCTCACCAAGAAGGAAGAACCTATCCATAAGGAACATGCTATGAGCAGAGATTCGTGGTGCCCATATTTAAGGTCATAAACATGATAGTGACGATAGACCACATAATTCCATATCATTACAATGATAGATGAAAGAGGTAACTGATGAGAAGAGATGATCACTAAGTCGAGCTCAAACTTGCACCCATCTTAGATCAGGTTGAACTGAGTCGTTGAGGCAACAACGAGGTTGTCTCTAAGTTTTGGGACCTTGCGCGAGAGATGAGACCTCGGGAGAAGGCCGATTCCTCTACCTATTTCTTCTACTATTGCTATTGCTACTCCTAATCTTCGGAAAGGAAATCCTAAGCTAAAATATGCCAAGGTACAAGGGATAAAAGGATATGCTAGAAAGGGAAAACTAAAAATAAGGAAGGTGATAACCCCAGAAAGAAGGGGGATGAACATGATCAAATTCAAGTGAAAATAAAAGTAAATGTGTAGGGAAGGCTAGACACACTTAGCACAAGCGAGAACCTAGTTGCACAATCGTTTCCATGAGACACAATCAAAATAGGAGATGCAAGGGACGTGAGATAGCACAACAGACACACAATGTAAGAAAAATGAAAGAAAGAAGACTAAAAAACAAGTCAAGGAAGAAGATAGCCACAAAATAATGTTTGTATTACTTCCAGAAATGTACAATTGATTACAATGGCATCTGAGGCTGATATCCACATGCAAAGACTAGATCTAAACGTTTGTAACTCAAAATGTAAGACAATGTCTATACAAACTAAAGGAATCCAACCCTTTTAATGAGAAATTATCTTACATTTATAAATGAATCAATGAGAGAAGAGGAAGAGGAGGGAAAATCCGATTTGAAAAATCAACCACCAATAACCAGCAATGAATGCTTGGAAATCCACTTGTAAATCTATCGACGCGCTTCCCCATGTTTGTTTGGCATGTATGAGAAGGAAAGAGGCAAAATCTGAATCAAATCGGGTGGTTGGAGCAATTAGATCCTATATTAATGGTGTGATGGATTTTTCCATCTTCTCACCTACCCAATCCCATCAAAATTTGAACTTGAGTGATCTGGAGTGTAACCCACATCATCTAGCTATTTTGTCATTTTTACCACATGTCACACTTTAGTTGGTTGCAAGGATTCAATATCCCTGTTAGCACGCTTTAATAGGATGGGTGTGATAAACTCATTATGATAGTCACACGTGGCAGAATCTTAGCGCAGAAGAAGGCACAAAAGTGCACGTGGAAGATAGATGCACGAAGGAAAACAGAGGGGGCGATAATCACAAGATAAATGCGCGGCAAGCAAGAAGGTGGGCGCATAAGAATACTAGGAAAGTATGCTTAATGGGAAGTAAGTCGAGGTGCGCGTGAAGGGTGAATTAATTTCTAGGTGGAAGGAGAATGTGCCAAGAGTGCACATAAGAGGAGTGAAAGAAGATAGAAGGGAGAAGCCAGGAAAGTGGAAGGCATAGAGATAGCGTGTGAGGAAGCGTGAGCAATAATTATGGTGCCTAAGTAAGCAACCAAAGGGTGCGCAACCTACAATGTTGAACCTTAGAGCCAAAATGTGGATGTAGGTTGTCAAAATAACTAGGGAGTTATTTTGGACAACAATTGGTGAATTTTGGGGACATATGCTGCTTTAGATGAAGGAGATCAGTGTTCCAGAGCATCCATTGGGCATGGAGTCTACTTAGGAACATGAAATTTTGATCTACCTCTTTGAAGATGCACCCCCGAAGTCAATTTGAAGTATTTATGAATCCTACAAAATTTTTGAAACGGATGGAAGATTGCGACATCCGGAAGTAAAATAAGAGTGCACATAAGGAGCACGTGAGAAGAAAGAACTATGTACAAACAAGACAATGTGCATGCAACACACTTGGAGGAATGAAACTACTCTAATATATACAATGATGTAGAAGACTTAATGGAAAGGTTTGAGATAACTTTTGTTGATTGGGATTGATAGTGTGCCTCCATCAAGGTGAGACAACTCGAAAGAGTTAGCCTCTTTACATGAACTGATAATGTATGGTCCACTCCAAAGTGCATCAAACTTTGAATGGTGCCCTGGTTTAGCTCTGTCAGCATCCCACTTTAAGACTAAGTCACCAACTTTGAAAGCTTGAGGCCTAGCCTTTTTGTCAAACCACTTCTTTGTTGATTGTTGATGTTTTCTAGCTTGATCATGGTAGAGTTTATTAATTCTTCAAGTTCAACCAGCTCTTCCATTCGATTTCTCTTTGATCCACACCCTCAAATTCTAGTTGTTGGGAAAGCTCTAATGAAGGCAACTCAAGAGATAAAGGAAGTCTAGCCTCCTTTCCATAAACAAGTTTATATGGTAAAGTACCTATTACCTTCTTCATTGTGATTATGTTTGCCCACAACGCGCGTGAGACCTTTGTGTGCCACTACCTCTGGTTGATATTCATTGTCTACTTCATGATTGATCAGGTTCTTGTTTGTTGAATCTGCAAGCCATTTCCCTGAGGGTAGTAGTTGGAAGAGGTTTTCAAATAGATTCCAAGGCTTAACGCCCAATCAGAAATTTTGGTACCAAGGAAGGCTTTTGCATTATCAGAGATAATGGTTTGAGGAATGCCAAACCTTGTTACAATGCCTTCGAGAAAGTCAAGGATGACTGACTCGGTTGATTCCTTGAGTGACAACTTCTGTCCATCTGGTGAAGTAATCTATAGCTGTCAACACCCATTTGTGCCCAACGCTTGAAGGAGGATTGATCATGCTTATGAAGTCAAGACCCCATTGTGCAAAAGGTTGATCCACTTGGATTGGTTGGAGGGGAAGCGCTGCCAATTTCTTCTTTCCTACAAAGAAAGCACATTATTTACATTTCATGACCCACTTATGCGATTTTCGTGAACATGGTAGGCCAAAATTATTTTCCTTGATGATCTTCATTGTTGTTGCCTTGGTAGAGAAGTTTCCACCAGAGAATCCATCGTGAAATTATGCTAACACTTTGTGTCAACTGTGTGCAATCAATACACCTCAACAACACACCATCAATATTTATTTTGAAGAGGGCATCATTGATCAACGCATATGGAATAGACGACATCCTCAGATGTCGCCTCTTTTCTTTATTTAAACTAGGAGGATATGCTCTAGTTAAAAGGAATGTAATTATTTCCTTCATCCGGCTACGTGTGCTAGGATCTGCACTCTGCTCGGAGTTCTACGCGTAGGATATCTTTGTCCAGAAATAATGAAGTCTCGAGTTCATTACAGTGCATCCTTAGCAAGTTATTTGTTGAGCGAGCTGCCTCTAACTAGCTTTGTGGCTTTGATAAGCACATCATACTCCATGATCTTGGTCACCCATCGTGCTCTCTTTTTGTTGATTTATGCTCCCATGATGAAGTCTCTCACACCTAAGTGCGAAACTTACACCTTGATATGATTTGTGATGAGCATGATCTTGAATTTATTAAGTGCACACATGATGGCATAGACCTATTTCTCCGTGTGACTGCATTTTAACTCATAATCGTTCGATTTCGATTGAAGAAAGCCATAGATCGCTCTAGTCATTGTTTATTTTCTTGTGTTAAGATAACAACAACATTTGCAAACAGCTCCATAAGTATAAAGGATAAAATCTTTGGCATAATTATGATTGATGAGTGTTGGCACGCAAGAAATTTATTTCTTGATCTTGTTGAAGCTTTGTTTTCCTTCTACTGTCCACTTGAAGGTTGTTTCTTTCTTGAGCATGAGGGTGATAGGCCGAACCAGTCCTGAAAAGTTAGGAATGAATCTCCTAACAAAGTTAAGTTTGCTTGAGGAAGAACTGCAAGGCCTTTCTTGTGAATCGATAGAGAAAGAGCCATTATGGCTGAAACACACCCAGGATCAATAACAATACCATCCTTTAAGACCACGTGGCCCAAAAGCTTTCCCTGCATTACAAAAAAGTTGCACTTCTTGGGGTTAAGAAATACCTCAAATTTTCTACATCTCTCAAGACTTTTTCCAGGTGCCCCATATGATCCGTGGTCTGCTTTGAGAAGATAGTTATGTCATTGAGGTAATCCAGGATGAACTCATTAATACATCCTTTGAAGGCAATGTCCATGGTGCGCTGAAATGTTGCACCTGCATTTGATGCACAAAGCGCATCTTATGATATGCGTATGTTCCCCACATGGTTGTGAACGTTGCTTTGAATTGATCCTCTTCCTGACCATGATTTGATTGAAGCGAGTACTCATCCAACATGGAAAATCTCTACGTGTCACCCACAACTTGAAGAATGCTCCATGGAAGGCAAAGGATAATGATCCTTCAGGATGCCTTGTTCAAATCTATGAAATCAACACAGAGTCTAATTTCACTGTTCTTCTTACACACTAGAACAAGATTGGTGACCCAAGTAGAGTACTTGATTAGAAATAGTATCTTCACCTCGATGATTTTAGACAATTATTTCATCATGAGGGGCTCTATTCTTGGATTGAATTACCTCTGATTTTTCTAGTGGGCTTGATACTAGGATCGGTCAATGGAGTGTTGAGCAACACTTGGATAAAATCCTTTGAGGTATTCATACTCTCATGAGAAAATATCACTATATTATTGGCACAGAGAGATGCATGTCTACGATTTTCATCATGCACGCAAGCTTTCGAGAAACAACTCTTTACCGTATGTAATGTCGACTAGGGAAGCAATCTACATGCGGGGCACGCATATACTTTTCTTCACCTTGAACTCATCATCAGGGTTGAACATTTATTCTTAGGTGACCAAACCTATAGGAAACTTATTTGTCTTGAGTTGAATCACTTGGTCACCATAGTTTTCATGCAAGTCAACTTGCATGCTTAAAGAGAACTCAACTTCATTTTGGATGAACTGGACGATTTGTGCATCATTGTCAAACACTTGTCATCTGGTATTGTTTTCGGGAATAGATGGCCTGATCATCATTTTGACATGATGTGTGTTCCCTTTGAAAAAGTCCTCTGCAGAGAAAGCGCAAAAACCAAGTGTGACCATCGATAGTCTTCTTTGTTCATTTTCCTTGGTATCACCTACAGATTGAGAGCATCAAAACTCTCCAAAAGGTCCCAAAATCTATGTTTATACGCTTTGAGGAGCTTATTCTTTACAACACACTTTTCTTATGACCTGTTGGATGACCAATTCCGTGTCTTTGAAGATTTACGCCTTAATCTATCTCTTTTCAACAATGAGAAGACCATGTACTAACACTTGGATGATCGTGTCAGTGAAACAATTGGGTGATCATGGGATAGCTTGGATGGTATATGAGTTGAATTCTTCAAGGAGAAAAATGATGACATCCCTATATTTTTAAGGATGTAATTTTTACCTTGATAGGTTCCTGTGACTTGATTGACGATCAGTTGGGAACCTCCATAGATATCAAGAATTTCAACGCCAAGTATGATGGCGGTTCGAAGGCCTACGATGAGAGCTTCATACTCGACCATATTTTTGGTGTATTCGAAATCAAGTTTATAGGTGAGGGGAATAGGGGTGACCCAAGGAGGAATAATGATGATGCCAGTGCCTCCTCCTTGCTAACATTTAGATCCATTAAAGAATAGTGTCATTTTAAGAGGAGAATACTCATGTTGTAAGTGGAAGATGGATTCATTGGGGTTGTTTTCATGGGGGAGTTGATTGTTAGGGAGAGGGGCCTTAACAAGTTGATCGGAAATAGCTTGGCCCTTGATGGATTTTTGGGAGATGAAATATAGTTCAAACTCTATCATGAGCATGAGCCATCGAGTGATATGCTTGTTATGATAAGGTTTGGAATGCATGGTTTTAAGAATGTGGAAGTTGGTAACGATGAAAGTTTTATGGTTAAGAAGGTAATGACAAAGTTTAGAAGTAGCAAAGAAGAGGCGTAACACAATTTTCATCTTCAGTGTAGAGGGTTTTATAGTCAAGAAGGGTACAAATGATATAATAAACAACTTGCTCCTGCCCTTCTTATCACAAGTGTGCCACCATGGCACGTAGAGCATGTTTAGAGGAAGAGATATAGAGATATAAAGGCTCCCCCTCACGTGGAGGTGTAAGCACAAGTGGAGAAAGAAGATATTGCTTAAGATCATCAAAGGATTTTTGACAGTTGGCATCCTAATCAAATTGGGTGTCTTTATGAAGAAGGTGATGAAAGGGTTGGCAATGATTTTAGAGTTACGAAATGAAGTGATAGATTGATTGGAGACGACCTTGAAGACTATGAAGTTGCTTGAGGTTAGAAGGGGGAGGCATCTCAAGGAAGGTCTTAATTTTTTCTAGGTCAACTTCAATACCCATGATAGAGACGATGAAGCCAAGGAGTATATGAAGAAGGTGATGAAAGGGTTGGAAATGATCTGAGAGTTGTGAAATGAAGTGACAGATTGATTAGAGACGGCCTTAAAGACTATGAAGTTGGTCGAGGTTAGAAGGGGGAGGCATCTAAAGGATGGCCTTAAATTTTTCAAGGTCAACTTCAATACCCATGATAGAGACGATGAAGCCAAGGAGTTTATGAAGAAGGTGATGAAAGGGTTGGAAATGATCTTAGAGTTGTGAAATGAAGCGCAACATAATGAATGAAGAAGGCCTTGAAGACTATGAAGTTTCTTGAGGTTAGAAGGGGGAGGCATCTCAAGGATGGCCTTAATGTTTTTAGGTCAACTTCAATACCCCTGAAAGAGAAAATGAAGCCAAGAAGTTTACCAGTTATTAACCCAAATACACACTTTTATGGGTTAAGACAAAGAAGGAACCATATGAGGCACTCGATAAGGATTTCAAGGATAGAAAGATGGTTGTGTCAATGTTTGGATTTACCCAAGATGTCATTGACATAGTCCTCCACATTTTATGGATAAGGTTATGGAAGATATAGTCCATCGCACACCTGGTAAGTGGTATGTTGTATTTTCAAACCGAAAGGCATGATGCGATAATAGAACATCCCCAAGGGGTGATGAAGGAAGTCTTATGTTGGTCTTCTGGGGTGATAAGGATTTGATTGTAACAGAAAAACCATCCATAAGAGAGAACATCTCATGGCTAGCCGTGAGGTCAATGAGATGATTGATGTTAGGAAGAGGAAAGTCATCTTTAGGGAAAGTGAGATTTAAATATCGAAATTGGTGTAGAGGCGGAGATTTCTAGAAGATTTGGTAACAAGTATGACATTGAGACCCATTGCAAATAGTCGATAGGTTGGATGAAGTTAGTAGAGAGAATACGATGTAGCTCTTCTTTGATAAGAAGGGAAATGTAGGGGTGCATGTGATACAACTCTTTTTGATAGGTTTAGCGTTGGGGAAGGTCATGATGTTATGGACAATGATAGAAGGATCGAGACCCGACATGTTCAGAGTACGACCATGCAAAATCTTTCTTATGTTTGGATAAGAAGGAGGTAAAGGCTTCGAGCTCTTGGGGATCAAGAGATTGGCCAACCTTGAGGATGTGGGGATCTTGGGAGTCCCTATGTTGATGTCGATGGTGGATTCATTAAGGAGGGTGGAAGTATCAGGAGGAAGGGACTTTTGGATATGATAATCCTTGGCCCCCATGTAAGAAAGAATGGAGTCATGGTTGTATTGGAGGATATCAATGGTAAGGGAATCTTCCCCTATCATCTTAGGGTATTTAAGAGGAAAGGACCGGGTTTCATTTTCAACTTGCCGGTCTAAGGGAAATGATGGAGACTAAAAAAGTCGGGGGTAGTGGATAGAGTATCATCTAGGTCCGTGAGATAGTCGGATGGAGAAAAAGGAGCGAGTCAATGCACGATGAGAGGAGGAAGAAGTGCATGGAGGAGAAGAAGAGTGATTTTTATCCCAAGCCAAACTTCTCACATGGTTCTTGGATTGATTAAGGACAAGATCATGAATACCTTGTTCATAACATCCTAAACCATATCCCTTCCATGCATAATGATAAAGGTAAGTATAGGAAAAGATTTGTTAGAGAGGAAATCGAAACCATTAGTGTATGGTTTGGTGTGAGGGTGGTCATTAGAATGAGAGGAAGGGTGATCAAAGCCACCATAAACCAGATTTTGTTGTAAGGAAAGGTGGACCGAAAGAGTTGATATCACTTACATTGGATTGACACATAGGGGATTTGTTAGTGCAACCAAGGTGATTGATGGAAGGAAGGGAATTAAGAGTGAGGAGTTGATACTCCCCTAAGGCAAGGCGCTGCATCACATCATCAAAATATCCATCATGGGGTAACTTAGATGTAAACATGGAAGAACTAGTGGAAGCTTTGGAAGAAGGGTCTAGCTTAGGAACAAACACCTCGTTTGGTCGATAAGTCATGTGACATGATTTGAAGGGAGGGTAATCAATAGGAGAGTATGAATCTTCCCTTCATGTTCATATTTAATACAATGGTGGAGGGTAGATGGGACACAACACATGGTGCGAATCCAAGGGTGTCCAAAAAAGACATTATACTGAAACTCCCCTTCTATAATGTAGAAGATTTCATGAAGGAGTTTATGGCCGACATAGATGGGAAGGATAATTGTGCCCAAAATGGGGGAAACAACATCATTGAAGGAACGAAGAACAATAGGGGATTAAATGAGAATGGTGTCAAGGAGTTTAAGCTGATTGAAGGTATGGAAGAAATGATGTTGATACTAACACCATTGTCAATCATGGATCACATGGATGAAGGTGTCATTGATATGAATCATGATGAAGAGAGGAAGATCATGGTCTTTAGGAAGAATTTAAGGGATTTTAGAATCCTCAAAGGATATGGCGGTGGAAGGTGCAAGAGCTCCAATAAGGGTCGCAAGGGGTTAAGACTCATCGGATGATAGAGGAATGTGCTATAAATATTCAATAAGAGCATATTTGTGATTAGGGAGCTTTAGATGAGCTCGTAAAGGGACATCTTAACAGGATCTTGGTGTAACATGTTTTACGATGGTTTACTCGATGAAGGTAGGATTAGGAGTGTCTAGGATAAACACCTTAGCATTAGAGGAAGAAGGGGGAAAAGGTAATGGATGAGGGGAAGGCTCACTGGGAGGAGCAATAATGACGAATTTGGATTTGGATGAGGTGGATGGTTGGGTCTCGTAAGGGTGAGACCTAGTGGTAATATGAATAGAATCTATGTAAAGAGGGGGTTCTCTTTGGAAGAAAGAGAAGTCGGGGGTGGAATAAAAATGAAGGTGGATTTAGAAGTCTTGGACTTGGATGAGGATGGGCTAAGGGACAAAAGGGTATCTTTTTCTTTGACAAAAACATTATCCTCCTCCATGAGACGATTGATAAGGGCACAAAGGGATTTATAATGCTTGGTAGTATGGCCTAGAACACGATGGTAGGAAAAAATAACATTAGGATCAAACCATGTGGGTTTTGGCCCACATGGGTCAAAGGGTTTGATGGGTGGAAGGGGTGGATGCATGGAGAAGATGTTGAAACACCTCGGTATAAGATTCGATGGGAATTTTGGAGGATGAAGTCTTAGGGATTTGGGATGGGTTTGATTTAGAAAAAGTGGATGGGGGTAGAAGAGGGTCTTGTTCTTATGAGGTTGGATATGATTGTTGGACCCCAGATTTTGATGTAGAAGGAAGGGTGGATGATCATTGAGATTGGGATAGTTTTGATGATGACTTAGAATAGAAAATGAATAAGTGATTCAAATGAAGGAGTGGTAGATGATTTAGATGTAGTTTTAGAGGGATGGGTGGTGAATTGATTTTGATTGAGTGATGATGGGTGCTTTGGATGAAGGGCTAGGTCCTAAAAGTGAAGGAGGGATCCCCAAGATGGATGTTTGAATACTAGGTGCTTAGGATTGAGGATTCTTAGAGGGCACAACTCCAACTTCTTATGTGGATGGGTAAGTGATTTTTGGATAGGTGTGCCAAGATTCTTAGGTTTACGATGTGGATGTTTAATCTTTACGGGGATGACAATAATATCGATAGGGGTATATTTTTGAGAGGTGGATGAGGAGTTTAAGATTGGTAGTAAAATGGACTCACTAGGAGATGATGGGGAGGTTGATGTGATAGGAGAGGATGTAGAGGAGAGGGGTAGAATAGGGACATTGTTTGGATGAGTATCTAAGGAAGGTGTGGAGGTAGAATGTGGAGTAGGATCAGATGTAGGTATAGGGGTGGATGTTGATGGGGTTGTTGAGATAGGGGTAAATGTAGTAGGTGTGACAAAAGGTGTAGAGGAAGAAGTGGGTGAGGGATTTGGTGTGGAAGTAGGCATAGGAAAAAGAGAAGGAGGTATGATGGATGTGAGAGGAGTAGGCTCGGATGTGGTAGATGTGGGGATGATATATGTAGATATGATGGGATTGAGGATAGATGTGGATGAGGCTGATGAAGTGGTCAAGGAGGATGATGTAGGGACTTGACTTATGGTACTAATGGTATGAGATTCAGGTGCTTAAGATGTGGAAGGGGCCACTTGGCTAGTAGGTGGGTGATTGGGAAAAGGTTGTTTAAAGATGTCAAGTGGTTGATTGGGAGGGGCATTAGGATTACTCACTTGAAGGTCCCCTTGGTTGATAAGTCGTTGAACAAGGTCCTTAAAGGTATGACATTTTTCAATGTCATGCTCGTGGACTTGATGATGTTTGCAATAGGTGTCTTCGCGATACCAAGTGGGATTGGGCCGTGATTCATCTAAAGGTTGAATCGAAGGATTTGGATGAGATATGTAGCCATAAGCTTATCAAAAATGGAACTATAAGACTCCCAAGAGGGGTATAGTTTGGGGTAGGATGAGGAAGATCGTTGTGAAGGTTTGGTATGGGAGGTAGAAGCAAAAGAGGACTTAATGACAATAGCACTTGCCACACCTTTGGATTTATTCTTGTGAGAAGAAGAGGAGGATTTGGTGAACTCCATCTTAGGTTTATTAGATTTGAGTTTAACATGGCCTTGCTCAAGGGCATGAAGTTCTAATTTATGAGCCATGGTAAAATATTCTTTGAAGCTTTGAAAGGATTGAATCTGAAGGGTGGAAGAAATGTGTTTAGTGCAAGATTGAGAAAAGAGCTCAATGAGCTCGGTCTGGGAAGGGAAAATGATAGCTGGTTGATGATGCCACACCACCTTGTGATGAAATCTGAAATGGATTCATCCTCAAATTATTTAATGGCATATAGATAGTGATAGTGATTTTATGAGCAATGTTGATGGAGAAATGCTCTAGAAAGAGTTGGGCAAGTTGCGTAAAAGGAGAAGAGGGAGTACTAGGGGATGCCATTATACCATTCTAATGTGGGGCCAGATAATGACATGGGGAAGGTTTTAAGCATGAGGTCCTGATCGTGGGTTATGAGATAACATGCATGTCTAAAGCTCAGAGGTGTTGTTGAGGATCCTCTTTGCTATTGAATTTAGAGAACTTAGGAAGTTCCCAATGAGGAGGATAAGGATTAACTGAGATAGAAGGATGGATGGGCTCATTACAAATTTTTTCATACATGAATGAGCTCTTAGGACCCAAAGTAGTGGCTTCCAATTGGCCAGTCTACTCAACAATGTTTGCATGGGGTCATTAGAAGTAGGTGGAAGAGATGTCGAAGGATGAGGTTGTTGGATGTAGGAAGTGGGTGAGGTAGATTGAGGTTGGGCCTAATGATGTAGAGGATATGTAGGAGCCTGAGGAGGTGGTTGATAAGGAGAGGATAAGTGATAGGTTGATATTGGATATGTTGAGAGATGGGATCTGAAAGGAATGTAAGTAGAAGGACAAGATTGAGGGATATTGATGTATGACAAGGGGGTTGGATTGAGGTGAGTGTGATGAGGAGGTTGAGATGTATGGATGGGTTGATGATAAAACATGTCTTTGAAAAGTAGTATGAGGAGGGTGTTGATGTGTTTGAGTAGATTCTGAAGGGAGTGGTTGTGAAGAGACAACATTAACATGAACCGGGATGTAGGGATGGAGAACGAGTTATGAAGGGGGTGCTCGATTGTAAGAGGAAGAGAGGTGGGTTCAAGAAGGGAAGAAGGGATTGAGTGAGGATATTAGTGACCACCGTAGATGAGGATATGATGGGCATAGAGGAGGAAGGGATGGTATTGATGCTGAGGTAAACAGATGGGAATGTGGACCACCAATTAAGTAGATTGGTGCTTGGATGAATCAAAAAGGCATGTTCACATTGGGCCATGGCCAAATCATTCATTTCTTGAGGGAAAAATATGACAAGATGAGATGTTTAAACTTGGGTAGACTCAAACTAGGAATGACAAGCATATATATGTTAAAGAGGAGGCCCATCAATGGGAAGGTGAGTAGATTTATGGATGAGGTAATCATGGAGGGTGACAAGGTTAGCATCTAGGAGTTCTTGGAACTCCACACATCCATAGTGGGGATGACAAGGGGTCCGAAGGCTTCAACTGAAGTGGCCGATGAGGGAGTGGATGCTCTGGAAGTGATCGAATGGTGAGATAATGAGGGATTGGTTTTAACATGAGAATGAGTGTGAACCATGGGTGTTCACTAGAAGAGATGGTAGAAGTGATGGGATGGGTAACCATAGAGGAAGAGACAACAGGAGGGACTGACATCTACATAGAAAGAGAGGTAGATGTAGGAATGTTAGATGAAGAGGCTTGTTCCATTTTTATGATTTGTGATTAGGTAAGAATGAGCATGAAACAAGAAAGCAAAACCTATGTTGATTAATCACTACAACAAGCAACAAACACAACCCAATTTTGTTTAATCTTGATTATTTAGAATAAGTGTGGAAAGAAAACAAGAAGGCTTAGAGGGAACCTAGGAAGCAACTGATCTAAGGCTAGTTTAAGGATGTTTAGGGATGGAGTCCTTGATATACCTGAAGGTATGTGAGGCCC
The DNA here is from genome assembly GCA_018340775.1 of Taxus wallichiana var. yunnanensis. Lineage (NCBI taxonomy): Eukaryota > Viridiplantae > Streptophyta > Pinopsida > Cupressales > Taxaceae > Taxus > Taxus wallichiana. Next base: position 659,931,398 of record CM031238.1, on the reverse strand, counting down.
GATTCTGTGATAAAATTTATAATTCAAATAGAAATCATGTGATCGCTTTCCTATTGGGTGATGAAATCCCAATAGTTCCACCTGGGAGGAATGTTTAGATGTGTGAATTAATGTGTGTTGTTTGGTCATGTGTGAAGAGAGTGGATGCAAGAGATTAACCCCTAGTTATACTATGTGAGCAAAACAAACAATGAGGGTGTTCTTTTTAAGACCGAAAATAAAGTGTGGAAATTTGATGAGGACAAATAACTAGAGTATGTGATGCGATAAAGAAAAGTAATGAGGAGAAAAAAACAAGGAATACTTGGTATTCAATTTTCCTTTTATTTGATCTTCAAGATGAGAAATGAGTAAAAGCAAGTCCGAGAAACCCACTCTCCAACACAAGAAAACAAAAGTAAACTCTTACCTATAAGGTTAGTAGAAAAGGGATATGGAAGAAAATATGAAATGAAAGAAATGAAAATACAAAAGAACTTACCAAAGAAGGGTTGGTACCATCGGGCATGCCAATGTTTTCAAAATTTGGAACTTCCTACTTAGATTAGTGAAGAATAAACTAGAAACCAAAAAAATTAGAAAATGGGAGGGTTTAGGGACCTCTGATGTAAATGAAGATGAAGATGGTACTGGCGCATAAAAGTAGATATTCTTTGCTACGAATCGACAAACTACACAACAATGAAGACTAAAAATAAAAAATGATTAGTAATAGATATGGTGGGTTTCCATACAATGAGTCGATTCGAGAAGTGAAAGATTCCTAGAAGGGGTGTCATCCCATGTGATAAAAGATATAGATAATTGATACTGAATGAAATTTGAAATGATTACGAAACATAAATATGATAAGCCAATATCTAATGAACTAAAAGAAACTAAAATGATATTTTATAATGAAAATGATAGAAAATAAATCCAAACCAGAGGGGTCGATCACAACCCAAGAGAAGATGGTGAATTCGACAATGACCGAAGTAGAATTGATTCCAAAATATGCAGAACAAGGGGAAGATACACAATTTGAGATGTCAAGACAGATGACATAAACTGAAAGGGTAGATAGAATGTTGGTAAAATGGTGGGATACAAAAGAGTAAGTGAGATGTAAAACAAGGTGGATAGGATGCCAAATAAAGTGGATTCAATAGATATGTGATATGGGTCGATAGCGACCAGATCCAGTGGAGATGACTGGAGTAGAAATGAAATATAGGCTGAGGAGTAGGTGGATAAATGGGTCTTAGATCAATGATGGACGATAGAATGTCTAAGTAGAACTCTCGGAAGACTGCAAACCTACAAAACAAAGAAGAACATGCATGAAAATGTATCCAAATGTTATTCACTTTACTCCAAGCTTCAACAATGGAATGTGGAAGGATTATCAAATGATTCAATCGATTGGAAGAGCTCTAATGATGATGCAGAAGCAAAAATCATAGAGCACATGAGAGATTCAATATTTTCCATTACTTTAGTAGGGAGGGGTGAGTGTTCTTAAATATGGTTGGGTTTTCTAAGATATGTTAGGATGATAATGGGGTGTTAAGAATAGGATAAGAAACGAGAATGTAAAGGCCAACATACTATTTTTAGCCATGCATGCCTATGAAGGGATATTTAATGAGTAAGGGTATCTTAGGGAGGAGTAAATGGGTAGACGGAATCTTAGGAAGGGTTTAAATGAGGGATAATGATGAGAGGGGATGAGAATCCCATGAGGGTATTAAATGAGGGGTTTATTGATAGGATTAGGATAATTAAGGGATTAATGGTAGATTAGGGATTAATGGGGTTTTAAGATATAAAGATAAATGGGGATGATAAAAATAATGATAAATAGATAGGATAATGGTAAGTAAGATGGGATATGGGAAAAATAGGATTTTAGGGGGGAATGTGGGATTGTTTGAAAATAAGATGAGAAAGGGTGTGCTAGGTGAGGGTGAGGGGTGTACATAATGGAAGGAATGAGAGTGCCAAAATGAGTGTTTACAACGGTAATTTTTTGGGTGATCTCACGCCACGATAGAAGAAGTGTTGGGGAGAAAGGTCTAGTGTTATTCTCCAACCATGAATACTTCTCGAAGATTTATACACCACTATAGATGGTGTGATCCTTCTTTGTTCCATTTCAATCCAACACAAATAGAAAAAGGAGATAATATGCATGCTTTGACTCTAGAGGAATGTTCTGCCTGTGAAAACCATTGTGTAAACTACTGAAAACTATGCTAATATGAGAAAAAATCTATAACTTCCCTGGTCATAGGCACCTAGGAAGGTTGAGGGCCAGTGTTCATGTCTATATCTAGGCACCGACCTCTATGCTGTGATGAGGGCCCAAGTTAGAATCTTGGTTGTTTATGTGGATCTGAAGATTGTGTTGTTTTCATCTTATCTTTGAGGCCGTCCGAACTATGAGTGTATCTTGCTTGAATGGGGTGAAAAATTCACCCAATGTATGCTCTCCCTTGTTTGGGGTGCATGCAACGTCGTTAGGAGGATGCGGCCCAAAGGATAGGACCGGAAATTGTGCTTAAATTGATACCTAGTAGGGGAAGGGAATGTGCTTTGTAGAAACCAAGGCACATGCAAACAAAGTGGCTGGAAACACGTGTTAGTGAAATCAATATAAATATGAAAATAGAATACAAAGTGTAATTTAACAAGAAAGAAGACAATGTAGACCACAAAAAGTGGGTTTCAAACATGGGACATTGCTTAGAATGTTGAAGACAATCGGGGCGAAGCGTCCAAAAGCATACAAGCAATCGATAAGAAAGACATAGGGGAAGTTTGTAAACAATGGCATACAATGAAAAATAGTAGAAATGAAAGTGTCAGACAACCATGGTGGAAAATAGTTCTTCAGAAAAGTAAATATTGTACATGAAGTACCAAGTTAGTATGTTAGAAAGATAAAAATTATGTCAAAACATGTATGATCCGATATAAAGTAGTGTGCTAGGAAGAATATGAAGTAGTATAAAATGAAATAATAGTACCTGTAGTGTATACAAAAGTAGATTCCCCTAGGAGATGCTATGGGACAGGTAAGAGGTACAAGTGTTAAGAATCCACACTACGTGTAACAATATGTATAAAGGCTGCATTCACAAATAGAAGGGAAGTGAATGTGCATGCGTGTATAGAAAAGATAACGACATATTGAATATCTAACTAACATAGTAAGAAAAGTGTACATGTGATAGTAAGTAACAATGATAACCAAGATATGCAACATGCTATTAATTTGAATAAAATGGAGTGAAAAGTGAATGTGATAGGAGAAATTCACCCCTCGAGCATATGTGGATGAATATGTGTGAGATGAGGTTCATTTATAAATGCCCCTCAAAGTAGTCAAGAATGAACCATAGAACAAGAGTGCGTCATCAAGAAATGGTTTGAATTGTGTGCTAGAAAGATATGATCGATAAAGCATAGAGCATAGAGAGTGAGTGAGTGTGGTGAGGTTCATTTCATATTTAGACCCTTAATAGTCGAGTATGAACCATGGAACTAGAGTGTGTCATAGGGTAGTGTGTTGTGTGACAATGTGATGCAAGAAAGATGTGTCGTGAATGCATTGAGTGTGAAATGTGTCATGTGTATGATGTGAGGTTCATGAATGTAGTGAGACCTTAATAGTCAAGTGTGAACCGTAACACAAGAGTGCATCATCGGGTAATGATGATACAAGTGTATCAAGATGTGTAAGATGCATGCAAAAGACTAGAGGTGAAGCGTGACGTGAAATAGTAGAAATACAGAAACCTAATAATGCAAGAAGGGGGAAAGTAAACGTGATTCCCCCAAGTGTATCAATGATGGAGATCTATGTGGTGAAATGAGAGGTACCATGCCATTGTGGGAGACCATTATCTATGTCATGATAAGAGAGTGAGCTAGCACAATGGTAGGTAGAAGCAATAGTAGGACCATGCCATGGTGGCAAAGTTTGAAATGTGTCTTGGCCATCAATATAAGGAGTAGTTTCTTTGACAAAAATGATTGGGTCATTGCATTGGTGGTTTATTAGGAAATGATTTAGAAGGAGAGGGTGGACTGATTTTGGGAGGTGGTTGCTTAATTTGACTTGGTAGTGCCATAGATGAATTGAGAGGAAGAGGTGTTAGACTGATTTTGAGAGGCGATTTCTTAGTCATGCATCTTGGGTTGAATAAGTGGTACTTGACTGATGAAGAAGGAATATTAGAAGTGATAGCATGATGCTCATTAGACATAGATGAATCAGATTTAGGAACCCAATGAGATGTAGCAATTAAAGATGAACATGCAACATTATTTTGTGTAGAAAATGAGATAATACCATAACGCTTAAGGTGGCCAATTTTTCGGTGTAGAGCATAGAAATCATTGTCATTATGTACATTGATTTGATGATAATAGCAATATGAATGACCTTGATATTTTGTAAACTGATAAGGAGGATAATATTGAGTAGATGACAAAGTGGTCAATTGATGCATTAGGAGCTGCGTAGAAGAATATCTTCTTGCTTAGTATTGAGATCAAACTTGAGAGGTGCCGGTAATAGTAAGTCTTAAGGTTTTATGATATGATCACATGTAGAAGACATAAAATGAGGATGAGGAGTAGAAGAAGAACTAACATGAGCTTGAGAGGCATCCTTAAGATGTTGAATTTCAGATTTGAGAGATGTAATCGTTGATTCCATAGCCTGAAATTTATCTTGAAATAAAGAATGTAAAGCTTGAATAGACTTGTAGATTGATTGATTGGTATTATAACTAATAGATTCATTGGAGAGATGATTGAAGATGACACTGAATTGTGAAGGAAACATGTTGATAAGGAGATACATAGTGTCTAGGGTTTTGTGGAGAGAATCTTTACAAGATGGGTGCATTTGAAGAAATTGAAGCAAGGAGACTTGAGAGACCTTATGAGCCATGAGAGAAGAAAAATGAGGATCCAAGAGTGTTTGAATGAGACGGGTTCACCAAATGATTTAACAAATATTGAAATTTATAAAACCCTAATTATATAGTCACAATGAAATGATAAACAATAAAGTACAAATCTGACCTAAGTAATAAGCTAGATAAAATTGAAATCCTAAGTGCAAGAGATGGAATAAGAGACTTAGTTGATTTTGTAATAATTTTGAAGATGTACTTGAGCTGAAAAATAAATGAAATAGGAGGACAACATGTCACAACCGAGCCTAGAAAATTTTAGAAGCGTCGGATATGCTAAGACCGGGGTGCACAGGATGGCATAGGGGCTCCCAAGCACTAGAGACCTTAGTAGCGACCGTGATTGCACAAAACTTCAGAAAATGATTTTTGATGTGTCAGACTAGTGTCACTATAATTCCCCTGTTCATTTCACTGCATGTTGTTGGATGCTCACAATATTCACCTGTAACATGAAAAACAAATGATCTCATGTAAAACCCCAAAACACATCAAATTATAAAAAGAAAAAGATGTGAATAGGGATTCAGATTGACTCGATGGTCACCCAACAAAGTGAACTTACGACCAAGCTTTGCACTACATCTCAGACTCCATGTAGTTTTGTGTGTGTGTGTGTAGAATCGTTCCTAGGAAGCTCTTGTGTAAGATGCACTGAATAACAAGAAATAGCTAGATGTAGCAATGTAAATAGATGTGTGGATTTCAAAATGAAATTCCCCTCATATGCGTGTATGTAGAAAATGTAGTCCCTTGTCCTTTGAATGAAGCTAGATGGATGTTTTGATGCTCTTGAAATTCCTTTAGATTCAACCTTAGGTGATGGTAATAGATGTTTAGCGCTTGGTCCCTTATTTTGGTCACATAGCTTTGTATTTGTATGATTCCCTTGTTTGAATTTTGTAATTAACATCTAAAAGGCCAACCCATAAGAAAACAAGAGGCCCAAAAGATAAAAGAGGCCCAAAATGGGTGAATAAGATATAAAGAGGTTGGGGGCATCCAGAGGGGACGTGGGGGCACTGGGTGTTGGTGTCTAGAGCTAAGAAGAATAAAGTAGTGAAAGTCGACTGGGCATTGGGTTGTGCAAGACCAATGAGAAAGCAAGAAAGCAAAGAAAGAGGTCGAATATAGATGTTAATTATTGGTTTTCTCACTTATAAATCATATGAACAATGGTATGTGATTAGGAACTAGAAATGTACCCAAGTGTGTGATTTAGTATCTACAATCTTGATCTGGAATCGTACAAAGTATTGGACCCTTTGATAGTATGGGCGTACGCATGATTTTTATGTACTTCACTTATTTGTTAATGATCTTTGCTATATGTCACTCTTGTTCACACAACTTTGGGATGACTGTAATCACCCGTAACAAAGTATAACCTTACCAACTTATAACACAATTCATCAGGAATTAGCAAACCAAAAGGAGAAAACATGTGTGTATGGTGAGGCTAGGCTACCCTTGGAGGTCGAGTCTCGATTCCTGAACCAATCCAAGTGTTTCGGTATATACCCTCATTTTTAGATCAAGACTTATGGAGTTCTCCTAGGTGTATGTACAAGGTTGAATATCTAACAAACCCCCTTGGGGTTGCCCTCATGTCACTTGCCACCAAGATAACAAGATAACTATGTATTATAAAATGTACATAATGCGATAGTAGTAAGATATGGTGTGCCTCAACTCGTGACTTAACCCTTCATTGATTGAAGCCAAATTACAATGCTTGGAGTGACCTTTCTCTTGCTAATAAATGGCTCTATGGACCTTTACATGCTTGGAAATGGAGGATCTAGACACTTTAATTTTGTTGGGTGCTTCAAAAACTACTAGTAGGGATTACTCTAGATAATGTGTAACCGATTTGAGCAGATTTAGGACCCTTTGAGTGATTTTGGAATGCTATTTGCAATAGGATATTTTAAGAGTGTCAGGTGAGTTATAAAGTGATAATGACTTGCTTTTATAGCCATCCACAAGTGAAATATTCTAATAAGATTGATCTTAGGAATATGAAACAACCCAAAGAAATTGAAATTGAAATAAGGTTCGAGTGAATGTGAAGGGGCGGGATCGTACATGTTGGTCAAGATTGGATCTTACATCTCAACCCTTCCATACATTTTTGAGCTGAAAAGATGAAAATATAAATTGAAAGTTGTGTCATGAAGAGAAAAAGTTTACTATTTCTTTGATTAAATAATATTCTCAAAATTGATGACAGAGTGTAAAGACAAACAAGTTGTAAAAGAGCTAGAGAGATGAGGAGATTGGATTCTGATTGTGAGTATTTGTCGTAGTAAGGGAACGTGGTTAAACTTGGAATCGCAAGAGAAATTCACCAAATTTATGTGTCTACACTTATACAACCACTACCAATGCATCCACTAGCTCATTGTCTTTGCATCCAAGCTTGCCGACAACGAATCCTTAGACAAAGTAATGGATCAGCTCATGTTGGGGGAGTATCGTCTCCTCACGCTTAATGCTCTTTCCACACCTCATTGACTTTTCATACCTGATAAAGCTCCTATGTATCAACCTAATTTATGGGGTATCATTTCTTTCATTCCACCTCATATTCACACTAATCTCATTTATGGTGGCATTGATTGCCCTTCCTCTGACATTGACACTCAACCACACACTAAACCATATACCAACGAATTTGACTTTATTTACATTAAATCCTATTCATCATAACCATTCATGTAAGAAGATACATCATAGCATAACAAGTATGACAACACATATAATAAGGAAATCATTCATAGAAAATGACTAAAATGATTTGAATACCCATCTATCCATTCTTAATTCTAGTGGATCTTGCAATGTAAACATAGTTGTCCATCATAACATAGTCTATTCATTAACATACTCATTGATTACATCGATACTTCACATTACATCCATGTGCTAGACCATGTGCGTATACAAAATGACTCTTATGCATTAACCTAGTTTATCTCCTGCCCAACTCCCTATTACATGGAATGATCTACCTATTTATACATGGTGGGGACTTGCCCTTCACTGTTTACATGTGTTTTCCTAAATATATGTTTGTTATCAATAGATTGCATGTCATGTGTTTACAAATCTGTCTTAACAATAGATCGAGCTATAAATATATTCATGTGTTATCCTTATATAATCCTATCAACAACCTCCTTTTATGTGTCGTCTCCATCCTTGTTTGTATGTGATTTCTTATCTATGGACCTCACTTACACACCACTCAACCTTTTACTTTCCTATTTTTATCCGCATCTCACAAATCAGATTAAGTCCCAAATGTTTTGTATGTGCATGGGCCCTTACATGCTAGCATGTTCCTCCATGGTGTGCACAACTTCACTCACTATTATGCTTCACTTTTCTTCATGACACATGATTTCACACATTCCTTCAAACCTATGTGATCCTTTTATACTCTGCGCATGCCCTCCGCACATGGTCCTTCACCCATGGCATTAATTAGCCAATTTCTCGACAAATAATGCTTTGCAAATGTTTAAATATTTTATTCTTCAATTTACCATCTAATCCCTTCTTGTATAGTATATTCTCTCAAATGACATATCTCTCTACTATGATATGTAGATTACTTCTTTTCTTGTAATCTAGGCCTAGAGGGAAATTCCCATAGGTTAAAAAATATGCCATGTCTCGCATACCAGGGGGTTGGTGGTGTTCACAAAGAGAACAAGAGTGAGGTATTTAATCAATCATGCATAATAGTTGGAACAATCCTCTCATTCTTCCCGAGAAAGGATTTCACACAAACCATAGTTTCGTAATAATTTGGAAGGTTTGATATCAAGATCATACACATGCACTTTTGACACTTAATTCCCTCTCTTTGCACTAGGATCTTGTTGCATCAAAATGGAGTTGACTGATAGAATATAATCCATGACAACAATATGAGAGTTCAAAAGGTAAAAATAGAAATTATTCAAAGCTCTCTAACCATTGTGTGGGAATTTTTTCTTGTTGTGAATAGTTAAGTTCATGTTCTTTCAAAGGAGCAATCATGAATGCAATGGGTGACTAAATTTTGTCATCATTTTCTTAGACAATGACTTTTGAAATAGTACGTTCAAGCATAGTAATATAGAATGAACTCTTTGCTGAAATATGGGTGCACTAAAGTAGGTGCTTTTGTAATAACACTTTTGATAAAATAAAAGGATTCATTTCCTTATTTAATCCATTTGAAAGATTCCTTCAGTTTCATCATGTTGAAGATGTCCTTTATAAGCTCAACAAAATTTGGGACAAATCTTATCAATAAATTTACTTTTCCAAAGAAATACTACACACTTGGTTTATTTGTGGATAGAGGCAGTCTTTGAATAGCCTTCACTATTTCTAGATCAAAATTTGTGCCCCTTTCGACAATATGACCAAGGATTTTTCTTTGATCACCCCAAATAGTGAATTTTGGATTTGGATTGAGGGAAATATGATGCATTCTATAGTGGACCATGAATTGTTTAAACTTCCACAAGTTCTCTTCTCTTTTTTGAGCATATTGTGATATCATCTAGATATACCATTATGCATTTCCCTTTCAAGTCCTTGAAATCCAAATCCATAGCTCTCTGAAATGTGGCACCTACATTGATCAATCGAAGGGCATACATTGATATGAAAATGTTCCCATGGGGTGGTGAAAGAATTCTTGAATTGGTCTTCATTGAAAAATTCAATTTGGTTATATCCAAAGAATTTTTTGAGCATGGACATCATTTCTAAACCATTCACTACTTACAAGATATGATCCATGACCGAAAATGGGTAATTATCTTTTAGGGAAGCTTGATTCAAGTTCTAGAAATCCACACAGATGTAGATCTCACCATTTTTATTCGGACCAAGACAATGTTAGCTATCCATGTTGAATGATGAATAGGAAAAAATTTGCAAAGCATTGAGTAACTTTTCAACTTCTTCTTTGATGGTCCCAACGATCTCTGGATTGTATTGTTTTTGCTTTTTCCAAAAGGATTTCACATATTGTTTCAAGGGGATGGAGTGCTGCATTTATTGAGGTTGAAATGATTTTAAATCATCATATGAATATGCAAGTACATTCAAATACTTTTTCAAAAAATTTGAGAAGTTTTCCATTCCTCAGGTGAACAACATTTGCCTATGTTCACCATCCTTGGTTGTTCACTTGTTCCAATGTTTATCTTGTCTTATTTTTTGAATTTCTTGGTTGATCCTTGGCCTTACTATGAATGAACATGTCATGCTTGTCAAATAAATCCTCTCATGACATTATCTCCTTTGGAATTTTGTTAACTTTCAACTGGATTAGTCCATCTTCATCATTTTTATCAATTGTATTACTATCACTATTATTTGTGGTAAACTCCCGTGGGAGTGAGTCACTTCCTTCAAAGTACATAGACCTAAAATCTTTGGTCTACTACAAGAAGGAAAAAATGTGATTGTTGTAATTAAAAATTTTGAGCTTTTATGAATGTATGCGGAACACTTGGGTGGAAGATCATTTCCAATGAAAACGTTTCTCTACTAAAATATAGATGTGGGATCATTAAAGAGGTAGACATCGCTGCAAAGAATCATCTTTGGCATTTTGATCTCTAGGAACTAATTTAATATCAAATGCATCAAAATATTAAAGATAATCCCATACTCTATTTATGTAGCGACAAGGACGAGAGTTTTTGACTTAAAATATATCTCTTACCTGTTTCACAATTAACTCGACATCTCCTTACGCGATGAGCTTCTTGATTCCCATTTCTTTGGAAGATTGTAGTATGAGCAACAAGGCTTCATATTCAACAATGTTGTTGGTTTTGGAGAAATGCAACTTGTAAGGTATGGGGAATAGATCTCCCTGCGAAGAAGATAAAACGATACCGCACATGAACCAGTTGAAAAAAATTTCTATCGAATTACATGTTCCAAATTTCATCGGCAATATATGTTATGATTTATTCAAGAATGGGTAGCTCTTCACCTCGTTCAAAACTTATGAAGTATTTCCCATCACCTCTTTCCTCAAATGGAACTCTCCCTAATTATTCAAATGAAGATCTCCCCAATTCTCTACTTTGGAAGAGGACATTTTCTCTAGGATCATTTGACTTCGAACCGTGTATTTCATCTTGGGATTAGGAAGGAGATTCTTCATTTCATTCTTGATTGTAGTTGAGATAAAAGACTATTCCATTTGAAACTCACCTCTCATTTCCTGGAAAAATTTCTACTAAGGAGCATCCCATAGGTAGATGGAATATCCACCACTAGAATTGTTGCTAAAACCCACTTTTACGGTAAGGCCACAAAAGCTAGTTTTACATCCTTGATTCTCCCAACAAGAGGAACCTCCTTTGTCTCCATTGAGTAAAAATGACCGAATGACCAAGTTAGACTCAAACCAAGAGCTTGAGAAATCTTAGTGGGCATGACATTATCAGAGGCACAATAATTAATAATACAATTGTTTAGTTGGTATACATTTATTAGTAGGGAAACATAGAATGATTTAATTTTTTTGGTGGATGAAGTGGTAGAAGTTAGGAGATTTTGACTTTGTCTTGTCTCAGGTGTGGGAAGTAAGACTTTGGAAGTGGATGTTACCTTAGATTTGGAACTTCCACCTTTGATAAAATTGACTACCTTATTGAACTCGAAAGGGTGAGTTTACAAGTATTCATACCTGGAGTGTTCACCAAATTCCCTCATTCTAGTTTTAAATTAGTGAAGTAGTACTAAAGAAAATAAGAAACACCAATAAGTGAGGGTTTAAGGTGTCTCGAGATGAGATGCCGATGGATATGGATATGGGCACAAAATGAGAGATCCTCTTCACATCGAGCTAGATGACCGCAAATCAAGACAAATTCAACGAGAAAATGGATTAGTAGATAGATGGGTGGGTTTCTGATGAAGTCAATCCTAAGAAGTGAAAAATTCCTAGGATGGATGTCAACCCACATTTTGATAAAGATAAATAAAATCATATATTGATAAATTGGATGTAGCAAGAATCTGAACCAAAACAGAAACTGAAATGCTAGATATAAGATAGAAATGTAGATTTGATCTAAATGGATATAAAGTAAATCAAACTTGAGTGGGTCAACGGTGACTCGAGATCGCATAGGATGGTCGACAATGACCAAGGAAGGATGAGAAGAAGATGCAGAAAAAGGCGTGCAAGACCTCTGTAGTTGGATCTAAAGTTGATATGGATTTGAGTCGAAGACATAACACCGAGAATAGTCCGGATCTAGATCTTTTTGAAAGGATGCAAGAAAATTATGAAAATTGATGATGAATGCAACAAAGACAAATCTAGTCATCGGTGACCAAAGGTTGAGTCGGTGATGAATGGGTATTGGTAGATTGGATCGAAGTGAAAAAAGGGTAGAATGATTGGATATGAAAGTTGAGTAACTTATGGAAATATAAATTGGATGACTGGGGATCTGAATGGTAGAAAAGAAAAGAAATTGGAAGATGGGTCGATGACAACTAGATAGGGTTGACGGTGACTAGGACTAATCTAGGCTTGAACAAAATGGATGGACTGAAACAAAGAGTTGCAGATAAGAAATGAAGGCCTAGGAATGATTAAAGAAGAGATCTCTTTATGATAGTTGAACCTAGGTAAGATCTGATGATGATAGTTGTAAAGAAATATCCAAACATGAAATGATGAAATAAGACTTCCAATCTCCAAGAGTGGGCACAAGATCTTCAAAAGTGACTCCAAGAGAGTGATGGTAGCTGCAAGGACACACAAAACCGAAAACAATCGCAAAAGCTCGAGAGTCTTCAAAATTTCATCCCGATAAAAGATGGGTAAGGGCAGATTTATAGGGTTGATGGTGACCTGGATGGGTCACCGCCGATTGTGGGAATCCAACCATTTGGGCCATGGGAAGGTGGCGATCTCGAAAAAAAGAGCCCATAAGAGGCATGATTAGGGTTTGGAAGGATTATGATGAATTAGGGTTTCTTAGGATGAATAAATAGGTAGGTGGAGGGTGGAAATGATTAAATAAAGGCCATGAAGAGATGAAATCATTAAATGATGACCTAGAAAGGATAAAATAAAATATTTAGTAAGGGAAATAAATAAAATGAGGGTTTAAAATTAATTAAACATGATTAGGGATGGTTAATGGATGAATAATGATGGGAAATAATGATAGGTGGGATAAATTAAATTTAGGAGGGAAGAAGGGAATTCAAATGTAGAAGAGAGGTATGCATGAAAAAATGACGATGGAACAAACACATGGGGTGAGGGGTAGCGATACCAAAAATTGGCGTCTACATTTGCCCCCTTTTGTTGAGTGGTTTCGCATTGACGAGTCATGAGAGAAAAATGAGAAGAGATGAAAATATGATTGATGAGGTGTTCCTCCTCAAACCAAGGGTCGATGACACAAAAGGAAGTCAAGAACAAGTTTGAAAGAGATAGATGGAGGATAGAAAGGATGAGAAAAGAATATGGGGAGATAAGATATCCTAGAAGAGGATAAATCAAAACTAAAAAGTAAATGAAAATATGTGGATGATTTCAGAATCACTTCGGTAGGAAACAAAGTACAACCTCAATGGAGATGACGGAAATGTCCTATGGACAGAAGTGAGTCCACAAAAACCATTAAAAATGGAGGGAATCCAATGGGAATCCACTCAAATGGATGTGCAAGTTGTGAGACCAACATGTCAAAGGTAGACATCAAATATACACAAAAAAATGCAAAAATGGTCGAGACAAGGGTCACGATAAAAAGGATAGGGGGATAAAAGTGAATGCGATGTCCTTTGATAGGAGGAATTGAAAATATGCATATGGGGTGGGATGAAAAAGAGGTAAAATAATGGTGCCCCAAGAGGGAACACATGGATGGTCACAAAGTCCTGGATGATGAATAAAAGGATGGTGTCCCAAGAAGGAACACAAGGATGGCCACAAAGGCGCGATGATGAAAGATAAATATGTGATAGATAACAAAGCCTGAAGGAAAATAGGGATGTGATATGAAGATCACCCAAGGAAAAAGTGGAAGAAAAGATAATTTGAAAGGAAGGATTGATTGAAAAGAGTGAAAAGTAAGATTGATTAAAAAGATAGGGTCGGGTTGACGACTTGACCAAGAAGGCTTGCCAATGACCTGGAGATGAAGCGACGGTGACCCAGTGGGGTTGATGATAACCACGGTTAGTGGGCTATATAAGCCACGGTGTCACCCAAAAATATCATTTGCACCATGTGTAGTGATGATCAAGAGCTCTAAGCTAAAAAGGGATTTGAGGTTCTAAGCGAGATGGAGGCCAAAGGAGAAATGAGAAAGTGGTAGAGGACCCACATTTTAGTAAGTGCTAGAGGACACTTGATCATAGTGAGGGAACACACGAAGAAATTATGTTTCAAATTGGATTGGAGGTAAATAAGAAAGGGAGCCAATCAAGGCAATGCACTTGCAGCTAATAGCAAATGTTAACACATAACCATCAATAGTTAGTGATCTTAAGATTCATGAAGGAAAGTATGGAAAAATGACCTTATAAACCTAATGTCAACACAACACAAGGGGTTTGGGTGAAACTCCTTTGTAGGAATATAGGTTCTCCTTAGGTGGGTGTCCCTAGGTCTATGCCCCAACTTTGAGCAAGATGATGCAAAATGATCAATGCAAGAAATTTTCTATGGATGAGAAAGTTGATCAATGTGGGAAGCTTTCTTTTGAATTTTTATTCTTTTTATTTTGAGTATATAGAAGGCCTATAAATGCGGGAAGCCTTCATTTCTATGATATGAGATGGTAGCCATCCTTGAGGGAGTGGTCTACATTTTGTTTTTTGACTTTGGATTTTGGATCTTTGGGATTTATAAATGGCAGGATAAGATATGCATGATAATTGTCCTTCAAGGATTAGCGTATACATTTTGACATTTTTCTTTATGAAGTGTTGTACTTGAGGGATCAATATTTTTTGGATATGACAACTTTTGAAATGAGAATCCAATATTTTGAATTTCGATGGAAGAGCTAAGGATAGCTAGGTAGATCAATTAGGAGGGGATAACGAATATACAAGTGACACCTATAGACCCTTAAGCATGGCTTTAGTAGGTAAATAAAATGGAAGTGGATGTAATGATTGCATAGTTCTCGCTAAGAAGGAATAACCTATCCATAAGGAATATGTTATGAGAAGAACCATGGTGCCCATATTCAATGTCATAGATAGGAAAGTGATGGTAGACCACATAATTCCAAATCATTACAATGAAGGATGGAAGAGGATAATGATGGATAAATGACTACTGAGATAACTAAGTTTACATTGGTAGGTATGTTAAAAATAGAAGGGCCAAAAGTGCAATGCGTTAAGATGTTCCATTTTCATTTTACCATCAAGGGAAGCCAAACGATAGGCTCCAGACCCATACTTATGCGTGATAATATAAGGTCCAATCCAGTTGGGAAGAAAAATTTATGTGTTGACTCCTTTTCTTTAAGGAAAAGGTCACCAATGTTAAAGTCGCGTTCCTTGAGGTGTTTGTTGTAAGCACGTTTGATGTGTTCTTGATATAGATGATGATTTTCAAGAGCGAGAAGGTGACGTTCATTCATCTAACAATTTGAGTTGTGTTAGATGCTCTTGGAGATAATATTCGTTAGAAAGCAATGTCCCAAAGAGAAATGTGGAAAGAAGGGATTTGGAATTCAAGAGGAAGAATGGCCTTAGAGCCGTAGAAAAAGAGAGAAAGGAGTAGCACCCATAGAGGTGTGGATGTTAGTCCGATAAGCCCAAAGAGCGAAGGGGATATGAAGATGCCAATTACGACCTGATTTATCAATAGTCTTGGCAAGGATATTGCAAAGAGTTTTGTTAGTGGCTTCGACTTGGCTATTAACTTGAGGATAATATGGAGAAGAGAAGCTAAGATTGATGTTGAAAGAGTCACAAATCTTCTTGAGGTCTTTTTAAGGACTTTCTATTGTCCATGATGATTTTATGAGGAAAGTTGAAGCGAAAACCGATATCTTGATAGATGAAATTAATGATCTGATTAGATTTATTTAATGCAAGTGGAATTTCTTCCAACCATTTGGTGAAGTATTCGGTAGTAATGATGATAGAATGATGGATTGGGAGGAACACAAATTGATGATGCCAATGAGGTCTAGTCCCCATTGTGAGAAAGGCCAAAGGTCCTAAGCCGATTACATGGCCTGACTAGGAATGTGGATTAGATTGGAATGTTGTTGACATTTGATGCATTTATTAACATATTCACAATAGTATTGATTAAGGGAGGGCCAATAATAACCCATGTGAAGGAAACACATTTCGACAACTAGACAGCTAAAATGTCCACCATCGTGGACTTCTTAGATAGCTTGAGTGAATTTGTGGGATTTAAAACAACAAAGAAATATGCCATTAAATCCATGTTTGTAGAGGATGCTGCTTAAGGATGATGTAGTGGGTAGCACGTTGAAGAAAATACCTCCCACCATTTTTAGATAGGTCGTGGGGATGATTGATTGAGAAAAATAGTCGAAGATTTGAGAATACCAAATTTCATGAGGATTTATTTGATGTGGTTGATGTCGGGTAACTCACTAAGATGAGCTGGTTTATCGGTGTAATGAACGATAACAGAGAGATTAGACTCTTCCATAGACCAAGGGATAAGAGATGTGAGAGAATCCATAGTGTCTACAAAGTGGTTAGATGATCGAGGGATGGTTTGAATGGTGTAGAAATCAAATGCTCCAAGAAGGAAGTTGACAATATCTTTATACTTTTGAAGGACCTCATTCTTACATTGATAAATTCCTTTTACTTGATTAATGATGAGTTGAGAATCCTTGTAGATATCGGGATTTGGACACCAAGTAAGAAAATGGTTTGAAGGCCTAAGGGTAGAGCTTCGTATTTGGTCATATTGTTGGTGCATTCAAAATCAAGCTTATGAGTGAGGGGAATAAGAGTGTCCCAAGGAGGAATGATAATGACGCCAACGCCTCCCCCTCTGCTAACACTTAGAGCATCAAAGAAGAGTTTTAATTTGAGAGGGGAAATTAATGTTCAAAGTTCATAGATTCATCAGAAACTACTTGTGAGGAAGGAGGTTATTGGGAAGAGGGGTGTCAACTAATTGATATGTGATAGCTTAGCCCTTGATTTATTTTTGTGAGATGAACTCAAGGTCAAACTATGTCATGATCATGATCCACCAAGTGATGCAATAACTATGATATGACTTAGAATGCATGGTTTTAAGAAGATGAAAAATAGTGAAGACATAAGTCTTGTGGTTGAGAAGATGATGGATAATCTTAGAGGTAGCGAATAAAGAGTGCAAAAAAACTTTTTAGATTCAATGTAGTGAGTCTCATAATCGCGAAGGGTGCAACTGATATAATATATGATTTTTTCCCTGACTTGTTCGTTGCGATGCGCCAACATGACACCTAGAGCATGATGGAGGCAGAGAAATAAAGATAAACGCTTCCCCTCACGTGGAGGTGTAAGCACAGGCAAAGATAAGAGATATTACTTGAGATTCTCAAAGAATTTTTGACAGTTATTATCCCACTTGAAGTCGATGTCTTTATGAAGTAGGTGATGAAAGGGTTTGCAATGATCAAAAAGTTGTGAGATGAAATGGCCAACTGATTGGATTCACCTTGAAGACTATGAAGTTGCTTGAGTTAGAGGAGGGGGCATCTCTAGGATGGCCTTGATCTAGTGGGGGTCAACCTCAATACCCTTGATAGAAACGATAAAGCCACATAGTTTACCAAGAACCACTCTAAACAAACACTTGGTGAGATTGAGACGGAGGAAGAAATAGATGAGGTACTCAAAAAGGACCTCAAGGATGGTAACATGGTTGCATTGATGTTTCAATTTACCCAAAATATCATCAACATAGTCTTCTACAGTATTATGGATGAGATCATGAAAGATGTAAGTCATGGCTCACTGATAGGTGGCTCCGACATTTTTCAAACCGAAGGACATAACGCGATAGTAAAGGTCCCCAAGGAGTGATGAAAGAGGTATTATGTTGGTCTTTTGGTGTGATGAGGATTTGATTATACCCAGAGAAACCATCTATAATAGAAAGCATCTCATGGCCGCGGTAGGGTCTACGAGCTGATGGTGTTAGGAAGGGGAAAGTCATCATAGGAAAAGTGAGGTTTAAATCTCGAAAGTCAAGACAAATGTGGATCTTGATGGAAACCTTGGAAATAAGGATATTATTAGAAACCCATTGGGGATAATCGATAAGGATGATGAAATTAGTGGAAAGGAGGCATTGCAACTCCTCTTTAACAAGGAGGGAAACTTGAGGGTGCATGCGGAGAAGCTTCTTCTTAACCAACTTGGTGTTAGGAAATATAACTATGTTGTGAATAACAATGGAAGGATCAATGCCTAGCATGTCGGCGTATACAACCATGGGAAGGCCTAGCTATGTCTGCAGAGAGAAAAGAGGTGAAAGATTCAAGCTCTTGAGGATCAAGGATTGACCTACTTTGAGGATGTGGGGATCTTGTGGAGTCCCTATGTTGATGTCAATGGTGGATTCATTAAGAAGAGTGGATGTGTTTGGTGGTAAGGTCTTATGAAGATATGAATCTTCTACCCCATGTAAGAGAGGATGGAATCGTTGTCGGTGCATTGAAGAACGTCAATGGTAGGGGAATCTTCCTCTACCATGTCTTGAAATTAAAGAGGGAGGGACCTAGCTTCGTTGTCACATTGATAAGTGATGAGTCCCAAGGTAATGACAAAGATTAAAAAAATCTAGAGATGATAGATACGGTGTCATCATGTATCCATAACTTCTTGAGATGGAGAAGATGGAGGATCTATTTCTATGAGAGAGGTAAAGATGGAGGAAGAGGGTATGAAAATTTTCTTCATATCCCAACCCAAACTTTTCATGGGGTTTATGAGATTGATTAATGACAAGGTCATGCATACCTTGTTAATAACACCCCATGCCAAATCCTTTCTAGGTGTAACAATGAAGATAGGTTTAGGAAAAGGATTTCTTTTAAAGAAAGTCAAAGCCATTAGTATATGATTTGGTGTGTGCTTGAGTGTCAATGTGTGAAGAAGGGCGATCAATACCACCATAGATGAGATTAGTGTGAAGATGAGATGGACCAAAAAGGAAAAACATACCCGACATTAGCTTGATACATTGGAGCTTTGTCAGGTATAGTGAGTCGATGAGGTGTGGGAAGAACATTAAGCATAAGAAGATGATACTCCCTTAGTGAGAGGTTATCCATCACTTTGTCTAAGGAGTCATCATTAGGAACTTTGGATGCGGAGATGGATGAGCTAGTGGATACTTCAGAAGAATCTTATTTGGGAATGAGCACATCATTAGGATGGTAAGTCATGTGACATGATTTGAATAGAGGAATGTTTGCAGGAGAGTTAAGATTTTCCCCTTGTGCTCATACTTGATGCATGGATAAAGGGTGGAAGGAATGCAATGCATGATGCGAATCCATGGTCGTCAAGGAGGATATTGTATTGAAACTCCCCTTCTATGATATAAAAGACCTCATGGAGGATTTTTTCACCAACACGGATGGGAAAAATAACTATTCCTAAAGCGGGGGCAACAACATCGTTAAATGTGCAAAGAACGGTGAGTGATTGGGTGAAAATGGAAGTAGGGAGCTTGAGCTGATCAAAGGTGTGAGATGAGATGATGTTTATGCTAGCTCCATTGTCAATCATAGAATGACGAATGAATGTGTCATTGATACGCACAGTGATGAAGAGGGGAAGGTCATGTTCTTCACGTGTGATGCCAGGAATTTCAATGTTATCAAAGGATATGGAAGGAAGCAATAAGTGCTCCCATAAGTGATGTAAAGGGATGAGCCTCATCATTAGGAGTGGGGATACGCTTAAGAGCTTCAATGAGGATTTCTTATGGTACGGAGAGCTTTCGATGAGAGCATATAGTGACACATTAACGGGGATTGATGAAGTTGTTTCATAACACTCTGCTCAATGACAACATGTCGAGGGGCATAGACACCTTAGGTTTTGATGAAGAATGGGTTGAGTAGACTCTTTGGAAGGAGCAATGATAACCACTTTGGATTTTGATTGAGTGGGTGGTTGGAAGTCATGGGGATGAGAACAAGTTGTTACAGAAAAAATTAATGAAGAGAGGAGGACCCTTTTTGGGAGAGGTCAAGGTTGGAGGAGGGATGACAACGTAAGTCTTAGATGAATGAGGAGATTTAGATGTCTTGGTGGATGAAGGTGAAGGAGTGAGATTTGTCAATGGAGGAGTGTGGTCCCCTTCAATAAGAAGGTCATCCTCATCGATAAGGTTATGAATGATATTTTGGAGGGCCTTAAAATGTTTAGTGTCATGTCCAGGTACACGATGGTATGCACAAATGAGATTAGAGTCGAACCATGAAGGTCTTGGGGAACGTGGATGAAAGGTTTGATAGGTGGAAGGGTGATTGCATATGATTGAAGTAGACGTTGAAATATTTTTGTGTAATATCCAATGGGGGTGGTTGAAGAAGGGATTGTGGATGAAGTGGTCTTAAGGATGGAAAATGAAGGTAAGAGGGATGGTTTTCTTTTAGGTGGCTTTATGGGAGCCTTTGATTCTATCTTGGGCTTGAAATATAAGGAAGATGGTTATGTTTTGGTTTTGGTTTTGATTAATGGGGACTTAGATGGTTTGGATTCTGATTTAATGATGGAGGATGTGGATAATTTGGAAGGGAGGTTGGATTTGGAAGAAGGTTTAGATTGTGTTGACTATTGATAATGGGGTTTTGGATGAAGGGGCTAGCCCTAAGATGGAAGGATATGCTCCTAAGAGTGATGATGTGACATTAAGTTTCTTAGGAGGGTTAGTCTTGAGAGAAGGGAGCTCGATTTTTATGTGGGTGTGTGAGAGATTTTTGGATGGGCATGCCAAGGTTATTAGAATTTAGTTGTGAGGATTTACCTTTGGCAGGAATGATGAGAATTTTAACCGAGGACTCTGTGGTGGTAGAAGTAGGTAATGTGGATTGTGTCGTAGATATTGAAGGTGGAAGTGGATTTTGTATGATACGCTTGACAAGATATAAATGAGTCATAGATTGTGTAAGTTTGGGATTTATGGATGTAGGGATGGTTGAGGTTGTAGATGGGGTACGAGTGTCATTTGTAGATGTATTGGGTATGGGTGTTTGCATAATGGAGGATTCAAGAGGCAGTAGTGTGGATGTGGTCATAGATTCAAATGTTGATGTGGGTATGGCCATAGTAGTATATGTAATTGATGTGGGAGTAGGTGTAAATGTGTGAGATGAAGGTGTTGAGGTAGCTATAGATGAAGGAATAGATGTAATGGATGAGGATGTGGATGATATGGATGGAGAAGTGGATGTGATTAAAGTTGATGGGGATGTAGTGGTTGTAGTTATAGTTGATGTTGATATGACAGGCATGGAAATTTATGAAGTTGTGTTCATAGGGGAAGAGTCTGAAATAGGGGTGGATGCAATGGGTAATGAGGTGATGGGTGTAGGTGATGGTGTTGGATTTTGGTCTATAGTATTAATTGTATGGGCATTAGGTGGTTGTGATGTGGAGGGTGGAGTTTGATTATTAGGTGGATGATTAGGAAAGGGTTATTTGAAGCGTCGAGGGTTGATTAGGTGGTGAGTCGAATTATCCACTTGGAAGTTTCCATAGTCTATAAGTTTTTGGATGACGTCTTTAAAAGAGTGACACTTCTCAATGTCATGGCTATGAACTTGATGATATTTGCAGTAATGTTCCTCACGATACCATGTTGGTTTGGGGTCATGATTCATCAAAGGGTCGGATGGGAGGAAGGCGGATGCTATGGATCACCATTAACTTGTCAAATAATGTGCTTTATAGGATTCCCTAAGAGGGGTATGATATAGTTAGGAGGTCGTGAAGCACGTATAGTTAGGAGGTATGATCGTGGGTGATAAGGTAACATGCATGCCTGAAAGCATGAATTTTTGTTGTGGGTCCTCATTACTATTAAAATTAAATAATTTCAGTAATTCCCAATGGGAGGATAAGGATTTATAGGGATAGATGGATTGATAGGTTTGTTACATTTTTTCATATGAGAATGTGGTTTTGGATCCCAAGGTAGCGGCTTCAAGGTTATCCATTATACTCAATAATGCTTATAAGGGATCATTAGATGGATGGGGTTTTGAAGTAGAAGGATGAGATTGTGATGCATAAGAGGTGGATGGGTTATGTTGTTGATAAGTTTGATATGTTTTAGGATGTGTGGGTGTTGGTGGAAGTGGTTGATAAGGGGGATGTAATTAAAGGGTTACGATTGGATGGGTTGTGATAAAGGTTATTGTTGAGAAATGGGGATGTGGTAAGATTGGTTAGATTGAGTTGGTTGTTAAGAGATGGGGACATTCAATTGGTTTGCTATGGGATGAGTTAGAATATAAGTAATGGGTGGTTGAGATACTTGAGTTGGTTGAGTGGGAAGTATGTAGTGATAAACACCTTGAGGAGGAGGTTGATGGGTTTTTGTTGATTCAGATGGATGGGGCTATGATGTGATCACATTTGCATGGACATGGGAAGTGGAGATAAGGGTAGAGTCACATTATGTTGTTCGGATATATGAGGAAGCAAGTGAGATTCTTAGGATGATTAGATAGGGGCGCAAGTGACCGTAGTGGATGATGAGGTGATAGGGATAGAAGAAGTGATAATAGTATTGACATGAGGAAAATTAGGGGGATGGGGACCACTAATTGAGTAGTTTAATGATTGTGAGGAATAGAAGAAGAGGATTGATTAGGATCAAGCTCATGTTGGGCCATGACGAGCTCATTCATAGCTCTAGGGAAGAATACATCAAGTTTTGATGTGAGGACTTGCATAGATTTAGGATTGGAATGGTAGGCGTAAATTTGTTGCAAAGGAGGTCCATCAATGGGGAGATTGGTGGTCTTGTGAAGGAGATAATCATGAAGGGAAACCTAGATTAACGTAAAGGAGCTATTGGAATTTCGCACACCCACGAGGGATGAGAGGAGGCCTAGAAGTGTTGATAGAGGTGGTAGAAGGGGGTGTTGTTGGTCTAGATGGAATGGATTGATGATGAAGAAAAGGATTGGTTTTGACATGAGTGTTAGGTTGGATCAATTGAATTTATTAAAGAGGGGGAATGGAAATGATGGGTTGAGTAACCATGGAAGAGATGACCAAAGAACGGAGGTAAGGATGGAAAGTGTAGAAGTTTGTTGGGAGGAAATGGTAGAAATGGGAATGTTGTTTGATGACATGTTTTGTTCCATTTTTCTTGCTTGGGTTCTTGTAATAACTGGAATGAAACAAACAATAAACAAAACTATGCTTATTTTTAATTAGATCAAACAAGTCATGCAAGTAGGTTTTTATTATATTGATTATTAGAGATGTGAAAACAAAATAAAAAATGGGCTTGCGGAAGCCTAGGAAATGGAATCTATGGATGGTTTTGGTATTTTTTTTTGGATTCCTCTCATATATACCGAAGGTACGTGAGGCAAAAATATGTGATGAGTACTAGTACAGGGGCTGGTATTGGGGCGTAGCCCCTCACTTCACTGTCTGCAGTGATAAGGAGTTAGGTGCTTAGCAAAAATACCAGAGACAAAATTTGTAATGCAACCAACACACTACGGAAGATTTCCTATTAGGTGATGAAATCCCAATAGTTCCACCTTGTAGGAGATGTTTATATGTGTAAATTTGTTTGTGTGACAAAGTGTGTTTGGATGTGTGTCATGAAGTGTATACGAGTTAAACTAGATTTCCAAGAAAATATGAGGGGTTCTTTTTAGATCCAAAATGAAATGTGATGTTCGATGAAAGTAGTAGACAAGGGATGCAATGCAATAAAAGAAAGATATGGGGAATAAAAATAAGGAATACCTTGATAATGCTTTTCCTTTTTATTTGAAATTTTAATTTTTAAGCAAGCAAACAAATTCCAATCAAGCAACGTGATCCAACACAAACAAGAAAAATGATGCTTTTACTGCAAGTTTAGTAGAAAATGATAAAAGAAAATAGAAAAGAAAGACAAATAACAAGACTCACCAAAGAAGGGTGGGTCCCATTGAGTGTGCTAGAATGTTGACCAAATTCCCTGTTCCATGTTTCAAATTAGTGAACTAGTACTAAATAAAATAATCAACTCCAAATATGTAAGGGTTTAAGGTACCTCAAGATGGGATGACGATGGATATGGGTGTAAAAAAATAGATCCTTCTTAAAAATCTAGATGACGTTGAAATCAAGAGAAACTCAACATAAAATGGATTAGTAGATAGATGGGTGGGTTTTCGACGAAGTTAGTCTTGAGAAGTGAAAACTTCCTAGGATGGATGTCAACCCATGTTTTGATAAAGATAAATAAAATCTAGATATTGATAAATTGGATGTAGTAGAATTTGAACCAAAATAGAAACTAAAATTTTAGAATACGATAGAAATGCTAATTTGATCTAAATGGATACAAAGTAAATCAAACTTGGGTGGGTCAACGATGACAGGAGAAGGATGTAGCCTAGATTTTACCCACAAAAGCCTAAGGTGCGTTGGCACATCACTCAGCCTGAATTGAGCGCTCACCCAAAGCACGCAAGGGTACCAGGTCCCTCTTTTATGTCATCTTGTTCAAGGAGTTAGCATGATTAAACAGATATTCTAGATCCATAATAATTAACTAAGTATATTGTAGTGCTTAAACCAAATCTAGATCTTAACCATATGCAAGAACAATTAAACAAGAACCAAGATAAACTTTACCATGCAAGATCCATTCACAGATGTGTCTACAATCAATATCCAGCCACAAAGATCCATTATATTAATTGTTATAAAACACAAAAGCTTCATACATACATAACATAATCACCATAGTCATGCGCACCCATAAACTTGCAACATAACTCTACCGAAAACATAGAACCTGTCTAAACCGTGCAAATCAATACATATTTATAGGGGTGGGGACTTTCCCTTCACCACCCATGCACCTTTCAAAAAATAGACTACATGCTAATAATAACCATGTGCCTTTACATAATAAATACGAGAGCATGCAAGCTCGCTAATAATAGATTATCTAATAATATAACAACAATATAATCCTATTATTAGCTCCAAAATCTACATGGTGCTTGATCTTCTACTCATCCAAAATAACCTTTACGTGCTCCTTAAGTCTTCTACAAAACGTGCACTGCACTCCATGTCTATAATTATCCTCAATTTGCAAAACGGCTAAGTCCTGATCTCAAACCTTCCCAGCACGCTCTATTCCACTATAGTTTCATGCACGTTCACGCGCCCTATGCCCACGTGCCCAATCCTTCCACACCTTCATACTTAGGTTGTATTCCATCATCCCAACATTACCCCACACTAAATTCATTGTTGCCCCGACAATGGGTAATTGTACTTATCTCTCCAAGAATAAAGAATAAGGAATGAAAGAATAAAGGAATTACTGCACAAAAAGAATGAAAGATTACTTGGCGCTCTACTCTTCTACAAGAAGGATCAACTCGGATATTCATTCTTAATTTATGCCTCTAATGCATTCCAATCACTTAGCATGTTATTCATTTTATCTGGAATGTCTACAAGGAATGCCTCCATTTCATCAAGTGTCATATTTTCACCTTCATTCTGTAGTATCCATGAGTACATTGGACAGACTTGAGACCATTCCATCCATCACATCCATTTTCTGTGCTAACGATTTTCCAATGTCTTTTATTTTCTCCTTATGTGGATCCTGGGTTGTTGCAAGTGCATCGCACTTCTCTGCAATCAAAGTAAGCCTCTCCATGTGCCCAAGTGTCTCATTCTTCATTTCCTTGAGGACCTCATTCTCTTCTTCAATGGTCCTTGTCTTTATAATTGCATCAGGGGCCATGCACATGTTTAATACCAAATATGCTTTCTTCAGTTCATCCTTCAAAGTTTGCAGTAAGGCCTCATAACTTGTAATCTTTCATGCAATAGTTTCCTTGGCCCTCGCTGCCTCCTCTACAACATCCTTTGGTTTTGGCATTCGCATGGGTCCCTTCTCCAGAAGCATCTTAACTATTGTGTGTTAATAGTGTAGAGTGGATGGAAACTCTTTTGTAACCTTATCCTGTAAATATGGCCTCTTTTCAATAATCTCATCACCAATCTATTATGCCATTTTAAGAACTTTCTGACTCGCCTCAACCTTATCCCATTCCTCTATGAAGCATTTGATTTTCAGTGTCCTTATCCTTCTTATCATCCAACAACGCTCTAATGGTTTCCACTTTATCAATGTTCTAGCACATAACTTCAACAGATACTCTAGTCAGGGCGTTGCTTACTTGCTCATCTGACATGACGGTGGGCTTAACAATTACATGGCGTGAATGGGGTGCCTTCTTCAATCTACGTGACACACATGATTCCTCACATATGTCGAAGTCAGGCTCATCCATATGAGTTTGCATCATCCATGATAATTGTTTCCTTGTGCATGTGGTTGCCATCTCTGCATCCATGAGCTCCCATCCATATAAGTCCTTGGGCTCCAAAGTGCTTTGGAACCATGCACATATGATTTTGCTTGGGTCATCAACATACCCAACAGATGGAGTCTCATACATCTCATCCTCCTCCTTCCTTGATCACCTACCCTTTTGAATTCAAGCGCTTGAATCTAATCGGGCCTTCACATGTCCGTGCAACAAATTCCACTATGATTCTCATGCACTAAGTTAGTTAACAATTTATCTAACTGTTTCACCATCGCTGCAATATGAGCTTCCAAAAATGGGCTCACTCCTATGTCTACACTCCCAACCCCTCGGGACAGAGTAGCTGCTTCAAGTGCCTCATGTAGATGTGTATAAGTTTTGTGTGAAAGCACCCTTCGAAAGGTGTGATCAGTTCTCAAACAAACCATTAAGCATCCGACTCAGTGAATGTCATAAGATAAGTTTGATAAAAGGGTTTTGAACCATGCGTCATACTCCCAAACACTCTCAGTCGTATCCCTGCTTGATGTACTTCAACATGCTAATACTCTTCTACTCAAACTCATGTATATAAAACTCTTTCATGAAAGTATCCTCACCAGCGCAGTATAATCCACAAAGTTATGGTCTAGATCAAATTTCCTATATCAACTATGTACGCATCCTTGCAATGTAGTTGTAAAATGACTGCATTGCGCTCCAAAGTTATAATCCCCTTAGTGCACCATAATATTTCACACATATGCATGTGCTCAGCTACATCTTCTATCCCTCAAAGTGTGCGGAAGATGAAGATACATTTCCATATAAATATTCTGGGGCTGGTGCAGACCGTGCCCACCAGATCCAGAACTTGTATTTCCTCTTGTGTTTCCTCCGCCCTCAAAACCACCCAATCCACTAGATCTGAGCCGTCCCGATCCTCCCGATCCCCCTCTTGAAGTAGGTAATGGACCGAGAGGATGCACCGCTTGTGCTCCTACAGTTGTGTTAAATTAGACTCCCACAGTTTGTGAAGTTGTGTTACTTCTAGACATTATGCCAACGCGTTTTGTGCACCCATGTTACAATGTTGATGACGCATTTGGGAATGATACCTCAAAGCCGGACCTCCGAATAACATAGATGATGATTGCACCACCATAGATGAATAAAATACCTGGTTAAATCCCGAACTTGATTGCAAATAAACTCTATCTATCGCAACTCTATTACCCACACTAGCACTTCATCGATAACTATTGTGGAAACTAGAAAACCAAGCGCAAGGGCTAGGTCAAAAGGAGGGATCAAGTGTGCACTCACAACCCATGTAGCTTCTACCAAAGTGCACTCTCATATGAGGTTGAAGAGGGTTCTCTACCATGCTTTCCCGCAGGATGGGGAGTTCCATATGCTCTGGGTCCACTTCTTGTGCGTGAGCTCCAAATATTTCACGAGTCATCCCTCTCCACAACACCATTCATTCCGCACCTTCACACTATTTCTCCAAGTCCCTCTCGCATGCCTCATTAAGCTCAAGCCACCTTTCTTCTCTCTTTCTTTCTACCGCTAGGTCTGCTATCTTTCACCACACCTGTTCTTGCCCCTATGTGTGGTGGGGATTAGCTAGCCACAAGTTTCTCTTCCAAATACAGGGTTACAATCAAGATCTTAATCGCCAAAGGAATGGTGTGCAAATACGATCCTCTAGGCTCATGCAAGAATTGGAACTCAATAACTTCGGACAAGAATAAGTACAAACCTGCATACTCGAAAATATAGCTATTTAGAACACCACCGAGCCAATGATCTAAAATGAATGTCCATGTCATATCTACATCATACAAGGCCTGGAATTCTTCATGTGTCCAAACAAGTGTAAAAACCTCCAATTCCTCTTTGATGCATAAACAACAAACCACTCATAAAAATCTATAGGAAAGATGGCAAAGAAAGTCTCATACAAACTTGTGATATATATTTTGTTCAACCCACACCTGTTTATTAATTTAAGGTTAAGGTCTTACAAACTGTGAGCATAATATTCCTCCAAATTGTTAACCACTCCTCAATATTGGCCAAGGTCAACTAGTACATCTTCATCATGCAACATCTGTCAAATAATTGAAAAAGAGGTCCGAGAAATGGAACAAAAATATAGCCTATATTTTACCCACAAAAGCCCAAGGCACACTAACACATCACTCATCTTGAACTGAGCGCTCACCAGAAGCACACAAGGGTACCAGGTCCCTCTTTTATGTCATCTTGTTCAAGGAGTTAGCATGATTAAATAGATATTCCAGATCCATGTGATTAACCAAGTATATTATAGTTCTTAAACCAAATCTAGATCTTAACCATATAGAAGAAAAATTAAACAAGAACCAAGATAAACTTTACCATGCAAGATCCATTCAAAAATGTGTCTACAATCAATATCCAGCCACAAAGATCCATTATATTAATCGCTATAAAACATAGAAGCTTCATACATACATAGCATAATCACCATAGTCATGCGCACCCATAAAATCACAACATAACTCTACCAAAAACATAGAACTATCTAAACCATGCAAATCAATACATATTTATAGGGGTGAGGACTTTCCCTTCACCACCCATGCACCTTTCAAAAATAGACTACATGCTAATAATAACCATGCGCCTTTACATAATAAATATGAGAGCATGCAAGCTCGCTAATAATAGATTATCTAATAATATAACAGCAGTATAATCCTATTATTAGCTCCAAAACTTTGCATGGCACTTGATCTTCTACTCGTCCAAAATATCCTTTTTTGTTCTCCTTAAGTATTCTACAAAACGTGCATTGCAGACTCCATGTCTACAATTAGCCTTAATCTGCAAAACAACTAAGTCTTGATCTTGAACCTTCTTGGGTGCACCCTTTTCTACTATAGTTCCATGTGCGTTCACGTGCCGTATGCTTGCGCACTCCAATCCTTCAAAGTGCCTTCATACTTAGGTTGTATTCCATCAGCCCAACAAAGGATGAGAAGATGATGTAGAAAAACATGTACTGTAATACCTCCCTGTAGCTAGATTTGAAGCCGATCGGGATCTAAAATTGGATCTACGAGATAAAAGCAGAACAACTGCAGAACAATCTGGATTTGGATCTATTCAAAAGGATGCAAGAAAATTATGAAAATTGATGATGAATGTAAAAAGACATCTAGTTACAACCGAGATGAGTTAGTAGAGACTAGGGATCGCGAGAATGGGTCAGAAGTGACAGAAAGGGAATAATGACATGATCTAAAAGTTGTATAGCTTATGGAAAAGAAAGTGGATGACTAGGGATCCGAATGGCGTAAAAGGCAACCAAATGGAGGTTGGGATGACGATGACTAGACAAGGTCCTGGTGACTAGGAATGATCTAGGCTTGGAAAAAATGGGTGGATTGAAACAAAGACACGTAGATAATAAATGAAGTGATACAAGTGATCGGAAGAATGGATCTGAAGTGACAAATAGGGAATAATGAGATGATATGAAAGTTGTGTAGCTTATGGAAACAAAAAGTGGATGATTGGGGATATGAATGGTAGAAAAGGAAACAAAATGGAGGTTGGGTCGATGCGACTAGATAGGGTTGTTGGTGACTAGGAATGATCCATGCTTGGATAAAAATGGATGGACAGAAACAAATACCCATAGATAAGAAATTAAGGCCTAAGAATGATCAGGCAGAGAGAGCTCAAGATGACAACCGAACTGTACAAGTTATGATGATGATAGTTGTAAAGAAATATCCAGGACATGCAATGATGAAAGAAGACCTTCAATCTCCAAGAGTGGGCATAAGATCTTCAAAGGTGACTCCAAGAGAGTGATGGTAGCTGTAAGGACACACAAAATGAAATCAAGACTAAAAAATCTCTAGGAGTCTTCAAAATTACATCATGAGAAAATGAGGGTAAGGGAAGATTTATAGGTCGACAAAGTGACCCGAATGGGTTGCCAAAGATTGTAGGGATATGTCCATTTAGGCGGTGGGAAGGTGGTGAGCTTGAGACAAAGAGTGCATATTAGGCGGGATTAGGGTTTGGAAGGATTAAGATGAACTAGGTTTGCTTAGGATGAGAAAATAGGTAGGTGGAGGGTGGAAATTATTAACTAAAGGCCATAGAGAGGTGAAATCATTAAATGATGGCCTAGAAAAGATAAAATAGAAGATTTAAGAAGAGGAAATAAATTAAATGAGGGTTTAGAATTAACTAAACATGATTAGGGATTATTAATGGATGAATAATGATGGGAAATAATGATAGGTGAGATAAATTGAATTGAGGAGGGAAGAAGGGAATTCAAAATTAGAAGAGAGGTATGCATGAAAAAAGGATGAAAGAGAGAGAACTTGGGGTGAGGGGTAACGATACAAAAATTGTTGTCTACACAAAGATCTAAAATTTGGCCTTTTTCACATGGTCAATAATGTCAAATTTTGAGGAAGGTTTTTCTAGAGTATTGGAAACATTAGTTTGATTTGATATGTAAGGAGTATTTGTAGATTTTTCATTACTCTTTTGATGTGCAGAAGTGGAAGCATCATTCTTAGAAGGAGTAATTTTTACCTTACTTAAAATATGTCTTGCGATGAGGAGTGGCTTCAGACTTCTTCTTGGTTGATTCCAAAGATGGAGGGAGTGGGGATCCTCTCTTAGTTATTATATTTTCTAGTAGTAGAGTTGTCGATTAAGGATCTTCTCTTTCCCTTTCTCTATGCTTGGATTGTTTCTCCTTCTTGAGGGTTTTGATCAAGTGAAAACAACATAAGAATGACTATTCATATCAGCTATGAAGTCTTCATACTCATCTTCATTTGAGCATGCACACTCAAAGAAACCAAACTCTCTGAACCAATTTATTTGATTAGTAACTCACCTTCTTCTTCATCATCTTATGAAGCTACCTCTTCTTCACTTTCATCACCGATCGAGTTCCACATGTTGCATTTATTGGTGGAGCCTCAAGAGCTAGCATATGAGGTTCTGTAACAATTATTTATTTTTTGGGAAGTTCTTGCTTGGAATGTATTTGTCAAGGTATTTTGAGAAAGTTACTTTTTAAGAGAAATTACATCATTAGCATGTTTTTGCACTAAAGCGTAGCTCAGAATTTGATCTTCGATTTTTGTTTTGTTTTTGTCCTCTCTTAACTATTCCAAACATCAATAAAGAATCTTCCACATCCACCGCAAACTCCTGTGCTTCATCCAAATTCACAAGTTGACTCTTTCTCAACATGAAACTGACCTTTGGTAGCTAAGAATTGGTGAAGAATCTTAACTTGTTGTCCTTTGTAGGCCTGGAAACTTCTAGGATTTAGTGGAGCATCTTATTAAACTTAGCTACAAAGTCCCCAATAGATTCATGGGGGTAATTTTTTAGTTGAGCCCATTATACAAGGATGGTACAAGTATTTTTAGCAATCTTGAACATGACTTCAAACTTGGATTTCATGTCTACCCAATTTGTGATTGATCTTTGTGGCAAGTGATAAAACCAATATGAAGAAACTTCTTATAATGATTCCACAAATAGATGAACTAAAACATCTTCATATTCAACTCCCAACACAATGCAAGTTGTGATGACTATAGCAATATGATCATCCGGATGTTGTTTCCCATCTCCTTTGAACTTTGGAAAGTTCTTCCTTGATCCTTTTTCCATTCGTTTAGTGGAGGAGCCAAGGCTAATGGGTTTATATCCTCTCCCTGTGGTACATGCACATACATTTTTTCTTCTTCATCTTGAGGAATGAGGTTACGTGGTTCAATAGTTGGTTCTTCAATATGACCTTAAAGAGGAAAGTTAGGATCAAATTCAAGGAATTACTCTTGACCGGTTTTAATTGCTATTTGAAAAATGGGAAGTCTCAAATCAGTTTATTGTTGTTCTTAAAATGACGAATCAATTACGACACTAG
Organism: Taxus wallichiana var. yunnanensis; assembly: GCA_018340775.1. Taxonomy (NCBI): domain Eukaryota; kingdom Viridiplantae; phylum Streptophyta; class Pinopsida; order Cupressales; family Taxaceae; genus Taxus; species Taxus wallichiana. The sequence continues at coordinate 659,898,858 of CM031238.1, read as the reverse complement.
CTCGACTATCCCTTGGATATCTTCTTTCCACCGGTTTGTAGGATTTGTGTGCAACTCAAAATATGTTTCTTTATGCTTTTCTTTTCTAATTTGGAACTTGTCCAGCATGTTGTAAATCTTAGGAATGTTTTTCTTGAGAATCCAAACCTCTCATAACAACTTGGTAGTGATTTGAGTTTGTTGTGTGTTCCAGATAAAATTCCTCAAATCTTCTATAATATATTCTTGAGTGTCTTAGAAGAAAATAAGGTTAGGCTTTAGAATTGGATCACTTTAGAAATAACCATTAGGAAAAAATGCATGGTAAACATTAAGGATATTCAAGTTTTTAAATTATAATTTTTTTAGTTTTTCGATATATATGATTTTAGGATTTTTAATTATTTTAGAAGTGGCTTCAAAATTAAAAATATGCCCTTACAGTGGGCACCAAAATCTATTGGAAAAATATTTTTCACAATGGAAAATCGGGGAGTTTTCACAAATGCTTCGAGACTAAGTACCTCTTATTAGTAATAGGAGGCTTCCATTTATTGAATGCATAAAACTAAATCAACGGGTGGCTGTGAAGCCGAGGATCACACATGAATACTCCACTAGAACTCTTGTAAATTGCTTACAATTAATGCAAGGAAGAATTTGCTTAGTGAAAGAAGATAGGGAGAGTAAGAATATAGTGAAGGAGGGTTAACTTTGTGAATAGGAACTTGCATATTTTCACAACATTAACTAGAGTAAATCTACACTCAATTAGAGGAATTCAACCTTGTGAACAATGATAAGACTAACAAACCATAAACACAAAGTTTTATTGATTTATTCATCAAAGGCATCAAGTCATTTCTTGGTTTTATAAGATCATCATGCTTACAAAGTTGAGTATGCAAGAAATAGAGGAAACATAGATAAGGAAGAAATAGAAGAAAGTAATCTCTTGCTTGTATTTAGTAGTGCAAAACTATCTACTAATAACTCACAATTGACAACCCTTTGGAATGGAGAGGCCATTCCAATTTATAGAGTTACAAAATGTATTTTCATCTCCCCCCACATGAATTTTCACCTTCCCTCATCACTTGTGACCTTTTATGTTCCTAAGAAACAAAAGTGATCCTTTTTCTTATTAATTGAAAAGAACTCTTACAATGTCAAACTAAAGGTCACTTAAGTGAATAAGATGAAATAGTGAAAAGTACCTCTTTAATGAAGAATTAGAACATGGAGATAGAAGAAAGAAGGAAGAAGAGAATAGGTGGTCACTCCAATGAAGATGAAGCCTTTACTAACAAAGAAATGACTATTGGGAACCTTAGGGGAATGCTCTGGAAAGATTTCTTCACCCTTGAATTCTTTACTAAAGTGGGCCACATCAAGTGCCACTTATCTACCTATGGAATATGAGAAAAACTCAAGGCATTGATCGAAGTTTTAGGGATTCTTCCAATGGTATTAAATTGGTTGAATGAAACCCGATGATCCTTCATAGTTTTAGAAATAAAACTTTTGATCTCTATGATAGACTGCGGGGTGTTTTTATTAAATGAGAAGGAATCTACCGCATCTTTTTGACTAACTCCTAGAAGGATTTTAGGAGCTCTTCAATTGATGAATTTTCATTGATTGGAGGTGACCCAAGCTTCTACACACTATTGTTGATACCTTCTAAAATCTGTGATGTTTTCTCCTCACAAGAATCAAGCTCAATGATAACATCATTCAACATGTCATACTAAGAACTCATCGTGTGAGACCAAATAGGAGACAAGTTATCAGTCATGGAAGTGAACACATTTTTACTCACCAAGGAATGAGAATCTAGATTGCTCATTTCGACACCAATGGAAACATAGTGTCCCAATGGGATTTCTCCTTCTCAATCTCCTCCTTGGTCATTTTCACTTTAGAAGCCATGGTGAGAGAAAATTTGAACAATGAGAGAATCTATGGAAACAATGTCTTTCCTTTCTCGAGAATATTTTCAACCCATCTATCATTATCCCTTCCCTGCATTATGTAACCTTGAGATTTATTGATTATTTTAGGGTCAAAGATACTAATAGAAGAGATGGATTACGTAGGAGGAGGTAGTATTACACTGGGATCCAATAATGATTGCACATAAGAAGTGAGATTTCTCACATGCTCTTCCAACTGCTCTATTGTTTGTTTGTATTCCTCATTTTGATAAATCATGTAGGAAATTGATTCCTTGAACATGTGTGCATCACCTTTGTGCGTGGCTTGACCCAAAGAAATCCTTGTCATTTTGTAATCATCTTGAGTCATCTCTTCCATAGGTTTTACAACCTTTAGTTAGGAAACCTCTACATATTAAGCACTAGAAGCCCCATGAAGAAATGAGAGGTTAACATGAGCCTTCTTTCTTCATTTGGTTTTCATAATTTTTGAGATAACATAAAAATTGGGTGTTGTGGCATCTTTACACCATCCTTGAATCACTTCAAAGAAATTATTGAATCTAAGGAAAGTATCTACCAAAAGTGGGCTCAACATAAGGCATGGGTATACTTTCAAGTGCACGATAGGTAATTACATCTTGCACATGGTGGGATGACTCGGCTATAGAAGAAGATACACTTGAGAGCTAATGAATAAGCTGGAGGCTGTAAAGGGTAAATTTAACCTTGCTCAATATTTTCAATAGTGTCTCCAATGACCTTAGTATTCTTACAAAGTCTCTTGGGTTAAGATTCTTGAATGTGCTCTTCCTCCAAAACCTTCCTTTGGAGGGTTCTTCTTAATTAATTGAGCTCATGGTCTTCTCGGATGTCTTCAGAGAGGAAGTGTGAGATACCTATTTAGATAGGGTTAGGAGGCCACCAGACTCAATGAAAGAAGTTATTTTCTCCTAAACCATTATCTTGATATCGAATTACCATTGTAGTCCGTTTCTTGATATCACATTTTTATCTCATGGTCCATGAGATCATAGGAAGGGGTGAGGAAATTGTTGATATTTGGAAAGGTAAATGTATCATGGTTTATCATGATATCAAATTTAGTCTGGATGTGTAAGAGTAGAGATTGAGGGAAGTGAAAGAGACTTGATGTTTTATGCATCCACGACGCTCTTACAAGAACATATCCCTAAAGATATGGGCAAAGACATACCCTTTTTGTTGTTTCTACACCTAGCATGAACATGAGCTAGTTACCTACATAATTCAAACATTATGATTTTATCGCAAGGGTACACAGGTATCTTGCACGAGAACAAGATCATAGTCTGAGATCTGATGTAGGTGAAGGTAGAGAATTGGATGAAATAACTCATGTAATTTTTAATCAAAGACGACGACTTGAGAAGATATCCTCGGCTCTAGATTATCCTTGAGAAGCCCGATGATAAACATAGTGAATACATCATTCACCTTGGAAAAATAATAGTTACTTTTTCTATAGGTGAGCTGCGAGATACTTCTCATAGGTAGGTGATTTTTGAGATACATTGAAAGAATAGGTCAAGCCCCTGAAGGGTCTTGTGAAGGCAAGAGCATATACCAAGTATGAATTCATGGTGAAATTCTTGGTGGAAGGAAATTGAAGAAACTATTGATGAATGTTATCATTGATAATTTGCCCCTATTTATCACTTGGTTCGCCTTAGTAGCAACAAGGATAAACTGATCCATCCAATCTTGGAATTATTTTTATTTTCCTCTCCCATTACACTAATCGGTAGGATAATAATATATGAATATCCTTAATGGAATTCACTTGGGAAAAACTCTTGGGAACATGAGAATGATTTCTTCCTTTCTGAGCTACAAATCATGTGCTAGGCCACTCAAATAGGAATCAATCTTCGCACACTCTGCGATGTGAAATTCCTTGGTAATGATGACCATGTTAATGCTAGTGGGAATCTGTAGACATTGAGAGATTCCTTTTGGAGTGAGGACTACAAGGACTACATTGTAATCTGCGTGAACAATTCTTGATCAACTACGTAGTGTCATGCCCATGTCGGGACTAGTTGATGTTATGGATAAAGAGTGGGTGACCTCTTGCTGAGAATAGCCTGATCAAGAATATTTTATCTTCCACTGGTTCATGAGGTCTTCCAAGCATCTTTTTTTCAAGTCTTCAAGATCCATGTGAGTGACATCATTATCTCCCACACCAAGATACTCGGTAATTAGGGTTGAAATTGGTTCAGACACGAGTATTTAAACTTCATAATGCTTAATAAGCATTGAGATAGGTAGAATAGAAGTTTCCTAAATTTTTTTGAACTCAAATATAAAACTTTCTATTTTTAGTAGGTACTTTCCAGACCACTATTTTTAGTAAGTTTTCATTATTTTCTATTTCTAATGATTATTGCTCATTTGGGAGTACTTTATGAAAATATGAGGATTCTCTATTTTTAGAAACTTTCTATTTTTAGAAATGCCTAACCATGGAGTACAAGTGATATTTTTAGAAATTTCACTTACATGTGTTGGTTTTCAATGAAAATAGTACCAAAAAAATTATATTTTGCTCCACGGCTTTCTGCTCCAATTTTCATGGTTTTTTTGTCTTCCAAATCTTCGTAAAAATGAGAAAGAAACTTTAGGGTTTATAATTTTCATTGTTTTTGTAACAAATATAGAGAATCAATGGATTTTATTTTATAATCACCTCAAAGGCATTTTGGGGAGGAATGCCTGAGAAGCGTTTTGTTGAAAATGGGCGCATAGATGAGGAGTTATGAGGGAAACATTTGTGCAACATATATGGATAAAATGGAGTTTTGGGAGGATATTCCATTAGCACCTTGCTCTAGAAAATGACACAAGTTTTGGAGAGGGAGAGTAAATTTGATTTGTATGAGTTTTTAACTTGCACGAGACCTCGGTAGCTTAACTAGAATTGGAAAAATTTGCAAAGGAGGGATGAGATCAAAATTTTGTGTCTCCTCTATCCCCTCTATTCTAGGGGGATAGTTGGGATAGATGGGGTGAAAAAGTGTTAGCCGGGAGAGAGAGAGAGAGAGAGGGCTAGAAATGAGGTTTGGGGCCAAAACTAGGTCACATGAAGTTGAGAGCGACTATTTAAGTGACCGGATGATGACCAGGATAAGAGGGGTCACACTTTGTGTCCCCTCTATCCCCTATATCCCCTCAAGGAAACTTGGAACAGTCATGGTGAAAAATTGTGACATAAGGGTGTGAAGTCATGAAAGGGGGCAAGTGGTAGAATGAAGTTGTGCATCTTATGGGCGAAGTTGTGATGGGTAAGTGACATAAATTTTGCATGAGTAAGGGGGTAAAACATTTGTGTTATCTTTATCCCATATTTTTCCTAGGAAAAATTTGGGATAATTATATTGAAAAAGTGTGTCTTTCCACTTTAGGAAAGATGCTTTTATACATCGTGTCCAAATCAAGACACACGGGGAGTGAAAATTCCACCTCAAAAATATGGGAAAGTGTGTTTTGTGGTCAAACCCTATATACTTTTGACTCTAAAAACTTTATGAAATAATTTAAACCATTACCAAGAGCTAATAATTCATGTAATTCCAATTTCATACCATATTTCATCTTTGACCGACAACAATTGTTGTGTTACGAATCACCTCGATACTATTTGGGCCTTGAAACAATGTTAATTTTTCCATCTTACGTAGAGAAGATTATAATAGATTTCTAATGAATATTTGTTTTCCTCTTAACTCCTTTTGTAACTCCCGAGAATCATGCGGAGAAGTAAGCCTTCACCATTAGAGCACTCATTCCTTACACCCAAAATGACACGATTTTGAGTAGATTGTTCTTGAATCAAATATTCTTTACTAAAATTTCCTAAATTACCTTAAAAAAATTCAATGTACTCTCGACATCACCCTCATATGCTTTATATTTTCCCTGTATGCTTCAGGGGTATGTTTACCAATTACAGAATGGCCAAAAATGACCTTTTTAGGCCTTCGGAGGAAGTTGTCTTTCATCGAGTCACAATGAATTCATCAATCATCTTAGGAAATCTTCCTTACACACTGAAACAAACTTTAAAATATTATTATCACTTTCCTTTAAGCGTGAATAAGGGTGGAACAAATGGTAGGATAACCAAAGGATTGACAATGACAGGAAACATAATTTCAATTATGGGCTTAGTTGTCATGCTCAAAGTTTCAATTTTTCATGCGAAATTTTCAATGATAACATTAGGATAACATGTTAAAGGGATAAAAAAATATTGTCCATATGCGCTTTCGAACTATAGTGCCCACCTATTTTGATTCCCATTTTGGACTATGTTGACTCATTGTAGCATCGTATTATTTTGATTGAGACATTGAATATCATATATCTTTCATTTTGATGATGATGTTGTTACATTACATGGATAATTATATGTTGATATTGGATGCTAACTCATTTTATGACAAGGATTTACATGGCATATGATGCCAATATGCTTGATTATCTTATGGTATTGATGTGATGTTATGACTAGATTATGAGATCTCACATGATGGTATATATATTTTGTAGATGCATTATCGTGTTTTCCCTCTTGTTACACTGATGATTGATCATAGTTTGATTATTCACTAGCTAGTTGTTGATCATGTGTGGATTATCATTGAGATATTGTTATATTGTTGTCATATTTTCTAGCTATTATTGGGCAGGTATAATGTTTAACTTGAGTGTGCAGATGATAGGTTATCCATGTGAGAAACGTGGGACTTAGGCGTGGATGCCTCCAACTAGCACAATGGGCCATAGGGGCCAAAGTTTCCTTCCTAGTTTATTTTGCTTTGTGGGTCACTTTACTTGACCATGGTTATTGTTGTGGATTATTATCCCCCCTTGTGATGTTGTATTATCATTACCTTCTTACTTATTTGGTTTTTCTAACCCCCTCTTACTATGGCATTACTATTAATAATTCTAATCCTCCTTTCTATTAGCTTTGATCTTGTGTTTAACTCTAACCCCTTGAAATTATGAAAAATTGGGTTTATGTTTTTCTTTTTATTTCTAATGGGGATTTGGGACACCTAATCATAGATTAGGTGAGCCCAACTAACCTTCTTAAATGTCATATTTTCCCCAAACTCGGATTTGGGAAAAAGGTGACATTTAGGAGGTGTATAAGGCAAGTTATGGACTAAATTTTCCTTGGAAAAATCCCTAGGCCCTATACCTATGGGTGGGTGGGATCTTTCCAAGGAAAATTGAGCCCATTTTCCCATTTTACCCCTTTTTCTCCCTCCTCTTTTATGAAATTTTCTTGAGTATGTGAATGGTGTTGGGATGTGGGGATCCTCCATGATTGCATGGATATTTTTCTTTTTATCTTTTATTTTTGGTTTTGGGGTGAAAAATTGAGTCTTTTGGGTTGGTTGAAGCATAGGTGGAGGGTGACACTTGTCACCCTCCCATTTGGTTCTTTGAGTTTCTCTTTTTCTATATCATCCCCTCTTGTGGATGGGATTGGGGTTACTTGCTTCATTTTTCTTGCTTTGGGTTTGCTTTTGGGAGCTTGCAAGGAGAAGGAAGTGGATTGTGGAAGCTTGGGTTGGAACACTTGCTTAATATTGAGGTAGGATCTTACCTCAAATTTCGTTCTTGTTTTGAAATGTTAAAATTGTGTTGTGTGGATTGAAATTGGTTGTTTAAATTCTTGTCTTTTGTTTTCCCATCCAACCTTGAATGGATTGGATTTTGGGTATGTGTGGGAAGAGGGAAGAATCCCCTTTTTACTCACCCTCATGCTTGATGGACAAGCTTGAGGGAACTTTGGTTTACCCCTTCATTTGGTTTGAAGGGCATGGAGGGATAAGGGGAGAATTTATGGAGAGATAAGGAGAGGATTTTGATATCTCATGGAGAGATAAGGAGATGGTGGCTTACTATGTTCAACTTGGTTCTAAATTTTGAAATTCATGGGATATCTTATCCCCTCTTCCCTCATTGAGAAGTTTGGTGCTTCTCTAGTTTTTGGTTGGTTTTGTTTGCATTATTTTTTGGTGAAATTCTTAAATGTTGTATCCATGGGTGTGTTTTTGTGACCTTTACTACTGTTGGTTTGAGGCATACAAATCCTCCTTCCCATGGGCTTGGAGGGAGGCTAAAGCATGTCCTTTTGGTTTACTGTAAGGCATGTAATGATGCCTATAGGTTGGGAGGTAAAGAGGTTAGTTTCTAATAGGTTTTGGAGATAATTTTGGATGACATGGAGCTTGAAGAATGGTTTTTAAAAGTTGCAAAATTGTAGGTTTCTTCTATGTGCATGGAGTTAAATTTTATTGGAAATTTGGGCATGTTGTCTCCTCTTGTGAGGAGGGCTTGTAAAACTTGCATTTTAGAGTTGTTATCTTCATTATGTAAAGAAAATATAAACTATTGTAACTTTTATAACCTGTTCTTTGAATATTTTTATTATGGGTGTGAATGTTGTAGTAGAATGTAGATTGTTATTTTAAGTTATTGAAACTAACTTCTTACTACCTAAGCTTGAAATGTTGATCTTTAATTTATATTTCCTCCATAAGAGGCATCATAAAAATTAAAGAGTTCATTTTATTACTTTGAAGGAAAAATTTTGGTTTTGAAACAAAAATTTGGAAAAGCAAAGTATCTTTCTTCTCCTTTGTAATAAATAAAAACTTGATTTAATGAACTTACTTGTTTTATAAGTTCCAAGGTCATATGATATTTACTTTGTGCATTTGAGAAGGGAAATGGTAGCAATTCAATTTTTTTTTGTTTTCCTTAATGAAAAGGAATTGTTGTTTAAATTGCAAAAGGCATAGTAATTTCATCCTTACTGATTCAATGGTAGAAATTGATTCAAGATTGCACTATTTTCTTGGATTTGAAACACGAAAATTTCAAATTGTCTCATAACAAAACAAAAGCATAGATTATTTTCTCATATACGTATGAAAGAATAGTATTTAGGTTTAAAAATTTATCCCTCAATTTGATTTTATGGTTAACTTATCCAACGGTGGAGAATAGTTGAGATCTAGGGCCCTGATTTAATTAGATTTTGACTTAAATTAATAAGGTTGCATTTTAAAATAAATATATTATTATGTGTTTTAATTAGGAAATGACTTAGGAAATAGTTGCACTTTATTGTGAGGGTGTTAATTATTAATTAAATTATATGATAATTTGGATTTATTATTTAATGCTTCATTTTTGTGCCACATTTAGTAATATTATCTTGGACACCGTAAACAATAAAATGTTTCTTTAGTCTATTGATTAATTGGTATATTGTTCAATTAATCTTGCCATATTATCTCGAGCGGGATAATGTTATCACTAATGGGTATTTCAACCCTTATCACCATTATGATATAACTATCGTCAACATTATTAAAAGTATTAAGCAGTAAAATTATTCTAACCCATGAAAGATGCATAACATTGAATCTTTTCCCTTATCGATTGATTAACTAATATTGGACTTAGTGCAAGGAAATAGTAATTATAGTTAATCTAATTAGGAGGACTAAAGCACTATAAATGAACTAAAGCAGTATGAGGTAAATGTAAATAAAACTACTCTAGATGAAATGAACCCTAAATGTGCAAGAGAAAGGAGAGAAATGTCTTAGCTGATTCGCAGAAGACTCACAGTCGAACAAAAATGGGAGTGGAGACGGATACTCAATGGCTCTATGAAGAGTAGATCTCTGGGTATTCTTAGTAGTCTTAGGCACCTAGGAGTGTACTGGGGCACCACGGGATGCCCTGGTGCCAATCTGGATGCTTTGAATACGTAGATGACCAAAACCTAAGTTCGGTAGTGTTACAACTTGGTTTGAAACCCCTGTATTTGTCACACTAGATCATCGGATGATGAGGTGGATAATGATCTGTAAAACAAAAGGTTAGTGGGGTCAGACTAACCTCGGCCTCCAAGCTAGTGGACTTATAACTAAGTGCTTCACTACATTACGGACGAGGTGATGTAGTTCTGGTGTGTGTGTGTGTGTGTGTGTGTGTGTGTGTGTGTTGTGCCCTAGGTGCTCTCATGCCAGTCACACTTTGTGAAGTAGTGAGCAATAATAGCTATAGAAATGTAAGTAGCATGTGTGCATGGAATAAAATGAATCCCACCCCTATGAAGTGTGTGTGATGTAGATATCCTAGCTTGAATGTATGACACTATGTGGATGCAAAGTGATGCAATGGATGTAACCCTAGATGGAGTGATAGTAGTGATAAGATGCAATGACCTAGGACCCTTATTATGGTCTTATAAGCTTTATATTTATAGGGATCTCAAGTTTAATTTCATAATTAATCTCGATAAGGCCGACGAGAAGAAGATAAGGATGACCAACAACTAGAAGTGACCCAAAAAGGAGCGAAGGAGGTTGTGCATAGACCGAGTGCCTTGGGTGGGACCGAGGAATCTCGGGCGCACTAAGTATAACATGGGACATCTTGATTTAGGGATAGAAACTTGGGGATGTTAGAAAATGGGGTGATAAGTATTGGAAATGACATGGGAAAGATGAAATAAAACATAAGAAGAAGATGGCCAAAAGGTGGGATTAATTAGTACTTTGTACACTTGAGAACCTTCTAAATAGTAGTATAAGATCGAGCTAAATATTTTTGATATTATTTGTGTCTACATTTTCCCTCACTTTATGTTGGTGGGTGGAAAGCTCGATAACATAAAGTAGATAGAGATCTATACACGATAACCATGTAGAGTGTAAAAGATGATGTCGATAAATCACTCAAGCGTGGGATGACAAAAAGAATGTGGAGGAGCATGGATTCTAAAGATGAAAAATGTGTATAAAAAGTGATGAGAGTGAACCTAGGGTAGAATGTGTGTGTAGTCATTGATGTGTGTAATGTACTGCATGGTTAGTATGGAGTAAATGCCATGCCTGCGTCATTGTGTCATTATCACACTTTGTTTTTGTTGTTACCCTTAATTTGACTGCTTGTTTCTCATATGATGAACCTGCAAGGAGAAAACAATCAAGTAGTAAAATATGTATGTATGTAAAAACATTGTGTAAAATATGCAAATGTAAAGTATGCTAGAATAGAAAATGTAAATGGAAAAATGGAACATGTACACCTGATCCATGTCGAGAAAAAGGGTGTAGAAGGATATCATGTATCATCGTGAGTTTTTCAAGAGATCTCATGCCACCCTGGTTGAAGAAGTGTAGGGAGGAAATAATTTGTGTCCTCCAACTCTAACCACTTCTGCTACAATTTGTTGAAGAGATCTCTGTATTGTCCTAGTTTTTGGGTGATTCGATGCCATTGGGTGAAGAAGTGTAGAGAGACCACCTAGTGTAACCCCGAGCCTATAATCACTTTGCATAATTGTCGAAGGACACTATGTCCTGTTAAGGACGCTGTGTATGGACTTTGTAGACTGGTCTGAACTCACTTGTTGTGTCTGAACTGGTGTAAATACGCTGTGTTAGTAGAAAAATGCCCCCTCGAGTGATGACCCCTGGAAGGAGAATGCGGCCCCAAAAGAGGACCAATCACACTCTAACATGTAGAACTCTTCCCACAAGGGGAAAGGAAACTCTTCATGTAGAACCAAGGCACGCACAAAAGGGGATGGCTAGCCAAAACAAGTGTTAGTCCATGAGCACATGCATGTAATCAATGTAAAAATGTAAATAGTGTAGAAAAACTACCAAACACAAAGTAGCGTAAACATGCAAGAAATAACAATAAAACCACACAAAGTGGATTACAAACATGGGACATCACTCACTATGTCGCAAGACATGCAAGGCCATCATGGTCTCAAACAATGCAGACAAATGTGCACACACATAAAAGGCATTGCCCACAAACAATAGGAAATAACGTAGACAAGTAGAAACAAAAAAATAGTCATGGAAACATGTAATCTGCAAAACAAGTGTTGCACATGGAACACCCATTAGCATGTTAGAGTGATAACCAATATGTCAAAGTGTGGAAGAGCAAGTAATAAGATGCTAAGTATGTAATGAAACAATATCACCCGAGATATGATGAAAGGGGATGCCCCAAGTGACCGATATAGGAAGGGTAGAATTTGAGCATCCATGGTGTATTTAAATGTCCTATATCTGCGATCACAATAAAAAAAAGGGTGAATGCGCATGTGTGTATGATAATGACATATAAGAAAGCAATCTAACATGTGTAGTAAAATGAGCATGCAAAACACTAGTAAGCAAAATTAAATGCTACTAAGACAATGTAGTATGATGTGAATGGATGGAATGGAATGTAAGATGAAATGATAGAGGCAAATGTTCCCCCAAGTGTATGGAAGTGTATGTAATGAGGTTTATTTTTTTTCCCCCTTAGTAGTCAAGAATGAACCGTAAAAGAGAGTGCGTCATCGGGAAATGGTCAGAGTAGGGTTGGTTGTGTCTAGTGCACTACGATGAGTGTGTGTATGTGATAGTGGGGAATGTGACATGAGGAGAGAGATATGCGTGGACCCTATAGCATAAGCATATACCACAACTTTGTTGAATAGATGAGTGATGATTTAGCCCTAAGTGTATATCACTATGGGAGAAGTGCATGGTGAGAAGATGTAAGGAAAGATAAGTGTGGACCCTATAGCCTAAGCGTATACCACAACATGTTGAATGGATGAGTGATGATTTATCCCTAAGTGTATATCACTACATGATGAAATAAGAAGGTGATGATTTAGCCTATAACGTATGTAATTACGAGATGGGTGATGAGGGTGTATGATAATAGAAGGTGGTGTTTTAGCACTAAGCGTAGACCACTACGTGATGAAGAAGACAAAGGGTGGTGATTTAGCCTAAAGCATATACCACTAAGTGGAGGAAGGCTGTGGTGATTTAGCCTAAAGCGTATACCACTAAGTGATGAGTGAGAGTAAGGTGGTGATTTAGCCTAAAGCATATACCACTAAGTGATGAGCGGGATAAATGATGACAAAATGTCGTAGAAGAGGATAATAGAATAGGTGATGATAGGATGTTAATGAAGGGAGTGGTGATTTAACCTAAGGTGTAGACCACTATGTGATGATTGACGGTGTGATGATGAAAGGTATGATGGTGTAACATAATAATTTAGAGTTTAGAAAATGTGTGAAAGGAGATAGTAGAAGATGGTAGCATGTAATAGGATGATGTAGAAGTGATGAAAAAGAGTGGTGATTTAACCTAAGGTGTATACCACTATAGTATGTGATGATGTGTGTGGGTGACGATATAGCCTAGAGCATCAGTCACTAGTCCAAGGAGTGTGGTATGATGACATGTCGCATATAGGTAAGGTTCATTTGATTAGTAAACCCTCGGATGAGTATGAACCGAGGAACTAGAGTGCGTCATAGGGTGGTGAGTGCAGCGCATAGTAAATGACATAGTGTAAATGATCATGGTATGTGAGTGTGCTAGTGTAAGTAATGTAAGGTAGAATGTGTAGAATGGAATGAGTGTGTAGATAATGATAGAATGTGTAAGGATGATAAGTAATACTAGACCCAAGTATAAGGAAATATAGTGGAGCGCGTAGAATAGGTGAGGTGTATGAATACAATATGTAGGATGTACATGTAGTGTGGGGAAGACGTAGGTACATGGATAAGATGTGGTAGTAATGGATAGACTCATAACGTGACCTAGCACAAATAGAGGATGCGATGATGGAATGCAAAACGAGGCTCATAAATGATGACTATTGTAGGGTATCTTTGTGGAGATATAATGATGAGGATGATAGAATGTAAATGTATAGGTAATGTAGTGCTTGTGTGGGGTTTAGTGTAATGGTAATACCTCATATATATATCCAGTGTGAAGTGTGTGTAATTATGAAGCACTAGGATGTGTAGGTCCTATATACTGTGTGTGGGGTTTAGTGTAATGGTAATACCTCAACAGTCTAGTGTGAACCGAAGCACTAGGATGTGTCATCAGTAATGATGGTGCTATAATTGTGATATTGTATGCATATATAAAGATGTCATATATAGAGTTAGTAAGGTGGGGTGTAGGGTGTTATGCCTCCCAAGTATGTGCGATGATGATAGAAGACTATGCAACCATGAAAGAGGTTTCATGCCATTGTGGGAGAGCATTGGTTGTGTCATGATAGGAGAGAGTGCCAACACAATGGTAGGCCGAAACAACATTAAAACCATGCAACAATGACTGATTTAGAAATGTGGATTTCCCATTAGTAGAAGGAGTAGTGTCTTTGTCAATAGTGATTGGTTGGAGCTTATGTGGGATTGGTGATGTTGTAGAAGTGTTGGTAGGAGAAGGAGGTGGACTTTTTGTGAGAGGTGGTTGCGTACTTTGATTTGGTAGTGTTGTGGATGACTTGAGAGAAGGAGGTATTGAATTGATTTCTAGAGGAGGTTGTTGAGGTGGTGTTTGATCATTAGGTATTGATGACTCATGGATAGGAATCCATTAAGATATAACATTATTATTACGTTCAAGTATAAGAGCCTCAGGTGATTGCATGTCATGAGGGTCAATTATATGACATGTAGGATGAGAAACATGTGATTGAGAAGCATCTTTAAGCTACGTTGGATTTCAGATTTAAAAGATGTAATAATGGATTCTATAGCTTGAAACTTGTCGGGAAACAACAAATGTATAAGCTTGAATTGATTATAATAAGGGTTGATTAGGTGGAGGAGGATGGAAGGTAATATAAACATCTCGTAGAGAGTAAAGAGGGATAGCCTAACCCTTGCTTATGTGTTTGTGTAAGAAGATCCTAAGAAGGGATGTATGACTTTAGGGTTTTTGTACTAGTATTAGTAAAACCATAACATTGGAAATAGTCATACCCGATCCATACTTAGAATAATCCCTAGGACTTGTTGGTAGAAGAATCACTATATTTCTCAATTGAGCTACAATATTCAAAAGAAGATGGGTTGGCCAACACATCGTATACAATGCCTTGATGTCGAAATTTAAAATGTGCATGTAGTGTAGAAGGGACCCCATGCATGGAATGGATCCAAGGTCTTCGAGGAGGATGTTATAGTTGAGGTCATTGGGCATGACATGGCATAGAATGGTAACTATTTTTGGATCAATTATAATATGGAGGTTTCTGATACCTAATGATAAGGCCAAAATATGCCTCATCAATGTGCAATAAATGATCTTATTTTACTCTCCTTTTTATCAAGTTTGACTACATTTTGTGACTTTTGTTTGATCTAGTATAAGTTAGGATGTAATTGTCCATATTTTGTTGGATCTAGTTCTAACGTCTAAAAACTCTGTAATTCCTAACAAAGTGTGTGGAAATTTAGTTTTTGTAATAAAATAGGTCACAATCAGTTAGAAGAACAAAGTATGAAGCAACCAACACGTTTTGGGAGCATTGGCTTCAATACGGCTTAGCTCTGGAACCTCCAAGCTTAGTTTCAAAACTCCATCACATAACAAAGGAACTCGTCACTTCATCCGAAACCTTCAGACTTAGTTTTGAAACTCGACACTTAGTTCTAGAACTCCTGTGCTTAGCTCTGGAACTTTTGCAGTTAGTTCCAGAATAGTTCCCTTTGGTTTCTAGAACTTCTCAAAAGTTTCAGAATCAATGGGAATCTATTTATTTTGACAACATCCAGTGATAGAGAAATCAATGGGCCTTCCAATTAGGAGCAGATCAACAGATTGTCAATTCTTTAGACCCTAGAAATATGTATGTAGGATCAGACAGTTGTGTGTCCAACAAGGTTCCTAACTTCCACATCTACTTTGAGCACTATTTTGTTTCATGGAAACCTATTAATAGAGGGACATATATTAAGCACTTTTGATTATAAATGCATCTTCGATGATAAAATATATATAACGACCTCTAGATAGATTAGAGAGGATATAGATATATATATGATGGACATACAATAAACTTTATAAGGCAAAAAAATTTCAAGTAATAAGATAGCCATTTTGTTTTAAAGGATTCATACTTTGTCAACTCCTAATTCAAGGTGGAGCAAGGGCCCACTCCTCCGAAGCAGGATTATTTGTTTTATTGGTATTTATATTTCTAAGCAAGTCGTGTAAATCTGTTAAGTGTTAATTCTATAAATGCTTTTGATTCTTCAGTTAAATTTTGTCACGTATTTGTCCCTACAGGTGTTATAGGTTAGACTCTTATTTCCTTGCAAAAATTTTCAACAACATTTTCAAACGTGTGTTTATTTCCAAGCAATTTGTTTCATTTTGCAAGAGTGTGTTTACTTCCAGTAATTTGTTTCATTTTGCAAAAGTGTGTTTCATTTCCAGCAACACGTTTAATTCGAAGATTTATTTATTTCAGCAATGAGTGTTTATTTTAGCAAGTTTCTTGTAGTATAGTTTTAATAAGGATTTGGCAGGGAATCCTAAAGACACTACAAAAAAAAACCCCAGAAAATATAAAAATAATAAATACCTACAATCAATTACTAGATCACTAAGATTCTTCTTGTTGCATATAGCTTCAGACACATCCTGGTTTGAATATGACATCAACTAAGAGTTGATTAAATGAAGGGAATAATGACACCCATCATTTTTAGCTCCATTTTTGGGGACCCACTAGTTAGAATTGTCTAATTAGGTGTCGTGCCAAGAGCAACAATCATACATCTAGTAATTGAATAATATTCCCTACGTTATTCATAAACTTTATGAGTAGACCAAGAGATTCAAAGGGTAGATTTATCCCAAAAATATCTCCACAAGAACTATCAACAACCTCTTGTTCAAATAAGGAGGTTGAGCAAGAGTTAGAAGCACCATTGTCTCATGTTAGACAAGAAACTTAACTTCCACCTTTGGAATTTTGGATCAATCACCGAAGGAAGTGGAAATTTTAGGAGTATATCCCAGGACTCACTTAGAGAAAGTTTTGAATCTCAATTGAGTAGTCAACCTCCTACTCCGAATTTTCACCTACACCAAAGTGGATCACATATTACATTGATTGGGAAAATATCTAGAAGATACTCTAGATATGGCACGAGATGCTAAAAAAGAACATGATAGGACTTTTACCTATCCAATTCAGTTGGAGGATGATGATACACCTATGAAGAATATTTCACTTGCACACTTGCCTACATTTAGAGGGATTTCATCTGAGGATCTTGACCAATTCTTATTTGAATTTAAAGTATTGTGTCAGACCTATGATTACAAAATAGAAAATCAAAAACTCAAGTTGTTTCCATCCACTCTGAAAGATGCAACAATGAAGTGGTTTATGGGATTAACATCCATTCTATTACCACCAGCACAAATGGAAAGCGCATTCCTAGGAAAATACCAAGACTACCTGCCGAGGAGAAACAAGAAGGAAGATTTTTAGGATCAAACAAGAAGATGATGAAAATATGGAAGATTATTTAGATAGATTCCTTTTATAAGTAAAAGGCATGGATTTGTACTTTAAGAAAATATAAGCAAAACCATTTTTCTTAGAGGTCTGGATGATGAATCTAGGAAGCCCTTAACTTAATGGGAGGTGGAGATTAATCAAATAAGAATGAATGATATTAAATACATTTGTATAAGTTATTCAAGAACAAGGGGAGACCTAGGAAAGGAAAAGCATGTGAAAGCTGTAAATAAAGACATGAACAAACTTATGGATGAACTAGAAAACTTTAAAGCGGACATCCTAGTTTAATTAACTTCCACCATGGATGGATTGCAGTAAGCCAAAAAAAAATGCTAATACTGAACCATTAGCTATGTCTTGTCCTAGATGTAGAAAGAAGCATGCACTAAGAGATTGTCCTGTGGATAAAACATAAATGTGTCTTATTTGTGAATCTAGGAACATGAAGCTAATGTTTATTCTTCTTTCATTCATAAAAATCATCTTAAACAAATCAACACTTCATCTACCGTGGAAGAAGTAAACTTTGTCCAAAGATAACCTAGCCAAGGGCAGTTCATACCAATATCTGTTCCTAATCCCTGGATGATGCCATGGGTAGCTCAGACAGTGCCACAAAATTAGGGACAACCACCTTGGACCCCTCAACCAACATGGAATCCCAGGATTGGGTAAGACAAGCTTGGTATGCTCAAGGACACCAAAAACCATGGTCCTAGTTAGAGTAACCCTTATACTTGGTCACAACCTAGGTGGAACCCTAATAACTATGCTTAGGGAAGAACATATCCCAACCAACATCAACAGGCCATAATGGGTTCTCCAACACAAGGTTCACAAACTAAAAATGTGGTTCAAACACAAATGCCAACACAACTAATTACTAATCCAAAAAACAAACAAACAACCCCTGTCTACGGAACAAAGCAAGAAAAACCAGTTGATCTTAATGTCATGGACTGTAAGGATATTCAAACAAGATCTGGAAAAATAATTAATAGTCCACCTGTTATAATTATGGAGATGACGAAGAAAGCGAAACCCTACTTGATTGTTCTAAGGAGAATGAAAATAAAAGAGAAGGAGCACTGATAGAAACTCCACCTTTGAAACTCCATTTCTAGAAATATTTAAAGAAGTTATCAAAACCAAGGAATCTAAATTAGTGCAAGAATTAAGGAAACTAAATATTGAAATACCATTGTTGCAAGCAATCAAGGACATTCCTGAATTAAACAAATTAATCAAAATGTTATGTTTGAAAAGACTTGGAAGGAAGAAGCAAGTAACCTAGGAATATTAAGGTAGATGAGAAACTTGCTGATTTATTAGCGAGAACACTCCTACTTCCCAAATATGGAGATCCTGGAAGCCCTGTTATTTCTATCTCTATAGGAAATAAAGATATACATAATGTTTTGGTTGATTTGGGAGCAGCGATAAATGTGATGATTATAGACACTTTGAAAACATTACCATTAACAAGTATACAACCTATTAGCACCATATTGCGGAGAAGGAAAATCAGTTAGTAACAAAACCGAGAAGGAATCATTGAATATGTGGTAGTTATGGTGGAGTCATGGGATTATCCAGTGGACTTCCTTATATTATAGCCAAAAGGTAAAACACTTGGTTATCCCATTATTTTGGGTAGACCATGGTTTCTTCTGATTGCTTCCTTAATTGATTGCATATCGAGGTGATATGACTATCTCAAATGGTAAGAATTATAAGAAAAATTCTTTATATCATCGCATTGACCTTTTATTGATAATAAAAAACAATTATGGGTTGATGATCCTTATACTAATAAAAATTTTTGTCTTCTTTGGCTATGATAACATGGCGGGATCATGTAAGAGAGGTGGAAAATATAATTAATCATCCATTAAACGGTCACCAGTTGTTTGGGGAATAATCAAGGATAGTTTTGGAACCTTCAAACTTAGTTCTAGAACCGTCGGACTTAGTTAAGGTGTCGGACTTAGTTCTGACACTTTCAGACTTAGTTACGGAACATGCATACTTATCTCCGGAACCACAACAATTCCAAACCGATGTAAATAATTTCTCTCTGGAGGAATGATATTTCTCTTAGGGAGGGGAAGAAATAGCTACGGAATCAGTAGCTTTAGTCTCAAAGATATCAAGTAGCAGTGAGGAATTTTTGGAAAGCAATAGTGACGAGGAGTTTGACCAACAACAAGATAAGTATCATAACTCTACTTACTTTGTCCTTTATCTAGTATTATTTCTCAAGGGAACTTTAGAGACATTGTTGCGTATCATATGTTGTTACCACATTCATGTCCACTAAACACCCTAATGGAACCTTTTCAACAAATCAGTTCATCACACACTAGAACCAAACAAATTGAGATTCAACCAGGTAAAATTTTGAACATTAACAGCTGGTTGGAAAATGATCAAGAAGCTAAATTGTTTGATGTTTTGAAAAATCATACTAGATATTTTTCTTGGGACTATACAGACATGAAAGGAATTCATCCAAGTATTTGTACCCATCACAATTATACTGAAAATGTCAAACCAGTTAGGTAACCTCGAGAGAAGGATCAACCTAGCCTTGCATGGGACATAATCAAGCAAGAAATTGAAAAGCTATTACAAGTAGGATTTATCTACCCTATGTCCGATAGTTAGTGGGTGTCTCCTCTTGTGATTGTTCCCAAAAATAATGGAAAATGGAGAATTTGTGTCGATTATAGGGAATAGAACAAAGCTACACTTAGAGATTATTTTCCTTACCATTCATAGATCAAGTTTTAGACAACCTTTCGGATAAACAATACTTTTCCTTCGTGGATAGTTTTAGTGGATATAATCAAATAAGGGTGGATGCTTTGAGGATCAGGAAAAAACTACCTTTATTTTTCCATGGGGTACCTTTTCCTACAGGGTATTGCCATTTGGACTATGTAATGCTCTAACAACCTTCCAAAGGACTATGCTAACAATTTTTGCAGATCTAACCAATGATTGTGTGGAAGTATACATGGATGATTTCATTATGCATTGATAAACATTTGATGATGCCTTGAAAAATCTAGACATAATATTAACAAGATGTGAGCAACACCATTTGTCTCTTAGTCATGAGAAATGCTTGATGATGGTTGATTCGGGGATTGTACTAGGACACCACATTTCAAAAAGAGGAATTCAAGTTGACCAAAACAAAATCAGGATTATTTCAGACTTACCTATTCCACAAACCCCCATAGATATCAAGTCATTCTTAGGGTATGTTGGATACTATAGGTGTTTTATTAAATATTTTAGTAAAATTGATGCTCCCATGTTTGGTTTACTTACAAGGATAGTGATTTTCGTTGGGATGAAAAGTGTTAACATGTTTTTGAAGAAATTAAGGAAAAATTAATCCCTACCCCAATATTGAGAGGACCTAATTGGGAGAAACCTTTTCACATCCAAACAAATGCCTCAAATAACTCAATTTGTGCGATTACGGGATAAAAAGCGAGAAGAAGGAAAACATATGTTATTTACTACCTTAGTAAAAATTTTACTTCCACTGAAAGAAATTACACCACCACCGAAAAAGAATTTATTGCTGTGATTTATGCAATTAATAAGTTCAAGCATTATATTACAGGTTACAAAATATTTGTACATACATATCACTCAACATTTAAATACTTAATGAACAAACTAGTGGTTGGAGGTAGGATAATTAGGTGGTTATTACTTTTACATGAATTTGATATTACCATTGTGGATAATCCAGGAAAATCTAATGTGGTAGCTGATTTCTTGTCAAGATTAACCACTATAGGGGAGCAAGATCCAATTAAGGACAACTTTCTAGATGAACAATTATTTGTTATTTCAGTTGATACACCATGGTTTGCTGATATGACAAATTATCTTGCAACATGGAAGTTTCCCCCTTATTTTACTAAGAAAAAAATAAAAATATTAATCAAAACTAGTGAAAAATTTAAATGGTTGAATGGAATATTATTTAAATGTGGTCTTGATTTGCTTCTACGCAGGTGTGTGAGAGAAGATGAAATATTTGACATACTTAGGGCATGTCATGATGAACCTAGTGGAGGACACTTTTTAGTGAAAATAACAAAACAAAAATACTTGGCACTAAATATTATTGGCCATCTCTGTATAAATATGTGAAGAAATACATCAAGCAGTGTGATCCTTTTCAAAGGATGGGACAACCAACTTTCACTAATGAAATGTCTTTGCAACCTCAAGTAGTGATTGAACCATTTGAAATGTGGGGCTAGATTTTTGTTGGCCCTTTTAGTCCTCCTTCACAAGGAAAGGATCACATTCTTGTATGTATTGATTATGTGAAAAAGTGGGCAAAGGTTCAAGCTTTAACAAATGCTAATGAAGATGCAATTGCTGATTTTATTTGGCACAAAATTATGATGAAGTTTGGTGCATCAAGAAACATAGTTTCAAACCAAGGTCCACAGTTCATGTATAATATGATCAATGCCTTCACAATGTACTATCAAATCAATTATAGGAATTCATCTCCCTATCACCCACAATCAAATGGGCAAGCAGAGGTGGCAAATAGAGAAGTGGAAAACATCCTTACCAAAACAATTAAAGCGGGTAGAAGAGATTGGGTACAAGTGGTTACCTAAAGCTATTTGGTCTTATAATAGAACTTGTAAGACTCTGACATGGTTCTCACCATATGAGTTAGTCTATAAGAAAAAACCCTTGTTAAATATTTAATTTGAACTAAAAACATTGAGAACAATAACTAAATTGGGTATTGAATTGGATGCAACACAAAAAGAAAAAATTCTACAACTTAATGAATTGGATGAGCTAAGATTGGAAGTACTTCAACAGACAGAGATAATCCAAGACCAAAGGAAGTAGTGGTATGATACACATATCAAGAAAAGTAAATTCAAGGTAGGTGATTGGACATTCTTGTTTGATTCCAAGTACCGAGTAATTCAAAGACAAATTGAGAACCATGTGGTTCGGACCTTATCGAGATTGAGAAAATATTTGATAATGGCTCTATTGATTACTTCCCATTGATGACGGTAGAAGGACACTTATGGTCGATGGGACAGATTACAATCCTTCCTAATATCGTCCAAAAAAGATATTAATTGATAATTGCTAGTTTCCAACCTTTCTGGAAAAGTAGCCAAAAATGACTTCTTCATATATTTCCACCCTGTGGAAGTAAAAAACCATGATGTATATGGTTGAAACAAATCCCATTTCTCAAAAATATCTATTTGTATTTGAGGGATCTTATAAAAATAAAATAATATATTTTTAATTTTTAGTATTTCTTTATTGAAAAGATCCAAAAAGGCGTCTTTATCACCTATGACTTTGTCTTCAATTATGTTTTTTGAACTTTCTGCTGAACTATATTTTTCTTTTTCTGCAAGCTTCTTCATTCGGAAAGAGATTTCCGATAGTAAATCATCTTTATAAGATTTAATGCTCGAATTAAAAACCGGGTCAAAAAGCGACTTAGAAAAAGGGTTGTTTTTTCTTCGAATCTGAACTTTTGCAAAAGGATAGCAATAACTTTTGTCTAAATTGACAATTTGTTTGCTTATTAAAGGAATTCTATATATATCTTGAATCGAGCCAATATGGATTTTATGATGAATAAATGAATTTAATTGAGTAAGTAAATTAAACGATTTGTACAAGTCATGTATTAATGCTTGGTCACGTAAATATTTAGCCAATAATATATTTACGTGTGACTTGATGAGTGAAATAGTATCTCTTTCTCGATAAAACAGGTCCTATTTCATAAATAGAAAAAGAAGAGAGATTGTTATGAGTGGGAACAAAATTTAATAATTTTCCATATGTAATATTCTTATTTTTTATATGAATTCTTTCTCTTTCTATGTAAGAAGCTAATCTTTCTGTATAATATACATAAGGATGATGTAAATAATCTAAAAATTCAATACATGTGTAAGACTAAGAGAAGTGACGAAAGAAAATAAATTTCAAAAAGTGATGATGAAAATGAACCATGGACGTAAACACGTGTAGATGTCACAATGTACTTGTTGTTAATGTCAATGTTGTTATTATTTTTATGATGATGTATATGATGTTGAGTGTCACTTCCCATATGGATGGACTGCGTAAAAGATAAGAACAAACACGTAGTCAAATACACATGTATATGTGTAAAAATTATGTAAAAAGTATGTAAAAATGCTGAAAATGTGAAAAAGGAACATGTGCACCTGATTTGTGATGAGAAAAAGGGTGTAGAAAGGATCTGAAGATGTTGTAGAAGACCGAGTTTTTTTACGATCTCACGCTAGTTGTGTCACCACACAAGTTTTTGGGGCGATCTCACACCAATTTCATGGAAGAAGTGTAGGAGAAAAGTCTAGTGTCATCCTCTAACCTTTAACTACTTCTCATGATATGGAACACCACTACGAGATGGTATGTACAAACATAAGTGATAAAGACTCTCTACGCCCTATAAAAGTTTTATGTGGAGTTATGTAGACTACGCTAAAATACCAATCATTGTGTAATTATCCCCTGGTTACTAGCATTAGGAAGGACATCATTATGTTAATGGCCCAAGTCTAATTCTAAGCCCTATCTGAAAATGAAAATTGTGTTGTACTGGTACTATGATGTGTTGTGTATAACGTTGTATGGGGTAATTGATTCACCCAAATGATGTCTCCCCTCATTTGGGGTTTATGCGACGTCAGCAGAAGGAGTATGTGGCCCAAAAAAGGACCGATCATTGTGATGAAACTATGCCCTATAGGGGGAAGGGAAATGTTCTTGGTAGAAATCAAAGCACACACAAATAAAGTGGCTAGGAGATAGGTGTTAGTACAAGCAAACATGCATGTAAAATGTAAGCTAAGAAACAATAAAACAATGTGTAAGCTAAAACACAAGAAGGAAATGTAATCACACAAGAAGACAATGTAGACCACAAAAATTAGGTTGCAAACATGGGACATCACTCTTAATGTCACAATATAATCAAGGTCAAAGTGGTCATAAGTAGATAAGTGTGCACACAAGACAAAGGGCAAAGCTTGCAAACAAGAGCATACAAAGAGAAAGCAATGTAACAGACAACCATGGAAGCAAATAGACCTGCAAGAAAAATGTTGCACATGAAGCACCCGTTAGCATGTTATAAAGATAAAAGTATGTCAAAGTGTGTATACGATAATAAAGTAATGTGTTATGAACAAAAATGAAACAATAACACTTTTAGTGTACGGAGGTGGATGCCCCATGAGCCTCTATGGGACTAGTACTAGGTTTTGTTCCAAGCATCCATGTTGTGTGTAATGGATTTGTAGAATCTACTATCACAACTATAAATGCAAGCAAACACACATATGTGTATGATAAAGATAATGACATACAAGATATCTATCTAGCATGTGTAATAAAGTGAACATGTAAAAACATAAGTAAGCAAGAGTAAATAAAACCAAGATATGTAGTATGTTGTGGATAAGGTGGAATGGAATACAAAGTGAGTGTGATAGAGGTCGTGTGCCCTCTGAGTGATTATGAATGGAAATGTATGTAGTGAGGTTCATTTGTTTATACCCCCTTAAGAGTCAATAGTGAACCATAAATGAGAGTGTGTCATCAAGAAATGGTTTGAATGTGTGTATCAAAAAGATGTAATCATCAAAGTGCAAAGTGTAGAGTGTGTGATTGAATGTGTGATTAGACTTGTGAAAGCGATGAGGTCCATTTGAAATGTACATCCTCAACAGTCAAGTATGGACCATAACTAGAGTGTGTTATAGGAAATGACTGCTGACGTGTATAAGTAGATGTAAGAGAGATACAATGTGAATGTCTAGAGTGTATAAGATTTTAAGTGTGTAGAATATGTTCAAGAGAAGATGTCCTAAGTGTATGATGTGTGATGTGTGAGATGTGTAATGTGTGTGTGACTAAAGAAATGTTAGGGATATGCATGGTGAATGTTTCTAGGTGTGATATGGTCAAGTGTCCGAGAATGTGTGGTGTGTGAAGTATGTAGTATGTGTAGTGTGAGTAAACAATGCTAGGAATGTGTGTGGTGAAAGTGTCTAGTGTAAAATGTGTGGTATGGTCAAATGTGTGAGAATGCATGTATAATGTGTAGATTTTGAGGTTCATGTGTATAGTATGCCCTCAAAATTCAAGTGTGAACCATAAAGACAAGAGTGTGTCATCGGGAAATGACGGTATGAGTGTGTATGTTGTGTAAAGATCTAGATGTGATGAAATGGGAGTATAAGATGTGTGTTAACTCTAGGGGGAGAAAATAAGTGTGATGCCCCTAAGTGTGTGATGGTGAGTGCACTATCGATAAAAGTGAAAGGTGAAGGCCCTCCACCCGATGTTGGTTCCGATGTAGATGTGTGAACATGCTCAAAAACTTGTGGTGTATGAGACAAACATTATGCAGTGAATGAATCCTATATGCATGCAACCGATGAGTATATGGTGGGCACCTTTGTGTAATAAAATGTGGAGATGATGGATACCTATGTGAAGTAGAACACGAGAGGTGATGAACACCTATGTGAAGTAGAGCGTGGATGTAAGGGACACATACTGGAGTGAAACAAGGTGGTAAAGTGTGCCTAAATATAGGATCTTTCCTCATGATGGACCTAGACTAATGTACTAGACTAACAGAGTGATGAGACCACGTAGAGTCATGTGCGTAACAAGCGAAGCTAGGAGCTAATTGTGATTTAGGTTTGATAGGCTATGGGAGGTTGATGGACTAAGTGATGTAATGGAAACCTTAAGAGGAGAATATGACCATGGAGTGGATGGAGGGATGTCATTCAAAGATAAAACTTGATTGTTGTGAACAAACTTGAGACATGGTGATGTAATAGGACCCTAGTTCTTTTTGTATCATAAAATGTAGTTCACTAGATGTTCATTAGCCCCTTGTTTAAGTTGTGCAAGTTGCACATATGAGATCTTAGAGCCGATGTTGATAGAAAAATGAGTAAGAAAAGCATCAGCTAGATGCGTAAAAGATGTTACCAAGTGAACAAGTAGTTTATAGAACCAAAGCATCACATAATCATGGAGACTACGATGGAAGATCTTAGCTAGAAGAATGTCATCATCCGCAAAATCTAAACAGGCCACATGAAATGCTCAAAGATGCCCTTGTGGTTGAACACGGCCATTGAAAATGGGCAATTTAGGGCTGACAAAATTAGGTGGAAGTGAATAAGCGGATATGGCGAGTGCGAATGGAGTGTGCAGTAAGAGAGTGGAATCAAAGATGGAGATGTACAAGAAGTATCCTATTGCAACTATTGAATTTGTGCTTGGAGGTCTTGATAAAGAAAGGCTAAATCTTGAGTTCAAACGAAAAAAACTTTTTGTGTGTGAGAAACAAGAGGTGGCATGAAGTGATTGGTGGGAGTAGGAATTGAAATAGGAATAGTGGATGTAAGGTCAAGAGAGGAAACAAACGACCGAGTAATAATGGAGGTGGGGATGGCAAGTAGAAGTAGTAAGCTCTACAAGATTGGTGGCCTCCTCATGAGAAGCATATAAAATCAAGTCTAGATCTTGAGGATGTTTAGCAATATGATCATTAAGGGCTTTAAGATGGTTTTCAGTAAATTCTTTAGAAGATTGAGCCATAGTGATAAGAAGAGAAGAGGTCTAAATGGAAGGTGGTTTTGAAGATCGGGTTCACCAAAATGATTAAGCTAAAATGTAAATATATGATCCTAATTTGATGCTATTATAGCAGTATATAAATATGTAATTAAGTATATAAATGATACTCAAGAAAACTAAGCAATAAAGTACCAAACCCTAAGTGCAAAGAGAGGGTGAGAATCCTTAACCGATTCGTAATTAAATATGGACTATTTTGAATTGGTAACCAAGTGAACAGAATGACATGAGTGTCGCACGAGAGACCCACAAAAATGTAGATTTGGATAGATAGTCTGGATGGGGTGTTTGGAGAGGGACAAGGGAAACCTAGGCCTATTTAAGGTTCTGGTCTCACGAAAAAGCTCGAAACCCCCTCGAGGTGTCATGAAGTTGTTTTCCTCTTATCACCTTTGATCGCTCCGAGATTACACAAAGGTCGTCGAGATCACTAGAAACCGTGAATGAAATATGAATCTACAAAAAAATAGAAATCAAATCCTAAAAAATAAAGATGTAAAATGAGGGGTCAAACTATCCTCAAATGTCACAATGGTGAACTTATAACTGAGCACTTCACTACATCTCAGACCCAATGTAATTTTATGTGTGTGTGTGTGTGCATAATTTTTCCCTAGGTGGCTCTAGTGCTAGTCACACTTGATAGTGAGAAAATAGCTAAATGTAAAGAAATGTAATATATGTATGCATGGAATAAAATGAAGTTCCCTCCTATGAATGTATGCAAAATAACCAGCCCTTGTGTCCCTTTTAATGGTGCTATATGGATGTAATGGAGCTCTTAGATGCTTGATGGATGACACCTTAGGTGGTGATATCTAATGCTTAGTGCTTGTTCCTTTATTATGATCACATAGCTTTATATTTATAGATTCACTTTCTTTCTTTAATTTCGTAATCAACCCGAAAAGGCCAACTACCTATAAGATAAGATGTTCAAATGGTTAAAAAGGACCCAAAAAGTGTGAGTAAAGTACAAAAGGTTCAAGGGCGCCCATAGGGTATGAGGAAGCGGGCGCTAGCGTATTGGTTGGGCGCTAGTGTCCAGGATGATAAATTATGAAGTATAAAAAGGAATACTAAGATGGTAAAGGTGTAACACCAAGAGAAGTGATAGAAAGCAAAGAAAGGTGGCCAAATACATGGGTTACCTAGTACTTTTCTTACTTAGTAATTATATGAATAGTAGTATATAATCAGGACTAGATAATTACCCAAAGTGTATGATTTTGTGTCTATAGGGGGTAACAAGAGTGATTCCTCCGGTGTGTGTGTAGAGAGATGAAGTTCAATTATATAAGACCCTAAGTGAATTTTTGGGAAATGGTATGAACGTGTACGCTAGATAGATATATCATTATAATGTGTAGTGCAAATATGTGGTGAGGCTCTTATTATAACAGATCCCTCGACAATCATGTAAGAACCATGAGAAAAAGTGTGTCATTGGGTGGTGAGGTGAGAAGAATCACCTACCAAATAATAAGTGGGCGTGGAGTGGTGGAAACATGTGGAGTGGAAGAAACATGAGTGTATGAACCAAACTAAATGCCCTGAAGAGATGGTACATATTATGGGAGATGCAACGGTGGGAAGTGTAGATGCTGATAGCTTAGGAAGCCAATGTGTAGTAGGAGCATTGTGTGGTGGATGATATGGTGCAACAATGGATGAATGAGATGGAGAGCGTGCATGAATAATGACATGTGGTGGTGGAAAAATAATGACCTTAGAAGCAAGCAAAGGAGATAAGTGAATCAGTAAGTAACAACATGCTTGCATGGAAGTGGAGACATATACCTCTCACATGAGAGGGAGAGCCAAAGGAAATGACACCCGTGTCTTATAATTGTTCAAATATGTCATGAAGGGCACAACAGTTATTTTCGTGATGGTCATTGATGCGATGATAGTTACAATAAGGACGATCACGTTGATGTTACAAGTGATGAGGAGGATGATGATGATTAGAAGGTAAGTGAATCAAATGCTTATCAAGAAAATCATACAACACATCATGAGGCTTAGTAGCATGTGAAAATTGCAATGGCTCACGAGTAGGAGATGCTAAAGTATTAGGTGGAGCCTCAAACGCAGTGGAGGATATGAAGGATGCTTATGTAATGGATAAGATTGAACTTGTTTCATGAGGTGGAGGAGATGCAGACCTTGGAGGAATCTCAATAGATGGAAGAGGAGAAGAACTAGATGATGTAACAATAACAAAAATAGTAGGAGGATCTATAACATGTGTAGCAATGAGATATTGTTCTAGATTAATGACCTTATAGCATAAGAGTGTGAATGATTCACATGTGTCATATTGCAAATGCTTCTTTAGGAATCAAGCCAAAAAAGATGAATTGTTTTTCTAAATCAATGGGTGAAAGACTAACTGATGCATGTAAGCATTAAAACATGGAATATAGTCAATAATGGGTTTTGTTTTTCCTTGATGTAATCTAGGTAAGCAATCATGTGTGATTCGAGGACCATTGTTAAGTATAAAATTGAAGAAAGACTTCTTCCATCTCACAATAATTATTAATAGATCCAAACGGTGGGTAGGCGTAACATTGGATAGCATCACCAGTAAGACTATGATGAAAAGCTTTAAGTAATGATCAATCATTAGAGTAAGAAGCCATAGCTAGATGATAATTCTTGAGATGTAGATATGGATTGCCAATACCATCAAAGCATGAAAATGTAGGCATGATAAAATCCTTAGGAAATGCTGAATTGTGAATCTTTTTTGGAATGGGGATTATGTAAATAATTTTTATCGATAGAAGCATAATAGGCCTTGCTTTCAAGAGTGAGAGATTGGACCTAAGATTTTAATTGGCCAACAACATGCATGAGTGATAAGATATCATGTGAAGGAATGACAACAAATGTGAATGGTGTATTGAGTGGTTGAATCTTTCCATTATGAGTGATCATAGGGATGTCCATAGTGGAGGATGTTGATGTTATAGACACACTAGATGTAGGTGTGGAAGAAGTAATATGTGGTGAAGAGGATGGAATGTTGATAAATTCATAAGAAATAACATCAGAATATTCGTGAGAAGATGAACCAATAGAAGAAGAAGAATCAACATGCATGTTATTGGATGCAACCTCGAAGAATATGAAAGCGGAGCTGGGGATTTACATTGATGGTATGCATGGAAGCATAATCATTACTAACATGTGCATCATAAGAATCAGACAAAGATTCACTTACAAGGATTTCATCAAGCATATCATCAACATATAATGAAATAGGAGAAGAACTATCATGAGATGTATCTTTATTATCATTAGAGACATTTTCATAAATGCAAAGAGTATGAGATGCAGCTATACAATCATCCTGACTAGTATGAGAAACAACATCATGCACTTGTACATTTTCATTATGATTTTTATCAAGACCAAGCATATAATCAATAATAGCATCATCTAAAGTTTTAGCAAAAATAAAAGGTGGAGTAGTCCTAGTGCCAAATGAATAACAAGGAGTACAACTAGAAAAATTTTGCTCTTTGGAAACAATGTTGTAAGAAGAATTGAAAAATCTAGTAGGAATGTTGCATTCATTTTCCAAAGTTTTCTTTGAATGTCACCATTGAGTTGAGGCTTGTGAAAAATAATCTTAAGTTCAACCTCAACAACATCATCAAGGATATGATTAACACTCTCATGATGCATGGCTTGCTTAGGAGAAGAAGAGATACTCTTAGCCATTAGGGTTTTAGTGGATCCTAGGGCAAGGATTTCTAAGCTACGGGTTCACCAAAATGATTCAATAAAATCTAAATTTATTTTACTGAAATCTAAATCTACAAGTTGTTATAAAGATATACAATGAAATATAAATGCTAGGAAATTTTATTTGATGCAATTATGAAAGCAAATAAGAGAGATAGGGCACTTACCTTGATTTTTCTTATCTCAAAGTGTGTCTGGACTAGAAAAATTGATGAAACATAAACTCAGAGTGTTGCAATCACACTTAAAAATTTCAAAGATTTCGGGAATGTCATGGCATGGACGTCTGGATAAGGGCAAAGTGCACTGTGGGCGCCCTAGACCTCGTGGGGCACTTAGATTCTACTAAAAAGGTTGGAACCTAGTTAGAATCTATTGCTTTGGTTTGACACTTGTATGTTACACCCGGATCGTTGGAGTACCTGTAAATATGCAACACAAATAACCTCCTAGAAAACCCTCAAACTACATCAAATCCTAAAAAGAAAGATGCAAAATGAGGGGTTAGACTGTCCTCACTATCACATGAGTGAGCTTATGATCGAGCACCGCACTACATCTCGCACTCCAATGTAGTTCTATGTGTTTGTGTGTGCAATAGTTCTCCTAGGTTTCCCTTATGCCGATGACGCCAAGATAGTAAGCGGTAGCTAGATAAAATGCAAATGTGTGGATGGAATAGAATGAACTTCCCCTTCCTATGCAATGTGTATACAGAGTAATAAGCCCAAGATGTAGTCCCTTTGATATGTAGATAGATAGCCCTTGATAGAAATTGCCTACCATTATAATGATATGTATGTTATGTTTATATAGGGATCTCTTGCTTGAATTTTGACACTAATGACTCGACATGTTGACTAGTACCTCAGGATATGAGTGGGAAAACCGAAAAGACCGACCTCAAATGTCAAAAATAAGATCAAAAATAAAGAGGGCATGAGCGCCCAGGATGGACAAGAGCGCCTGGGTGCTAGTGTTCATTCCTGGGCACTAGTGTTGAGAGACAATGACGACAAATGTGTGAAGACTAAGAGACAGAGGATCCTTGTGACCTAACCAAAACTAGGTGTATGAATGACAAGTGTGAAAGATAAAAACAATAGAAACAAACAACACAAGTGGATGGAATAGGAAGTGTGTCATTAGTGAATACTTTTCTTACTCAAGATCCATATATAAAACAACATACTTGGCAATATAGTAAATAGTATTAAGTGTGTGATTTTGTGTCTACAGAAAGCATGTTCTAGGAATGAATTCCCATATATCATATTCCTTCCTCACGTGACAACAATGAACCCATAACTCATCCACAATGAGCTATGTGATGTCTTTTGAATCATCAATGTCCATGAAAATTACGTCAAATTTTCTTGAAGGATCCTAAGAACCTTTTATATGATCTTTTGATCAGTCAAAATCTTACCATGGGACTGAATTTATTTACCAAACCCATGACTTGGGTAAATAACTAATTTAATATAAATTGAATTACATTTAATTTCAAAGTAACTACTGTAACAAATGATATTATGATAATTATGTACAATATGTGCAAGCAATAATCATTCAAAGATGTAAAACCCTAAGCAAGTGAGAGGGAAAGATGACTTAGCTGATTTTGCACAACCTAGGAGTGATCGAGATTGTTTGATTATTGTATTTGGTTGGGAATAGTGTCAAAAAGGCTCGTTGAGGGTATGAGAACTCGAGATTGTGTCGAGATAGAAGCGTCCACATGAGGACATGAGCACCCCAAAGTGCTAGTGACTAATTTAGGCACATGTGTTTACTTATATGCTCGTGTTCGACATTTTCTCTAGGTCGAAGGTCTTCGCTCCAATATTCATTTTGTTTCTCTGACTTTGTTGTTAGGGTTTTGATCACACATGTAACCTACAAAACAAATGTCTACCTACACATGTCCACAAACCACATAAAATCTAATAAAAAATATGCAAAATGTGGAGTCGAGAAAGACCATGTGATACCACCCGAAGAGTGAACTTACAACCGAGAGCTCCACTACATCTCAGACTCCATGTAGTTGTTTATGTGTGTGTGTGTATTTCTGCCCTAGGTTTCCCTCTCCGCAAGTTACACTATGATATCGGGCTAGATGTAGATTATATCGATTATGTTGAATGTGTGTGATGCAATGGAATGAACTCCCCTTCTATGTGGTGTATGTAGATCAATGCGACAAATGTCCCTAGCATGAATGTGCTAGATTTATGATTATTAGTGATCGTGTGCCTTTTATGACAAGCTTAGGTGGTGATAGATAATGTTTATAGTGCTTGGCCCCTTATTTAGAATAAGTAACTAAGTATATATGATTCCCTTATTTGAATTTCATAATTAACAATTGAAAGGATGACCCAAAGTGTTAAAAAGGTGACCAAGAAGCGAAAAGGACCCAGAAGAGTAAAAGAAGAAAGAGAGGGACAAGAGCACATGGGTGTTTTTGTCCTATCTAGGCACTAGTGTTTGAGGCCATCAAAAGATAAATCATTCAAGTGTTGGGTAGAGTTGTAAGATGTGTAAGGCTAGTAAAGTGCAAGAGATAAAGTAACCAAAATTCCAAAAGGAGTTTTCAACCACTAGTTTTCTTGCTTAGGAATCATGTATACATTAGTATGCTTTAGGACCTAGAAATGTACCCAAGTGCATAGATTTTATGTTTACATTTTCCCCCACTTTATTTTGTTGAGTGAATACTTGATAGCATAAAGTAAATAGAAAATGTGTACCTTGTAAACTAAAGAGAAGTGTAGCCGATAGTGTGCTAAGTGGACAAGTAGCCATGTGAAGTGTGAAAATAGGAAAGGGAGGTAGACCTAGGGGTGAATTGTATGCATAATAACATGTTGTTTGAGCTTGTGCTTGTTGATGTGAGATGCTTCTTGTTGCTTGTAAGGAAGGACCTACAAAAGAAGAGAAAAAGAGTAGTCAAAGTCTCGTATGTGAAAAATCAAAGTAACATATGTATAAGTATGTAAAAGTAGTAGCTAAGGAAAGAGTGAACTCGTATATTAGAGAGTATAGGATAGAAATTTGTCATGTTTATCTTGGAGATGTTGTTAGATGGGGTTGGGGTGATCAATTCCCAACTAAGAAAGCATTGAGCCATAGATTTGGGCATCATGCCGCCAAGGATGAAATTTTTGGGTGATCTCGTGCCCAGAGTGAGGTTTTTGGGTGATCTCACACGTGAGTGGATTTTTTTGGGTGATCTCATGCCAAGAGAATAGTGTTGGGGAAATAAGTATGTTTTTCTCTCCTTCCATGACACTTCTCAAATGATAAGTGTCATTTTGTATTAGCACATCTTAATTTGTAATGAATTTCAGCGAAGGCAAGTGATATCTTTGTAGATCTCGTATTGTAACATGTTGGAAACCTGTGATGACCTAAGAACTATCTATTTTCCCCCAGACACAAGCACCCGGGTGGGATACAAACATCCATCGCTCCTATTCTGATACTCGACACTAGTTTCTACTTTGTGTTTTTTGGTCCAAGTTTGATTAAGGAACAATGTAACTATGTGCCTATGTCAATTATGTATTGTGTTGTTCTATTCTAGAGCTTTGTGTTGTTGGAAGGGTTATTTTTTCACCCAATAGTTTCCACCCTAGTTTAAGGTTTATGTGACGAATGGAGGAGGATGTGGTCCAAATGAGAGGACTTGAAACTAATGTGTTTGTTGTCGATTGGATACTTACAAGAGGTAAGGGATGTGCATGGTAGAAACCAAGGCACATGCAAACAAGATAGACTATTAATCAAGTGTTAGTGTAAAAGAGATATCATGTAATATAATATAATGTAACAAGAAACTACGAAGACAAGAGATACCACGAAAAGTGGGTTGCATACATGGGACATCGCTCATAATGTCACAAGACAATCAGGTCAAAATGGCCATAAGCAAACAATGATCAAGCAATACATAGTGCATAGCCCATGCAAACACCTGGAAAACAATAAAAATAAGAAGTAACATATAATCATGGTTGTATAGAATTCTACAAGGCAAATGTTACACATGAATTACCCATTATCATGTTAGAAAGACTAATAGTATTTCAAAGAATTTATAGATCAGTGAAGAATAAGTGATAGTAACAAGAAGTAGGAAATATTGTAACAATAGGACCTGCAAGTGTGGAGTATGAGAGCAGTAAAGGTAGATACATCTAGGAGCCTTGGCGAGATTGGTAAAGAGAAGTGTCAAGCATCATGCATCATGTAAGAATCTATAAAGGGCATGCATTCACCTCAAAATACTATGTGAACGCACATGTGTGTATAGAAAATATAATGACATAATAAGAAGTCGGCTAGAATAGGAAACAAAGTGAAACATGTAAGTAGTATAAGATAACAAGAATAAAGACAACCAAGATGTGTAGATGTTGTGTAAAAGTGATGGTGTGTTGTGATATGTAAGATATGTAGATGGGAGATTTACCCCTATCGGATGTACGTGATGTGAGGTTCATTTAGGAATTACGACCTCAAAAGTGAAGTATGAAGCTGTAGGAAAAGAGTGTGTCATCACGTAACAAAGATATTGTATATGATTGAGACTAGATGCATAGAGTGTGAAGTGTAGTAGATAAGCTATGAGTAGATAATAGAAACAACCAATAGTGATGGAGGGGGATAAAGTGTGATGCCCTCAAGTGTGCAAGTGAGGTTCATTTAATGCCCTCAACAATCATGTATGAACCTTGAGAACATGAATGCGCATCATCGGGTGATGAAGGCATTGCATATGATTAAGACTAGATGTTAGGAAAGATTTATCATGAAGTAGAGAGTGTGAAGTGTGGTAGATAATATAAACATCCAATAGTTATGGAAGGGGGAGAAAATGCGATGCCCCCAAGTGTATGAGTGATGGAAAACTATTTGATGATGGAAAAGAGCAAGGGTCCCATATCTAGTGTTCAAGGAGGAGAAGGCATGTGACCATGGTCTAGGACCAATGGTGTAGGAGAGTAAATATGTGTATGTGAGGGAGACCAATGTGGTAAAGGAGGTGGAGAAAACCTATAGGAATTGGTTTCGGGTAAGGGACTTAAGCTAACTGGGTGGACTAATGGACTATTGAGGACAACGGGGTCATAATGTATGTTGTGTGTGAATGAGAGAGCTAGGTGTAGAGATATATTTAGACTTGATAGATGAGAGGTAAAGGAGGCCTAGATTCCATGACTGGGGGGTTGGAACAGAGGTGAGAGTGGGCCAAGGTAATGGTGTGCATGGTGGAATACCCCAAATGATGACAAAGTGGTTGTTATGGATGAACTTAAGACACAAGTGAAACACGGAAGGGATATCTTGGGCAGCTCGAAGCCAAGGGAGACCTAAGACCATGTCACAACACTTGATTTTAGATGTAACAAGGAATGGTGTTGGTATGGTAAGGGACCCAACAGTAATAGGAAGGACGACATGTCCGTAAGAATTGGGAACTAGAAATGTGATTTGAGAGATTAAAAAGTTGATAGCCAGTAAGAGTTCCACAGAACATGCATTGAAAGAGTGTCAGTGATGTACCATAGTGTTGATGACTATATGAGTACCAATAGAAGCATCAATATGTAGCTCATCATAGGAAAATGTATCATGGTAATCGTGATCTGAAAATATAATAATTGGTGGTGGCATGTTAGCAGTAATAATGAGAAATTCAAGTGGCCCCGATGAAGGAGGAGGCACAACATGATATGCATGATTTGCAGAGGAATCAGTAGCTAGATTGTCATGTTTTGGTAATGGGTCATTAAAGATTTTAAGATTTTGATTATCATTGACCAATTTATAAGTAGATGGCTCAAGAAGATCAATTACGTTATTATTGATAAGATCTTGAATGAGGTGTTTAAGCTTAAAACAATGATCAATAGAATGCTCATTGCATTGGTGATAATCACAGTGTGCATTTTCATCGTAATTACATCCATGTGGTCGAGAAGGATCTAGATTGAGTGGTGGAGGGAGAGTAATCAGATTGCTTTCAATGAGTTATGGTAATAGGAACCGAGGTGTGTAAGGTATCTTAGTAAAAGTGCACCTTGTGGATTGTAATTGAAGTATGGGTTGTGGAGAAACAATGTTGAAAATATTTTTAGATTCGGTAGGCTTAGTGGATGGTTTGAATGTGGATTTGGCTTGAAACTTGTTGGAAGATGAAGTGGAAGAATTATCATAATACTTCAATTTTACCATAGATAGAAGTTTGCTTTCACGTAATTTGAGCATGTGACACAATTGATCGAAAGAAGGAGAAGTCTCAAAAATGACACTCTCTTAGAGTGGAGGAAAAATAATTTGAATGAATAGGTCTTACAATTCTAAATCAGCTAGGACATTGGTAATTTTGGCAAGGTTGTTCTTATCCTTAAAAAAATAGTCCATAAGATGTTCATTAGATCCTTGTTTGATTTTAGCTAGTTGTGCATAAGATATCTTAGTGTCGTATGTTCATAGAGAAATGAGAAAGGAATGCATCAACTAAATATGTAAAAGATGTTACCAAATGGATAGGTAGATCATAGAACCATCACATAGCATAGTCATGTAAGCTTCAAGGAAATAATTTTTCAATAGTGTAAGGTCATCAACATAGTCAAGACATGCAACATGAAAGGAGTGAAGTTGTTCTTGAGGGTTGCCATGGCCATTGAAGGTGGGAAGCTTAGGTGTGACAAAGTTAGGAGGCAAATGAATAAGATAAGATGGTGGGTGTAAAATGGCTATGAAGAAGGAGGTAAGAATCTAAATATGTAGAGGAGGATAAAGAAGCTTGATGTAATTGTGAATTTGGATTTGTAAATCATGGAATAATGAGGCTAGGTCATGAGTTCCTAATGGGAAACCGGGTTTTGTATGAGAAGTATTGGGAGGAATGTGAGGAGCGGTGGTGGTTGTGATAATAGAAACATGAATGGTGAAATGTGGGGTGGAGGTCAAGGCGGCCGAGGAGGAACCCACGAGAGGGAGCATGGTACCATCTCAAGAATTTTTAGTAACGAGTATAGTATTTAGGACTGTGTTAAATGAAAAGTTGAAAATCCATGGACATGGGGTCTCTAAAGAAACCCCAAAGGCTCTTAAAAATAGTCAGTGGACCATCAAAGAGATAAAGAAGGATTCATCACTTTGCATACATTAATATTGAAAGAAACAAGCAAATCTAGCATATTTAGTAATCCTCTACTCTTGAAAGCTTTAAATAAATGAACCTAGTAAGGATTCTAAGAAATCAGTTTGTGATTATGAGAATGGGAGCTCACCATTAATGGCTTCAAGGCCAATGGTTCTTCCCATTTACTCAATGCTTTGTGTGTAGTACAATGGAAAAGCAATAGCTCAATAAAACAAATGAAATAAGCTCTAACCCTAAGCAAAATACTATAGTTTATGTTAGGAAGAAGAGAGTTCTTAGAAATGAGAGGGGGTAGTGGGCTATTTATAGTTTTCCATTTGGGAAAGTGGGGAATTTTGGTGCATGTGGGACTAAAGGATAAGCCAAAAAGTTGATTAGGGAGTCAAAGTAAGATTTGACTAGGTTTAGAAGAGGTTAATCATGGTTAGGACTAGTTAAACTAGGTTAGGCTAGTTAATCATGTTTAGAGAGGAATTAGGGTTTTGAGAGGGTTTTGAGAGGTCTAATCAATCCAATGAAATGGATTGATAGTCTATAAAGCTAGTAGAAGTAGTCTAGAAGGGAATGAGAAGATGGTTTAGTCAATAAAGGACTATAATAGCCTACTTAATTGGTTTACAAGAGGAATACAACCAAAAGAGTGTCGTAAGAGGGGAGTTAGATAGGTCTAACTGATGGTATGTCATCAATTTGCAAGGAGGAGAATAGTTAGTGCAATATTAGGAATAATAGTGCTTTGATCAAACTACAGTGTGTCTACATTTCCCCTCTTTGGGGTGACGTAAGCTACGTCACTTCAAAGAAAGTAGACAAACATAAGCAAAAAAATTTTTTTGAAGGGGTAGAAGAAAAATTAGTTAGCTAAAGGGATGCCCCCTCGAGTGTCGATGGGGTGATGGAAGAACTTGATCGATGATCAAAAAGAGAAAAGAAAGAAAAAGTGAAGAGAAAGATTAGAGAACAACAAGAAAAAGGGATATTGAGCTATCCACAAACTAGTACAAACAATTTTTAATCATCATTTTTCTTAGAATCCTCATCATCGGTCCTTATTAAAATGTAAGCATACGACAAAAGCATAAAATGACATGAAAATCCAAGATACAAACAACCATCCCTTGCTAAAAACAACAACTCCATGCAACATACAAACATGCAATGCAATACGAGAAGTAAACAAAACTCATTTAATAAGGGAAATAAGTACAATCACACACACTCAAACCAACAACGTTCAAGATAGTTACACAAATAATTTGTTATCGAGATGTAGTCCCAAATGTTTTGATAAATGAAAAGGGTTTAAAATGATGCCCCAAGAAATTTTGTATATGCAAGGGAAATGATGGAGGACACTTGGGTCCAATGGAAAAGCAATGTGCATGATGAAAATAGTACCAGGCAACTGATAGTGCCCCAGAGTACAGATGAAGTAAGCAACGTAGATTTTTGTAAATGATTGTAGAGTTAGGTGATCCACGTGAGTCGTTGTTTCAAAACATGTGAAAATGTCAGCAAGATATGAGATGAGTGCCATGTGAGAGACAGATTTCAGTTGTAAATGACTTTTTTTTACCAATTTTAGTCCATTTTCAAAGTTTTACGATTTTTTGGATTTTTGAATGGTTTTATAATTTTTAAATTTTTGATCGGTCAAAGGAATTTAGGAAATGGAAGGTCACCTAAAAGCATGTGAAAATTCCCAAGGAAAAGAGAATGGGCATTGGGTGGCAATAAAATGCCCTGACGAGAAGACAAATGGGCCAACAATAATTATTTAAAAATAATCATGGCGATAGATAAAAATAGAAGACAAGAAGCACCTGGAAATATTAAAAATGCCCCAAGGTGAAGAGAATGCTAGATGAAAATATCAGGGTTTTAGATGATATCATATTTTTTACATGAGATATTTTGGTAGATGCTAGCACTTGGGATGATATTAGATGATATTGGTGTGGGGGGATAGATTTGTGATCATGTGCAACCCCTCTTGCCCCCATTGATGATATGATATGTGATGATTAGCTTAGTATACATGCATGATGTAAAACTTAGCATTTTTGTATATATGATGTATAGATGATGTTATATGTGATGAATGATAGATGATAGATGTGATAACAACATATGTGTAGTAAACAAACACACAAGAAAAAGTTAACAAAACTAAACAAATATACAACCAAAACTATACAAACCGACAACTAAAAGCAATTTAATCATTACCTTGTTTTTGTGGGACAACATTGATATATTTTCTAATGTTTTTGGGTTATCTTGAAAGATAAGTTTTCAAGGCTATTGTTCACATTGTTTTTGAGGTTTCCCTAAGACAATGTTATGAAGTTGGTGTAGCTTTGTTCTAAGGGGGATTTTTGAATGTTTAGATTTTTGTGTATCTTTTTTTGAATGTTTTTGTATTTTCTAAGGTCATGTTCGAAAGAAATGTACAAGGAAAAGAAGCGTGGATGCCCCCAGCGTGATGTGGGAATATACAAAGGGTAGAATGCCACACACATATGTATGAGAAAGTGGAATGTGAAGGTTCCCCAATGTTAGATGGGAATATACAAAGGCACATCCTTCATGTAGATATAAGAGCAAATAAGCCAGATCACGGCTCGGTGAAGATGGATTTGGTAGGGTTCCTAGACCTAGCAAAGGAAGTTATTTCTAGAAAGTGGTGAGGGTTACCCATCCTGATGCAAGAGTAACTTGTGACCGGTGAATCCTCCTTGAGTGCTAGGAAACTAGTTTTCACCCAAAGACCTACCCACTGTGCCACAATTGTGTGGTTTTCACATGTGGATGACCTATTTTTTTTCTTTATTGTTTTCTCAAATTTTTTCCATGTTTTTTTGTTTTTTTTTTTTTTTTCTACTTTTTAGTTCTTTTTGATATTCACACCATGCTTAAGCATAGAACCACTTGAGATGCATGGCATTTCATAGGTTCTGGAAGTTCTTCACCATCTGAATATGCTAG
Organism: Taxus wallichiana var. yunnanensis; assembly: GCA_018340775.1. Lineage (NCBI taxonomy): Eukaryota > Viridiplantae > Streptophyta > Pinopsida > Cupressales > Taxaceae > Taxus > Taxus wallichiana. Next base: position 659,857,812 of record CM031238.1, on the reverse strand, counting down.
TTTATAAGCTCCTTGACCCATATTTAGCAACCACCACATAAGGCCCTAGCTAGTTGGCCTCAAACTTACCTTTCTTTTCTCTGTCTTTGATGGTGTTCTTTTGATTTTCTTTTAGCACTAGATCACCTACATCAAATTCATGATGAATGATCCATTTGTTATATCCTCTTGATACTCTGTTCTAGTAGACCTTGAGGTGATTAAGTGCTCTTATCCACTTTTCATCCAACAACTCTAGCTCTGCTAGCCAGAGCTACTCTATAGTCTTCATCTTTATCAAGATAATCCCGAAGAGATATTCTCGGGAGGGAAGCTCCACTTCCAAGGGTATGATGGCTTTAATGCCATAAACTAGGGAATATGGGGTCACACCAAGTAGGAGTGCGGATGGAGGTTTGATAGGCCAGAGGGTGGGATGTATCTGTAAGTGCCAATTATGACCAATCTTACTTACCATTTTCTCCATGATTTGTACAAGGGTTTTATTGGTAGCTTTGGCTTGTCCATTACCTTGGGGGTAATAGGGGTAGACCACTTGAGTTGAATATGGAAGCATTGACACAATGTCTTAACCATTTTTTTCTTGAAGGATTTACCATTATCAGTGATAATGGTGGAAGGGATACCATAATGGAAAATGAGATGATTCATGATGAATTTGGAAATTTTGCACTAGTGACATAAGTAAGAGGCACAACCTCTACCCATTTAGTAAAATACTCGGTGGTGGTGATAATGTGGGTGTGGCCATCTGAAGAAGAAGGATGGAGCTTCCCTATGAGATCCAGGCCCCATTTAGAAAATGGCCAAGGTGTTGCGATAGGATACAAAGCCTGTGTTGGTGCATGTATCAAGTTTCCATACTTTTGGCATAGCTCACATTTCTTGATGAAATTACAACAGTCTGCTTCCATGGTGGGCCAATAATAACCTACCCTTAAGAGCTTCTTAGCCAAGACCATACCACTAGTATGCTCCACAAATACCACCGTGTACTTCCTTAATAGCATGTGGATTGAATCAGTAACATCCAAACAATGAAGCAGATTCCCATCGTAGCCATGATGATAAAGGGTGCCTCCTAGGAGGGTATAATGGGCTATATGGAGGATAAGGGATTTCTTCTAGAATGGGTAATGTCTAGGGAAATGTGCCATCTTGTAGGTATCTAAATATAGGGTCATACCAAGGGGAGGATGGACCAACAATTTCACATGCCAAACAAGATTTCGGCATGTCGTATGTGGGTATTTGTAAATGCTCTATAAAGAAAGACATTTTTCTCTCTGAGGTGGAATGCGTAAGAGAGATCCAATTGTAGCCATAACATCTGTTGATCTATTATGTGACCTTGTTTTTTTCTCAAAGATAATCTATGTAAAATATTCTTTCAAGGTTTCAACCAATTTCTTGTATGGAACAAGTTTCTCATCTTTAACCTTATACTCATCATTAACTTGTTTAATAATGAGTTGGGAGTCCCCAATGACTCGTAGTTATCTGATATTCCAAGTGATAGCCAACTTGAGGCCTAGCAATGAGTGCCTCATACTCTATAATGTTATTAGTGCAAGGGAATCCCAAATGGAATGCTCTTGGAATAACCTCACTGTGGGAGTGATGAGCACTACCCCTACCCCCGATCCATGGAAGGTGAATGATCCATCAAAATGGACTTCCATTCTATAGATTCTTCAACATACATCATGGATGCATCTAGAAGAGTCTAGACACAAAGGTTCCATTCTGGTAGAGGAGCTTTTGCCAACTAATCAGCCAATACTTGTCCTTTCAAGGATTTTTGATTCACAAACTCAATATCAAATTCACTTAGGAGAATGATCCAATTAGCCATTCATCTTGTAAGGGTGGGTTTGGATAAAAGGTACTTGAGAGGGTCAACTTTGGATATTAGTTTGGTTTTATTGTTAAGGAGATAGTGAAAAGTTTTTGAAAGGTGAAGACAACTACTACAGTAGCCTTTTCAATCTGTGGGTAATTTAACTCATAGGAAATCAAGAGTGTGACTGAGGTAATAAACTACCCTTTCTCTATGGTCTAGATCATATTGGCAAGCAAGTGCACCAATAGAAAACTGGGTAGAGATGTACAAGAGGAGAGGTTCACTTGGGGTAGGTGGCATGAGTACAGGTGGGTTGACAAGGTATTATTTTTTAGTAATGCAAATGCCTTTTGACAATTTGGTCCCCAATTGAATGCAACATCCTTTTTGAGGAGATGTGTAAATGGGTGGCACTTATCCACAAGCTGTGAAATAAAATGGTGGATTTCTGAATTTTCCTTGTAAACTTCTTAGTTGTTTGAGAGTTGTAGGTGGAGGCATTTTTGTGATAGTTGTAACCTTTGTAGGGTCCACTTCTATCCCTCTTTGTGAAACAATGAAACCTAGGAGTTTTTTCTGAAAAACACCAAAGACACACTTCTTGGGGTTCAAGCATACCTTGTAATCCCAGAGATGTTAGAAAATACATCTCAAGCACTTCAAGGTGCTCTCCTCTGCTTTTGGATTTTGCTAAAATATCATCAACGTAATCCTCCATGATGTCATTCATCATGTCATGGAAGATGACAGTCATTGCACGTTGATAGGTGGCCCCAGACATTCTTGAGTCCGAAAGGCATGACCTTGTAACAAAATGTTCCCCAAGGGGTGATGAAATTTGTTTTATGTTGATCCTCTTCTGCAATCTTGATTTGGTTATAACCTGAAAAACCATCCATTAAGGACAACATTTCATAACCAGCAAAGTGGAATCAATGATCATATCAATATTAGGCAAGGGAAGTCATCTTGGGACATGCTTTATTGATGTCATGGAAATGGTGTAGATCCTTATGCCAACAGGTTTCTTCTGAATAGGGACTATGTTAGATATCCAATCTGAATAGTCAATGGGCTTAATGAAATCAACAACTAATAATTTTTCAAGTTCTTCTTTGACAAGGAGTGCAATTTTAGGGTGCATCTTTCTCAACTTTTTGCTTGATGGGTTTGGCATCTGGGTGCACAAAGGTTGTGCATGACCAAGTCTGGGTCCAAACTAGGCATATCTACGTATGACCATGCAAATATATCTCCATATTCTCTTAATAGCTCTACAAAAACCTTTTGTTCTTGAGCTGAGAGTGAAGCTCCCAACTTTATCATTCTAGGTTCCTCTTCGAGCCAATGTTGACACTGATGGTTTCTTCCACAAGCATCTTAGAGGTATCTTCCATCCATGTAGGATCAAGGGGGAAGAGTAAGGTCAACCTCCTTAGGTAGCTCATCATCATCCTTGAATGGATAGATCATTTTGTCCATAGGTTCTTCATTTTGTTTATCTACAAGTGCTTCAAAAAATTTTATCACTATGAGACTTACATTTATTATTCCTTGCACAAGGTTTCTCTGAAGTATTCTTACTCTTGTTTGTGACCTTCTTATTCAAGCATCCACACATCTCTTCTCTTCTCCAAAGTATGCAAGTGTCTAGTTGAATTGTAAAGCCTTTCTTGTGATCCCTAGCCATGGAATAGAATCCCTGAGTCCCATGAATTCTGCAAATGCCTCATCATTCTCAAAGAAATTGATTGGCACATGAAATTGTTGATCCCAATCTACAAGTTTGGGATATACAAGGGTTACTTGGAAATTGGTTTGAGGATTGGATCTGGATAAGGTAAGGACAGCTGAATCAGGGAATAGGTTAGTGGAGGCAAGATCCTCGTAGAGGCTACATTGGGAATCCACATCACTATCTAAATGAGATGAGTCATCCTCACGTTTGGAAGAGGTGGCATCAATCTCAAAGGGTGGATCATCATGAGGTCTTATTCCAAGACCATGCTTGTTTGATTTGAAGTGAGGGATAGGAATGGGTTCTAATCACCCTTGCGCATTGATACCACATCCAAACCCATTGTAACCCATGACAAACATCATACGGTGGCCTTTGACATATTGGGGCTGATGGCATGAAGCCATGGTACCTTCAGTACTGTTAGTAGGATCTTCTAACATATTTTCCTCGGATAAGAAACCACTAGGAATGAACTTCTCCAATGGTTTAGGGCATTGATCCCAAGTGCTTTTGAACTGAAAATAGGGTTTTCCATGTGTCTGGGTGACACTGATAAATCTGATATTAATAAAGCTTGTTCAAGGGTGAACGGACTCACCTGGGCCATATTTTTCCGACGTTTCCTCCCATGATGTGAAAGGGTTGACCAATGAAGGAAAGTCTTGATTGCAAGGAGTGAGTGAATCTGGATCCACATGTTCCTTGATAGCCTCTATTTGTAAAGGAACAACAATGTCTGTAGAAGGGCATTCATAAGCTACACGAGAAAAACTGTGCAAGGCTCTGCAATGTGTAAATGGTTTATGGATCACCCTGAATGGTGATTATCTATCCTTTATGGCACATCTTGATACATTGATGGAAATTTGAAGGAATGGCCTGCATGGCATGGATCCATGGGCATCCTAAGAGCATGTTGTATGGTAGATCCAAGTCAAGGACATGGAACGTTGTATCATGACAAGTCGGCCCTACTTCCATTGGAATCACTATAGTGCCTGTTGACTCTCGCTCCTCATTATCATAGGTCGTGATTGTAATAGTTTTGGCACCTAGATCCATTTTTGAGTGGCCTAGCTACTTAACCAACTTCAAAGTACAAATGTTTAGACCGGATCCACCATCCACAAGTACTCTCTTAATTTTGATGATGGGTAACAACCACTTCTAGGTATAAGGGTAAGTTGTGCTCTAGGGTCATTACATGGGGATTGCAACATGATCAAAAGTGATATGATCATTAGAGTCAAGGTGTGCAATCATGGCTTGGAGGTGCGTGGGATCTACATCGGTTGAGACTCCCAAACTTTGCAGTGTTTTATAAATATGTTTTTATGGGTAGTAGAGATTTTGAGGAGATCTAAAATTGATATCCTCCTAAAGGTGTTTTCTCTAACTGGTCTATCAAATTGTATTGACCTTCCTGAGGGATAGGTAGGGGTTCTGGTATGATTAAATGAGCACGTCTCATCCCTACTGCACAACTCTTTTCTAAGATCCTGATAGTATTGACATGTTCATCAGATGAATGGATACATCCTATGAGGGAATCGAAGGGACTATCATTAGTGGGATAAATATAAGTGGAAATCCTATAGTCATTGGAAGTTTGTCATGATCTGGCTTCCTTTTCTTTTTATCTGCATGGTTAGGAAAGGGCTCTTTAAAGATACCCATTTTCTCATTTGGACCTTTGTCCTGAGTCAGGGGGAGAATCTATATGATTTTTCCCTCTTCAATGAGGTCTTGTATGTAATGGCGTAGTCTCAAACACCTATATGTCTTGTGCCCTTTAACATGGTGGAAGTCACAAGTACTCATGCTCTTTGAACCAAATGGGTTTTGGAGCATTTTTTGGGTATGGTACATCATGTGGGTACTCCACCATGTTTACGTTATCTAACTATTTTAGTATGGATAGATAGGGATTTTGTTAATGGCGTGAACTCACGTTTGGTGGGTGCCTTGGGATGAGGTCCTTGTGAGAGCTTTAAAAGTGGACCAGTCTACATGGCTTGGACTCTTTTGGAGTCCGTAATGCCATCTCCAATGACATGTTTGTTTTTGTTGAAGAACTTTGGTTTATCTAAGGATTTTGCTTCATGTTTGTCTTTGAAAACTAGTTTAAGTGTTCCCTTTGTGATGAGGGCCTTTTCGATTTGACTTCCCTTCTCTATAACTTCTTCAAAGTTAGAGCCACAATGCATTTGTAAATGGAAGGCTATCTTTGGGTTCAAGTTAGGCACAAATATGCTTACTAGCTATTTTTCTGGCAAGGCACAAGGGAAATGACTTGCCAACCCTCGCCATCATTGTAAAAATCTTGCAAATGTTTTGTTGGGCTTTTGCTTTGCATTGCAGAGGTCATTCATTGTGATATCATTTTCCATGTTATAGGAATAATGTCGTACAATTTTTTTACTAACATGGGCCATGTTGTAATGGAGCCCTTGGGTATGCTAAAGAACCATTCCAATCCAGTGCCCCTAGGCTGTGAGGGAAGAGTCATATTAAGAAGTTATCATTGTATGTGACCTCTTGGAAAGCCATATAAAAGTCTTTGATGTGATCATGAGGATCACCTTTTCTTTTATATTTATCAAATTTAGGAATGGTAAAAATTTTGGGAAGGGTTTCGTAACATGTCCTTATCGAAGGGGTAAGGGCATAGTTCTTCATACAAATATTTCCTACTATGTCCTATGTTTCCCTCTTGTAGTAGTAGTAAGTGTGTCTTTCATTGATTGTAATTCCCATTCAATGATTTGTTCTTTGGTAGGTGACATTGGTCTTTGTGCCTTAGCCACTTTAAAAGTCGTGTCACTATATGGATCAAAGTGGAACTCACTAGATTTCATTTTGAGTTTGTCTTTGTATATCGTTCCTATTTGAAGAGCCTAAGTTTGCTAATTTTTGGCTCAGTTTCAAGATCTATTTTTGAAGGATCTCTTCTTCAATTAAAGGATCCTCTTCCTCATCAAACTTGGGAGGTGGTGAGGCTTTGCGCTCAATCTTCACTTTACGTGAAGCTTTGTAATAAGGTCGTCATGGATCACCAAGTGGCTTGGATGGGTCTCCTTCAGTGGTGTTATGATGTTGACCTAGAAGTAGTGTACCCTATGTCAAAGGGGTTATCCATGTCTAAGAGGGATCTTCATTCTTCTATTTTATGATTAATGACCTTGGTTTCTACTTCACATTCTTGTGGAAGCTTAGCCCCTAATTCTAAGACTCTTGTGAGTACTTGATCTTTGTTGTAATAAAGGAGTTTCATCAAAGTGACCTAGGTCTAATTGGTGTTGTTCTTCAGAAGAGTCAGACTCCTCTCCGCTATGATCAATCAATGGCTCTGTGTCTTGACCTGTGAAAAGAGAGGTGCTAAGTTGTTTTCACTAAATGGGAATGATTCAAAAGGATTTTCTCCTAAGTCGTGATCATTTGGTTTGGATGCCATCTTTGTGATTCTAGGCATCACTAGTCAAAGTTATACTAGATTTTATCTAAATGTGCTTTCAAAGTTTATGTGAAACCTAGGTGTATGTTTTTGTAAGTCACTCGATGTGATGTTGAAATAACCTAGTGTGTTCTAGAAGTAATGTTATGTAGTTGTTTTTATGATTCAAAGAACACTCATATGAACACTCAAATGCAATGATCACTCAAATTATCATTTTTCCAAGCTTATACCCTAACTATGATTCTGGTGAAGGGTCCAAAGTAGATAGTGACAATATCATATCAATACGTAGGTCAAGTTAGAATTCTAACAAGGCCTAAATATTAAAGTGGTATTGACACAATCTCTCGATGAGGTATACTAAAACTAGTTTGAATGCCGATGAAAGCTAAGTTTTCTAAAAATGGAAGTTATGAGTATGTATAGCGTAACAACACTATCCTGATACATTAACCAAGAAAGCAAGGTGTTAGTATCAAGATGACATTATTTTGGTATATATAAGGCAATATCGACACCTAAAAAAGACTTAGATGACATGGAACTGAAATGAAGTATGAGTATAGCAAGAAGTTTTTAGTTGTGCAAGCAGCGTAACCACACAATAAAGGGACTTATATCAAGTTCTCAAGAAATTGAAAACATGATGTAAGTACCAAAATTGTGTGACTAGAATGTGAAAAAAAAACTATCAACCTAAGGAGAGATAAATGATGAACCAAAATCACAGTAGTGAAGATGATCTTGAAATCAAGATCAAAGGACTATCAAAGATATGAAAATGTACTTACACACTTTAGACGTTTAACAACCCAGCCACAAACATGGATGGGTGTAAAAAAAAAAAAAGTGGTGAGTACTATCTTTGATAAAATGCATGAGGTATGCTTCCTTCTCACCCCAAAAATGGTGAAGTGAGAATGCAAGGGTATAGATCAAAAGGATGAAAATAAACTAAGCACCACTTGGGAAGAGTTTCACCTCATCCGAAGGTGAGAAATGAAACGAGCTAAGTGAGACATCATTTAATTCCGTGATGAAAGACACTTAGTTCTAACTTACATGGGCTCTTTTCCTTGTTAAAAACAAGGTTCAAGACTCCAAGTGAGTTCACTTTGTGATGGCTTGACATGTGAAAACAAACTAGCAAAGTGGGCTCCAAGATAGAATGGCTTCCCTAATAAGATCTCTCAACTAGGTGTCACAAGTTGTCTAAGAGTGAGCTTGATTTACCCAAAGAGTCACACTGACTGATTTGGGAGTATCTCGGCTTTACTTTACCCCCTTCTGATACAATGAGAAACTAGTGTGTTTAGTTGTACCATCACTGGGGTCGTGATATGACAACTTTGACTCTAACTTACAATGTGAAATCTAGTCAAGTGGGTAAGCGGAGTGCTTCTGTTTCATCCATGAGGTTACTCAATGGTGGATTACTTTAGGGTTCTGGAACCACCCCCATTGTTGTAGCTTAAGGTGTTATGCCAAAGGGGTTATGTTCCAGTTGAGTGGATAGGGACGTACCCTTTTCAAAACCTGCAATATAGTGTGAAGTGAAATGGTGTGTTTTTTATCTTGCTTAACTTAATGTGGTTTTAAGTAGCACACCATTTGGCAACCTGTATGAAAACACATGTATTAGAAGGTTTTTTTTTTTGTCTTGACTTCTCCTTTCTTTGACAAGCATTAGGCCCTACATGCAAAGAGTTAGTAATTTTCCATCAAATAAGAAAGAGAGTTTACATGTTGTTTTTTATTCCTAAGATCACCAAAAAGGTGTGAAGGAAGAGCATACACATGTGAAAACTCAACTAAAATAAGCCTTATGGAAAAAAATACTTTAAGTGGCAAAAGAGTTCATTTTAGCCAACTTTGAAGATTAATCCAATTTAAAGCTTAAATTGAAGTGTTTTGGAAGTAAAATAGAAGGTTTTTGAAATGTTTTTGATTCCCAAGATCACCTAGAAGGTGCGAGGGAAGAGCATACACATTTCAAAGGACCCCTACAAATGAAAAATGTGAACACTCAACTAAGTTAGCATAAAAATATGAAGGAAAAGAAACCTACAAATCACTATTAGAACCTACAAAAAAGTTAGAAAACCAAGAAATATTAGAAAATTCCATAAATCTATTTTTAGCAATTTTTCAATGGTTTTTAGTATTTTGCATTTTGGAGGTCTCTCGGGGCACTTTGGGAGTTTTGATGATAGAAGTAATGATACCAAAGGTATATTAATTTTGGAACTTCCCTCACAAATTTCACTTCATTCTCTTTTCACATGCCTATTCAAACTCTAAAAATGGGTCAATGGGTCAAAAGATATGACCAAAACTAGGAGCACTAAAAATTATGTGAACAAATCCGGATCAAACAGAGATACTGTGCACCCTTCAAGGTGTATGTGCATTCATTTTTTTGGCTGTGCATGTGGTTTGGGTTGCCTACACCCCTATGTGTAAACCTAGAATCTAAGGTGCTAGTGCACTACCCAAGAGAGATGATGCTTAGGCACTAGGGTAAGTGTGCTATGCTTAAAGAAGAAGGTGTGCCTACTATGCAAGAAGAAGAAAAATGGTAAAAACTATGACAATGTGTGTGTGATGCTGGAAGAGGGTGTGCTTGTGCTAAAGAAAAAGAAAAGGGTGTATGTGCCACGGTTTGGGCGTGTGTGCACCTGGTAAAAAAAATTTTTGACAGAGGGCCGAGAATACAAGTGCTGCTTGTGTGTGGGTTTGGGTGCCTGCGTACTGCCTAGTGTAAAAAAATGACAGGTTTAGGGGTTAACAGTGGTGCATACTAGTTGGAAGAAGGGTGTGTGTGCCATGATTTTGTGTGTGCACCTACTTTTAGGTACCTATGTGTGGTTTTGGGTGCCTGCACCCCTCTGCTAAAAATGAAAGTTTGAATGTGCCTACATGTTGGCAGAAAGTGTGTGTGCGCCCTCCTGAAAAACCACCAAAAACATGGAAAATGAAATTTTAAAAGTGTCAACAAGTTAGAAATTAGCCATTAAATGCATTTTCTAGCATAAAATTAACAAAGAAGCATGAAAATGAGGGTTAACTACATAAAACCTAGCTAAAAAATCAAGGCAAAATATTTAACCCTACAAAAACATGTAAAAAGTTAGAAACTGAAATAAAAGCTTCAAAATGACCCCATTAATGGAGGATGGACTAAGTGTCCCACCGGGCATGCCAAATGTGTTCAATGAAAAGTTGCAAAAGCCATGGACATGGGGTAAGAATCTCTAAAGAAACCCCAAAGGCTCTTAACAAACTAGTCAGTGGACCATCAGATAAGAGATAAACAAGGATTCATCACTTTGCATACATTAATATTGAAAGAAACAAGCAAATCTAGCATATTTAGTAATCCTCTACTCTTGAAAGCTTTAAATAAAATGAACCTAGTAAGGATCTAAGCAATAGTTTGTGATTATGAGAATGGGAGCTCACCATTAATGGCTTCAAGGCCAATGGTTCTTCCCATTTACTCAATGCTTGTGTGTGTAGTGCAATGGAAAAGCAATAGCTCAATAAAAGAAATGAAATAACTCTAAACCCTAAGCAAAATGCTATAGTTTATGTTAGGAAGAAGGAGAGTTCTTAGAAATGAGAGGGGGTAGTGGGCTATTTATAGTTTTCCATTTGGGAAAGTGGAGGAATTTTGGTGCATGTGGGACTAAAGGATAAGCCAAAAAGTTGATTAGGGAGTCAAAGTAAGATTTGACTAGGTTTAGAAGAGGTTAATCATGGTTAGGACTAGTTAAACTAGGTTAGGCTAGTTAATCATGTTTAGAGAGGAATTAGGGTTTTGAGAGAGTTTTGAGAGGTCTAATCAATCCAATGAAATGGATTGATAGTACTAGGAAGCTAGTAAAAGTAGTCTAAGGGAATGAGAAGATGGTTTAGGGTACAAAGGAATAACAGGAGGACAAGAGTGCCCTGTGCGCTAGTGTCGATCTCGGATACCTATGTCTACTTAAATGCTCGGGTTCGACTTTTTTTGGGTCGGAAGGTCTTCACTCCAATATTCATTTTGTCATGTCAACTTCACTTTTAGGTTCCGATTGTGCCTCAGTAACTCACAAAACAAATATATGCCTACACATGTCCACAAACCACATCAAATCTAATTAAAAAGATAGGGAATGTGGACTCGGACTAACCCCAATGGTCACTTGAAGAGTGAACTTACAACCGAACACTGCTACATCTCAGACTCCATGTAGTTCTTTGTGTGTGTGCGTGTGTGTGTATATGTGCCCTAGGTTTCCTTTGTGAAAGTTTCATAATGATAGAAGGCTAGGTGTTGTTTTTACCAAGTATGTAGAACATGTGTGTGTAATGGAATAGAATGAACTCCCCTCCTATGATGTGTATGTAGATCAATGCAGCCCTTGTCCCTTGTATGAATGTGCTAGATATATGCTTTGTAGTGTTCTTTTGCCTTTGTGTAAGCTTAGGTGGTGATAGATAATGCTTATAGTGCTTGGCCCCTTATTTAGTGAAGTAACTAAGTATATATATGATTCCCTTCTTTGAATTTCGTAATTGACAACTGAAAGGCCGATCCAAAGTGTTAAAAAGATGACCTAGAAGCAAAAATGACCCAAAAGAGAAAAAAAATAAAGAGAGGGATATGAGCGCCCAAGAGGGACAAGAGCGCCTAGGTGCTTCTATCCTATCCAGGTGAAAGATAAATCAGTCAAGTTTTGGGCATAACTATAAGATGTGTAAGGCCAGTAAAGTGTAAGAGATAAAGTAACTAAAATTCCAAAAAGAGTTATTAACCACTAGTTTTCTTGCTTAGGAATCATGTATACATTAATATGTTTTAAGACCTAGAAATGCACCCAAGTACATATATTTGGTGTCTACAAGAACTCATCTATAGTTTCAAATTCTTTTATCTAAAAAATGTGCATGATTTAATCAATAAAAAAATTAAACATTGCACAGTAAAATAATAAAACCAAATATATTGTATTTCATTCGAGACATTTTATTCATGATTGATGAGTTACATATATAGATCAATTAACCCCTACAATGGTGGAGTCAAACATGATCTTCAATCCCTAAATAATCTCAACCCCATCTCCTAATATCTCTCTAACATCCCTTAGTTATCTCAACACACTCAACTAATCCTAAAAATACCAATGTGAGTTGTTTATACAACAAACTCACAACTATTATATAAAACCTATATTATTAATATGAGATATGTTTTCTCATATTTAATAATATTACATTTTATTTATTCACCCATATATATTATCTCCATGATAATATATATTACATTAAAACATTAACCAATGTAAACAATATAATATTCCTAACATTTTATACTCAAATTTTCAAAACTTATTGTAAGAATTTGCAACTTTTTAATTTTTACCATACTTGATCCTTGATAGGCGGTCTCTAAGCTATCCCAAGCTTGTTTATCTAGTTGTTGTGTCAACTCTAAGGAAAATATACTTATCCATTGCTTCTTTGGATTATAAGAATACCATTTGCAACTTTCTTCTCATTTGCCTTCAATAAATCATTCACATTCGTGGTAAGGCCCGATTAAGTTACTTTATACGGAGGTTCTAGAAAACCACTTTCAACTAACTTCCAAAAATATTGTGAACAAAATAGTCTTCATATTGGTGCACCATAAATCATATTTTTGCTTGAGAAAATCAAAATCTGGGCTTGAGACAAAGCGTCGGTGCTTTTTATTGCTACGATGACTCTAAGAGATTTAAAATTAACTTGAAATTAACTTTTATCCTATACCATTTGAAGGATGGAGAGGTTGAAACCATTTTGAAGGTGTGTGATCTCAACATACAAAACAAAAAATGAAAACTATAACTTACAAATGAAATGAGAAACACATCACAAACTCATATAGAAACAAATAACTTCAATATTAATGTGTGATAACACTTTGGTTCCCTTCTTCTTCCATTCACTCTTCATAGACTTACAATGACAACCATGCATTTATAGAAACTCTTAAATGCTTCTAGAGAGTTCTATCTTACTACAAGCTACCCATAAAAAACTTAAATGCACATAAAGATTTTATCCTCCTCATAGACAAAGGTTACATTATGTAATGCATACCTATAGGGTGCACAATATAGGAGAAAATATAACATGCATATGTATTTTTCTTTGTGATTGTTATTGCATATGCTTATTCAGATATCATAATTATTTTGACTTGATCTATTTAATTCACACTTGTTTTAAACTTGTCATTGACAAGTCTATTTTCCTTTACATTTTTGTTATTGTGGATTGACAACCTAGAACTTAAACCAAATTCTCTATGTTTTCTCAATATAATATAAGAAATTAAGATGTTATTCTTGTCCAAAGATTTATTATTTGTGTCACAAATTTTAGTGATCCATGTGGGATCTATTATAGTTTGAATGCCTTGTTTTAGAGGTGCATCCATTTCCACTTTCCTTTATTTACATCAAAAATATATTTCAATGAATGTATTATATAGGGTTCTTACCTCATTCTCATAGATGGCCTAGGCTGCTAATTCTCATTGGTGACATGGGAAAACAACCTCCTATAAAGGATATACCAATGTTTCTTAGAAATTCATATAGCTCAATCGTTTGGAGAATCTTTACCGAGTCTGTCGCCCTGTAGACAATTTTCCACCAACAAGTTTTGACCCAACACATATTTCCTTCCCCAAACTCTTGCCCAATGTTAGAAATGTTGAAGCAAAATTTGAGGATTAGGAGGCCCTCATGTCCATAATAGATGCATTTTTGTCTTGAGAAGAAAGATCTTATTTTGGTTCCTTGCTACATTTGTTCAAAACAAATAGTTTCCTTAACTTACACAACCAAGAAATGTTGAAGTCATTGAATGTTCCTATTTCCCATTGCAATGTAGAACATACAAGGTGATATACCTCATCCAACCCAAATGAATATTAATCATAGGCCAAATTTCTTCACTATAAGGGCCAAAAGGTTACATACTTGTTGCCAACTTGTGGGTAGAGGTTGGGCTTGTCAATGGTGCAAGCGAACTAGTTAAATTTATTGTCTATAAAGCTAGCACAAAACCACATTACCTACCATTTTTTATGGTTATCAAATTCAACAACTACATTAGCCTAACATAGAGTACTAAGTCCCTTGTGACATGTTCCTTTCGCTACTGATTTCCCATGGCAAGCACAAGTGAATTCCCCTCAAAATGGTGCATACTATAACTATATGCAAAACACAAGGGCTGGTTTTACAAAAAGCAACTATGGACATCAAGAGTGTTAAATAAAAACGACTTACTTTTAGAGCTAGCTTCAAAATAAGTTACCTCAAAGTGATATGTGCATTGGACCTCCTTTCTCCTTCGAGATGTTTTGCAAAAAATAACACATGGTTCATTTGAAAAAAGAAGAGGATCACCTACATTTGTCAATAGTTTTCCCACCTATACAATTTCCCTCATTTATTCCCTTCTTCTTCCCGCAATGTTTCACCCTCACTCCTTCAAATTTAACTTTTTCCACACCTCCTTATCAACGTCTCCATTGCATCTCCCAAGTGTGTTTGCTAGCATATTCTTCCTCTCACAATTGACAAGTTTGATTGCGAAAGAGCATTACGGTAATCCTTGGTGTGAAGAAACACATCATAGATTTAATTGTGAATCTTTAAAAATCTCTTAACAATAATTTGAGATCGAGAAAGCATTGTGATATTGGTGGTTGGTGGTTCATTGAGAAAACAATATTTTGTTGTTCTTTTTGTTTGCATCCTTAGATGTTTAAGCTTGTTTTGAAGTGCTCCATGAGGGTTGAGTGATCGACACTACCCCTTGGGCACATCCTATGTTCGCTATTATTCTTTAGTGATTTTCTCCTCTCATGTTCCCTTTTTATATTTTTGGAGATATGAATGAATGAATGAATGAAATGGGTTTTTACGTCCATGAGATGGATTGGTCTATAGGATACTAAAACTCCATCTACTTAAAGATTTGTAGGCTTAATGGTATCTTTTAGAATGCTTCTCCTCCTCCTCTTGATGTGAGTTAACATCTCCCTAAAACCATTTATTTTAGTTTCCTCGAATAGCTCTAATGTAGAACCAACTCTTAAAAATTTCTTCATATTTGGCTTTGATGTTCCTATATTCAAAATGATTTATGCTTCTCCGTTTTGAGTGCCCCCATAGTACCTAAAACACAAGTTCTCTCTCCTAAAATTCCTTAACATGTTATCCATCATCTTCATCTAAACCTATACGAGCTAGCCCATAGGTTAGCTTTAATGATTTTCTCATTTAATTTTGTCCCAATACAAAGCAGAGCGCAAAGCGCACACAAAAAGCAATGAGAGCCGTTTGAAAGCAAAGATCACCAGAAAAAGCAGATCAGTACCGTTGAGAAGAGATCCGTTGTGGGTAGAGATCTATAAATAGCCCTGTTCTCCCCGACCTTTCCCTGTATTCATTTCATTTCGTTCCATTCCAATTTCCAGTTTTGTTGTAGTCCCATGTACTATGTACTGTGCTTGTGTAGTCCTATGTACTATGTACCGTGCTTGTGTAATGTCTCTGTGTTTTTCTTTCTTCTGTGTTTTGTGAATGGAATGAGATTCGAGATGATAAGATGGCATTCCTTGGGTTCAGAGGAGGAGCGTTGCATTTGACTGCGCAAGTTTAGAGGAAGAGCCTTGCATTCCATTTCTCAAAGGCCGGGTAACCTACTAACCTACTGTTTACTATTTTATTTCATTTGCTTGAGAGGCGATCCATTCATTTCGTGTTCCTTTGTTGCCCAATTGATTTATAGTGGCTCATTTTCAGTGTGAAAGCAATAGAACAACCTGCAAATCGATTTAGTTTAACATCCCATGTTCAAGATCCCTGGAAACCCTTACAGTCTATTATAGAACTTTAGTTGTTCAAATTTTCTCTCTTAATGAGTATATATGTCAGAAATCATCCGTTTCAATGCATCAACCAATTTTATTACTCATATACCACCAGACATGTTTGATTCTATCATAAAAACTGAGTACCGCTTCAATTCTTTGGAACAGGGAATTCCCACAGGCCCAAAAACGTGGCGGTATCCAGAAGCCAAATACAGGAGACGCCCTCTTTAAATTAGTGTATTTCATTTTCCGTCTTCCTTTGTCGCATGTGACTTTTATGTACTTCTCTTCCATATTCTGCTTCCGTCGTTTCTCTAGAAATTCCTCCAATATTTGCACGTCTTTGACGTCTTTTAGAGAATCCAGCCTTAGGGTTACTTTCCCCTGCCCCTAGGGCAAGAGCGATTTTAAAATTAGACGCTAGATAGTTCTACACATTTCTTTTCTAACTCTATATGTACCAATTTGATATTTAAAATTTTGCAGTCTTTTTGGTAATTTTAATATTCTTGACCTCGACATTTAGCACTGCCTCTAGGGCAAAAGTGATTTTAAAAGTAGACGCTAGCTAGTTCTACACATTTCTTTTCTAACTCTGTATTTAGGCTTGTGATCAGTTGCACAAATTCATTAAGGTTCTTCGCATAAACTTCTTTTACAATATGGCATTCAATTCCTTGTTGCAAGTTTCTACTCTAATTGTTCTAAGATTATCCAGTGTTATTCTAGGTGTTGTCTCAATTTAATACTCTGGTTTTCCATATTTTTCAATAGGGTACTGAGTTGGTTTTTAGTTTCCTCATCAATCAATCACATGATTGCAGTTATATGGGTTTGCAGATTCTCACGATCCTGCTTTACACAGTTGAACATAAAGTCCAAGATCTTGTATGTTTATTACAGAACCCTAATCTTCAATTAAATGCAAAATTTGATGTCATGTTTTTTGATTGCGTGTTTTTAGAACATCAAACATAATAGAACTTTGCATAACATTTTCAGAATCGATTCTCCCTTAACTATTCTTCTAGGTGTTATTTCAATTTTATACACTGGGCTTCCATTTTTGCCTTGAGGGTATTGATATGGTTTTCAGTGTCTGCATCAATCACTTAATTGCAAGATATAAGGGCTTGAGATTCTCACAAAATTTAGATAGTCGAACTGTTTCATTTCACATTCGTTACAGAACCTCGGTCTTCAATTAAATGCAAAATCTGATGTTGCGTTTCTTGATCTAATGTTTCTAGTACATAAAAATAATAGAAATTTGCAATATTGATTCTCCCTTAATTTCTCTATAAGGTTCAAGTATTTCAAACTTTAGTGTGCCAATTACTTTTCTTCTGAATGTTCCTTTAGATTATTTGTTCATCTATTAGAACCTGAAACTGCAATCAGATTCTCACAATTTTCTTATAGATAATCGAACATAAAGTCCAAGAAGTGATGTTGTAAAAATGCAGCATAGCCTCTGTTTCATTCTCACATTCGTTATAGAATCTCAGTCTTCAATTAAATGCAAAATCTGATGTTGCGTTTCTTGATCCAATGTTTCTAGTACATAAACATAATAGAAATTGGCAATACATTGCAAAATTATTCTCCCTTAATTTCTCTATAATTCCAAACTTTAGTTTGCCAATTACTTGGTTTCTGAATGTTCCTTTAGAATATTTGTTCATCTATTAGAACCTGACACTGCAATCAGATGCAAAATCTGATGATGTGATTCCTAACTCAATGCTTCTAATATGCTAACAATAACAAAAGTTTACAAAATTGATTCTCCTTTCCAAACTTTGGTATGTCAATTAGCTCCAAAATATTCCTTCGGACTTAATATTCATTTGATAAAAATCAGTTATGGTATGTTATTTGTACTTTAATAAGTAACAAACAATGATAAGAGTATGAGATATTTCTACAACTTATGCTAGGATCCACTACTTACAATGATAATATTATGATATTTTTCTACAAGTTATGCTAGGATCTACTACTTACAATGATAAGACTATGAGATTTTTCTACAAATTATGCAAGGATCTACTGCTTATGCATGAGCTTGTAACTTACATTTTCAAGAAATGTACAAGTCAAGTATTGGTAATAGCTGTCACATCCTTCAGGAGGTGCAAAATAAAGCTTAACTAGGTAAGTTGTTCCCTTTCCCAACCAAGGATAAAATAGAGTGATAACAAAATCCCACACATCCCTAACCATGTGTGCACAAAATTATCTCAATGCTCTCAAGGGTTAAAATAGAAGTCTAAGTTAATCCATGGTATCTATTGTCCCTTTCCCTATAGTTCTTTCTATTCCTGCATAACTAATTCATATTTATGGATCCCATTACACTAACCTTTCCTCTAATTATTTCACATTGTTAGAGCATAATCTCAAAGAGACATCAAATACCTTGTTGGTAACGAAGAATCATTCTTCTTAAGCAACTATCTAATTGTCGATTCAGGTTCCTAAATTTTTAGGTCAAGGTTCAAGTATCTATTCTTTTGTTCTTTGCATAAAAAGACCGTATTTGTAACCTTTATATAGAGTACATTCCTATTATTGGAGACAACCAACATGATTTTCTTAAGATAGTTCAACTACATTACTCAACTGTGTTCTGACTTGTAACTCTTGAACAGGTAGGGTTTTCCCTAGAACAGTATGGTCTCATTTCTATTTAATGGTTATTGCGTCTTTATTCATCTATCCGTGAAGATACACAAGACACTAGAAAAGGGTTTCCCTATTTTAGATGTCCTAAACAGAACTGGCAGTATGGTCTCATTCCTAGAACAGTATGGTCTCATTTCTATTTAATGGTTTCCCTATTTTAGATGTTTGCGTCTTTATTCGTTGTTATTCATCTATCCGTGAAGATACACAAGACACTAGAAAAAGGTTTCCCTATTTTAGATGTCCGAAACAGAGTTGGCAGATGGCTTGTACGGGTTATGATTTTTTACTCAACTTAATATTCTAGTATCTTTTATGAATCCTAAATGCCTCACTTCTCATACCTTGGTGACATCCCTATTATAAGACAGAATGGGTCTTGCATGCAGGGCACAATGCAACATCTAGGGTAGTTGGATTGAGTTGTATTCCCAACTTCGTAATTCTAGTTACTCATCCCCACATTACCAAATCAAAAGAAAAACAGTATTATTACCCTATCAGTCATTCAAAATTACATAGGTGTTGATTTGAAGCCTTGTTATGACCAGAGGTAAACAATGACCTCAGATATGTGTTTCCAATCTGGTAAGTACTACCCAATTACTAATCAAACTTACATTCTAATGCTTCACAAAGACCTTATTTATTACAAATTTACAATTTTGTTCAAGACTGTAATAAAACTGTAGCAATAAAGCCTTGTCATCTATCTTGCAGAGGAATGCGATATGCCATGAATCTCATAAAGTCATCACTCACCACTATAAAATCCTGCAGTGTGTTTGACAAATCATGTGAAAGATGAGATCAATTTGATAATTAATCTTTCCTATTTAAAAGCAACTCAAGAGTTCATTATATTAAGTGCCAATACACAGAGTTGCTTCAGCAGGATAATTAACACTCAATGCAATAAAACATTGATAACCAACAAATGACTAGACTGCTGGAATCTTTAGTCAGTCTACCACAACAGTCATGTAAATTATTATTCAAGACATGTTAAAGTTTTGAGGATTACACTAGGTTGAGCTCAACTAGTTAAATTACTTTAATTTTTCGTATCTGTTCTATATCGGATATTACCATGTAGACCATATTGGAGTAATTCTTGTATTGGTTAGATGTCAGATTGGGTATTTTTGCCTATGTCACATGCTATATTGTTCCCTTGCAGATTTTATTTTAGGGGTTATAGGGAAAAATAATTTTTATTTTTCAAATAGATTTTATCTTTTCTATAGTCTAGATATTTTTACATCTTTCATTTTCTATTGGATCTAGTATTGTTGGCTATTTAATATCAGTTACATTTTATTATGGCTATGTGTAACATACCTAACAATACCCAAGATGACCTATAATTTTTTTCATTTGTATTGGCACAAAATACATGAAGTTGGAATCTAATTCTTTAAACCACTCAAAACTAGTTAATGGAAGCCCAGGGTGATCTAGTAGCCACACCATTTCTGCAATATAGAAATAGGTTTTCTATAGGACTGTCCATTGGTCCAAAAGATTAATAGTAACAGTTCTGTTTACAATTGAGCAGCCATGTCTATTGGGGTTGCAATGGTCAGAATCCTTACATTTTTTTGAAAATAAAATCCGCCTGCCCATAGCCTTCTATATTATGCCTGTTAATAACCAAGCAAACAAAATTGACAGCCCAAACAGTTATGCATTCGAGATGTGTATTACTACACCTCCATGAGCTCCTAGTATGAACCATGCCATTGAAATCTTCCCAGCCTGCGAGAGCACTATTAACTAACCCCTCAAAATGACCATTCAGCTTGACAGCCCAAACAGTTATGCATTCGAGATGTGTAATACTATACCTTTATCAGCTCCTAGTATGAAACACACCATTGGAAATCTACCCACATTTGTGAGAGCTCTATGAACTAACCCCTCAAAATGACCATCCAGCTTGTATTATATATAATCCTAAATTCCTCAGTCATCCTAGAATCACGAATGTTTTTCAAGAATAGGATGGCCAAATTTACCATGTCACAATTTTATAGCTCATTTCTGCAATTGTGACTGTGAAATGCTTCCTCACAGTCCATATCTTCTACTTCGTGATTCACCGAGTACATTATAAGTCCTGCAAGAGTTTGTAGAATTGTTGGTTGGTGGTCCCCATACCTGCTCTTTTCTCTCTCTCAAAATGACAACACCATAAACAATTCAAAAATATAACTACCAAACAGAATGACTCATCGTCACTTTGTACAGATTATGTATCATTACTATGTGTGTAATAACAGTACAAGCTGCTTCTTGTAATTGTGAAGGGATTCAAGTCCCATTGCAGAAAAAGAGGCCTTATCAAGGTACAAACGCAGTTGCTTCACATGCAAAGATCATCTCTTTATTTTTCATTATTAATCCATCATCATTTAATATGGGATTATATAAACCCATGATACCTGTTCTTAAAGACCATACAATGTCACGTCACTACTGATAAGACAGTAGCAACTGTCATCCATGTGACCAGAAGCCTACTGTAATTTAGGAAAAGCTACTTAATTGCTCCCGCCATTTATATATTTGGTGTTTCTGCAGTGCATCATTATGTAATATCATTTTGTGAATCACCTGGTCAAACTTCATGACCCTTAGTTGGTGAGTGATAATGGTTTACAATAACCCATTTCTCATGTGCACTCAGCCACTCATTGCATCAAGGTGATGCTCATAGGGGTGAAGCATTGGGTCATCCATCCTAGTACTACTCTAGCCAATTAGGAGCATTGAGAAGCTTTCCTATGTTGATACTTGATACATTGACCTGATGCTTTGGTATAATAATAAAAAAATTCTTGAGAACTTTGGCTTCTTTGCCTTATCCCTTGCCATAAAGCATTGGGTCATCCATCCTAGTACTACTCTAGCTAAGTTAGGAGCATTGAGAAGCTTTCTTGTGTTGATACTTGATGCATTGATCTGATGCTTTGGTATAATAATACCCAGAAAAAAATTCTTGAAAGCTTTGGCTTCTCTTCCTTGTCCCTTGCCATAAAGCATTGGATCATCCATCCTAGTACTACTCTAGCTAACTAGGAGCATTGAGAAGCTTTCCTGCATTGATACTTGATATATTGACGTGATGCTTTGCTATAATAATAAAAAAATTTCTTGTACTACTCATAGGGGTGAGCATTGGGACATCCATCCTAGTACTACTCTGGCCAATTAGGAGCATTCAGAAGCTTTCCTGTGTTGATACTTGATACAATGACCTGATGCTTTTGTATAATAATAAAAACAATTCTTGAAATCTTTGACTTCTTTGCCATAAAGGATCCTCAAATTGATTGAGAGTTTGGGAATTATAAAAAAAAGAGCATATTTTGAGGCCATAGGTGTGCCCAAAGCTTCACCAGCAAGATGAACAGGTAAGGAGAGTGAGGGTCTCCTTGTTTGATTCCTGTGCAGGATCTGAAAGAGCCAGCAGAAAGTAGAATTAAGGGGAAGATATGGACGTGTTATTGCCAGCACCTCAATCATCCCAAAAGTCAAACTTGACAAGGATTTGGAGAAAGTTCCAATCCCCTCTATCAAAGGCCGTGCTGATTCAAGTTGATTGACCATAGCCTGATCTTTTCGAGCTTTGAGGAATGGGGGAATTCATGAGTCATCACTGTTCTGTCAAGAAATTTTCAGAGATGAATAGCTTCAGACTGTTCCACCTAATTTTGGGGACTAGCTTCTAGATATTATTACAAAGGGAGATTGGGCAGAAGTCTCCAAAGGATTCGACTCCAGTTGATAGCCAACATGGTACAATTTCAATCAAAAACATCTTTTTTCACTTACAAAATTTGTTAATAGCTTTAAGCACGTCCTCCATGATCTCTCATACGGCCTGGGAAAAACCTGCTGGAAAGCCATAAGGCCCTAGGGCCTTATCTTTCTTCATTTTGAACAAGGAAGATTTTGCTTTTTATTAGTAGAAATAGGACAAGAAGGGAACTGCTGTTTTTTCAAAGACTAGGTATGCTGTGTTAGGGCTGCAAGTCTCTGAGTTGTCTCTTGCTGAAGCAAGAGAAGATTGGAAGAATTCCACAGGTTCCTATATGATTGGAAGATGTTGGAGATCATGTAAGCAAGTCTCTCCCATAGGGGGTGTAATGATGAAAAACAGGGATTTCATGGGACTTGTACGAGACTTCCAGGTTAAGGAGTTCCTCCTCTTAAATGGGATCTGAAAGAGTATTCATCTTCCAAGAAGCATAAATATATATCTAGCACCTCCAGGATTCTAGATTTTTGTTTGAAAATGTTGTCGAAGGAGGTATTATTTCAGTCCTTAAGATAACTTTTGAAAAACTTCAGGTTTTATCCAACAATGCGAGGCCATCATTTCTGAATAACCAGAGACCACCTTCTAGAAAATGACGAGAGACTACCTCTTAGAAAATGACCCTGACCTGATTAATTGTCGCAGAATATCAAGAGGAACCACTTGGTAAGGAATTTGACTTCTTTGAAGTCTCTTCTATATTACTGGATTCCGACAATTTGACCAGTGCTTGGTATGACAGACAATTGATCTCAAGAGCAAGAACCTTGTCCTCAATGAAGATTTTCAGTTCACCCGAGGTAATATGTTCACTTGTTCACCTGTTTTGTGTTTTTGTGGATGTCTAGTGGAGCCAGAGGATCTCATAAGCATTAAGTCCCCAACCTTACGGGGCGAAGAGTCTGCAATCCTGCCTTGTTATTTTTTCCTTTTCCCTTGTCTTCGTAATTACACTAAATGGGGGAAGAAAGATTTCTTTATACGAAATTGATAAGATGACTTCTACATGAAAAACAATCCTTCAATGTAAATGTTGTTTGCTGTACCCAGGCTTGGAATTTTATTATCTGTGGCCTGTGATCACTCCCTTTAGACTTTTACTTACTTAGTATTCATATAACCACAGAGATTTGACTATATTCTACTTTCTTACTTTTTGTAGTTTGGTCTGCTATTGTACATTGTCCATATTTTAAACTGATTGGAGTTCTGTGCAATGCCTTCAATTTCCATCTAAGTATATATTGAACTGATATAGAAAAGGTAAATCTCTAGCTATAAATATATTCTTAACTGAAATCTTGTTGGTAAAAGTTTTAAATTTATGTAGTAGTTTTGTTAATAACGTTTTTAAATCATGTACTAAATCCTTCCATAAAATCTGTTTGAAAATAATTTATAACTGCATAAATTTCTCTAAACTGTATAATAATAATTTATAACTGTAATAATTCATGTAGCTGGAGTGAAATTTCTATTTGATAGGCCTGGTGGACGTAAAATTCCAGGTCTGGTTGTACCCTGCTGTGTTAGTAGAGGAATGTTTATAATACATTGAACAACTTTGTTTTAGATGCCCCTTTTGGAACCAATCAAAATTATATAAGACTTGATCTCAATTTTTATTCCAGAGTAGATGATTCTGGGAAGGGGATCACTTCTGTTTCACAATCTTTTGGGCCACGAATATCTAATTCACCAATTAAATTATTGTATCAGCACATATTCTTCTAGGACATTCTACTTTGCTATCTATAATATTTATATAATCTTGACAGATGGTTCACCATAAAATTCTATTTCAGCTTCAAAAAGATAGAAATTTTGTTTTTTAATTCTATTCTTATACCACTTTTTGTAATTACTATTCTTATGCCATAATTAAACACATGTAGAGACGAAGTTGCCATGGAGTTTGAGCACTTTAATGTAGAGACGCGAAAGTTTCCATGGAGGTTGAGCACTTTAGGGGATTCTCACTATTAATTGGGAGAGTGTTCTTTGCACTATAAACAAGGTCGTTCTAAGTTGCCTGCCAATTGGACATCAAAACACCCCTAATTGGGTGTGTGGTAATGACAACATGAGTTGTTTAGTAAACAATCATTGTTATAGAAGTGGCATTCCACCCACTTCATAGGCCCTCTATCCTTTGCATGGCACACTAGATGTGTTCGTTCTCCTACTTTACCGCTCAAGACGTGTAATAAAATCTTCAAAATTTTGGGTACAACAATGCATATGAGGTGTGAGCTCTTACCTACTAACAATGATTGCTTTATAATGAAGGGTTACACCAAAACCTCGAGGCATTAGTTAAATACGCACATGAGGATCATAACATCCCACCACGCTTCTGTAGCCCAAACCTCGGGTTAGATTTGTGCTAGTTTAGCTGGACCACTCCTTGCCTTATACGAGCCCCGGTCGAACATTGCAATGTCGGCGTAGCCACCCGTGCCGGGACTCGAACTTGGGTGGTTGCTCTGATACTAAATGTAACGAACCGTTACACCAAAACCTCGAGGCATTAGTGAAATCTGCACATGAGGATCATAACATGCTTTGGTGGTGGAAACGTTTAGGGAAATTAGTTTGATGACAAGGATCTATGCCACATTATTGCTATCATTGCTCCTCGTGTTGTTTACCGGTATTGTTCATGTTGGACACAAATTTATAGTTTTTTATTGGTACTTTGCTTATGAGTGGACCTATGGTTTTATACGATGATTGGAGAATAAGTGGTAGATGTCATCTTATGGGTAAGCAACTTGGTAAGCATAACCAACAATCCATAAAGATCAAAAGCGAAGATGTATTAGTGAACGATAGAGTAATATGTAATATGTGAACGGTAGAGTAATATGTAATATGCAATTAGGGAACGATAGAGTAATATGTAAGTAGATACACGACTTTACACCTAATGGATCCATTGGGACATGACATGACACACTCACCATAGAGAAAAGATAAATGCCAAGGCATGCCGACACTGACCAATGTTAGTAGTAGTTACTTAAGCATAACCAAACATCCATAGAGATCAAAAGCTTAAGACGTATTAGTGAGCGATAGTGTAATATGTAAGTAGATACACAACTCTAAGCCTAATGGATCCATTGGGACCTATGACATGACATGACATGACAACAATTGGCATGACACGCCCACCATAAAGAAAAGATGAATGACAAGACTTGACGACTCAAGCAATGTTAGTAGTAGTTATGTATCAATCAACGTCTTAGGAGCAAGTGTCCACATCAAGAGATGTATCAATCAATGTGTTAGGAGAAAATGTGTCTAGATCAAGATATTTATTAACCAATGTTTCATGAGCAATGTAATATGTAAGTAGATACACAACTCTAAGCCTAATGGATCCATTGGGACCTATGACATGACATGACATGACAACAATTGGCATGACACGCCCACCATAAAGAAAAGATGAATGACAAAGACGTGACGACTCAAGCAATGTTAGTAGTAGTTAGTTATGTATCAATCAACGTCTTATAGAGCAAGTGTCCACATCAAGAGATGTATCAATCAATGTGTTAGGAGAAAATGTGTCTAGATCAAGATATTTATTAATCAATGTTTCATGAGCAATGTGTCTAAATCAAGATATGCATCAATCAATGTGTTGGGAGCGTGTCTAGATCAGGATATGTATCAATCAATATGTTTATGAGCAATGTGTCTATAAAAAATGTGTGCCTTAAATAACATGTCATATGGAATGTGGCTCAAACAATATGTCATAGATGATGCATTCCAATCAATAAATGTGTTAGGTAATCAGTCCAGAAAGCAATGGCAGGCAAAATCAAAGGCATAGGAAAATAAAGCATACATGGAAAACATGGAGAAAACAAGTGTTGCATAGAGCAATGTGTTATGAACAATGTGTCTATCAAAAATGTGTATTTAATACTAGAAACAATGTGGCTCAAGCAAGATATGTCTCAAGCAATATGTCATAAATGATGCATTCCAATCAATAGTGCGTATTATTATGAACAATGTGTCTATAAATGTGTGCTAATTAGTCTAGAAAGCAATATGGGATAAATGATGCATTCCAATCCGTATTATGCAATCAAAGTCTAGAAAGCATAGAGTAGACAAATAGTGAGCAACCAATGCATAGAAAAAACAATGGCATAGGAAAATAAAGCATATAGCATAAAACATGGAGAAAACAAGTGTTGCATAGAGCAATGTGTTATGAACAATGTGTCTATGAAAATGTGTGCCATTTAATGTGGCTCAGAATAATATGTCATAAATGATCATTCCAATCATAGACGTATTATTTAATTAGTCATAGAAAGCAATATGGGGGAGCAAATCAAAGTAGAGCAGAGACAAATAGAGCAACCAATGCATAGAAAAAACAATGGCATAGGGAAAATAAGCATACAAAACACATGTGTATGCAAAATGTGTGTATAACAATGTGTCATAGAATGTGACAAACGCAATGTGGCTCAAGCAAGATATGTCATAAAGAAAACAATGGCATGAGAAAATAAAGCATATTTAATTAGTCTAGAAAAACATGGAGAAAACAAGTGTTTCAAACGAGATAAGATGAATAAAATTGAGCTAACCTAAATTTGTTTTAGAAAAAACAATGGCTAGAGATTATAAGCATATAGAAGAAATCGGATGGGGCAATGTCATGAGGTAAACCATCACATCAAACCCTGATTTGCATGCAATGCATCATCATGTTATGCTTTGTAATAGCAACATGTCTATAAACAAGGTGTAAAAGAGCATAGAATAGACAAATAGTGAGCAACCAATGCATAAAGAAAACAATGGCATAGAGAAATAAAGCATATATCATACAAAACATTAGAAAACAAGTGTTTCATAAGAGATAAGATGAATAAAATTGCTAACCTATATTTGTTTTATGGGCCATGGGCCCTAGATTATAACTATAGAAGAAATCGGATGGGGTCATGGGTGATCACATCAAACCCCTGAAATGTGTTGCATCATCATGTTATGCTTTAGTAATAGACTATAGAGTAGGTGTAAGAAGAATGAAAATTGAAAACAATGGTATAGAGAAAATAAAGCATATATGGGGGCTGAAAAATTTAGAAGCATGTGTTTCAGAAAGATATGAATAAAAGTGATTGAACTTAATTTGTTTTAGAAAGAGAATGCTAGTGTGCATGTATCTTAGAAGGTGGAGGTATCGTATTCGTGGGTGTAAGACATATATCCTACGAAGTAGTGATGAGAGGTGAATCATCGTTAAGATTGAAGAAATAATTTGTTAGGTATAGAACCAAAATTGTCAATGCTTGAGTAGTTGTGTCATGAAGCTGCACGTTAGGAGAAACTAGAGCAACAATATTCCTGATAAGGGTAGTGTATTGGTGTCTCTATGGGTCATGCTAACATGAATAGAGCAGGTGTAGGAAGACTGAAAATTGTGTTATTAGAAAATGTCGTTGGGGCTGAATAATAGAAGCATGTGTGTAGAAAGATATGTAGAAGTGATTGAACTTAATAGAAAGACATATATCCTGCGAAGTAGTGATGAGAGGTGAATCATCGTTAAGATTGGAGAAATAATTTGTTAGGTATCGAACCAAAATTGTCAATGCTTGAGTAGTTGTGTCATGAAGCTGCACGTTAGGAGAAACAAGAGCAACAATATTCCTGATAAGGGTAGTGTATTGGTGTCTCTATGGGTCATGCTAACATGAATAGAGTGGGTGTAGGAAGACTGAAAAATTGTGTTATGAGAAAATGTTGTTGGGGGCTGAATAATAGAAGCATGTGTGTAGAAAGATATGTAAAAGTGATTGAACTTAATAGAAAGAGAATGCTAGTGTGTATGTATCTTAGGTGGAGGTCTCGTATTCGTGGGTGTAAGACATATCCCGGGAAGTAGTGATGAGAGGTGAATCATCGTTAAGATTGGAGAAATAATTTGTTAGGTATAGAACCAAAATTGTCAATGCTTGAGTATTTGTGTCATGAAGATGCACGTTAGGAGAAACTAGAGCAACAATATTCCTGATAAGGGTAGTGTATTGGTGTCTCTATGGGTCATGCTAACATGAATAGAGTAGGTGTAGGAAGACTGAAAATTGTGTTATGAGAAAATGTTGTTGGGGGCTGAATAATAGAAGCATGTGTGTAGAAAGATATGTACAAGTGATTGAACTTAATAGAAAGAGAATGCTAGTGTGCATGTATCTTAGGTGGAGGTCTCGTATTTGTGGGTGTAAGACATATCCTGCGAAGTAGCGATGAGAGGTGAATCATCATTAAGATTGAAGAAAAAATTTGTTAGGTATAGAACCAAAATTGTCAATGCTTGAGTTTGCACGTTAGGAGAAACAAGAGCAACAATATTCCCGATAAGGGTAGTGTATTGGTGTCTCTATCGTCATGCTACATGAATTTTGTATGTTTGTTGTATACCACACACAACTAGGTAACACAATTTGCAAACAAAAAGGGCACAAAAGCCGAATTGGAGAAGTCATGGGTGGAATTATAATGTATGGAGTTATCATACTAGGATTGAGGTCTCTTGGTTTGATAATGTGGTCTGGAATAGGGCATGTGAGGTGCTCATGTGAGTTTAGGAGTATAAGTGATGTTGTAATATTATTTGTTGGTATCTTATAACTGCTAATGTACTTTAAGCTCTAATGCAAGGCATATCGGTTATCACGCATCCCATATTGACATGCATGTTGAGAAAGCATGGCCAACACAAGAATTAGGAATCATAAGAATAACATACATTTGTGAATTTTGTATGCAAATAGTTATCATGCTAGGGCCACATGTAGACTATATGTGAAGCCTACTAGAGGTGTAAGATAAAATAGGGTGTCTATAAATGTTGAGCAAGCTCGTCTAATGCAAGGATTAGGAATCACAAGAATAACATACGTTTGTGAATTTGTGTATACACATAGTTATCACATGATGGCCACATGCAAACTATATTTGAAGCTTGCTTAGAGGTGTAAGATGAAATAGGGTGTATATAAATGGGATTATGGTGCTTATGCTCCAAATTAGCATGCCACCTTGTATATCATGAACATCATCTAGAATAAAAAGGGGTTCACTAGAACAATAATGTCTGACCGTATATGTGCATCTAAGATAGTATCATGTGGTACTATATCACATTTGAAAAGAGGTAAGGTCTCATCTAGTATATGATTGACCAAATGCAAGATTTTCTCCCATAATATGAGAGACGTGTAGGATGCTCATGTGTAAGATCATGTGGTGGTTTGGTTTTCGTGAGAGAAATGGGATTATGGTGCTTATGCTCTCAATTATCATGCCACCTTGTATAACATGTACATCATCTCGAATAAAAAGGGGTTAATTGGGAACAATAACTCTTACCACGTATGTGCATCTAAGATAGTATCATGTGGTATGATATCACATTTGAAAAGAGGTAAGACCTCATCTAGTATATGATTCGCCAATGCAATATTTTATCCCATAATATGAGAGACATGTGTAGGATGCTCATGTGTGCTCATGTGGTGGTTTGGCTTTTGTGCGAGAAACTATCGATCTATGTGGTTGGGCATTACTTATAACAAATTGTAGGGATCCTCATCAAGTGTAGTCATAAGATATGGGATACAAATGTTCGTAGTTTGAAAATTAATAGTATTAAGAGACTCATTAGCTTTGTATATCCGTGTTGGATAGATGTGCCATCATTCGAGTGTGGCATTTTGTTCATGATGACAATGTTGCCATTGTTGATTGACTCTTAGATCTTGTGGTGTAGAGTGAAACATCTATAGGTGGAATGTTCATTGCATATACAATAGTCGCAATACAACTCCCGTCAAATTGTGTGCTCCGTGGCCTAGATACATCAACAATTTTAGGGGACGGTAGGACTACGAGATTGAGTGTACGGAGCTATGAAGGAGTCCATTGTCTCTCGTGAAGATTGTGGAGAGGGTTTTGAGGGTGTAAAAGACCGAGAGGCTTTTGCTACATAGGAATGACCGAGGTTGAGGTAGCCTCATCAAGATCTATAGTTGAATTTGCTCCATCAAGTAAAGGGCATAATCTGTGGAATGTTGAGAAGTAATAGTATTAAGAGACTCATTAGCCTTGTATATCCGTGTTGGATAGATGTGGTAATAAGTTTTGACAACTCGGTTTCCAAGTGGGCATTAAGCTCGAAAAGAGGAATACTTGTCACGTGATGATATATTTTAGCAATTGATGGTTTTGAGAAAAAAAACGTCAAGAATAACTATGGTGCTAAAAATTAGATTTAGAAATCTAAAATCCTTGGGTTGAAAAACAAATCCGTAGGTTGGCATGATCAATAAAGAAAGTGGATTCACAAAATTATAGATATAGGGCGGGACACATAAATATATAATATTGATGCGATGGTCGAATTCATCTTTATACCATCTTGTTTATTCTCTACTCCATCTTGATAGTAGTTATTCAATCAATCATATGTCAAACAATTGCGTGGTTCCTCACTAAAGCTCCCAATCAATCGAATTTCCCATATACGAGACAAGGAAACCAAATGTGCACCCCTTTATACCATCTCGGCTATTTTCTACTCCATCTCGGTAGTAGTTATACAACCAATCATGCGTCATACAATTACGTGGTTCCTCACCAAAGTTCTTAATCAATCGAATGTCCCATAAATAGACAAGGAAACCGAATACACACCTTAATCGGTAAACCATTTGAGTGTGCCTACCCTATATATAGATAGGGGGGCCTTGATTTACCCCTCTATATATATCTTAGTTTTATGGTAATAGAGTGGTTCATTACAAGATAATATATAAATGGGGTGTGCTCACCCGATATATATACCTTCCAAGCAAAGAAACAACATAAATGCTGCCGGAGATTATAGATAGGTGTCCCTCCTCCTTCAATTATATAGTGATAGTAATAGTGGATGGGGCCTATATCAATATAACATCTCAATAGCCTTGTCCCTCCCTCTTCCATATATAGATAGGGCCCAAATGTGCAGCCCTTTATACCATCTCGGCTATTTTCTACTCCATCTCAGAGTAGATGGGAGTGGTTCCTCAAAGTTCTACAAGATAATATATAAATTTGAGGCCCCCACCCTATATATGTGCTTGATTTCCCCTATATATATCTTAGTTTTATGGTAATAGAGTGGTTCATTACAAGATAATATATATACCTTCCAAGCAAAGAAACAACATAAATGCTGCCGGAGATTATAGATAGGTGTCCCTCCTCCTTCAATTATATAGTGATAGTAATAGTATGGATGGGGCCTATATCAATATAACATCTCAATAGCCTTGTCCCTCCCTCTTCCATATATAGATAGGGCCCAACCCCGAGGAGAGATGTCCCTTGACCGCATATGTCCGCCCATCTATTTTATCTTCCCATCTACCCCTTGTCTCCATGTTGCCCCCTCCCTCATATAGATAGGTAAATAGTGGGGATCTTTGGTCGAGCCATATATAAAGTAGAGAGGGGGCCTCGATACGTATGGGATATGGGCTTGAGTATGACTACATAGATAAGATCAACGTAAGCACACCATATATATATAGGGGGACCTCGGTGTTGCAAAATTTGAGTGCACAACTTTCTCTTCTCCTTCCCTATATATTTATATGGCCAACCCATTCTCCTAAAGCTAAGTTTCAACCCTATATATAGTATGTGGTCAGGAAGTGGATGAATCTATATGGATGCAGAGGAGGTATACATAGTTGTGTAGGTGGGCTGATCGGATATAGAGCAGAAGTCCCAATGGTCAATTTCCCTCAAATGAGAACCATATGATTCTCCCAATGAAGCTCCTCCCCTTTCTCCGCTGCTCCGCTCCTCTCGATCGGGCTCTCACTCGCCCCTCTTGGATTCCCCATACCCCCATACCAATATAAAGGGTTGGCCATATAAAGGGTGCCCCATATCCCATATCATATAGGGAGGGGAGATGGGGCCCTCAATATCCCACTCCAACCCTACATACGCATAGAATGTTGGAATAAAGGTTGAGTTGGGAATGACATCTATTCTATATACATAAAACAATGGTATCTCTCGATATCTATAGTTATTTATAGTCATCACTCCACCCTCGAACCCACTCTCTACTCTAGCACTTGGCAGCCACCAAAATATAGATAGGGCCAACTCTATACTATATATATTAGGGTCCCTCTCCTGTCAATTCTATTTATATATTTACATATTATATATATATATAATATATTATACACACGCACACACACAAGGATAAGGGCGACTCGGTCCCTATCTACTCTATATTGGGATGGGGGCTCTTTGGAGTTCCTCGAGAGGCGTCCCAAATAGTTCAAGGCCCATATATAGATTCTAGGTAGGGGGCCAACTAAACCAAAGTCGGGAGTCTATATATCTATATGCCCCTATATCTATATCTATATATAGATATGGCACATCCCCTTCCCTCCCCTTCCCTTTTTCCCTCACTTGACCTTACCTCCCCCTCCTTCCATAATAGATCTATCGAAACCATGGGGGAGGATAATCATATGGATCTATCTATATGGGGGTTCGCTATCTATAGTCAAGTTAAAATCCCCAAACTCTAGTATAGATAGGTGTGTGTCACATAAATTATCTATATTTATAACTCGGAGTTGGATATGTCATGCTAGTTGTCTATATATAACCGAATAAGTGGGAAATGTATCTTGTCGGTTGGGTATTTATAGACCACCAATTAGGGGTACCCTATTTATATATGGCCTTAGGAGAGATGGATAAGGGGAGATTAGAGTGCCCCAACCCCTTTATTGGATAAGTGATGAGTGATGAGTGATGAGTAATGAGAGTTGATTAGATTGTGCCCACATCCACCCCTTTATTGGATGAGTGATTAAAGTGCCCTCCCCACTATTGGATTGGATAAGTGATGAGGGATGAGTGATGATTAGAGTGCCACTATTAGATGAGTGCCCTATCCCCCTATTAGATGAGTGATAATTAAAGTGCCCTCCGCACTATTGGATTGGATAAGTGATGAGGGATGAGTGATTAAAGTGCCACTATTAGGCCCCTATTAGACAAGTGTGATGAGTGATTGAGTGATGAGTGTTGATTAGACAAAGTGCCCCACTCCCCTATTAGATGAGTGATGATTAAAGTGCCCCTCCCACTATTGGATTGGACAAATGACGAGGGATGAGTGATAATTAGAGTGCCACTATCGGACTCCTATCAGGATGAGTGCCGCTCTATTGGATGAGTGATGAGTGATGAGTGACGAGTGATGAGTGTTGATTAGATAGAGTGCCCCACTCCCCTATTAGATGAGTGACAATTAAAGTGCCCCTCCTCACTATTGGATTGGACAAGTGACGAGGATGAGTGATGATTAGAGCATCACTATTAGGCCTTTATTAGATGAGTGATGAGTGATGAGTGATGATTAGATAGAGTGCCCACTCCCCCATTGGATGAGTGACAATTAAAGTGCCCTCTCCACTATTGGATTGAACAAGTGGTGAGGGATGATTGATGATTAGAGCACCACTTTTCCACTACCACTATTTGCCACTACATAGTGATAGTGGCCGTGATCACTAGGAGTGGCCCGGACATACCTCGCCCATTGTCATATATATATGGTGTTATTTATATATATATATAAGGTTGATCTCTTATCATCGATCAAGTGCCCCACATAGATAGAGGGGTTGAGTGCTCCATATATAGCTAGCTATTAATCTTAATCGAAGGTTCAAATCCTTCCATACTAGATTGTTCTTCATTTCCCCTATACATAGATATTGGAATTGGTTCTTAGCTCAAAAATATATATAGATAGGGGGTTGCCATATCTATATATATATGCTATCTCGTGCCTTGATTATATGGTTCCTCTTTAGCTATATATAGTTATTCACTATGTCTATATAGGGTGATCCAAATGTATAATATCCCCCTTTCTGAATAAATGGGTCTTTTCCCGATTGATATGAATGCAAAGCTATCAAGAATTCAAATCTCGACGCTCTTTACTCATTGTCGGTTTCCCGATCAAAGATCCATGCATCATGCTTTCTCCCCTAACTTGAGCTATTAATCATTCAAAGCTCCTTTTGATGGTGAGAAGACTTTCATCCTCATCTCCATTGAGGGCTTGACATGGCATACTATACTTACTATCCATATAGAGTAAAGGTTTGATCGAATCCTTCCACTCCAGAAGATATGACATGCGAATTCGGCAAAACACGACTTTATATTCTATTTAGTTATAGTTTCTAGTTCTAGTAGGGAGGGTTATTGATTGATCAATAGTTCTGGGTTGAACATATTGTGGAATCATTCCAACATAGGGAAATATTGGAAATATGACCAAAACATTACAATTATTTCATAACCATATGACCTAAACATCTAATCATATTGGCATTTTCAAGTCTGTATCCATACCTCCACCTTGCGATCAATTGTTAAATCATCTCCATACTACCGATTGACTCATATAATGGACTATGAAAAGTAAAGATGTGGAATTTGGAATTTGATGACTACGCTCATATTGGCATTTTCAAGTCAGGGTCCATCCGCACTCGACCCACCTCCACCTACCGATCGAATTGTTAAATCATTACCATACTACTGATTGACTCATAATAATGGACTCTTGAAAAAGTAAAGATGTGGGTCTGGATCTATGGAATGTAGATGAAATGATCACCGCACTTGGTATGGCATCATCTTGCTACGTATGGATGGTTTACATCATCAAGTAGATCTATATTCAATTGTAAGAGGTGGAATAGAGGGTAGAGAAAGGTGTAGTTAGTCTGCCCTCCCCGCACCTATTTATTAATATTTGTGAAGAGTAGTCAAATCTAAAGAGGAAGGGGAAGGGGCCACTTCAATGGCAACTATATTTGCACTTGACATTCTTATCTATTGGGTGGGGGCATAGGACCAACAATTATCTTCCCCGATAATAAATCAATAAGAATGTTTGCTCTATAAATATGGATGTGGGTTGGGATGACTATCCATAAGCTTTATTGGGCATACATCACATCAAAAGGGTCCCATAGATATATAATATATATAGAGTTGGGATTTGATTGGGGCCCGTAACATAACGAATGAAACTGCTTGTAGAGATATAATGGAGGGTTCGGGATCGTCAAGTTGGATTATCATGAATGACTCTCTTGGGAATGGAACTCGCCTTGTCTCTAGCTAGGGCAGGGGAATCAACTACAATCGTATAATAATCCTCTGTTTGTTCCCCTTTATGCAGCATCACTAGGTAACATAATGAGCTGCCATTTGTTTAGTTTAGTGGCCAAGGCGAGATCTGACTACATTATAGGGGAAGCGGATCACTTGAACCTTGTCCCTATCATTGCAAATGGAATTGGATGAGAAATCACTTGAGAACATGTTGACAACTATATTTATAGTCCTTGAAAATGAGTCATCATGTTGATGACTTAGGCATCTGACACGACATGAATCAATGTGCCACCTATCCTTTTCGGTTCTCTATACATGCTTCAGGATATGGAATGGAGCTTATGAGAGGGTGGGAATGGAGTAAGTTGTGATAAAGAGCTCTTTATTTGGAATATTGTTAGGGTGCATTGATGTTATTAACCAATGCATGCACTCGGATTTGTAGTTATAGTCATTCCCCTTCCTACTAGAACTCAATTTGTCTTCTTTGAGGATTCATCCCAACCAAACCCTTTCCCATGGTTAGAGCACCTTGACTTTAGCTGCACTCAATTGACTAAGGAAGGCCCGTCGTTATGTTATGTCTAAAATTTGAGTCCCCAAGTCCAATATGGTTGGATTGGAAAACCACGTTGAGCATGAGTCCCATATGATCCCAACATCCAACTTTATAGAGGCAGGGGGAGAGTCTTATATCTATGGCCTTTGACTCCTTTCCGATTAAGCATAATGAAATGACCACCTATGGTTTCTACCTCCAACCCCCATTGATTGATGCGTAATGAGATAATAACATGGGGACCACCTTATCTATATAGCGCCTTTTACCGACCACCCATTCCATTGGTTGATAGATTGATTGGCCACCCATTCAATCTTTATTGGGTAAGATCAAAGAATTGGGATAAAGGAATATTAGCCCTACTTATATTGTTTCATTGGCACACGATTGACCTCTATATCTTGTTCTATCGTGGGTGGGAGAGCGATGCATTGCCTACTTGACCGCCCGTATATCGAGAGGGTTATTCTCGGTATGTGTCCATCCTCTTCCTCCTCTTGATAGATATATAAGGTAGGGTAGGCCATATCTCATATCTAGGGTGAGGGAGGGGTGTACTGAGCCACCCTCAACCCCCACTAGATAGGATAAAGCGGCATATATCTTAATTATATACGAGAGGTGGGTATCGAGTCTCTATAGTATATATCTAGAGGCCTATTGTTGACATGGGTCCATCCTCTTCCTCCTCTCGATAGTTAGATACATAGTTGGAAAACTCAGAGAGTACTCACCAAAAACCAACAAAAGTGACTATTCATTGTTAAAACTTGTTACTTGGGATTCGACGAATATTCAAGTGAGTTCGATCCCGATATTCGTCTAATGTGGGATAAATGCAAAATACACAAATTCTGAAAAACACTGCAATTTCTCTTTTTAAGGCAACAATGATTTTTAAGGCAACATATATTCTAAGGTTGTGCAAGACAACAACAATGAACATGATGAGGAAAGGGAATTTTTATTATTTTTTGAAGGAAAATCGAAATCAGATGAGCTCCTCAATAGCTAGATAAGTATAAATTGGCATGAAAATCAATGTTAAAAACTGTTAAAACTCGCTGCTCGGGACACATAAAGCACAAATATTCGGTTCAGATTGTTAAAATGAGTGACTCCAGTCTCCACGTTCACTCGACATTGGATTCAAATCATATTTTGCATAAAATTTATATTGAACTGTATCGCTGTATTCAAAACTTATAGTTCATTGTATCACCGTAGCTATATTTTGCATAAAATTTATGTTTTTAAAGTTTTTTTTTTTTTTGAAAGTTATCAAATATTCGATTTGGATTGTTAAAATGGGTGACTTTAATCTCCTAGTTCACTTGACATTAGATTCAAATCTTATTTTGCATAAAATTTATATTGCATTTTATCACTTTGTATTCAAATCTTATAGTTCAATGTATCACTATAGCTATATTTTGCATAAAATTTATGTTTTTTTAAAAATTGTGTATTTTTGAGTTCCGAATAATCCCAAATAATCATAGAGTCTTGTTGAGTCATTTTTTTGGGTTTGCTAAATATTTGTTTAATACGAGTATGCGAACTATGGTTAGATATATAAGGTAGGTAGGCCATATCTCATATCTAGGGCGGGAATGAAAGTAATGAGCCTCCTTAACCCCCACTAGATAGGATAGATGGGCCTATATCCCATCTAATAGAGGGGTATCTCTATAGTATATAGTATATATATATATATAATGTAGCCTCCCCCTCTTTATATAGATGGGATAAATGCCTATTTATCGGTTCTATCTAATCCATAGGCCTTGACCCCAGTCCATCTATAAATATTTGATTAGGGTGGTCTCCTTCTATATATATGGTTCGCTCGGCCTCCCGGGCATAAAAGAATGTTGTTGGTGCCCTATACATCTTTATACCCCTATCGAACCCCTTTATGGCCTTTAGGCACTCACCCGGTGAAGGATGGTGGGGGCGGGGCTCGACCTCCTAACTATATAAATGAGATGGGATGGGGATTGAGTATTGTCCATTATATAAGTGATATGATTGATTCGAGCACTCAATTACCTATACCCATATCTCGGGATGGATGATGGATACCAAACATAGATAGGGATATCTCATCTATATAGAGGGGGTACCGAATCTCTATCTATATAGTATATAGTATATAGTATATAATATATAGTATATAGTATATAATGTAGCCTCCCCCTCTCTATATAGATGCGATATATGCCTATTTATCGGTTCTATCTAATCCATAGGCCTTGACCTCAGTCCATCTATAAAGATCTAATTAGGGTGGTCTCCTTCTATATATATGGTTGGCTCGGCCTCCCGGGCATAAAAGAATGTTGTTGGTGCCCTATACATCTTTATACCCCTATCGAACCCCTTTATGGCCTTTAGGCACTCACCCAATGAAGGATGGTGGGGGTGGGGCTCGACCTCCTAACTATATAAATGAGATGGGATGGGGGATCGAGTATTGTCCATTATATAAGTGATATGATTGATTCTTGGGCACTCAACTACCTATACCCATATCTCGGGATGGATGATGGATACCAAACATAGATAGGGATATCTCTCTTGCCCATATATAGATATAAATGTATACCTATTTGTATATATAGATAGATAGACAAGAAGTTCCTCCAATAGTTGGCTTTATATATGGTTGTTTACAATGTTGGTTGGTTGGTAACCCTTTATATACACAACTACCCTTTCGATTTATAGGGGGTTGGTTGTAAAGAGAAGAGAACTCTGTATGAATGAAATGATTGATACGGATACGAGAACATTGAATTGAACTTCCCCCTCTATATACATAACTACCCTTTCGATTTATAGGGGGTAGGTTGAAAGAGAAGAGAACTCTGTATGAATGAAATGATTGATACAAATACGAGAAAATTGAATTGAACTTCCCCTCTATATACAAACTACCCTTTTGACTTATAGGGGGTTGGTTGTAAAGAGAAGAGAACTTTGTATGAATGAAATGATTGATATGGATACGAGAACATTGAATTGAAATTCCCCCTCTCTATCTTTATATATGGGGTGGGGACCCTGTCTATTTAGGCGGTCGAGATCCTAGACTATAGATGACTATATATGGTTGGCCCCAATCCTATCTAAAGAGATTTGGATGTCTACCCCTCCTCTCTAACTTATTTTATCTACCCGACTCTCCGATGTGCAAGTTGTTAATGTTGGTACATGGGGGCCCCTAATCCCAACTATAGACATTTATTGATGATTGTAAAGTCCCTCCCCAATTAGAGCTACGGACCCTCCCTAGATGGATTCTAGGGCTCAAATCTATATATAGTAGGGGTAGGGAGAGACAAATGTAAATATAAATATGTCTAAGGTTGAAATCCATCCCTTCAAACTGATGACTATATATCTATTTGGCCTTCAAATTGATGAGTATGTATCTATTTGGCCTTTAGTCAATCGGATGGAGGGGAATATGGTGTCGTGAGAGAGATATGATTGGTTAAGGAGAAGAACATCAATCATTGATCAAGTGGTGATGACCATATATAATAGATAGGGGGCTTGGGAGTAATTATCTATAATTGGAGTGATACTATAGATATGCCCTCAAATAGGTTATTCTAATAGTTGACAATCCAATCTAATGTTTCTAAAGTTCTGACCCCTACTCTA
This sequence comes from Taxus wallichiana var. yunnanensis, assembly GCA_018340775.1. Taxonomy (NCBI): domain Eukaryota; kingdom Viridiplantae; phylum Streptophyta; class Pinopsida; order Cupressales; family Taxaceae; genus Taxus; species Taxus wallichiana. The sequence continues at coordinate 659,817,825 of CM031238.1, read as the reverse complement.
TCAACCTATATATATTGGGGATATATTTATACAAGTCATATGATGGATGTCCGAGACATACATATATGGAATGCTAATAGGAATAAAGTAGGTTGTCGACCATATCTATATACGCTTGGTCCCCTATCTATACTCTATATGGTGATGATGCGTACATACCCCTCGTGTCGACATCTATTCATCTAATCTATAGTTGTAATCTCGGGAAGGAGGGTAATGCCCCTATAAATTTTATGGGGCACTCAACCTTATATAGCCTATCTTAGGAGGGAGTGACAATCGGACAATGTTATCTCCTCGGTTGAGGGAAATTGGTTCATGTCTCATTGAGGAAAGTTGGTTTACCTTTGAGGATTAGTAAACAAGAATGACTCGATCCACCTCAAAGCTATAAAATGGACTAGAAATGGGTTCACCTTTGATCTAAGTTATAGAATGGAACCCATTTGAGCGAATGCAACATCAAACATCTATCCTCAAGAATACATCTTGATCGCATTGCATCCGTCCTTCTTACCTTTGAGCTAAGTTATAGAATGGAACACATTTGAGCGAATGCAACATCAAACATATATCCTCATGAATACATCTTGATCAGTATTGCATCCTTCCTTCTTACCATTCGTCCTCAAGTATGAACTTGAAGTATTGCATCCGTACGATTGCCACATCCCTCCTATGTATTTATTAAATGAAGTCGGGAGTATTTATTAAATGAAGTCTCATGCCTAGATCACAAATCTCTATAGATGGATAGGGCCGATTAGATATATGGGCTTATGGTTGTTTACAAGGTCGGTTGGTTGATTGATCCTCTATATACATAGGGGGTTGGTTGTTAAGAGAAGAGAACTCTATATGAATGAAATGATTGATACCAATACGAGAACACTGAACTGAACTTACCCCCTCTCTATCTTTATATATGGGGTGGGGGACCTGTCTATCTAGGTAGTTGAGATCCTAGACTATAGATGACTATATATGGTTGGCCCTCAATCCTATCTAAAGAGATTTGGATGTCTACCCCTCCTCTCTATCTTATTTTATCTATCTCACTTTCTGATCTGCAAGTTGTTTATGTTGGTACATGGGGCCCCCAATCCCATCTATAGACATTTATTGATGATTGTAAAGTCCCTCCCAATGAGAGCTAGGGACCCTCCCTAGATGAATTATAGGGCTGAAATCTATATATAATAAGGGTAGGGGAAGACAAGTGTAACTATAAATATTGTCCAAGGTTGAAATCCATCCCTTCAAACTGATGACTATATATCTATTTAGCCTTCAAACTCGATGACTATGTATCTATCTCGCCTTTAGTTAGTCGGATGGAGGGGAATATGGTGGTGGTGTGCGAGAGATATGATTGGTTGAGGAAAAGAGCATCAATCATTGATCAAGTGGTAATGACCATATATATAAATAGGGGGCTTTGGAGTAATTATCTATAATTGGGTGATACTATAGATATGCCCTCAAATAGGTGGTTCTAGTAGTTGCCAATCAAATCTAATGTTTCTAAAGCTCTAACCCTCATCTATATGGAATGGGAATAGGAATAAAGTAGGTTGTCGACCCTATCTATATACGACTTAAGGTTCCCTATCTATATTCTATATGGTGATTATGTGTACATACCCCTAGCGCGGACATCTATTCATCTAATCTATAGTCGTTATCTCAGAAGGAGGGCAACATCCCCTATATATGTTATGGGGCACTCAACCCTATATAGCCTATCCGAGGAGGGAGAGACAATCGACAATGTTATCTCCTCGATTGAGTGGAAATTGGTTCACGTCTCATTTAGAAAAGTTGTTCTATAATTGGGTGATACTATAGATATGCCCTCAAATAGGTTGTTCTAGTAGTTGCCAATCCAATCTAATGTTTCTAAAGTTCTAACCTCTATCTATATGGAATGGGAATAGGAATAAAAGTAGGTTGTTGACGTTATCTATATAAAACTTCAAGTTCCCTATCTATACTCTATATGGTGATTATGCGTACATACCCCTAGTGCCGACATCTATTCATCTAATCTATAGTCGTTATCTTAGGAAGGAGGGCAATGTCCCCTATATATGTTATGGGGCACTCAACCCTATATAGCCTATCTGAGGAGGGAGAGACAATCAGACAATGTTATCTCCTCGGTTGAGTGGAAATTCGTTCACATCTCATTAGAAAAGTTGGTTTACCTTTGAAGATTAGTAAACAAGAATGACCCGGTTCACCTCATAGCTATAAAATGGACTGGAAATGGGTTCACCTTTGAGCTAAGTTATAGAATGGAACCCATTTGAGCAAATGCAACATCAAACATCTATCCTCATGAATACATCTTGATTGAAATGCATGCATCCGTCCTTCTTACCATCCATCTTAAGTATGAACTTTAAGTATTGCATCCATACGATTCCCACATCCCACTTATCTATATAATCACCATGAACAATGACACATAAATAGGGAATTTGTCCTTGATTCTGGGAGTCTTTATTGAATAAAGTCTCATGCCTTAGATCACAAATCTCTATAGATGGATAGGACCATTTAGATATATGGACTTTTAAGGTTGTTTACAAGGTTGGTTGGTTGATTGGCTCTCTATATACATAACTACCCTTTCGATTTATAGGGGGTTGGTTATAAAGAGAAGAGAATTTTCTACAAATGAAATGATTGATACAAATTTGAGAACATTGAACCAAACCTCCCCCTCTCTATCTTTATAGATGGGGTGGGGGACATTGTCTATTTAGGCGGTCGAGATCCTAGACTATAGATGACTATATATGGTTGGCCCACAATCCCATCTAAAGAGATTTGAATGTCTACATCTCCTCTCTATCTTATTTTATCTATCTCACTCTACGATTTATAAGTTGTTTATGTTGGTACATGGGGTCCCCAATCCCATCAATAGACATTTATTGATGATCGTAAAGTCCCTCCCCATTAGAGCTAGGGATCCTCCTAGATGGATTCTAGGGCTCAAATATATATATATATATATATATATATGTAATAGGGGTAGGGGAGAGAACTATAACTATATATCAATTTGGCCTTCAAACTAATGACTGCGTATCTATCGGCCCTTTATCAGCCAAGTGGAGGGGAATATGGTGGCGTGAGAGATATGATTGGTTAAGGAGAAGAGCATCAATCATTGATCAAGCGGTAATGACCATATATATATAGGGGTTTGGGAGTAATTATCTATAATTGGAGTGATACTATAGATCTGCCCTCAAATAGGTTGTTATAGTAGTTGCCAATCCAATCTAATGTTTCTAAAGTTCTAACCCCTACTCTACCAACCTATATATATATATATAGGGGGATATATGTTTATATATAACTCATATGTTGGATGCGCGAGACATACATATATGGAATTGGAATAGGAATAAAGTAGGTTCACGACCCTATCTATATATAGATTCGGGTCTCCTATCTATATTCTATATGGTGATGATGCATACATTCCCTTTGTCTTGACATCTATTCATCTAATTCGTTATCTAATCTATTCTTGCACTCAACACTTTACCTTCCGAAGGGATTAGACAATCGACAATGGTATCTCCTCGGTTGAGGGAAATTGGTTCACGAAGTTGGACGATTACAGTAAACAAGAATGACCCGGTTCACCTCGTAGCTATAAAATGGACTAGAAATGGGTTCACCTTTGAGCTAAGTTATAGAATGGAACCCATTTGAGCGAATGCAACATGAAACATCTATCCTCATGAATTTATCTTGATCGGCATTGCATCTGTCTTTCTTACCATCCATCCTGAAGTATCAACTTGAAGTATTGCATTCCCACATCCTTCCTATCTATATAATCACCATGAACAATGCGCACACAAATAGGGGAATTTGTGCTTGATTGGGAGTCTCTATTGAATAAAGTCTCATGCCTAGATCAGAAATCTCGATAGATGGATAGGGCGGGCTTATGGCTATTTATAAGGTTGGTTGGTTGATTGACCCTCTATATACATAACTACCCTTTCGATTTCTAGGGGTTGGTTTTAAAGAGAAGAGAACTCGGTATGACTGAAATGATTGATACGAATACGAGAACATTGAACTCAAATTCCCCCTCTATCTTTATATATAGGGTGGGGGACCCTGTCTATCTAGGCAGTCGAGATTCTAGACTATAGATGACTATATATGGTTGCACTCCCCAATCCCATCTAAAGACATTTGGATGTCTACCCCTCCTCTCTAACTTATTTTATCTATCTCACTCTCCGATCTGCAAGTTGTTTGTGTTGGTACATGGGGCCCCCAATCCCAACTATAGACATTTATTGATGATTATAAAGTCCCTCCCCAATTAGAGCTAAGGACCCTCCTAGATGGATTCTAAGGCTCAAATCTATATATAGTAGGGGTAGGGGAGACAACTGTAACTATAAATATCGTCTAACATTGAACTTCCCTTCGAACTGATGACTATATATCTATTTGGCCTTCAAACTGATAATTGTGTATCTATCCGGCCTTTAGTTGGTCAGATGGAGGGGAATATGGTGGCGTGAGAGAGATATGATTGGTTAAGGAGAAGAGCATCAATCATTGATCAAATGGTAATGGCCATATATATATAGATAGGGGCTTGGGAGTAATTATCTATAATTCGAGTTATACTATATATATGCCCTCAAATAGGTTGTCTAGTAGTTGCCAATCTAATCTAATGTTTCTAAAATTCTAACCCCTACTCTACCAACCTATATCTATATATATAGGGGATATATATACAACTCATATGATGGATGCCCAGGACATACATATATGGAATTGGAATAGGATATTCCCTAGAGAGTCATATAAGCCAATTTCGTCAAATACCCAAACTATTTTGTCGTTGGGGTTTGCTTGCGGGAAATTTTATTTAATTATTTTAAGTCCCGTTTGAGGTAAATTGTGCTCCGGTTTAACCCTGTTGAGTTTTACATGTCAATATTCCCATATACCAGTAGGGTTTTAACTAGGAATGAATCATGGGCTTTATCTGTGACTTCTGGCAACATTTTGTGTTTTTGGTATTTTTCTCGTTTTTTTTTCTGTGAAATTTCTCTAGGTCAATTCCTTTGCCGGTTCAATCTGTTTTCTTGCCTAGAGTATCTGGAGATCATCTACGGACGTCATGCCAGAAGGAATTTGCCACAAGAGGTCTGGTTCTCTCTAAAAAGACGAAGTCATGCACAAAAAGGCCTCTTCTGGGCAGGTCACATTTTTGGGAAAGGAAGGTTTTAAGCTACAATGGGATTTTTTGGCGGTGAGAAGCAGGTACTTTTTCCCATGGGAGCAAAGTCACTTAAGTCATAATGGGAAAATTAGAGGGTGAGAATTTTTTGCAGGTGAAAATTCTCATTGTGAAATAAAAGAAAGGTACTTTTCCACATTTTTGGAGCAAAGTCACTTAAGTCATAATGGGAAAATTAGGGAGCAAAGTCACTTAAGGTGGGAAAATTTCTTACCGGCGGGAATTTTTGCCTTACGAGGTGAAAATTCTCATTATAAAATAAAAGAAAATCACTTAAGGCATTGATGGGAATTTCTTACCTGCCTTGCAGGTAAAAATCCCATTATGAAAGTCAAACAACTTAAGTGGACCATGGGATTTTTGGAGCTGCAGTGCAGGGTGATTATTCCCATCAAAAAGTGACTTTTAAAAATAGAATTCACCCTTGCCAAAAAGTGCGACCCACCTTGGGTGAATAAGAATGCATTTAATAATATTTATTAATGTTTATGCACCCAATTTTGGTGCCCAAACATGAGGAAAAGTCAACGCATGATGAAAGGATAAAGAAAATTGGAAATAGAATGCTAAAATTAAATAAATTTAATTTATTTAATGCAACCCTCTATCATGCAAAAAAGTGCGACCCACCTAGAGGAGAAATAATACTTTTTAAAGTATTTATTGATGGAATTAATTCCTATTTTGGGCGCATGAGGTCAAAGCATAGTGTGAAGTCAATGTAGACTGGAAGTAGAAAGCTAAAATTAAATAAATTTAATTTATTTAATGGCAGCCATGAGCATGCACAAAATAGGCACCCAAATTGAAGAGAAAAACATGATTTTTAATTAATTAATTGCTGGAAATAGGAAGGGCAATTATTAATTATAGAATGATGAAGGTTATATAAGCATGGGCTGCCATATTAATGGAGTTATTAATTCTTTAGCAAAGGAGTGCAGCCCAGACAATTTTGGCGCCCAAAGGAGGAATTTTGCTCAGAAAAAGGTGTTTTCACTGTCGGAAAGCTTCAAAGTTTGGCGCCTAGGTTTGAAGGAGCTTGATTTAAGTCTGATTAATTGTCTGCATAATGGTACAGGTGCCCAGGTGAAGTTGACAATATTTATGCTTGCTTTGCATGCAAGCAAAGCCTCAAATTTTAGGGCAGCGGGCTTTATATGCAGATTTTTATGATAAAAATCAAGTGTTCATGCTCGGAATTCGTCTTTGTTTGAATTAATTGTAGGTATTCATTACAGGTGCTTATATAATTGGAAGGGAGCTTAAATCAATGTCCAATACATTGAGTATATCTTCTGAATCTGAAGAAATTTCCATATCTGCACCGGTTGTAAAGAATTCCGCTGAATAAAGAGAAAAGAATTGCTCGAGACAAAGATAGATACGGCCATGGCGAAGCATGATGATGAAAGATCTAGATCCATAATTGCAAAGGATCAAATGCACTGTGAAGAATCATGCATGGAGAATTCCTTCCGAGGACCTTGTGCAGTTCTCCCAAATCTTACAATTGAAGCCTTCATTGAATTTGATTCGAGATCTAGATCCATAATTGCATAAGGTTTCATCCTCTTGTTTCAAAATACCCGATGCATATCTCTTTGTGAAGTCGGTGCATGGAGAATTCCTTCCGAGGACCTGTGCATGTTCTCCCAATCTTCCAGTTGAAGCCTTCATTGAATTTGCATTCACTCGGAGTGCTTTCTAGAATTTTTAATTGCTCATATGCAATTAAAAATAAAAATGATGAGTTATTTATGGCAAACATTACACTGATGCATGTACTGGAGAAGAACTACAAAAGCTTCAAGGATAAGAGGGAAGACAAGGCGAAGGCAACACCGTAAGCAAAATTCCAGATCCAGCCGCTTCCAGATCCATTTGTTTCCAGATCCAGTATGGTGAGAATCAAGGGCAAAAGAATCAATTGCATGTAGAATATGAAAAAGAACAAGACTGCAGCTTTCCTCTTCCTTCTTTCTCTTATTTCCTCCGACAAAGTAATTGAGCGATCAATTAAATTATAAAACTTAAGTGATTGGTTTAAAAGCCATTACTTGAAGAAGTCAACTACTTGGAAATAGGTGGCAAACATGCAAAATAGAAGGTTCTATCTTCAGTTGTAAATCATGCATGTCATGCAAAGAGGAATTCCAGGAGGGAGATTGCCAGTTGTTTCCTTTCCGACTTCCACATGTGCCAGTTCAACTAAAAGCTTCCTATTTGTAATTTCCCCTCTACATGCTATAAGTAGAGGAAGAACCTACGGGTTAAATCATGAGAATTTGTAAGCAACATTCTTGTGTTCCAGACTTTGTGCTGAAGCCCCTGATAGCTATTTAAAGCAAAGGAATAGAAAGGAGAAGATTTCCGGAGAACTTTGCGTCACGGTGCATTTTGTTTCTAGCTTTTTTGTCTTAGATCTACTAGTTCCATCTATGTGCATGCAATCAACTCTGTAATCTATTGATTAGGTTGCACATCTTCCCTCTTTCTTTCCTGTGTTTTTATTATTTCCTTCATTAAATATTTCTTTTTCTTTAAACAACTGCTTACTTGCTGTAAAACTATACAACTATGGTTCATGAGCTGCATGGTTAAAGTAAAACCCTAAATAGATACTAGCATACTTTATTGACAAATCTTACATGGGAGCCTCACCGGTAAATGAGGGAGATTTATCTCATGACTGCCTAGGTTTTTAGCTATGCAGAAAATCTAGCCAACAAATTTCCTAAGAACTGGAAATGGGGAATCAAAAGAATTCACCATTCGAGATAAATGGGGAATCAAAAGAATTCACCATTTTGGGATATCTTTCATCATCAAATGCACATGAAATGCAATGCAATGTGTGTCTTGTTTAGTTTGTCGTGACTATATACAAATAAATGCCTTATCTAAATGGGATGGGGATGGGGATGGACACTTGGTTACCACTCACCGCATTGCATTCGCTTTTTTTCCATCTTTCGAGCTAATGATGTATGATAAATGCGATTTAATCAAAATGTATAGAATGAAAAGAGGGCTTTCCTCTTTCTAAATAATTTAGATCTAGGAACTACACTCAAATTTCCTAAGAACTAGACTAATGCGACTATTTTTCATTATACGGAAGAGAAATGGGGAATTAAAAGAATTTTCACCATTCGGGATGGGTAAACGTAGTCTCTTTCATCTATCAATATGAGATTTTGGCACATCAAGTGCAAGCAATGTGTTTCTTGTTAGTTCACCATCATGACTATATACAAATAAATGCCTCATCTAAATGGGATGTGGGATGGGGATGGACACTTTGTTGCCACTCACTACACTATGTTCATTCTTTTCCATCTTTTTAGTTTCAAAAGAAAGGTTCTATTAGGTTCCCATTTAAAACATGGTAGATCGGGTTTATCCTGTGTTATTATATGAGGAATTAGATTAGCATAACACTTGAAATTTTTGTACAACCCTGTGGTCTTTTGGCTTGAGTATTTTCCAATTCTACTTATAGGAGTGGGTCGGGTCGACCTACGGTGTACCCATAGTGTCCATCCTAACACCTTTCTCATCAATATGTGAGAACAAGAACTATTGAAACAACCAAACCATTCATTTTGTAATCATAACGGCCCATTCATATATGGTAAATCATTCTTGTTGAGATTCGGGGTCATGGGACCCTCTTTCATACTTGCCTCAACCATATATAGATAGTGTCATACTCCCCCAATCGAGCGCAACTAGAGGTGGCCCTTAGATCATCCCCATGGGATAATGAGCGGACATGGATACGAGGAGAGTGGATGGGGTGAATCGGAGGACGCGAGGTGTAATCAAACAACATCAAGAGGGGTAAACAATTTTGTTGATTCGTTTATGAGGTTTGGGTCGAGTCAACCTACGGTGTACTGTAGTATCCATTGCGCGACATCTTTCTCGTCAGTATGTGAGAACAAGAGTGGTGAAACGACCTTCACCATTCATTTCATAATCATGACGACCCATATATGGTAGATAGGGGACCGAGATCATGGGTTCTTGGGATCATTTTCATACTTGTCTTTTCTATATATAGATAGCTGTACTCCCTTGGTCGAGTGCAATAGAGGTGGCTCTTAAGTCATCCCCATGGGATAATGACTAAACATGGATATGAGGAAAGTGGAAGGGGTGAATTAAGGATATTAAACCAGATCTTTTAGTGCATGCGAGGGTGTGAAGTGCAAACAAGAAACATCGAAAGTTGTTGGGGTATATGGGTAAACCATTTCGACAAAAAGTTATGGCGAAATAAGGAACATTGAACCGAACCAGTTGTAAGTACTCAATTACCGCTACGAAACAAACATCATATGTATTAGGTCAAAACACCTCGTTCGAATCCCACGAGGCACTCCTCTCTCTCTCTATATATAATTGTTGTATTCTCTCAAATCTAAAGAAGAATGAATATTATGAGGATATTAGACCAGATCTTTTAGTGCATGCGAGGGTGTGAAGTGCAAACAAGAAACATCGAAAGTTGTTGGGGTATATGGGTAAACCAATTCGACAAAAGTTACCCGTGAAATAAGGAACATTGAACCCAATACATTGTAAGTACTCGACTACCGCTACAAAACAAACATCATAATAGGTCAAAACACCTTCGAATCCCACGAGGCACTCTCTCTCTATATATAATTGTTGTATTCTCTCAAATCTAAAAGAAGAATGAATATTAATGAGTCGACCTACGGTGTACCCATAGTACCCGTAGAGGAGTGAAGTCAACATACGATGTACCCTTAATATCCATTACGCGACATCTTTCTCGTCGGTATGTGAGAATAGGCTGGTGAAACGACCTTCACTATTCAATTTCGTGATCGTGGCAGCCCATTCATATATGGTAGATCATTCTAGTTGAGATCATGGGTTCTTGGGACCCTTTTTCATACTCGTCTTTTCCATATATATATGGGGTCGCACTCCCCGGTCGAGTGCAGCTAGAGGTGGCCTTTAGGTCATCCCCATGGGATAATGACTAAACATAGATATGAAGAGAGTGGAAGGGGTGAATTATCAAGGATATTACACCGGATCTGTTAGTGCATGCGAGGGTGTGAGGTGCAAGCAAGAAACATTGAAAGTCATTGGGGTAAATGGGTAAACCAATTCGACTTGAAGTTATGGCGAAATAAGGAACATTGAACCAAACCAGTTGTAAATACTCAACTACCACTACAAAACAAATATTATATGTATTGGGTCAACAACATTGAAGTTATGGCGAAATAAGGAACATTGAACCAAACCAATTGTAAATACTCTGATCGCCACTACAAAACAAATATTATATGTATTGGGTCAAAACACCTCGTTCGAATCCCATGAGGCACTCCTCTCTCTCTATATGTAACTATCATATTCTCTCAATCTCAAAGAAGAATGAATATTAATGGGTGGGGCTCATGCAACCTTGTGCACAAATATCTAAATGGGGTACTTTGAAATAAGAGGAAAAATATGGGACACCGTAGAGATTTATAATTAGTAAATGGGAAAGTTTAGTCTCCCAATATATTTGTCGGGCATTTTGTTCCTCTTTCATTTTGTTTACTTGTACCCTTTGCTTTCGTTTTATGCAACACTCTTGAACCCTTCTACATAACTCCCAAACATCATCAAACCAAATGCGAGATATCGGATATAGGGGACCGGGTTGTTTCGCATGAATGTTGGTCTAACATGAATTTCTATATAGAGATAGGGGTAAAGGATACACATTTCTTTTTTCCATCAATTTTCTTGTGAAAGAGTTGGGGCATCAATTTGCTACAAATAATATAGTGGGGCCCGCTACTTCCATTTTAACATAGACATAGTTATAGACACGGGGGGACCACTAGGACATGTAAGTGGGGAAGGAATCTACACATTCAAAATGGGGCAAGGAAGACTCTCAATTATACATGATAAGAGATGTTCTTCTATATAACTCCTAAGCATCACCAAACTAAACTACGAGATATCAGATATATGGGATTGAGTTGTTACGCATGAATGTTGGTCTAACATGAATTGCTATATAGAGGTAGGGGTAAAGGATGGAAATTTATCTTTTCCATTAATTTTCTTGTGGAAGAGTAAGGACATTAAGTTCTTTATAGATAATATAGTGGGGCCCACTACTTCCATTTTAACATAAACGTAGTTATAGACAAAAGGGGACCACTAGGACATGCAAGTGGGGAATGAATCTACACATTCAAAATGGGAAAGGGGGTAAGGAAGACTCTTAATTATACACGATAAGGGATATTCTTGAGTTGCAAAGAAAAATCTGAACTGATTAGGTTGAGGTATGGCCGGTTGGGAACTATTATATTATCTACTTGTATCATGTATATAAATCCACCCTAGATAAACTACTCACCTATACTATATAGTGAGGCCCGCTACTTCCATTTTAACATAGATATAATTAGAGAGATGGGACCACTAAGATCGGCAAAGGGAGGAATGAATCTACACATTCAAAATGGGAAAAAGGGCAAGGAAGACTCTCAATTCTCCACAATAAGAGATGTTTGTGAGTTGCATAGAAAAATCAAAATTGATTAGGTCAAGGGATGACTGGTTGGGAACTATTATATTATCTAGGACATGTAAGTGGGGAATGAATCTACACATTCAAAATGGGAAAGGGGGCAAGAATATTCTCAATTATACATGATAAGAGATATTCTTGAGTTGCAGAGAAAAGTCTAAACTGATCAGGTTGAGGTATGGCCGGTTGGGAACTATTATATTATCTACTTGTATCATGTATATAAATCCACCCTAGAAAAAATACTCACCTATACTATATATAGTGGGACCCGTTACTCCCATTTTAACATAGATATAGTTAAAGAGAGGGGACCACTAAGATACGTAAAGGGGGGAATGAATCTACACATTCAAAATGGGAAAAGGGGCAAGGAAGACTCTTAATTCTCCACAATAAGAGATGTTTGCGAGTTGCAGAGAAAACTCTAAGTTGTTGGGAACTATTATATTATCTAGTTGTATCATGTATATAAATCCACACCAAACAAGCGACTCAACTATACTGTATATAGGGCTCCTCAACTGTATATAGTATAGTTGGCCCGCATATACTAAACTCCGCATATATAGGAGAGAGACAATTAGATCGGCCATACGAGCTTGGGATAACTCGAGCTTGGGGAGGAGCTAGGGAGGAAGATGCTCGTATCGTTTCATCATAAATGCTTCTATATCTAAATATAATGGGAGATGATAATGCTAGATCAGCTTATTAGACCACACCACCATGGGGAGGGAGGAGCTAGTGGAGGCAAATGCTTGTATCGTTTCATCATAAATGCCAATATATATATGTATAGAATGGGAGATGATAATTCCAGCTCAGCTCATTACACCACACTTTGCCATAGGGGAGGAAGATGCTCGTATCATTTCATCATAAATGCTTGTATATCTATATAGAATGGTAGATGATAATGCTAGATCAGCTTGTTAGACGACAAATGCTTATGTCATTCGCATGCACTTGACCAACTGAGTTAGTGATTCTTCCTTGATCTGTCTTGAATTGAAATTGAATAGGGCTTGATCCAAAGATGTGAGTGAGGTATTAAGCCATACACTTAAAAAACTAACCCTATATCAATATATAGAATAACTAACATTCCCGTCCTACAATTCTATCAACTAACACTCTAGAGAACTATGGATTGGGTAGCTTGGTGGAAAGGGACAAGGATGTGACTAAGAAACTAACCCCTTATATCAATATATAGAATAACTAACATTCCTCCTCCTATTACTAACAACTAACACTCTAGAGAACTATGGATTGGGCGGTTTGGTGGGATGGGACAAGGATGTGGCTAACAATTAAAGGTAGATAAGGGTTTGGGAGGTCACAACCAACCTATCTATTACATTCAATGCTCTTCATGTAAAATGCTCTGTCCATTCCGTAAAGAATCCCTTTTGATCTTATCCCCATAGATATATAGGGCGTCAAACCCAAAGATCTTCTTTGTCTAACCAGAATGAAGGTTGAGCATGAGAACCACACATATTCTAGTGCCGCGGGACTCTGTTTTGTGCCTACAATTCACTTTGTGTTTGAATCGATAACACAGGCACACCATCCCTATTTAGAGAGGGGAACCCTATATATCTCTATCTCGAGGATAATGTGAGATACACAACTACGACTTCTTAGTTCCATGTTTCCCGCATCTAATCGATATGGCTGGCATAGTGAGATTAAGATCATTGGCATTGGTGCATCAACGTGCATCACATTTCCAATCTCTCCAGAGGGAAAAAGGATGGCAAAAACGATATCTCTATATATCTCTATCTCGAGGATAATGTGAGATACACAACTACGACTTCTTAGTTCCACGTTTCCCGCGTCTAATCGATATGGCTGGCATAGTGAGATTAAGATCATTGGCATTGGTGCATCGACGTGCATCACATTTCCAATCTCTCCAGATGGGAAAAAGGATGGCAAAAACGTATATATAGATATAGGGGATCGACATATATATTTGTGAGTGAGTTTGAGTTGAAGGACGATGATATTGTTGGTCCATTTTGAGATGATGAATGGGACTTTTAACTTTGCTTTATAGCTTGAAAAGAGAATCTAATTCATTATCCACTCTTAGCCATTGATTGAATAAGGTAGAGAATAGAGGCTGGGAGTCGGAGTTAAGAGAATCACTCAGATGATCAACGAATAATCAATCCTTATCTCCTTCAATCGGGTAATTAACAAGAAATCAATCCCTCTCCCTATCCCTATCTCGAATCAAATCCGATAACCGAGAGAGGAGGTCAAGGATGTAGAAATCCCATATATAGAGAGAGGGCCCGACCCCAAATCTGCTAGAGCTCTATTAAGTAGGTTGGGGGCAGGCGTGGGAATAGGGAGAAATCAAAGTAAGAGCATTGAAAGCCTCTATTCATAGCTCATAGTTGGGAGAGAGCACACTGCGTTTATACTTGTAACATAACAAAGATGAGATACGAGATAACACATGTTCATTCTTATAACATAACAAAGACGAGATACAAATAAGGTGAGATATGATATCGAGGGGGCAAGAGGAAAACTTGTTTAGAATAGGGTATGAACTCCCGACCGCTTGGGGTACCTAAATATATATGGTTTAGCTGCCTCCACGCCTATCTATATTCGATATGTGTTGAGGAGTGAGAGGAACACTTCATTATCTTTTAGTCCACCACATATCTATTTTTCTAGCCACTAAGCCTAATATTACAACATAACAAGAGGATGAGGGAATATCAAGGTTGTCGGGTTAAACTTCCCTCTAAAGCATGCTACTATATAGATATAGGGGTTGGGTGAGATACCCATATATCTATATCTCAAGGCTCTGCTAAGATGATATGATGGAGAATGAATAGGAACATGCCTCCCTATATTCCTATATTTGATATATGTGTCGAGGAGCGAGAGGAACACTTCTTTATCACTCATTCCCTTGCATATCTATTTGTCTACCCGATTAAGACTAATATTACAGCACAAGGACGACCAAATATTAAGGATGTCGGGTAAGACTTTTGAATCTTACATGCTACTATATAGATATAGGGGCTTGTTGAGATACCCATATATCTATATCTCAAGGCTTCACTAAGATGATATGATGGAGAATGAATAGGAACATGCTGATATATGAACAGAATGGAGTGACACGAAATGGATTCTCACAGTCAAATACAACATATACAAATTCTCATAAATAGTGGATGTTCATGGTACAATCAATAAACTATAGGTGCACTCCCATATATCTTTGGTTGGCCCTTTGAATTATATATATTTGAGCATAGACTCTCTGTGGATGAGCATCGAGGTGCACTCCCATATATTTGAGTATGAACTCCCGACCGCTCGGGGTACCTAAATATATATGGTTTAGCTGCCTCCACGCCTATCTATATTCGATATGTGTTGAGGAGTGAGAGGAACACTTCATTATCTTTCATTCCACCACATATCTATTTTTCTAGCCACTTTAAGCCTAATATTACAACATAACAAGGGATGAGGGAATATCAAGGTTGTCGGGTTAAACTTTCCTCTATATAGATATATTTGAGCATAGACCTTTGTGGATGAGCATCGATCTAGATATGCTAGTGGATGGGGTAGAGTATTCAAATACTACGGTTGGTCCCACAAGGATTGTATTCTTATGTCCTCTCTACTTTGTATTATATTACAAGTCCATTAGTACAGTGCCCTATCCAAGTATATATATCTATATGGCGGCCTACTTTACTATATATAGAGATGGGAGAGCCATCCGCAAACCTAGTCAAATATAGTTGGATCAAAGATGGTATCTCTGCTCGACCTCATAGATCCCCGCCTCCGACAAGTTTCCTCCCCTTCTATCGGCCTAGGAACTTGTTAAGTTGTTTATCAAATTCTAGATATTTGTCCCTATAGCCATATATAGATAGGGCACAATCCCATCTATATCTAGATATAGGCCCTAAAAGAGCTATCAAAGTCCTATAGATCTTATCTATGGGGATATGTATATATATTAGAGACTGACAACACCCTACGAGCAATATATGATTTAAGGTATTGAGTAGAGCCAAACTTAGAAAATTATCGTGGACATGACGCCCATATAGATATAGGTGCTTAGTGATTGTACAAACACACACATGATTGTATGCTTATTATCTCTCGTTTTCCTCATCCTACTCATGCCGGTTCTCAACTTGATCTTCAGGATCCATGTTGCATCCTGGTGTAGGTCCTTATCTATATTGTATAGAAAAAGTGCATGGCAGATCCTATGTCCCCATATATGTAAGGGGGTTCTATCAATCTCTATTAGGAGGTGAAATAAATATCCAACCTCCAACAATATATGGTGTGCGGCGTAGGGCCCACTCGACATGCGGTGCCCACACAACACGCAGGACCCATGCAAATAGGTAGGGCCATGTGTAATAAAGTCCTAATTTCAGATTAGGAGTCATTAATGTGAGTGGGGTGTCCATTCATATGCTTATTATCTTTGTTTTCCTCATCCTACTCATGCCGGTTCTCAACTTGATCTTCGGGATCCATGTTGCATCCCGGTGTAGGTCCTTATCCATATTGTATAGAAAAAGTGCATGGCAGATCTGTCCCCATATATGTAAGGGGGTCCATCGATCTCTATTAGGAGGTGAAATAAATATCCAACCTCCAACAATATATGGTGTGCAACGATGGCCCACTCGACACGCGGGGCCCACACAACACGTGGGACCTATGCAAATAGGTAGGGCCATGTGTAATAAAGTCCTAATTTCAGATTAGGAGTCGTTAATGTGAGTGGGGTGTCCATTCATATGGGTCCACTCACATAGGTCCACCCACATGGTTATTGGTGTGAGTGGAGTATCCACCAACCCCACCCACATGGGTTCACATGGGTATTGGTGTGAGTGGAATTTCCACCAACTCCACTCACATATCTTATAAATACCCATCTCTTGCCTATATTGTAATATGGAGAAGTGTATTGGAGGATCTCCTCATTACTTGTGGTTAATAAAATACAGCAGAGCTGCCATTGCCCCGTGGTTTTTCCTGCAACATCGCAGGTTTTCCACGTAAACCTACTGTGTATTATTTTTGTTGTTCCTTCCTCCTAATTTTCTTTGTGGTTTTGTTTTTTCCTAACAATCTTGTCTTATTCTCTCAATGTTATTCCTTGATTTAATGATTCAACGGATTCCATACCATATATAGATATTGATAGGCATACGAAAGCAATACAACGCCTTAGTGCCCCAACCTATTATATCAGGATTTTGTTAGCCCACCCCCACTCCACACACACATATAATAGATATAAATAGGTATACGAAAACCATACAATGCCTTAACGCCTGACATATTGTATCTTGTTTGCTACACACACATTGGGCCCCAGTGTTTGCTTAGTTGAGACCCTACTACCGAGTGTCACCACTCCATCGATCTAGGTAGTGATACCAATCATACACATAGAAGGGACGAGAGATATGGTATCACATACGTAATACAAATGGAATAGTGTATAGGATGTTCTCAGGCACTGACCTGCTTACACCATATTATTCTATAGGGCCCTACATATTGATATGGCAATCAAATAGCTATTTGGTTCAACTAGTTGGACCAACATCTATGATTTGGGGGCCACCATCTATAGTTATGTTACCATATCTATATGTGCGTTGTTCAAACGTTACATATATAGATAGTGGGGAATCTGTGGTTTTCCTGAACTAAACAATCATATATAGGGCCACCCCTTTCAACTATAGTAACAATTAGTCGCGGCTCAAACATTTTTAGAGATTGGGCCGATTTGCTAGAGGCTTGAAAGGTTTATGTATCCAAAATGATATAATATATAGGACATTTGGGGTTGGGCGGACCATTCAACTCGCAGCTACCATTGGTTTGGCCTTATATCTATCTATATCTCACCAAAAAGATATTATATACATGCATGTACACACACACATATATATATATATATATATATATAGAGAGAGAGAGAGAGCTACCTTGATGGCCCCATTATATAGAAGATATCTATATATATAAACTAAATAGACATATATGGCCCCATTCGATATATATATATATATATATATATACATATATGTACACACACACACACACACACACACACACACATATATGTATGTATATGTATATAGAGACGGAGAGAGAACTACCTTGATGGCCCCATTTGATAGAAGATATCTATATAGCCCAAACATATATATATATATATATATATATATATATATAGGGCCAACCTAAAGACTACTTGTAATGTCCCCTTTTCAAAGCCAGCCACTACAGAAGACCTTATTCCATTCCTTCCTCATGGGATTAAGGATTTGGAGCTAGATGTAATGTCCCTTTATGGGGCTGAAACATACAAACAAGGAAATCATACAATTCCAAACATGAATGAAATCTGATTTTTATAACAGCAGATCCAACCACAACTGAAACCCTAGCAGCGAACTGAAAATCACACCATAGGGCATCAAACTCCCTTCAAACAAGTACACATCCTTCTCTAAATTATATAATTTATGGAATTGTTACCAAGCCAAAACATGTGCGAAATATGAAATAATACCCACTTGTAATTAATTTTATGACAGTAGAAGTGTGGTCCACAAATTGAGCTAAAAGTGAGGTCTCCAAACCCCAACAAATGACAAATTTGATGAATAGGATCTTATATTATATTAAAAAGTAAAATGATACAAGATAATTCAAAAAACATAGGGTGGTATGGAAGCACACCCCAAAGCCACAAGATCACCATAGGCAAAGCCTAGGAGGGTCAACTATAACAAACAACAAAAAGTACGAAACAAGGAAATTAAGCCATGATTGTGAATTGTTGACCTATAGAAGAGGGGATCATGATCGAGGCTAGCCATAACAAGGCAGTCCTTGCCATTGTCCGGCATGTGCCAACCAGAGTTAGGTTGGCTTCCTTCTTCGGTATCATCAACAATGCCCGAGTGGGCGAGATGGCAAGAGACATCCTAGGAAATTTATTAGGCGGAGGCGGGAGGCTCCAACTATCGTGAGTGCATGGCTAAAGGGCCGCCGACGAGCCCCTTCCGAGTTGGTTGGGTAGTGGAGGGTAATCCCAACCCCGGTGGCGAGCTGAAAGCGGAGGGGAGAAACTCCTCCGTAGAGGCTGACTGTGAGGGACCAACGAGACCAGCTGAAGGAACGGCGTTGCGAGCGGCTCCAATGACCGCCACTCTAAGACGACAACCATGGGGCGGGAAGCTTCGGGAGGGTGACGACGGCTCACAAGAAACATAACATGGGTTGTTGTCCCAATGCCGTAGAAGAGTTTTGAGATGCTCCACCTCGCCAGCAGCCACCTTGTTTGCCTACACTTGAATCTGCAGTAACACATTCGTGATTACCATAGACTTATTTTAAATAGAGAATTGTTGATCAACTTCAACACTAGCAAATAAACAAAAATTTCGTTCTTTCCAAAGCCAATAGAGAATTTCCCCTCTAAAAGCATCCAAATATGGAAAAACTTGTGAGACATTCTAGGATTATCTCTTAAAAGGATGTGATTGTGCGGGGACCGACGGACCCAACTAAAGGAACAACGTTGCGAGTGGCTCCGATGACCACCACCTCTGAGACGACCGCCATGGGATGGGGAGCTTTGGGAGGGTGACTGACGATAGCAAGAACGTAACATGGGCGTCGCCCGGTCGGAGAAGAGTCTGGAGATGCTCCACCTTGAGCGCAACCTTGTTTACTTGCACTTGAATCTGCAGTAATACATTCACGATTACCATAGACTTATTATAAATAGAGAATTGTTGATCAACTTCAACATTAGCAAATAAACAAGAATTTTGTTCTTTCCAAATCCAGAAGAGAATTTCCCTCTAAAAGCATGCCAAATCTGGGAAAACTTGTGAGGCATTCTAGGATTATCTCCTAAAAGAATGTGATGCTAGGTAAAACATTCTAGTCTGAAGGGGAGGAAGAATGAATGAATCCAGTTCCAATTCTTTTTGGCTTTATCTTGTATACTAGAAGAGGTGAGACAAGGTTTCCAAGTGGCCACAAAAGGGGCATTTGGGGGCCGGAACACCAAGATGAATCGGGACGGGGACCAACCGTGAGGCCTTGGTGAAGAACACACCACAAAAATGAGTAATTTTTGGTTCCACACAAGCGAACCAAACAATATCAAATCTCCTTCTCCAATTGGATGGAGAAGATTGTAAACCCCACCGTGTGTTGAGTTTGTCAACCATGGAAAAATGAGGCGAAACATAGCCTTTGCCAATAGAGTAATTCCGGAAAGGGGTGTCCACATACCACTTCCAATCTGTCCACCAAGGACGAGAGGGAAGCACAAATTTTTGTGGATCATGTGATTAGGAACAAAGGAGCTGATGCCATTGATGTCATTGATAATGGCACGATCACGCAAAGCTAATTTGAATTGACATTGATCTCATTCCAAGGATGTCAAGACTGAGCCCGTTTGCAATACGGGACCTGGATAGTGTGAATTCCTCACTTGAAGAGCCTGAAGCGTAGGAATCCTAGAACCTCAAAGCAAGGCAGCGATCTTGGCTTTAAATGACAGGAGACCACCATAGGGAGTGGTGGTTGATCAAGACCATTACGGAAGCCATTTTCATTCCATATAATCCATGGTTTGACTTGCTCCCAAGATTTCCAAATACTTTTGAGCATGAAAGTGCCGACCACTTTGATTGGGACGGGGGCAATGAGAAGATTGGCAAAGCCAATGCCTTTCCAAGTCGAGTGGCCATAAGGGGAGCCATCAACGATGTCATGTTACAAAAGCACTTTCCAAGCTTCTTCCCCTTCTATGCTGCAAATTATCCATTTGGCACAGAGCGCTTGTCCTTGGCGTAAAATGTCAATGAGGCCTAACCCTCCTGATTCTTTGGGAAGACAAGTCTCCCATGCAACTCTATGAAATCCTTTACCAAAGGAAGCATTAGTCCAGAGAAAATCTTTGAGTAGTTTTTCCAACTTTTGCACAATTTTTTTGGATGGGACCTAGCAGGAGGAATAATACACGTGCGTGGCTTCAAGCACTTTGGAGCAAATATGAAATTTGCTCGCTAAAAGCAGTGGCTTAGTTATCGTTTTGAGCCACCCCGCACGACATATTGCCAATGATCTGCCAAGGGAATATGAAGAAATTTAAACATCTCACCATGGTCGATCATCTTCCAACCATATAAGGCCATCCAAGGGCGTGAGGAGGAAGGATTGTTTGTAACATTACGCTTTATTCCATTGAATGGAAGAGCCAAAAGATAAACAAAAGGTTTCGAGGCATTGCATAACATTGCTAATGGTACTTTCATCTTTAATGAGCGTAAGGAAAGAATCATTTGCGAAATGACCATTGGGGGCGCGAGGAGGAAGGATTGTTTGTAACATTACGCTTTTTCCATTGAATGTGTTGGCTAAATTTTCTGCATAGCACAAAACCTAGGCGATCATGAGATAAATCTCCCTCATTTACCGGTGATGCTCCCGTGTCAGATTTGTCAATTAAAGTATGCTAGTATCTATATGGGGTTTTACTTTAAGCTGTTCATCTCAAGAACCATACTGCATATGTTAAAAGTAAGCGATTGTTTAAGAAAGAAAATATTTATAAGGGAATTATATAAACACAAAGAAGAAATGGGAAGATGTGCATCCCAATCAATAGATAACTGAGTTGATTGCATGCACATAGAAGAAACCAATAGATATAAACACAGAATTATAAGCAAAGGTAGCTCTAGATCTAGATCTGAAATAACACAAAGTTTATTAAAAGATCTAAGATATAAAAGCTAGAAACACAATACACCGTGACACAAAGTTCTCCGGAAATCTGCTCCTGTATATTCCTTTGCTTCAAGTGGCTCTCAAGGGTTTCAGCACAAAGTCTGGAACACAAGGATGTTGCTTACAAATTCTGATCTTTGACCCAGAGGTTCTTCTTCTACTTATAGAATGTAGAAGGAAAGTACAAATGGAAACTCAACTGAACTGAAACATAAACAAGTAAAGATGACATTTGGCAATCATCCTCCACTAACTTCTCCTTAAGTGACACATGTATCACTTAACTAATAGAATTGTTCCACATAACTTTAAGTAATGGTTTCAAAACCAATAACTTTAAAGTTTTACAATTTCATCCAGGAACGTGGAAAATAGAAGAAGAAAGAAGAAGAAGTCAAGCCAATTTTGTAACATTTATGTCTTCTTTTTGTTCTCGATCTTGGATATACTTGTCGAACATGTAATTCAACATCTTCCCATTTGTTTTATGCCGCTTCCTTTTTCTCGTCCGAATTGCGGCAATCATTCGTTCAACACCTTGATACACGCTTCCACATCCTCCAAGCTTGGCCCAAATCTCGCAATATCGTCTGCAGTGCCACCAGTTTGCTAATGGAATTCATCGTGAAAGGCTTAGTAGCTCTATCAATTCTTCCTTATACCATCAGAAGAGACCCTTCCAAGGAATTAGGCACTCTGCTAGGAATGATCCGTACGTATGAAGTAACATTTCCGACCACTTCCTAGTGAAAGCAATGATATTGTCTGGTAAAGACGATGTCTTACTCTCAAGTGCTTGCATCCTCTTCAACAAAACTCTGCAGATCTCCAAACGGAAAGATACTGCAAACTCAGTGCGCTCCCCTTCTCAACCGATCCGTCAGAGTACAATCTCACATGCAACCAATACTTCTTCCGATCGCTTGTTGATTTCAGCCAAGTACTCAAAGTTACTCTCAAAGAATCGTGTTCATATCTACTATGCTCGTCACCAGTTGCTTCAGCTGATTTTCTACATCATTCATAACCTTGGGCGGGTTGGTACCTCTCAAGTCAGAAGCTTGACGAATAAAGATTCTTCCATTCGAATAAGCTTTCACTGATGCTTTGCATCCTCCATCTCTCGCATAAGATGATCACTCACCTGCTCTGAAATGGGCTGAGTGGAAGATTTAGCAACCTTGGCTATGATCTCGCACAACTGAGATACCTGCTTCTGAAGTTCGTCTTTCTCCGCCTTTTCTCTGTCAAGCCTAAGGAATAGAGCATCTATCAATGTCTGCGTGTCTTGCTTCAATCTTTCTGTGGTGGCTTGACCGATAGGTACTCTAGTTACTATTACATCTTCTGCCGTGAGCTCATCCTCCTTCTTTCCTTCCGCCGGAATTGACATCTCAACAAACTTTTGTCCCGACTCCTCGATGATCAACCTTGAAGTTACCTTAGCAACTTTAGGTTTTCTATCTTTTCCGCCTAGACTCTGGAGCAGCTGCAAGTCGTGTTCCTCTAAGTTCATTTCCACTCTAGCTTCTGGAACCAACTGCGAAGCCAACCATTCTGAGAAGTTACTTCTCGGAGAATGAGAAGTTGTTGAGTGCACTACTATCTCCCGCTCTGTTTCCTCTCCATCAGAAACTGCTACAGTGTTATGGCTGCCATCTTCTGAATCATCCAAGGATAAAGCTCTTTCGAACTCTGCCATTTGCAGCTTCAACGTCTCTTGAACGCAGTCTTTGAACGAAGTGGCTGAGGAGAGAAGATGAATGTTGCCGGATTTAGTGAAGGCATGGAAGTGTTCTGCTGAGGTGCAACAGTCGGTGAAGTCTTGGATCTTTGGAGAAGCCGGAACTAAAGTCATAGCCGTGGAAGTGATCTTCTCCTTTGATTGAGATCTTCTGTGCACTTTCATCTTCTCGGACCTTCTTCTGCTTTCTCCTCCGTGCTTCCGCTTGAGAGAATCTCCTGTGCCGAAGTTGCCCGTGATTTGATTCATCAATGCTTCATCAAGGCAGTATCCCTTCATCAACAACCAGTTTGAAGTATTCACCAGAACAGTGCCAGACCTTTCCTCAATCGTATGGCAGCCCCCTACGTTATCTTGAAGTACGGCTCTATCTCCTCCCATTTGATGGTAAGTGTCAAGTAACACATTCCCATCATCTTTAAGATCCGTAGGTATTCATGCTAATCCAAAGTCGTACACTTGCCGTCTTTGATAACTCGCTTGAAATCCTTTTCTAACCTTGTACTCACTTTTGCACTTCATCCAAAATCCTCTAATGAAGACACATGTGCGTACTTTGGGAGATTGTCTTCTAGCTACTCCAAATGGATCAAAGTTCAGCCGTGCTTTGGAAAAACTCTTGCTCATACTCGGATATCATCTCCGCCTCCATCCCTCGAGCTCTATCGAGCTATAATGACCCACGGTGATCGGGAAGAAGCCCGTAGACTTGTGCATTTATTTCGATCAAGGTCATGTATCTCCACAAGTTGTCTGCTTAGCTCCATGGTGATCAATCTATCATTCGGATATCTGGGTAGCTTAACCGGTTCTCTAGAAAAGCCAGTAACCCTGAGGTATGTGAAATCCGCAAACTGAATGAATAGACTGCCAATTTTGGATATGGCTTCCCATGCTTCCTTGCTTACCCTGTTGGCCTTTAGGTCCCCTGTCAGCTTGCAAATGAATTCGTAGAAGAATCCATCGTTGACCACTTTGAAATCTTTCTTGCACGCAGGTACAGTAAGTTGTGGGTAGCACTCGAAAATGGGGTCCTTAGAAAGAACGCCACATCTATCCAGCTTGGAGAAGATGCCTTGTGAAGCTGCTGCATATACCAAATAGGAAGTCATTTTGAAGCTGAAAGTACGCTTCACGTTTCGGAGTTGCTCACCAATGTTGTTGCTAATGATTTCCGACCAATTGATTATGGAATCAACCTTGTTGACTTCAATGGTCCTGATGAAAGCATACATCCATGTACGGAAAGTGTGAGCGTTCGCTTCGCCATTTATCCTGCATAACAATTTAGCAATATCATCTACCTCCTGCACCAGATTGGACCGTGGAAGAGTTCTTGGGAACTTAGAAGGAGATCTGGGATTCTTCATGTATCTCGCTGTTCATTATGTTCACGTGATCAACTCTATGCTTCTCCCACTGCCGCCGCATCCCGAATGCGATAAGTCACCACCTTTCGCGCCGGAATCTTCAAACAATAATTGATGAACTTTCAAGGCGTCAACCGAATTATTGTTTTCCCGTAGCATCTCGCACTGATCTAGATGAAGGATGGTAAGACCTAGCACACTCCATAACGAACTCTGGCAACTGGGCTGTGTATGGAAAGGCTGCAGCTCGAATAATTCCACTGCTTTTAACTGCACGCATGAGTGAAGTCTTTCCTGCTCTGGATCTATCAATCAATTCGGAAAGAGGTTCCGGACCTAGATCTGTGTCTCCTATGTCTGCAAATTTGGAAGTGATGCATGACTCTGTTGTGCTTTCTTTTTCATCCCTCTTTGCCATGGCTTTGTCTATCTTTGTCTGAACAATTCTTTTTCTTCTTATTCGGCCGGAATTCTTCAAAACTGGTGCAGATCTGGATAATTCTTCAGATTCGGAGGATATATTCAATGTATTGGACATTGATTAAAGCTCATTTTCTTTTGTAAAAACACCGTAACGAAATTCCGCAATTAATTGGACATAAAGATGGCAACCGAATATGAACAAGTGGATTTTAATCATAAAAATCTGCATAATTCAAGCCTGCTGCCCAAAAATTGATGTTTTATTTGCATGCAAAGCGAGCATGAATTTTACCAACTTCACCTGAGCACCTGTATCACTTATGCAAACAATTATCTAGACACAAATCAACTTCCTTCAACCTGTGCGCCAAAATTGGAAGCTTTTAGCATTAATTTCACCTTCTTTTGAGCAAAAATCCTCTTCAAATGGGGCGCACTTTTCCTCTGGGCTGCACTTCTTTACCTGTGAATTAATTAATTCATCCTTATGGCAGCCCCTGCTTATATAATCCTTGTGATTCTATAATTAATTAATGCCTTTGTTATTACTGACAATTAATTAATTAATTAATAAGCTTCACTCTTCAAATGGGGCGCCTATTTTGTGCATGCTTATGGCTGCCATTAAATAAATTAAATTTATTTAATTTTAGACTTCTGCTTCCAGTTAACTCAAGCCTCACAATATGCTTTGACCTTAGCCACTGAAAATAGGAATTAATTTAATCATTTAATACTTTAAAAAGTATTATTTCTCTCCCAAAAGGGGTGCACTTTTTGACATAAAGGGGTTGCATTAAATAAATATTATTTATTTAATTTTAGAACAGTCTATTTTCAACCTCCTTTTGTCCTTTACCTTTGTTGACTTTTCCACAAGCCTGGGCGCCAAAATTGGGTGAATAATTAATTTAATTAATTAATTTAAGGTTGCCTTTCCTTCCCTAAAGGGGTCGCACTTTTTGGCATAAGGAATTCTATTTTTAAAAATCACATGACAATGGGATTATTTACCCTGCAAGGCAGCCCTGAAAACCCCATGATTCACTTAAGTTGTTTGACTTTCATAATGGGATTATTTACTCTGCAAGGCGCATAATAAAATCCCATGATTCACTTAAGTGATTTTCCTTTTATGTCACAATGAGAATTTTTACCCTGCAAGGCAGGTAAGAAATTCCCGACTGTCTGCTGCCTCTAATTTTTCCATTGTCACTTAAGTGGTGTTGTTTTCATGGGAAAAAGTGCCTCCTGTAGCAGTACAAAATTCCCACCGCCTCTTTGCTTCTAATTTTCCATGATCCACTTGATTCTTCTTTTTCCAAAAATGCGGCCAGCCCAAGAAGAGGCTTTTTTTTGGTGCACGACTTCGTCTTTTCCCGAGTGAACCAGACCTCCGATGGCGACTTCCTTCTGGCATAACGTGCGTAGGTGATCTCCAGCTACTCTAGGCCAAGAATCAAGCCAAACCGCAAAGGAATTGATCCAAAGAAATTTCACGAGAAAGCGAACGGGAAAAATACAAAAACACAAAATGTTGCCAGAAGTTACAAATAAAGCCCAGGATTCATTCTTGGTTAAAACCCTACTGGTATATGGGAATAACGATATGTACGATCACAACAGAGTTAAACCGGAGCACAAATTGCCTCAAAATAATTAAATACAAATTTCCCGTAGGCAAATCCGACGACAGAATATAACAATTTTGGGCATTTGGGTATTTGGCGAAAATGGCTAATATGGCTCTTTGGGAATATCTTGACACAATTGATCCAAAGAAATTTCACGTAAAACGAAACCAAAAATACAAAAACACAATTTTCGGATAGGGTTCAAATAAAGCCCAGGATTCATTCTTGGTTAAAACCTCTTGGTATATGGGAATAACGATATATACGATTACAACAGAGTTAAATCGAGAAAACAAATTCTCAAAATAATTAAATACAAATTTCCCGTAGACAAATCCCGACGATAGAATATAACAATTTTGGGCATTTGGGTATTTGGTGAAAATGGCTAATATGGCTCTTTGGGAATATCTTGACACAATACAAGAACTTTTTGGCAATAAAAACACAAAATGACCCATTATTTTAAAAGTATGAAATTTTTTTCGGATAGGGTAGTCTCAAATTTCAGGATGAAATCTAGGGACACCTTAGAATGGAAGAGCCGAGAAGATAAAAAAAGGTTTCGAGGCATTGCATAACATTCTTAATGGTATTTTCATCTTTAATGAGCATAAGGAAAAATCATTGGCGAAAATGGCTAATATGGCTCCTTGGGAATATCTTGACACAATACAAGAACTTTCTGGCAATAAAAACACAAAACGACCCATTATTTTAAAAGTACAAATTTTTTCGGATAGGGTAGTCTCAAATTTCAGGATGAAATCTAGGACACCGAATGGAAGAGCCAGGAAGATAAACAAAAGATTTGAGGCATCGATAACATCGCTAATGGTACTTTCATCTTTAATGAGCGTAAGGAAAGAATCATCTCGCGAAATGACCATTGAGCGGTTGGGAGCTATCGAAAGATTATAAGGAAATTCCCCGATAAGCCCCCGAGATTTCGATTTGGCAATGAGATAACCAAAATAAACGAGTGGGCATAAAGAGTGGGCGCCAATGGGCATCCTTGCTTGGATGGATTGAAAATACCAAATCGAACCAAGTTATGCCCATTAATGGTGATTTGGGCTGAGGCATTGTGCAAAAGCATCTCGACAGATTGAATGAAGTTGGGACCAAATGTGGCTAGAAGCATGGCAAGAATGAATGGCCATTCTATCTTGTCATAGGCTTTCTCAAAGTCAATTTTGATGAAAAGGGATCATTGGTTGGATATGCGTGCCCATTCCATGCCTTCCCAAATTGCTATGATATTATCCAGGATATAACGCCCTTGGATAAAGCCAGTTTGTTATGATTGGATAATGATAGGAAGAATGTGATGCTCCGAATGGCAAGAGCTTTGGCAATAACCTTGTAAGACACATTGAGCAAGGTTATTGGGCTCCAATTACTAATTAGCTCGGGGTCTCTAGGATTTGGGATGAACTTAATATTCCCTTTGTTAATATGAGGCCAAGATTTCGGCTCAAATCCTTAGGACCTTCCAGTAGACTTGAAAAGGTTGGGCCAACAATATCCCATAGCGATTTGTAAAATTTGCAAGGGAACCCATCGCACTTGGGAGCCTTGTCATTGGCCATTTGCATAACCGCTCCCGTAAGTCATCGAGGAGACCATGCGGTCACAAGCAATTTTCTATGCCTGAGAGCTAAGCTTGCATGGCACCACGGCCAAACATTGATCCAAGGCAACTTGTCGTTTTGCCGAAGGAGCTTGAGCTTGGAAGACTAGCTTGTAGCGATTAACAAAGGCCTATAACACAAGCTTGGAATCTGTGAGTCATGTTTTGCCATCGCAAACAAAAATGGATTTGTTGAAAGGAATGATTGGCTTCGAGAGAAAGAAAGAATTCCTTCAAACATGATCCCCAACTTTGAGCCAGTGGAGGTGGGCACGAATTTGAGCACCCCGAGCATTATAGTTGCCACCTGGAATTGCAAGATCTCGGAGAAGGGATTTCCCTCAAGTGCCACCACCACGACTAAGACTAAGGGAGGAGGTAGTAGAGTATGAGCGGCGCCGAATGTTAGTCAATTGTCGAACATAGATTCTAAGGAATCTGATTGTCCTAGTCATAACATCCTCCCACCATTGAGTTCAAATTTGGGTCAAGAGGTGGATAATAATTATGCAGATGACGTGGCCGGGGTGTTAAATTCCACACATGTTTGATATGATTGAGTGTGGGTTCGTGTTCCATCAAGGCCGTATTGAGAAAAAAATTGGCATTTATGACTAAAAGGCTCTTAGCTTGCCAATGATTTGAAATCAAATAGGAAGTGGTCGTGAAGGGTAACATCACTTCCATAGGAAAGGAATAAATGTTTTCAAACTCAAAAAAATCTTGAGTGGATAGCATGGCCATGTCGAGCCGTTTAAGAACTCAATCCGATCCACCTCGGAGATTGGACCAATTGAACCAACTTTCAGAGGTGGGCCTGTGGGAAGCGTTTGGGTCATAAAACCCGAATTTATTACACGTATAAAACCACGCCTCCCTTTTGTCGGGTGTCCAATGTATAGGCAAGTGCCCATATTTATCTGTGGGTAATTCAACCATATTAAAGTCATCGCAAATGACCCAATAGGTGTTGGGGATTTCATTGGCTATCCATCGCTAAAGATCAGTCCTTTCATCCACATCATTAGAGGCATAAATATTGATGAAGCGAAAAGGGCGGCTTTTAATGTTAAAAAGAGCCAAGATTGCTCGATTGGTGGGGTCGACGCCATGATCCATAAATAAGGGCTACCATTTAGGAGAAAAAAGGGATATTAATCCCCCATGTCCTCCATCATGATTACTAGTAAATGTTAGGTTGTCAGGCCAAATGGATTTACAAACCATTGACAACTGAAAACTTGTAACTTTAACTTCCTGCAAACACAAAACATCTAAGTTGACAATTTTTTGGCAAGCATCACGAACGATATAATTGTGATTGGAGTCTCATAAGACCCCGCACATTCCATGACATACAATTCATGAGAAACATTGGTCAAGGGCCATACCATCCGCATCCAAGCCTTCTAAGGCATCAAACTAATTTTGCAGGAATTGAGCATTGTTGTGCTTTAAAAATCCTGCAACTCAACTTTCCTTCGTTCGACATACTCAATATTATACTCCTCTGTTGATGCCACACCGCATCTTTGGGCTATGGTCGCGACTTGCCATGGAGTGTCAAGAAGGATTTTGGGGCCCTTTTTGGACGGGCTTTGTGAACCGGTTGTCAAAAGCAATGGTGAAGTTGGAGGTGTTGAGGAAAATCGGATGGAGTGTGATGAGTCCGTAAGAATTGCGGCCGCTTTAGCCTTTAGAGACCGGCTCCGAGGAGTGATGGTCTGGGGTATGTTCTTAGACAATGGGCTCTTTCAATCCATTGTTGTTGGACAACTTGGTTTGAGCCATTTTGTTCTTGTTCTTCCGCCCTCTCAAGAGTTTGCCACTCTTCCTCTTGTGGGGGCTTAACGGATTCGAGAGCCGCCTTAGGTGCCGGGCGATTTCACGGCAGATAAAGTGGGCAATCCTTGATCTTGTGATCAGAGGCCTGACATCGAAAACATGTGTTAGGCAAGTTGATGTAAAGAACTCGTTGAGAATAATGAGTATCCCCCATTTGGATCTCCATGAATTCCTTCAATTCTTGGGAGAGGTCTACTTCAACACAAACCCATTTCGTGGGACGAGCGTTGTAAGCGTTGTGGTTCCACGCAAACGACTTGCAAGTTTAAACGATAGAGGAAGCAATTTGGTGAAGAAAATGAACACACAAGCGGCAGACCGGGAACTCCACCCAAACTGGGACTTTGAGAGCCACAAACTCAGACACCACAAAGTCTTTAGTCCAAGGAGAAAGAACCAAGAGGGAGTTACACACATACTGGGAAGCCAAATGGTTCAAGATAACTAGGGCATGGGAAGGGTCGGAGAACCAGAAAAGGAAAAATCCTTTAGTCATGTTTTACACACTTTCGAGCCTAATGCCGTGAGCGGCCTAGGTTGAATTAACCCATGACTTAAGCATGCTTTCAGAGGGGATACAACCCACAAAATAACCGATAAGACACAACTATTCGAGCCATTGGCATGAAACATTAAATTCAAAAATTGGTAATACAACATCAGGAGGAGAATCATTACCTCGTGGAAGACCTTTGGAACAATTTTGGACGTTTCGGTGCAATGACACCATTGTTCGTAGCTCCACAAGCTCTAGCCTCGACATCAATAGCCGGGCTTGAAGTGGAGGGAGGAATTATATAAGAGAGCACAAAGGGCGAGAGACCTTAGAACGTATTAAGTAAAAACTATCCTGCAACGCCGAAGAGGTCATGCGGTATGACATGCAAGCGAAAAACCCTAGCAGAGCGATTTTCCGGAGAAGTCCCAAACCATCAATTGGAAATTTTCCAACAAATGACAAATTTGCAATATATTAACATTATAAAATATGAGAAGTCCAAATATCAACTTGGAATGATAATTCGTGCCCTAGAGGATACCAAATCAAACTCCTATACAAGTCGCTCCCTAAGAGAGGGGCTCTAAACAATGTGAAACCCTTTGTGTCTTCTTCTTGATGCCCTAGCTGTAAACCAGCAAGATGGTCTCAATGAATGCCTTCACACCACGAACTTGGAGAGTTTTCATTGTCTAATATCCCACAAGGAAGAGTTTTGTCCTCCTTAGATGCCACACTAACGGATTTTAGCCCCTTAGTGGAAATCGATCAAAGCAATCAGCCCTAGAACCAAGTAGAAAAGTATATATGTCCAAAGTGATGATCAAAATGACCCTACGCGACCCCTTTATACCCTTATGGTGGTGCCAAAGGTTTATGGAACCTTGCTTTAATAAAAAATAAAAACATAGATATTAATGAAAGATATCTTAAATGTGATCCAAGGATTTCCCTTGTTTATCTTCTTTTGCCCACGGGAAGAAGAATGGGCAAGAAGAAGCCTTCAATTTAGATTAATACGAAAAAGGGACATTATACTAGAGGAATGTTGTCTGAAGATATTTGGATTAGTTTTTAGGAAATATTGCACTATTTTATGTTGTATTCCTATTGGATGCCTAGCGCTCCAATAGATGAAATAAATTACTTAGTTGTTTTGTGAGCATATATGCTCAAATTAGAAATAGGTTTTAATATTATAAGGTCAACCATAAGTTATGATGTAACACCCCTTATGTTATAAAAGGAGGATACTTGGCCATTATGTCATATGCTGAATCATATTATTTCTTCTTGGTAAAGGTTGTACCTTTCCTATCTCTCTCATCAAGGAAAAAAACCCTTGTTTGAGATCCCTTCAAGGACAAAAACCCTTGATGGTGGAACTTGCCTTGAGGACAAAACCCCAAGCAAGGATATTTGGATATTTGGTATATTTGGAGTTGATATGTATTTATCTAGCCCTCCTATGAGAAATTTGGAGGTGTTTTGATGGATGCATGGTTTGATTCTTACATGGATGGACTTGTACTAATTTCTAAAGGTGAAAACAATCATTTCTTTGCATATTAAGCCAATAATTCAAATTTACAAGTGAGCGAATTGCTTAGGAGTGGGGTTTGCATTGATTTGAATGGTTTCTCTCCATGTTTAGTTTGCATCATTCAAATACCAATATTTTATATGGCTGAAATCTACATTTTTATGATTTTAGGAGTTGTCTAGGAGCTATTTGTAACCCTTGGTTGTGGCTGCACTTTGCTGCTGGGTGTAATCACTTGTTTTCTCCATTTCTTTGATGTAAATTGGATTGATAAATGTTGTCGTGATTGGATTAATTATTTAGAAGCATTTTCAACGGTTATTACATAGTTGTATGATGAGTTGAAGTCCCTATATAGTTCGTTGCTAGGGTTTTCTGATATTTTTAGATTTATTGTTATAAAAATCATATTACTCTCAAGTGGGATTGGTGTTGTTTCCTATTTTTCAGTTTCAGCCCTAGAAAGGGACATTACAGTGGTATCAAAGCTTTAGTCTTCCCAGCCTAAGGGTTTCATGCTAGGTGAAGAGAAGATGGACAAAATGATGAAAATGTAAGAAAGAGTAGCTTACACCTTGGACTCTCTTTCCCGCACTATGCAAAATCTACATAAGGGAAGGACATTCAAGGCGGAAAGGGCTTCTTGCACAATACATGATAAGCTGGAGGGATAGGTCGGTCTCATTAAGACTCTCTAGACCCACCTTCATTGTTAAGGGGAAATTCGCAACCAAGGAAGAACCTAGGGTTTCAAAGGTTAATAATGTTAGCTAGCTTTGAAGAGTATCAAGCCCTTTCGGAAGTTATTCGTGATACCCTATCATTTTTCGAGTTTTTAGGATGGAGGAAAGATAGAGTGGGCATTGGAACTTGTCCAAGGCTCAAGTTGTGCTCAAGGATCTTGGGAAGGATATCCCAACACTAAGGGAGAAGAGCCCCATCTTGTTGGAAAACAAGAAGAGGCTATGAAGTTTGATGAGGAGTGAAGTCATGGTGAAACCCTTTAACAAAAGAGAGGCTAAGGAGGAAGTTTGTCATGAGGAGGAAGAAACATGGTGAAGTTTTCAAAGGTGATGACTGATTTTCCTACCTACTCTCTATAGAAACCCTTCCAAGCTAACAAAAGAGGAAGTTCTTAAGGAGGAAGAACCATTATCAACCTTGTTGAGAGCCCTGAAATACCCACCACCAGTTTTAAAGGTGATCCCTTGACTGAACACTGACCACCACTATAGAAACCCTTCCAAGCTAACAAAAGAGGAAGAACCATTTCAACCGTTGAGAGCCCTAGAAACACCCACCAGGTTTTAAAGGTGATCCCTTGACTGATTTTCCTTATAACCCTATGAAAACACAAGAGGATGTAGAAATTGTTAAACAAGAACCAAGCAAAATGGAAGGTAAAGAACTTTTGATTGTTAATGATATTCCCTTGATTTCTAATGTTTGCATGTGGCAAAATACTAAGGGAAATTGGGAGCACGAGCAAAAGGATGAAGGAAGCTTGAGGAGCAAGGTTGGCAAAAGAATCTTAGCCAAGGATTCATTATTCATCTCCCAAGCAATTTCTATGAGATAGTTTTTCATGACAACCCAAGGTGCAAACATATTTCATGAGGATGCTATGAAGTTTGATGAGGAGGAAGTCGTGGTGAAGTTCAAAGATACTTCTCTCTACAACAACCCTTCCAAGGTAACAAAAGAGGAAGTTATCCACCATGCTAAGGAGAAAGAACCATTGCAGCAACTGCTTATGGTGATGGATCACCCTTTGAGAGCCCTAGACACCCATCACCATTTTCAAAGGTGATCCCTTGACTGATTTTCCTTACAACCCAATGAAAGCACAAGAAGATGAAGAAATTGTTAAGCAAGAACCAAACAAAATGAAAGGTAAAGAACTTCTGATTGTTAAACATATTCTCTTGATTTCTAATGGTTACATGTGGAAAAATACTAAGGGAACTTGGGAGCATGAGTAAAAGGATAAAGGGAAGCTTGAGGAGCAAGGTTGGCAAAAGAATCTTATCCAACGATTCATTATACATCTTCCAAGAAATGCCTATGAGATAGTTTTTCATGACAACCCAAAGTGCAAACATATTTCAGATTCTTTGTTTTCTATTTCATCATCATGTTGGGCTGGCCATCACAAACTCTTGGTCACAAGTTTGGGATTTAAGATAGAGGTTTCTTTGCACATGGTGATGGAGAGAAGAAGAGGAATGGTGAAGAGTTACATAGATTTCTTACATCCTTGGAATCCAGGTAAAACCTTGAAGCTCAAAGAAGGTAAACCCTTGTATAAAGTTGGGAAGAATTCAAGCATGGCATGTTCGAGGCATCATAAGTATGATGAGAATTCTGATTTCCTTTCCCATATGTTGCTAACCTATGGTTCTATGGAAGGACTAAAGAATAGGAGAGAAAAGAATAACAATCATGATGACTATGATGCATGGCTCCATTCCATAATACTGCTGTATTTCTATCTTCATGATCAGCTTGCACCAAGTAAAGAGAAGGCCGGAAACAAATGGTGTAGCAAAAGGTGTGTAGATGCTTGGGTGCAATGTCAAACTTGTTTTTGTGCACATAAAGTGGGTATCATTGTGGGCTGCAAAAGGGGAAGGAGATCTGATTTTGAGATCAACATGATGGATGACATTTTTGTGCATTGCAAAAGGAACAAGGTACAACTGTCATACCTCATAGAAAAATACAAGGTATGTGATGTTCTCTTGAAAATTAACCCAGCTGAAGTTATTCTTGTTTGTGGGGTACTTTGGTCTCAATTTTTGGAAAAACTCAGCCTCAAATATCATGGTGAAGGACTGAATTTCTGGGTTGGAACAAAAAAATCAGATTTCATGGCACAATGAATAAAGGGATCATGATGACAAGGAAAGATGAGAACCACGGTCCCATACATACAACTGAGTTTAGATAGGGGCTTGATTTTATTTATTTACTATGGGCACGAGTTTAGAGAGGGGCCCATATAGTTAGATAGGGCTGAGGGGTGCGTTCTACCCCATTGAGACCTTATAGCTATATAGTCCCCCATATATATAGGGCCTTATATATGTATGTATATATACATGTATATATATTGACGATAACCGGTCGGATCGAAACAACCCTAGATTGTTTGCAGAGTAAACACAAGGAAAAACTCTAAGACAAAGTTCTTACGACATCTACAATTGATTCCATTTGTGTGATAGTTATGAAAGTAATAGATTCGATTTCATTTAGTTATTGGGTAATCATTATTTATTTACTAGGGGCTGAGTTTCATACCTTCTAGGCCCTTACACAACCAAAAACTCTATGACAAGTTTCATGCCTTCTCTAGGCCCTTACACATCTAAAATTGTTGATTCCCTCGTGGGATAGTTATAAAACTAACAGATTTGAAGAACTAAAGGAGTGATGGATTTCTGCTGAATTGCTTGCCAAAAGCCGCCGAAACATGGCGCTGGACAAGCTCTTACAGATCTACATTCTCGCCTATTTCGATTTGAAATTTCTTCTAAATCTTCCCTTGATCCCGCTCAATCTCGAATTTAAACTCCCGGGATGTAAATGGTCTCCAACTACGCGGCCTAGTAGTTGAGAGAAGTCCATCTGGAAGCCCCACATCTTTGCTGAGCTAGCGGTTCCAATTCTCACCCACCTCCTTGTCGTTTTTGCCCCTGCTTTCATTTCCATGCACACTGGTTACAAAAGATCTGCTCACCCCTTTTCGAGGTTATGCCCAAAACTCACGTGCTCATGTCTTGGCACAAAACCTTTGCGCACTATCATGAAATTTTCTGCCGCACCCTTACTTTTTAGTTAACCTTTCAGTTCATGTGCGCATTCCCATACTTTGCCAAAATTCCTATAATATATGTAGTTTTCTGATTCTCCTGCAATGCCCGTGCATCAATCACCTTGGGTAAGACAAAAGTGAGCTCAGTCTTACGAGTCGAGGCTCTAGAGTATGGCAACCGA
The DNA here is from genome assembly GCA_018340775.1 of Taxus wallichiana var. yunnanensis. NCBI lineage: Eukaryota > Viridiplantae > Streptophyta > Pinopsida > Cupressales > Taxaceae > Taxus > Taxus wallichiana. Next base: position 659,781,374 of record CM031238.1, on the reverse strand, counting down.
CCAAGCTCCCTCGTGCTTATCCATGTCGCATATTCTTTCGCATGATCCTTCCACTTCACCAAATATTCCTTGTATTCCTTTCTACTTGTCTTCTTGACTATTCTTGACCTCAATATGGTCTCAACTTATTCCACTTCTCTCGAAGGTCTCGTTTGTACTCCATGTGTCCTCATCTCGATTCTTACGCACACCGATCTCCTGCACTTTTCATACCAAAATTTTCTTTATGGAGCTAAATGCAAGTTTGACACATTGAATATTGAGTATGCATTTGGCCCTATCTTCTCCAACACCTTACATGGTGCAATTTTCTTTAACTTATTATAGGTTCCTTTGGGAAATTTTTTTGTTGTGCTAATGCACGAACCATAAAGTCCCTTTTTGGGAGACCTTAGGAAATGGCCAAAAGCTCCTAAATCAGATTTGAAACACTGTTGTTATGAATCCTGCAAAACTGTTTTCAGATTTCTTCCTAGTGCAGCCACTTTCCTAGGGAAGAACAACCCTACGAAAAGGAGATAAACCTTGCAAAAATGCTTCCAAACTTGTGCCACAATAATTAGAAAACCCTTAGCAATCAATTTCAGCTATTAGAACTCAGATTTGCATGTGAATTTAATTAATTATGAAACCCTAACCAACAAACATTCTTGAACATGCAAAAATAGTAGAACAACACCAAAAATCACCAAACTCGAGATATTGGCTTACAAAAATATGGAGAATAAGATGATGAATTCAGATTTTCTAAATTGTCACCATACATACCAAATTACCACATCAACATAGGTTGCTCCACTTGAAATAGAATATAAATTGCACCCATAAGACAAAACTTACAAGAGAAAGATATTTTATTCTTTTCCGAGCAGCTTGCACACCAAAATTTTATGAAGGGTTTTCGTCCTTGAAAGGGATCCTCAACCTAAGGGGTTTCGTCCTCGAAAGAGAGATTAAAAGGGCTAAAGGGCTACACTAGCCACTTCCACTAAAAGAAGAATAATCACCAAAACATAATTCATTAATGCCCAAGCGACCTCCTTAAAGGCCTAAGGAGTGCTTAAAGCAAACATTACATCCGACCCCTTAAATAATTGCATTTTAAATACTAAAAAGGTTATTGGAGCTCACAATACCATTAATACTAAACTATTTAAATTCCTCTATTGGAGCAAAAAGGCTTCCAATAGGATAAATCATAATAAATGAAAAAGAATATATAATCAACAATAAAAATATAATCTAGATTTCCTTTGATTTTCTTGTTAGACCCATGGGGAAAGAATGGGTTAAGGTCTTCAACATTTAGCCTCCTAAAAGGGACAATACAGTCCCCCCTTCTCAAGCCCCCTTCTCAAGATTGCTTGTACTCGAGCAACGATGAACGTCACTACTCCAAATCTTTGACTCCTTGCATGGATCCTTCTTGATTCTCGTGGAGAGTTGGTTTTTGTGATAAGGTATCAACTGCTGCAATGTTTTTCCTCTTTACATATTTGATGTCGAAACCCATCAACAACATATGGCCTAAATTTGACCAAGGCATGCATAATGGCCATCATCTTCTCATCATAAATGTGAAGATTCAGCTCATGTTTCTTGAGTTCTTTGTTTTCTAATGCAATAAGACACTGATTTTGCATTAGAACAACCCCTATTCCTTCACCGGATGCATCAAATTCCACCAAAAATAGAAAAGAAAAATTAGGTACAGACAACACTTGACATGAGTACATCACCTTCTTGAGTTTATCAATTGTTTCTTGAGCTAGAAGTGACCAGCTGAGTACCCCTTTCTTAGTTAAATCAGTTAGAGGGGCAGCAAGATGTGGAAAGCCCTTCTTAGACCCAAGGAATCTTCTGAGTTGTGAAATGGAGACGGGAGGAGGCCAACCAAGTATGACATGTATCCTTTGTTGCTCCACATATCCTCGGTACAAAATTTTGCTCAAACCAAATCCACATTTGAATTTCTTTGCAAGTAAGGACTGCTGTCCTAAAACACTCATCATTATATTAAGGTGTTGTAGATGCTTCACCCATGTTTTGCTATATCTCAAGATATCATCAAAGGAAGCAAGCACAAATTCCTTTAAGTACTTACCAAATATGAGGTCCACACATGATTGGAAGGTGGTAGAAACTGAAAATTGCTTTAGAGGAACTGAGAATATGCAATCAGCTGTTATATCCATTCTAAAATATGTGAGAAGTGTACCATCTTTCTTTGCACATGTATGGATGTGATCGCTCCAATGACTATGTTTCATTTTCTCTTCATTCTTTATCCTTCTCATGATGTTGTTTGCAACATTCCTCCTTGTACTCTTAGCTAGAATCAGTCCCCTCTCTACTGCTGGTAATGAAGTAAAATCAGATTTTCCTTGCTTAACATGCCTACCATTTCCATTGCTGATTTCAAAATTCTGACTTCTTCATTTTGTGAGTGGAACTTCAATCCTTTCTTGTGGATTTTGAGGGTTAATTCCCCAAAAGTTTGGAGCTCTTGAACCCCAAAAACAATATGTGCCTCAGCTGAACTTAAAACAAGGAAGTCAATACAAAATTCATACCTTTTCATGGGGATAGCGAGCTGTGGTATCTTTCTTGTGCAAAGAGGATATGCTCCATAAGTTATGGTGACCGTGAAGCCTTTGAAACCAGCCTTGTTTGGCCCCATCCTTCTTGCCAATTCTTCTTCAATAAACTGGTGCATATTGCCATTCTCTATAAGCATGGTGACCCTTTGGTCATGACGAAGACCCCTCACGGAATGGGTGATGTGTGCCACATTTTATTGTAAGAATGTTGCCCATCCATTCCATTCTTTTTAGTTCTTCCATTATTATGGGACCATGGGTTAACCACATATGAAACTGAAAATTAGAATCACCATCATTGCCCTCCATACTGATTTTGAAATCAGGTTTCCTTCCCCAAGTAAATTTCAACATATCACCTATATGCCATGTGCGGAAACACCTTTGGAATGGATCCCAAGTATCTATATGCTTTTTATTACAAAAAGTACTTCTTACCTCATCACTCCGTGAAGTATGATGTGCATGATGATATCCAATCAGCGGTGGCATAGGAGGATACCACACATATGAGACATGAGTACTCTTTCTAACCAGCTGTCCATGGTAGTGTTGGCTAGATTTTAGTGATTGAAAACCTAGGCGATCATGAAATAAATATCCCTTATTTATCGGTTGAGGCTCTGTGTAAGATTTTGTTAGTTTATATGTCCTAATATCTATCATTGGTATTACTTTAACCATTTAGCTCATGAACCATAGCTATACGGTTCTGTTAGCAATGTGGTTTCCATGTAAAAGAAAGGAAAAATCTGCGAGAAGAGGAAAATAATAGGAAACGGAAGAAAGTAGAGAGGATGTGCAACCCAAACAATAGTTTACAAAGTTGATTGCATGTACATAGATTAAAACAAATATATCATTAAGCACAAAATTCAAAGCAAAGGAAACTTTGAGATCTAGATCTATAATAACACAGTTTATGAACAGATCTAGAAAAAAGTAAGAAGCAAAATCGGGGTTTCACACAAAGTTCTCCGGAAATCTCTTCTATATTCCTCTGCTTGATTTGCAGAAATCGGGGTTTCAACTCAAAAGTATGGAACACAAGAATGTTGATTACAAATTACGATCCTTTAACTTTGTAGGTTCTTCGTCTACTTATAGCACATAGAGGGGAAATTACAAATGGGAGACTATAACTGAACTAGATCATAAACAAGAAGTAAAGAGAACATCTGGCAATCATCTTCCTTTAATTCCTCTCTTAGTGACATGTATCAGGAGTTCAAGCCAAAATTGTGCACATCTGTCACCTAACTCAAAGAGTCATTCCAAATAACTTAAAGTAATGGTTTTCAAACCAATAACTTTTAAGTTTACAATTACATCTGGGGACAAAGAAATAAGAGAAGAAAGAAAGAAGGAAGATCGCATTGTGATTCCTACACTTCCTTTTTGTTTTGATATTGAATATACTTTTCAAACATCTAGTTCAGCAATTTCCCATCCATTTTAGCCATTCTCTGTCTTGAATTGCAACAAACCTTCGTTCAAAACTTTGATGCTCGCTTCCACCTCCTTAAAACTAGGCCCGAACTTCTTAATGTCTGATTGTAGCGTTACCAACTTACTGATTGAATTCAACGTGAAAGGCCTAACAACTTCATCAATCCTCTCTTGAATCATCAGAAGAGATCCTTCCAGGGAATCAGACACTTTGTTGGGAATGGTCCTTTTGTATGAAGAAACTTTCCCAACCACTTCCTCATTGGTGAAAGCAATTACATTACTTGCGGTGACAATACGATACCCTCGAGCAACCGCATTCTTTTCAAGCAAAATTCTGAAGATCTCAGCGGAAAGAGACGTGAATTCAAGCTACTTCCCTTTTCAACCGATCCATCGAGTGCACAATTTGTTTGCAATCAAAACCTCCTTCGAGCTTATTTATCTCGATCAAAGTGCCCAAAGTTACTTTCGACTACGTATTCATATCTAAGTGCTTGTCATTAGTTCTTTAGCTGAACTAATGCATCCTTCATAACCTTTAGGCAGTGGCAACTCGTTGTCTGAAGCTTAGCGGCGTGATCAAACTCTCCCATTCGTCGATAGCGTTAACTTGGTTACCTACATTTTCCACTTCTACATCGATGATCACTCACCTGCTCATGTGCTAAAATTACTTTGAGAGGAAGGTTTGACAACCTTAGCAATGATCTTTTGCTTTTGAAGTTCAACTTTTACGCCTTCTCTTTATCAAGCTTAAGGAATAAAGCATTTATTAGTGTTGTGTTCTTGCTTTAACTAATAGTTTGTATTGGTACCTTGGTTCGATAACCTTTAGAAGCTTGCCTTTTTGCTTTCCCTCTATTGATCGATACCTCGGCAAACTTTATTGAACTAATGCATCCTTCATAACCTTTGATTAGGCTCGTTGAGTTTCTGAAAGCTTGGCAGGCTCTTCCATTCGTCGATAGCTTTAACTTGGTTACCTACATTTTCCACTTCCTGCATCAGATGATCACTCACCTGCTCATGTGCTAAAATTGGCTGAGAGGAAGGTTTGACAACCTTAGCAATGATCTCGCACAATTGGGAAACCTGCTTTTGAAGTTCAACTTTTTCTGCCTTCTCTTTGTCAAGCTTAAGGAATAAAGCATTTATTAGTGTCTGTGTGTCTTGCTTTAATCCTTCGGTAGTAGTTTGACCTATTGGTACCTTCAAGTTCTTCGATATATCTGCTACTCTTGTAAGCTTGCCTTTTTGCTTTCCCTCTATTAGAACTGATACCTCAGCAAACTTTTGCCCCGATTCTTCAATAATCAACCTAGAAGTCACCTTAGCAACTTTAGGTCTTCTATCTTTTCCACCCAAACTCAAGAGCAACTGCAAGTCATGTTCCTCCAGGTTGATCTCCTCTCTAGCTTTTGGGATTGACTGCGAAGCCAACCAGTTTGAGAAATTGCTTTTGGAGAATGAGAAGTCATTGAATGCACCACCATCTCGTGCTCTGGTTCCTCTCCATCCGAATTCGCTACAGTGTCGTGACTGCCATCTTTTGAATTGTCCAAAGACAACGCCCTTTCAAACTCTACCATCTGCAACTTTAGCTTTTCTTCAGAAAGAGGTGAAAATCGAGTGGTCGAGGAGAAAACACAAATGTTGTTGGATTCAATAGAGGAATGACAAGATCTCCCTGAGGTTCAAAGGCAGGTGAAGTTATGTGAGTTGACCTGGAGAAGTTAGAACTAGCACCATAGCCATAGAAGTGACCTTTTCTTGTGTCTGATACTTCTTGTGCACTTTAAGCTTTTCAACCTTTTTACTGCTTTCACCTTCGTGCTTTCTTTTGATGGAGATGGTATGACCTTGCACACTCCATGACAAATTCAGCAACTAAGCTATGAGTGGGAATGTGAAGCTCGAATAATTCCACTATTTTTATTATCCCGCATAAGAAACGTCTTTCCAGTTTTGATTTGTCAATGGATCAATTTTGGATTCAACGGAGGAACGACAAGATCTCCCCGAGGTTCAAAGGTAGGTGAAGTCGTAGGTTTGTGGTTGTGAGTGGCCTGGAGAAGTTGAAACTAGCACCATAGCCGTAGAAGTGACATTTTCCGTGTCTCGATACTTCTTGTGCACTTTAAGCTTTTCGTGCCTTCTACTTGCTTTCACCTTCGTGCTTTCTTTTGATGGAGATGGTATGACTTTGCACACTCCATGACAAATTCAAGCAACCTAAGTTGTGGACTGGGAATCTTTGAAAGCTCGAATAATTCCACTTTTTTTATTGCCCGAATAAGAACGTCTTTCTAGTCTTGGATCATCGATCAATCAATTCTGGATTCAATGGAAGAACGACAAGATCTCCCCGAGGTTCAAAGCGGGTGAAGTGTTGTGAGTTGACGTTGGAGAAGTTGAACTAGCACCATAGCTAGAAGTGACCTTTTCCTATGTCGATACTTTTTGTGCACTTTAAGCTTTTCTGTGCCTTCTAATGCTTTCACCTTCGTGCTTTCTTTTGATGGAGATGGTATGACCTTGCACACTCCATGACAAATTCAGGCAACTGAGCTGTGACTAGGAATGCTGAAGCTCGAATAATTCCATTGTTTTTTATTGCCCACATAAGAGACGTCTTTCCAACCCTAGATCTGTCAATCAATTTAGAGGGTTTGGGCCTAAATCCGTGTCATTGATATCAACAAATCTGGAAGTAATGCATGATTCCGCCGATCCTTCTCTTTCATCCCGCTTCATCATGGCCGAAGCAATCTTTATCTAAGAAACCTTTGTTGAACTCTTTTTCTTTTAATCTTGCCGGAATTCTTTGCAATTGGATGGGATCTTGTCTTTCCACATTTGTTGGTGCTTGTCTTGGATAACTTCCGGCTTCTTGTTAGGGTTGTGGTTTCCATCAAATGACCTCCCTTTGACTGCTGTTAGACAGTCCAGCCACCTTATCTTGTCCTTTATGGATAGTTTCTTCCAATCTTCTTGACCATAAAAGACTTGTTGAGGCACCATCAATGCAAACATCATTGTGACCCCAATTTCTTCCCCAAACACAAGTATATAAGACGGATTACAAACCAAATGGAAAGAGGAAGTAGTTACCTTTGCATGCATATTGTTGGCCTTGGGAAGAAGGTTACCCTTATCAACCCCATTTCAGTCCTTGAGCCTAAAGCGACTTTTGTCTTGATGCATGCATGACTTGGAAGTTGCTTGAATGGGTGCACTACCTCCATACCTTGTTCATGTGTGTTTGGAATGTCTTCGTAGCTCTTACCAAGGTCTAATCCATCATCATTATGCTCTTTAGGGACTGTTGTTCTAAACAGACCAGCAAGCTTATTGTCATCATGTCTATTTGGAAAATGGTTTCCAACCATCCCTTTCTTGCTCCTCCTTTTCAACCTTGGATTCATCACATGTTGAAACATTATCAATATTAACCAAACAATGATAAAAAATTACCTTGTGATGTTAACCCTCTAGGATAATATGAGTAAGGGCAAATTCTCCTTTTAGCACTAATGTTCCTTAGGTTAATGTTTTTCTTTCGTCCTTAATTTGACAAAGTCCGTGAGAGACATTGCCTCTCGAAACTCCTTCGGCATTTCTTGGTATTCTTCAAGCAATGTGATGTAGCCATGAGCTTGACTAGGGCTCCCTTGTGGAGCGACTTCCTCCTTAGCCATGAATTGGGGTTTGTAGGGCCTTGCAAAAGGGATTTTCTCCTTCTTTGATCCCCGGGGGCTGTAGGAAGACTCTTCCTTTTTGGCCGAACCACCACCTTGCAACTTTTGGATGGCTAGGGTAAGCTGACTCAATGCCTCCATCATTCTTGCTTGGTTCTTCATGATCCTCTCCAATTTTTCCATGCTTCACAAGTTGGGAGGAAAGAGCTCTGATACCACTGTAATGTCCTTTTTTTGGGGACCTTAGGAAATGGCCAAAAGCTCTCAAATCAGATTTGAAACATTGCTGTTATGAACCCTGCAAAACTGATTTCAAAACCCTTCCTAGGGTAGCGACCTTCCTAGGGAAGAACAACCCTTCGAAAAGGAGATAAACCTTGCAAAAATGCTTCCAAACTTGTGCCAAAATAATTAGAAAACCCTTAGCAATCAATTTCAGCTGTTAGAACTCAAATTTGCATGTGAAATTAATTAATTATGAAACCCTAACCAACGAACATTCCGAGCATGCAAAAATACTAGAACAACACCAAAAATCACCAAACTTGAGATATTGGCTTAGTAAAATATGGAGATAAGATAAGATAAATACATTAATGTCCAACAAATGACCACAAGAGTAGGTCAATGGGATTGAAAGAGCTAGCAAGGGAAAATACAAAGTGGGGAATCAAACGGTCCCAAGAAAGAGCAAAGCAAAGAAAATACAAAGGGCAATAGTGGAGAGAAATAAGGCAATAGGGGTGGGCTGCAAGCGAGAAGAAGAGAGAGTTTGTCATGGGCTGGTGGAACTATCTCCCTAACATTTGAGGTTAGATGGAAGAAGTTCTAGATGGAAAGACAACCAGGACGAGGAGGCACGAACGCCCCTTACCGCCTTTACACTCGGCTCTCGCTTCTTGCTTGCACCCCCTTACGCTTATAGGTTTCTTGCCCGGAGATTAGCATATAACAAATAAAGAACTTGTGCAAAACTTAAATTTTTACTTCCTTCAAAATAGCTTACAACTTCTATTTCCAAAACTCCTCCATTACAAATGAGCTCTTGCCCCTTACTTATAGTTCAATGTTCGGGGCTCCAAGATGCTCTTTAGGTCAGACATCACCTTTACTTTTTCGAGTGGAGACTAAAGTAGGCATGGGTAATGATAAAGCATCCGGAGATGACAGTTTTGCCCGTGGAACTGACATAAAGCTAGACATAGTGGGAATCTAAAAACTAAGTGCGGTATTCAGTGACAACTGAAGTGACGGCACATCTATCTTTATTTAAAGTAAAGATTCCACTAGACATCATAACTATTGTCCGAATGCCAATCCGAAAAGGCACGCTTGTCGGGTGGGGTGGTCCCACGAAGATGCCCACTACTTTCATCGCTGGTAGGTGATGGATGGGATATGTTGTCGAACCATCTGATGTGATAATCGTCGGTGGTTTGCTCATGGGATGTACAATTCCATGCGACAAGTGGCAGACCAAGCCAATCCTGGTGGGGCTGGCGCACTACCAAGTTGATAGATCCACGACAACCCTCGAGAAGATAAGCACGCCATGGTGTAAAAGGAAGATTGTGATTTAACCATGCGTCGGTAGGAGGAGTGGGCCAGATCTCGACAGGATCAAATAATATCTCGGAGATAAGGCCGTGACAAGTACATCATCTCCATGACCTCCATTTGTTTGCAGGTCCAGTTTCTTTTTTGATGGTGGTTACAGGGACATCAAACTCATTGAGCCAGATGTGAACTTGTAGTTGAGCCTTGGATTCCCATGCCGGTGGTGGATCATCTGCTTGAAGTTCAGTGACCTTGATAAGCTTTTCATCATGCATCAGCATCTCCCAAGATGAGCATATTTCCCAGTAATAATCTTTGTCATCATCAGATAACGGGGTGGACATGAATACCCAAACCACTGTAACCAAAGAGAAGATCAGCAAAACACAAAACACAAAGCTGAAAAACAAACAGAAAAGGACTGTACAAGGATGAGTGTCGTTCATCCGAACGTCATAGCTTTGGGTTATGCCAGAGAACCAAGTAATTTCGTTTACTTAGGACGGTTTCTGTTTAGGCCCAGAAACAGGCTTCTTCGCCATCTCCCTCGTTAGCACATCAGCCAAGGAGTTCTGGACTCCGGCTATCCATTCGAAGGTAAAATCGAAACTGGATAAGTACATGTGCCATCTTGCAATTCTTCCTTGAGCCAAATCTTTGTCTGGTTTCTTTTTTATCAAACTGACTACTGCTTGGTTGTCAGTCTTGATGGTGAACTGTACGGGTCTAAGAAATAATGAAAACTTCTTGACGCCATTAATGACAGCTAGAAATTCCTTTTCATATGCACGATATCTGGTTTCTGCATCACTGAAAGTTCCAGATCGATAGCCACAAACTTGTTTTGTGCCATCTGGATATTTTTGTACCAACACTGCACTCCATGTATGGCTGCTGACATCTGTGAACAAAGTCAATGGATAGTTATCTATAGGCAGGTATAGGGGTGGCAGTTCCGAGCATTTCTTTTGATGAGCTCAACAGCTCTGGTGGAGTCTTGATCCCAAGGGACTCCTTTCTTTTCGCTCAGATGTCGTTGCAGGGTTTTTCTCCATTGCGCCAGATCTTCAAAGAATGGCGAACAATAGTTTAAACAGCCTAAGAATCTCTGCAACACCTTCTTGTCTCTTAACTCAGAGGGAAAATCTTTGATTTTTTGAAGAATGTGTTCTTGTAATATAACCTTCCCCGGCTAAGATGCAATCCAAGAAATTTAATATCTGTCTGCCCAATCTCCATCTTGGTGGCAGAAAGGCAGATGTCGTGTTCTTGGATGCGCATCTTGAGTTTGCGCAGATGAACCAGATGTTCATCAAGAGTACTGGAAAAGACCAGTATGTCGTCTATGTAGACGATGCAGAAGTCGTACAGATCCTTAAGAGCATTGTCCATTTTGCTTTGGAAGAATGCTGGAGCAGTAGACAGGCCAAAAGGCATGACGTTCCATTCGAACAGGCCTTGGGGCACTGTGAAAGCAGTTTTGTGCCTATCTGCGTCAGCGATCTTGACTGCCAGAATCCACTCTTGCAGTCGAACTTGCTGAAAATAGTAGCTTGCGATGCACTCTTCATGAGATCAGTTGTTAAAGGCAGAGGATAATTAAATGGGACAATAATATCATTCAAAGGTTTGTAATTGATACAAAACCTTTTCTTCCCTCTGACCTGTTCTGATCTTTTATTGACATAAAATCCAGCGCATGCAAAGCTACTTCTGGAAGGAGAGATGAATCCTCCTTGCTGCAGCTCCTTCAGTTCCTGGTCTTGTTCTTTTCGTTCTGAGGGACTAAACTGATAGGGCTTTTCTTTGGGCACTTTAGTGCATCCATCTTTGATGCTGATTGTGCAATCTTCTAGCTCAGGTTTCCAAAATTGCAAAGGGTTCAGGCTGCAACAGTCTGACCTGAATTCTTCAGCAATTTTCAAAAGCTCAGGATGCATAGTATCTTCAATTACTGCATGAGCTTTAGAACGAACTTGTTTCTCAATCATCAAGTTATTGTAATGGAGTTTGATTTCTTTACTCCATTCTTCATTGTTCATCCCAAAAATTTGTGTGGCTTTACTAAGCACAGGGATTTTTACAGGCATATTATCTTTATGAAAGATAACATGGGTTCTGGTCTGGACAAGCGACTGATGTTTTAACAATGAAGAATGAGCTTTAGAACGAACTTGTTTCTCAATCATCAAGTTCTTGTAATGGAGTTTGATTTCTTTACTCCATTCTTCATTGTTCATCCCAAAAATTTGCGTGGCTTTACTAAGCACAGGGATTTTTACAGGCATATTATCTTTATGAAAGATAACATGGGTTCTGGTCTGGACAAGTGACTGATGTTTTAACAATGAAGAATGAGCTTTAGAACGAACTTGTTTCTCAATCATCAAGTTCTTGTAATGGAGTTTGATTTCTATACTCCATTCTTCATTGTTCATCCCAAAAATTTGTGTGGCTTTACTAAGCACAGGATTTTTACAGGCATATTATCTTTATGAAAGATAACATGGGTTCTGGTCTGGACAAGCGACTGATGTTTTAACAGAAAAATATTGCCTAACAAAACATCTTCTCCCATATCATTGTATTCAATGAAATCAATGAAGAAAGTAAATCCATTGATTAGGACAGGGATGTTTTAACAATGAAGAATGAGCTTTAGGGGCGAACTTGTTTCTCAATCATCAAGTTCTTGTAATGGAGTTTGATTTCTTTACTCCATTCTTCATTGTTCATCCCAAAAATTTGTGTGGCTTTACTAAGCACAGGATTTTACAGGCATATTATCTTTATGAAAGATAACATGGGTTCTGGTCTGGACAAGCGACTGATGTTTTAACAGAAAAATATTGCCTAACAAAACATCTTCTCCCATATCGTTATATTCAATGAAATCAATGAAGAAATTAACTCCATTGATTAGGACGGGAATGTTTGGGGCACGTCTGCCAAATTCCAGAGGTTCTCCTGAGATACTTATGCCAGCTATACCTAAAGTATTGGTTTGCCAGTATTTATTTGGTATGCAAGAGTCTTTGTAAATTTATTTCTAGGATATCATTGTATTCAATGAAATCAATGAAGAAAGTAAATCCATTGATTAGGACAGGGATGTTAGGGGCATATCTGCCGAATTCCAGAGGTTCTCCTGAGATACTTATGCCAGCTATACCTAAAGTATTGGTTTGCCAGTATTTGTTTCGTATAGCAAGTGTCTTTGTAAAGCTACGGGAGAACCAGTATCTAGGAAAGCATGGAGGGTATATGTATTGAAACCAGAGAATTTAAAAGATACAGCAATATGAATAGAATTTCTGATAGTTACCATTGCTGATATTTCTGGTTCAGGGAATGCAACTTCCTCATTTCCTCCATGGGGGTCTTGGTGTTCCTGGAGCATCTTCTCAATGTTGGCAATCTTGTTTGCCATTTTCTTGATTACTGTGGCTTGGACACTCAGACCTTTAGATAACAGTGCTAACTGCTGTTTGTTGTCCATGCTGATCTGGAGTAACTGGCTGAGATCAAGAGCCATACTCTGTTGGTCTGCATCATCTTCATCTGCAAGCTCAGATTCATAATCTGAATATTGCCGACCATCAGCACGCCATCTTGGATTTCTTTCCTGCCATTTGGGCTGAACATAGCCACCTAGACTGGCAGGATCTGATCCTGAATAGGTTCCAGGACGCCATGAAACATCTGATTCAGTTCCTTTGAGATTATTCAGTCTCTGCTTGAGGGACTTTTTCTCCTGCTTAAGTTGTGCAAGCTCTTGTTCATTATTTTTCATCAGCTCTGCCAACTCTTTCTTTCCTCTGACATTTTTAAAGATATCAGAGTTTTTGTTGACATCGATTGCAGCCTCGATGTGTTCCAGCTTTTGCTTGATGATAGATATGACCGGGTCACTTTCATCTTCATCACTGAATTGTTTTTCTTTTCCCTTTAGCATTCTGTTCTTGAATAACCTATCGCGATTATTGTGAATCATGCCATATTGCTCAGGACTTGCAAAAGCTCATATACTGCCGATCAGGATTTTGCAAAGCTTCTGAAATTGGTGTGTAATCCCACCACGCTTGTGCTGACCGCGACTGGAAAAATGCTTTGGCCAGGAGATCCTGGTTCTTGCCAGGGCAGTCAGTCGCAAAATGGTTCTTCCCACAAATGTAGCATTTGATGTGAGAGGGAATCATTTTGGTTGGGCGCTTTGTGAGATCAGAGCATTTGCCTTTCTTGGCAAGGCTCTTAAGGTTGCCGGGAGGTATCGGACTAGGTCGAAACCGTTTGCGAGACAATTTAAATCGTCTGTGCTTCTTGCTGTGGAATGACATGAACAAGAGGAAGATTTGTTCTTGCAACCCCAATGCTTGGTAGGCATACTGTTATTACAGTATTGCTGTAAATTGCAAGAGGAATTATAATCATGCAAATTAGAATTTACCTCTTTAAACAAGCATTGCTTATCCAACTTGTTGGACAGATAGTTGCGAAGCTCGGACAAGGTGTAATCTTCAACATCCATCTTTTCTTTGTTGAAGGTGGTCTGCAACCATTCTCCTAATTTGCAGGGAAGAGACGAAAGATAATGTATCTTTGTCGTTTTGTCTTGTTGCTTCCCAGCTTGATATGCCAAGGCCTCATATGTGAGCGAGTATTCAACGAATTTGCTCAAGTCACAGAGCTTCATGGATTAAAGCTTGGACTCTGCTTGTACTGCTTTGTTAAGCCTTTCGGAACAAAACTCACCCATCACAACTGAAAATAAACAATTTAGTCCTTGGATTTGAATTTGGACCTTACCGAGATTGCAGTTGTCATAGGAGCCATCAAGGTTGGGAGTTCCATTGTCTTGAATTCCTTCCCACCAGTTGCATAATTTGCCAGACAGATTACGAACAACATACTGGACAGCTTCAGATGTACTCCACGCAGGATGCTGCATCTTGACATTGCGCATGTTATCGACCCATATGCTGATGGCGTCGAATGGATCAACAAGTTTGTCGATGTTGAGAATAGATCCATTAACATTGGCAACTCTCATAGTGGCTCCGTCGGGTGTTGTTCCTAGTATGGGCGGCTGATTGAGATCTGCATCGGGTTCTTCCATCTTTACTTTAGCCATGGCCGCCAAATCTCTTGGGACTTCATCTTTAGAGGAGGATGAAGTAGTGACAAAAACGTCTGATTGGGTTTCTTCAGAAGAAGATTCCGTTTCAGAACTTTCTGAAGTGGTCTCAGAAGTAGATTCATCTGCTTCAGGCTCACTGATGTGTCCAACAGGTTCTGTCATACCCTGATGGATCTTAGTTGCATGTGCCAACCAATAAGTTTCTTCCACAACTGCAAATAGTGATGGATCTGGAAGTTTTCTAACTGATAAGGTGCTGCAACCTTCTTGGTTTCTTTGGTCTGGGACCGGATTAATCTATTGGGAACATTGCACCAGTACCGCATTGGAATAGGAGCTTCCGATTGAGTATGTCGGGAAGAAGATTCTGCTTCATCTTTCCCCTTCTTGGATGTAGAAAGCACTGTATCAGTCATCAACTGATGTCCCTCGTGCAGCACTTTAATGGCCTGCAGTAAGATCTCTGTGGTGCTCTCGGATTTGATAGAAGATCTTTCGAGCTTTTTCACCGTAGGATTGAGATCTCGAACCATGCTTTTGATGCATTTTGATCTGAACGCACATGCTTCAGAATCTGCAGGGTCTCGTCAGATGTGGTCCTGATCTGCTGAGTGGTAGATTTTTGTTCTACTGCAAGCTTTTCCAATTCTTCTATGACATCCTGGAGTGCTTGGAGATCGTCAGCCATATCATCGATGTTGAGCTGAGCACTCTGGTTCCAGCGGGCTAGCCGATTTCTCTGCCCGGTGCTTTCTTTTATCTTAGCCCCGAATTTGACATGTCAGGTTGCAGTGTACTTACTGTAAGTTTGATCCTCAATCTTATATGAGGCAAACTCACTTGCGCTGTGCCATCTGCCAGGTACCACTGATTCAACAATAGACTCCTCATTGCTACAGTGATCTTGAACTTTTCTTTCTGTTCCGCCTTTTGTCGTGGAAGTGCGCACTTCTCACAAACCATGTTAATCCGCTCGACTTTGACATCTTCTTCAGGTGACTATAGCTCTGCGTTGAGACACGCCAAGAGGTCAGGCCTTTTGCTCAGCTTTTGGAGTAGATCAGACCCTACTCTTTTGTCACATTCAGCTCCGGATCGGAAATCAGTAGATATTCGTCTACTTGTTTCTCCTACGACTAGGGGCCTTGTTCCTTTCATTAAATAGGAAATATGGGGTCTACTAGAAGTACTGGGGTCTACTAGAAGTACTGGGGTAGCCTGTTGACAAGGATCTAGGAATAGTCATGGGGATTTTTGTTGGACCGGAGATGTGGCTGAGGGATCATAGGTTATGAGGTCTACTGTTGCTAACTGTCTGCGGTGTAGATCAACAGATTGATTAAAGTAGTTTTTAGGAAGTAACCTTCTAGGCAGGAACAATTCTCTGCATTTTGGATTGACAGACAAAGTTGAATCTATCAAAGGATAGCCAAGAGTGAAACCGTTAGCTGCAATGTGTCTACCAAAATCAATTAAATTAGTAGACCCGACAGGGTATGCAGTCTCTTCGGGTGTATCACAAAGTTGTGATAACAATCTAAATGTACATCTAGATGCTACTGTATAATAGACGCTTCCTGGTATTAAATTTACACCTTTTAATTCAATGCATAACAGAAAAGTGTTAGAAACATTATCATCCAGCAATCCTAGTGTAAAGTTTGGCTAGACGGAACACTTGTCATCTATGTTCGAATGCCACAGAATTGAGCTATAATGCCTTGTCCCCAATCTGGGTTTCTGGCGTCAATCAATGTGGCGAAATATTCCGCTTCTATTTCATAATGAAAATGAGGATGTACCCGAAATCAATTTGTGAAAAATGGATGTGGAAATAGCCTTTTTAAGCCAAGCGGCCACATCTTCTTGAGTTACAAAAGGAAGGAATAAGGGTCTGATTCCAGTTCCTTTTACAGGCAAATTAATTTCTGTTGCCTTAACAACTAAACACATTCTAGGAATAAAGCCTTTTGTTTTATACAAGTCTTTAGGGGTAATTTTAGGAAAACTAAATTCTCCTTCTCATTTTCTTGCGATTCATGTTCTACCATGAAATCGTGTATACTAGACATCTCAGATCTACCTGAGGTGCTGACATGATCCATTATGATCAGATTTATAAAATTGTTACAACGCTACGATACCAAACGCAATAGTCACTACTAACCAAGTTCTACCATGAAATCAGATTTATGAAATAGTCATAGGCAGAGCTAGTCGCCCATTGGCGCTTGGTGCTCCTCACAAAAGGTAGCACTGTGAAGAAGGAAGTGATCAATTGGGTAGAATTTGGTATGGAATATAGCTGAAGAGCTCACGAAGCCTCATGGCCTCCTATATGTATAAAGCAAGACATTTTTGATCCTCATATCCGAAAAAGGCCGAAAGAGTTTTGTCCCTCTGAAGAGACAGTGAAAGAGCTAGCAAGGGAAAATACAAAGTGGGGAATCAAACGGTCCCAAGAAAGAGGAAAGCAAAGAAAATACAAAGGGCCTGAGAAGGCAACGCAAGTGGAGAAAATAATCCCGACACCCAAAAACAGGGGGGCCTGCAAGTGAGAAGAAGAGAAGAAAGAAGGCCAAAGAAAAGAGGAGAAGAGAGTCTGTCATGGGCTGGTGGAACTAGCTCCCCTAACATTTGAGGCTGACTGGAAGTTCTGGATGGAAAGACGACCGGACGAGGAGGCGCAGAGTGCAAGGGCCATCTACTAAGCTGTTGTCTCAGCCCTTGTACTATATCTAGAAGATCTTGTAGATCTTGTCTATCGCCAAATGTAGGGCCTAGTATCGCGTGAATATGATGGCTTGGTGAACTATGAATGTTATCCCTGGGATGAACTGATCTGGAGTCAGAGGCAGAGCTAGTCGCCCATTGGCGCTTGGTGCTCCTCACAAAAGGTATCAGCTGGGAACAAGGGAGTGATCAATTGGGTAGAATCTGGTATGGAATATAGCTAAAGAGCTCACAAAGCCTCATGGCCTCTGTATGTATAAAGCAAGACATTTTTGATCCTCATATCTGAAGAAGTCCGAAAGAGTTTGTGCCCCTCTGAAGAGACAGTGAAACCTCCCTTTGATCGCATAGTATATGGGGCAGCTGAAAATAAAGTGCATCTCTATCTCGGGCTCCTGGAGATTACATAGATGGCAGATCTTGTCAGAACGATCAAGGTGGTGGTCTGTCTCGGACTGGAGTTTGTGGGAACCCACTCTGAAGTGGCCGAGAGCAATGCTAAGTGCATGCGTCCAGTGATGGCGAGTATATTGTGGACGAATAATGAGGCCATCGCTCATCTCCATAAAGTGTTCGGTTTAAAAGGCCATCTTGGGGCAAAGACCCCTAGTGCTTTGCCCATGTGGTAAGGATGAAACATCTATAGATGATGAATACTAAGTTTCCAAATTGTCACCATACATACCAAATTACCACATTAGCGTAGGTTGCTCCACTTGAAATAGAATATAAATTGCACCCATAAGACAACACTTGCAAGAGAAAGCAAACATTACATCATGGCGAACCCCTTAAGTAATTGCATTTTAAATACTAAAAAGGTTATTGGAGCCTACATGCTTACAATACCATTAATACTAAACTACTTAAATTCCTCTATTGGAGTAAAAAGGCTTCCAAGAGGATAAATCATAATAAATGAAAACAACTATCTAATCAATAATAAAAATATAATCCAGATTTCCCCTTGCTTTTTCTATAGACCCACGAGGAGAGAATGGGTTAAGGTCTTAAGCATTTAGCCTCCAAAAAGTGACATGACACGAACACTTGACCTCCTTGAATTCCTTTATTCGCATCTTTGATCCATGCGTTCCTTGGAACGTTGCTTCAACTTTTTGCGCACATCTTCATGCATCTTGCACATATATTTTACATATTCCAGCTTTACGCTATAGTTTTCTATCACTTTGCCCCAACTTTTCACGCACATCTTCATGCATCTTGCACATATATTTTATATTTTACATATTCCTCAAACCACGCGCTACGGTTGTTTATCACCTCACATAACTCTATGACTCCTTTGGGACTAGCTCCATAAAAATATTAGAATGGATTTCTTCATGTGCTTTTATTCTGGAGACATTATAGGAAAATTCTGCTTGCGCTAACACCATATCCCATTGTCTTTGTTTGTTTCCTACCAAGTGCGTAACAAATTGCCTAAACTTATGTTTACCACTTTCGTCTGTGAATGGTATGCCGAACTATACGTCATCCTTGTTCCCATCTTTCTCCACAAGGTCCTCCAGAAATGACCTAGGAACTTTGTGTTCCTGTCAGATACTATGCTCATTGTTAGCAATCCATGTAGTCACATCACCTCCCTAAAGAATAGATGTGCGATGCATGTTGCATCACTTGTCTTCTTGCATGCAATGAAATGTGTCATTTTTGAAAATCTATTGACTACCACAAATATGGAATCGTTTCCTCTCCATGTTCTTGGAAATCCTAGCACAAAATCCATGTTGATATGCTTGCATGGTCTCCTTGGTACAAGTAAAGGTTGTTGTAATCTTGTGTTTTATTTGCACACCTTAGCCAATCGGCAAATTCTGCACCTTTGGACATATTTGCGCACATCCATACTCATCTTTGGCCAATAATACTGCTCCAATTGTGCTAAAGTTTTCACTTGCAAAGTGGGCTCCTAAGCCTCCATTTCGCTTTTCCACTGATTAATTTCTCATGCATTGACGTGGTATGCACAACTGTTGTGCTCCTTGCATACTTCCTTGAAGTCCTTATCTCGCACATATAACTCCTTCACGGCCTCAAAACCCACCACTTCATTGCGCATTTCTGTCAACTCCAATAGTCTCCTAGTTAACATGTTCGTAACTTTGTTGGACTTCCCACTTCGATGCCTCAACACAAATTTATAACTCTATTGGAACTCTACCCACTTCATAAATTGCAATGCCTTATGATCAGTATACAAATCAAACTCATTTGGCAACAAGTAATGTGTCCACTTTTTTAGCGCTATACTTTTAGAACTTCTGATCATAGACTGCATTTCTGTCAACTCCAGAAGTCTCCGAGTTAACATGTTCGAATATCTTGGATCTCGATTACACAAATTATAACTCTGGAACTCTACCCACTTCATAAATATGCAAATGGGCCAAATCAAACTCATTTGTGCAACAAGTAATGTGTCCACTTTAGCGCCTATACTATTGTGTAGAACTTCTGATCATAGACTGAATATCTTATCTTTACATCATCTAACTTCTTCCTAAAATAGGCAAATGGGCCTTCCCTCTTGACTTAATAATGCGCCATCGGGATCCACGTTCTTGGCAATGTTAACAATGGTTGTGTCTTAATCATCTACTTGATTCTGGAAGCTACATTTTACCTCCTTTGTCCATACAAATTCCTTGTGATCTTAATTGTTTCCAGTGATCGTTGTGCATATTCCACTAAAGTTCCATATGAACTTCCTATAGAAGATTGCTAGTCCATCAGAGCTTCATGTCGGTACTCTTCTTGGTTATGACTATTCTATTATTGGGCGTACCTTTTTGGGTTCATTCGTAAACTTTCTTGGGATATTACAAAACCTAAATAAACTAATTCTTTTCCCATAATGTTGTACCTTACAAGCAACCTTTCCTTCTACAAATGCTTCATCACCTTGCGTAGATGATTGAGATGTTCCTCTTTTGTCCTGCTAAATACTAGTATATCATCCAAATATACAATCACAAATTTTTCCCAAGGAATGGCTTATACTAGTATATCATCCAAATATATAATCACAAATTTTCCAAGGAATGACCAAGGATGTATGGGGCATTAGGAATCAACCACTCATACAAGCCTTCCTTTGTCTTGAACATTGTCTTCCACTCATCTCCTTCTTTGATGCGAATTTGGTGATATCCACTCTTCAAATCTTATTTTAGGTGCGAGGCAATCCATCAAGTCATCCATCCTTGTTTGTTATCTTGTTGATGGCTCTAGATGTTGCGTCATTCTCCTCCTTTACTTAGTATTACCGACGCACTTGGACTCAAACTTTCGGGCACTAGTTCCCTATCAAAGAACTCTTGCACATGTCTACGCACTTTCGCGTTCTCTTCTAGGATCATTTTATATGGTGCTTTATTTGGTAAAATACCTCCGGGTATCAAATCAATTAAGTGACTGATTTTGCGTACTAATGATCATCCTCGCGACAATTCCTCTGTCACGATGTCTGCAAACTCTTTCAATACCTTGCGCACTTTTGCAGGAACTTCCTTTCTTGCACATTCTTCATGCACTTCCTTTGGTACTAGCGCATAACGTCTCTTCTTTCTCCACCTCTCACATGAATTCTTTTCCCGACACAAGTAATACCTTTCTTGCGCAAACTCCATTGTGCACTTCCTCTTTGTCTTTCAACGACGACAATTCAAACTCGCATCCCTCCTCAATACGAATGATATTTGTGCATCTATCATGGACAACCTTTCTACCAAATTGCCAATGTCTTCCTAACAACAAATGACAAACGTCCATTGGCATTACGTCACACAACATCTTATTGCAAGTAGTTCCTATCACGGAACTTATCTAGGCTTTACTCAATCATCATGACTTGGTGTCCCTACTGTAACCATGACACTTTGTAAGGGTTGAGATGTGCAATCTTCTTCATTCCTAGCTTCTCCACCATTTCACAAGAAATAAGATTGTGCTTCCACTATTAACAATTACCTTACAACACTTTCCTCCTGACTTGCAACTCATCTTGAACAAGCTCTT
The DNA here is from genome assembly GCA_018340775.1 of Taxus wallichiana var. yunnanensis. Taxonomy (NCBI): domain Eukaryota; kingdom Viridiplantae; phylum Streptophyta; class Pinopsida; order Cupressales; family Taxaceae; genus Taxus; species Taxus wallichiana. The sequence goes on along the minus strand of CM031238.1, from coordinate 659,760,153 downwards.
TCTCTGCGTAGGTTCATCTTCTTTCTGCGATGTTTTTAACAATAATTTCCTTATCATCAGAACTTCTCCGTGCTATGGTCTTTACGAATGCCACCTTACAACACTTTCCTCCGACTTGCAGAATCGGTCTTGAACAAGCTCTTTCTCGCGCAGTTCATCTTCTTTCTGCGATGTTTTTAACAATACTTTCCTTATCATCGAGCTTCTCCGTGCTATGGTCTTTACGAATGCCTTGCAGATCCTATTGATTCCGTATCACCATGCGTCACATGTGCACTTGCTTTAGTGTGCCTACGTGTCCTTATTGTAACCACGACACTTTCTCACGATAAAGAATGGTTCTTAACAATCTCTTTCTCTGCGTTTCTTCTTTTCTGCAATGTTTTTAATAATACTTTCCTTATCATGAGCTTCTTCGTCTTTATGGTCCTTCTAAATTCCCCTCGAATCCTATTGATTCCGTATCACCATGCATCACATGTGTTTAGTAGTGCGCCTAGTAGTAACTTCGTTTTGTGCATTTGGACACTTGAATGCGCGATGTCCAATGGTTCCACCCACATTTGAAACATTTTATGGAATACTCTTCCTCGCCTAGGTCTTTCGCATCCTTTCGAGAAGTGTGATACTCCATCCCGTACACTATTTTGGGTGTGCGTCTCGCGAACTATTGCGCTCATCTTCGTGCGAGTTTTCTATATATTTGATTGCTTCCTCCTTTGTCACATTCATTATGGACTCCTCTTCAATCGCACTCTAGATCTTGTGTGTCAACTTTTCTTCTACCTTCAAAGCTAGTTGATAAGCTTTTTCCACTCTTTGAATGCTCCGATCTTTAAATGTGCAAGCAGGTGAGTTCTTCCTGAATACCAAACCTCAAGCCATTGATATGTCGTGTGACCTTCTCTTGGTCAACTTTTACATGTCCCGATCTTATCATGATACGGTAGAACTTCCTCTTTGTAGTCCTTTACTGACATCTCCTTTTGTTTTAAATTTTGTAGTTTTTGAATAAACTCATTTGGTAGTCAGTTAACAAAAACTTCTCATTTTAGCGACCATGTGATCCGGACACACTATCTTATGCTTACCTCTCCTTCGTTGTTTATTTTGCACATCTTTCTACCACAACCTGGTTTGCGTTACTCTGACGCATTGTGGGTCGACTTTCTCCTCACAAGTATTCTTCCATGCTTGTGAGCCAATCCACAAATTCTTTTGGGTCCAACCTTCTAGAAAATGACGCGACATCCATCCTTGGTCCACGTCCCATCCTTGAAATGGTTTGTAACAATTGCGCTTCCCCGCACCCATGGCTTCCTCGTTGCCTTGTTCTTCATCTCTAGCAGCTCCTTCACATTGCACCTCCTCCTCCTACTCCTTCATCATCACTTTGTGCATCGGTGCCATGAAAACCTATTAGTGCAAATTCACAGCACCCCCAAATGAGTTATGGATCTGCTTTTCTAAGGCAAAGTCATTTGGTGTGATTGCACAACATTGAGCTTTCCCAAAGTGTGGGACCTTTGCAAATGGGGAAAGCTCTCCAGAGAAGGTTGGTTCCTCTTCCTAAACTACTTGCCACAAGTTATTCCAGTGCAAGAAAGCTAATCTAACCTAATCTAACTTCCAAGGAGACAAGGAGAGGAAGAAAACAAGGAAAAACAAAGCCTACACTAAAATGGTGATACACCAGAAAAGGAAAATGTTGTTTATCTATCAAAATTGCCATGGAACAAGAAGAGGTGAGTAATGGAAAGGATGGACAAGTGCATCACAGACCAAAGATGGATTTCACACAAAAAATGTTCCAAAACTCCATGAACACAGCTCCAAAACCTGTAATGAACATCCAAACATGCACAAATACCTTGTAATGAAGAGAGGTAAGGAAAACAACAAAGAAAATGAGCCAATGATGGACAAATGCATCACAAAAAACACATTTTTATTGCTCGAGAATTTACCTGATGCATCATTTCGCGGGTAAGAGGCAAAAATGCCATTATAGAGCAAGGGAGGAGGTTCAAACTCCATTTTCGACCCTGGGGAAGAAAAGAAGGGAGAGGCAGAGAAAAAGGATGAACAACTTTTTACAAATGAGCCAAAACTGGCTTTTTATGCTCGAACAGAATGAAGAAAGGTGAAAAAATGTAGGCAAATTGATTTGACATCTCTAACCACTGACAAGATTCATTAAAACAGCAAGGGCACCCTCACAAATCCATTTTTCGATGCATTCGGCCATCTTTCAGAGAAGAAGCCACCACCTTTTATGACCAACCGGGTAAGAGTATGAAGCCACCACCTTTACATGTATCCATAATCATAGGTAATGATCTGGTGTACAATTGCATGATTGACTCGAGGCAAGGCAAGTTCGGTGATTCCCAAACAAATTATAGATCAGCTAGGTCTTGAATACGAGTCACTCTCTAAAGGAGTAGTGCAATTGGATGGAACCGTGATGGGAAGTAGTGGGGTTGTCAAGGTATTGAGTCTCACATTACACGCACGCCTAACTTCTCAATCCCACAAGATATTTTCATCATTGATATTCCCCCTTCTTTGCTTTGTGCCTCTCAAGGGATTTCATTGCTAAAATTGGCGGGTACTTATTTGCGGATTGGTCTCATATGCTTTTCAAGACTACATATGGCACCAAAGCTACTACAAGGTCTGAACTAATTGCCACATATCATATAGAGCATTATGTGCCCAGCCCCATCAATGCAAATTGCACCATTTTTGAGCAAGAAGATCACCCAAGTATCCACGAAGCAGATACTCAATTTGATGCTATCCCAGATTTGCTAAATGATGAATGGGAACTGCATTCCATGGTTTTGATCCATACAAACAGATTGAAAATTTTGGCCTTGGCATTTATTATTTGCATGAGGAGAATTCACTTGTTGTTGATGTTGTGAAAGCAAATGAATAGGTTGATGGCCTCCGCGAGATGACCTCTCTCATGCGTGGCTTGCAATGGGCAAGAAAGAAAAATATCAAGCAATTGCTTACTTTTGGGGATAGTGAGCTGATTGTGAATCAAGTGAGAGGGTTGAATGTGGCTAAGAATGACTTGCTAAGGGCCTACAAAGCATTGAGTTTGGGACTCTCGAAGGATTTTGAAGCTTTCAACATCCGCACCATACCAAGGAAAGAAAATTAAACCGTGGATAGGTTAGTCGCGGTGGGAGCAAGGTTTGACATTGCTGAAAGTGTCAAGAAGGATGGATTACAACCGCATGTTGGAGTAGTGGTGAGGCCTGTTGTCCCAAACAATGACACAAATTGGCAAGTGTTCGAAAGTGATCAACAGATTGTCAAAATCATCCAAGAAGAGGCTGTGTTTTCATCAAGAAACCAAGACAAATAAGTTACCCAAAGGACTAGTGACTTTGGAATCCATCTTCAATTTTGATGATCAACTCAAAAAAGAGAAAGCAAACATGATAATCAAAGGCGAGGATTATGAACCCATCTCAGTTGGTGAAGACAAACTGCTTAAGATTGGCAAGGTATGTACTCCACAAGAGAAACATGCATTTGTAGAACTTTGCCAAGAATTTGCTAATGTCTTTGCATGGAGCTATGAAGACCTTAGGGGTTTTGATCCTAATTTAACACAACACACCATTGAATTAGATCCAACAATCAAACCTATTAGGTAAAAACAGAGGCCTGTCAATCCGCGGATTGAGCCTCTAATGAAGAAAGAATTGAACAAGTTGATTGAGGCCAACATCATCTTCCGGATCAAGCATTCATCTTGGGTTGCCAACCTAGTTCCAGTCGGAAAATAAATAGAAAAATCAAGCTGTGTTGATTTCGGGGATCTAAATAAAGCTTCTTTGAAAAGTCATTATCCACGCCTTCATGGAACAAATGGTAGAAGGGTTAAAGAGGTTTTCTCTTTTGAATGGCTACTCGGGGTACAATCAGATCATGGTAAAGGAGGGAGATTGTTCAAGACGGTCTTTACCACCAAGTGGGGAACCTATGCTTACAAGAAAATGCCATTTGGTTTGTCCAATGTAGGAGCAACTTTCCAAAGAGCCATGGATATTGATTTCAGAGGGACTGATCAACAACATTGTTCTTGTCTACCTTGATGATATCACAATGTTTTCATAAAATGCAGGTGATCATATTTTCCATCTCAAGCAACTATTTGAAAAGTGCGGGCAGTTTAGAGTTTTTCTTAATCCTAAAAAATGTATCTTCTTAGCACATGAAGGTAAACTCTTAGGCCACATTGTCTCTAAAGAAGGTCTTGCAATTGATCTAGAAAGAGTAAGTGCCATCTTGGCACTATCATTACCAAGTCATAGGAAGGCATCGCAAAGCTTCGTAGGAAGAATTAACTTTGTCAAGTGTTTTCTTCTAAATTTTGCCAACCTTGTCAAGCCACTAACATATATGCTAAAGAAAAACATGCCTTTCAGGTGGACTGCCGAAGGAAATGACAACTTTGAAGCCATCAAACAAGCAATTGCACAGGCCCCAACTCTCATTAATCCGTATTTCTCCAAATATTTCATGTTGTATGACTTTGGAGGCGCTTGAGACACAATATCCGCCATGCTTGTGCAGTTAAATGAAGAAGATTTGGAGCAACCAATTGCATTCTTTAGCCAAAGTCTAGAAGAATATGAAGTAAGGTACTCATCTGTTGAGAAGCATTCCTTAGTTGTCATAAGGAGTTTGAAGAGATTTAGGCATCTTCTATACAACAACAAGATCCATCTTATGGTTTCACATGTCGGTTTGAAATATTTTCTTTTAAACAAGGATTCGAAGCGAGAAAAGAGATGGTTGGATAACCAAAGCTACTGGAATATGATATTGCCATCAAAGTGACTAAGGTAGTCAGAGGCAAAGGTTTGTGTGAGTAACTCGTTTTAAATTCGTGGAATTAAGAGGAATCTATCTTAGTGCTCTAACATGATCAAAAACAACCTGCACATGCTTCGCTTACTCATTGTTGGACCCACGACATAATGCACATTCTCAAACAGTCAATGCCCGCGGCACCAAGGCCAAGAGAAGATATTTCAGACTTTAGTCTATTCCCTTTGTGCTTTATTGATGGTGTCCTGTTTAGGAAAGACATCAACGAAATTCTTTTGAGATGCATCAAGCGAATTAGATTGAGAAGGTCTTGCATGAATTCCACATTGTTGGGGGTGGAGGACATTTTCCTCCAAGAAGGATCGCGTTAAAAATAATGAAAGGCAGCTATTATTGGCCAAGTCTTTTTAAGGATTGTTATGTGTGGGTGAAAAAATGCAAAAAGTGTGCCTTTTTTACAGCAAGGAGAGGCTAGTAGCTCTTCCACTCCACCCCATCTCTGTAGATCAACCATTCATGCAATGGGGTTGGATTTTATTGGAGTAATCAATCCACATTCAAGCTTGGGTCACAAGTGGATCCTTATAGCCACATATTACTTCACCAAATGGACAGAGGTGGTTGCTTTGAAGGAAGTAAATGAAACTAGCATCCTGGATTTTTATGAAAGTATTGTGACCAGATTTGGTGTTCCTTCCACAATAATATCTGATAATGCTTTGGCATTCCTTGGCACAAAAATTTCTGATTGGGTTGTCAAGAATGGGATATACTTGAGCACATCTTCAAACTATTGCCCTCAAATTAATGGTCAAGCTAAATCAACAAACAAGAATCTCTTGAAAATCGTAACAAAAACCTTAGAGGAGAATCAAAGAGCTTAGCATACAAAGCTAAAATCAGTCTTGTGGGCTGATAGAATCACCCAAAAAAAGATCAACTAGCAGCGTACCCTTTCAAGCTTGTTTATGGCAAAGAAGAAAAGTTGCCAATATCTGTTGAGTTGCCATCTCTAGAGCTCATAAATCAGCTAGAGATGTTTGAAGTTGAGGTCATGGAAATCTAATACGAGCTCTTGGAGCTGGAAGAGCTAAGAGACCAAGCAATGTGGACAAAGTGGAGATTAATCAATCTTAGTTAAATAAGTGTTTAGACAAGAAAGCATTGGCTAGAAGCTTTCAAGAAGGAGATCTTGTCCTCAAATGGGACCAAGACAAAGCCAAGCTAGGCAGGCACTCAAAGTTTGATGCCATACGGAGCGGCACCTTGGTGTTATTTCAGGATGCAAGCCATACAATGCTTTCCAATTATCAAAATTGGATGGAGAAGAGCTCATGATCCCAATCAATGGGATCTACTCAAACATTGTTTTTGAAATAAAATCTCACCTTGTACATACTAGATTAGTTTTACTTTCCTCTAAGTGTTGTTCAACACATTGTTTTGTTGGTAGTGTAGTTTTCATTTTCCCCAAGTGTTTTACACATGTTCTTGGTTGCCTTGGATGGAATTTGCATTCTCAAAGTTTTGAAGAGGTCTTGGCAATCCGTAGATTCATCGAGATGTTGGACGGTGCCAAGTTTGGGGAGGTATAAGTTAAGGATCAAAAATTCAATATATGTACTTGACTCCATGTCTACTCTATTACCAAGGAAACCGATCCTCTATCTTCAGGCAGATAACCCCATTAAGTCACCAAAATGTTATCCAAAACCCCTTGCTATTTTGGATGGCTCATCAAGTTCAAGGCTAAGTAGACTTCCTTCTTGGCATCAAGGTCCCAAAACGGCTGAGTATGAAAGCCACAAAGGCTTATTGAAGAAATCTCAGTGTTCTGCGGGTTCTCAGATTCCATGGAATGAAGCGCTAGTAGTTCAAGTATTCCATGGATTTCAAGATCAGCCTATTGTGGGTGTGAGGAAGTTTTGAGGGTTGTAAAAGATTTAAATTCAACTAAGTGTCGAATTTGCGAGTGAAAGTTGAAGATAAGCAAGGGTCCGCGGCGGAAGAAGAAATGTTGGTTTTCGCGGTATTTACTCTTGTGGAGTAAAGGATTGTGAAGCCCCTGCGGGTTTTGAGAAGGAATGTAGTTTCATGGAGTTTCTCAACTCCATAGAGGAGAATATGTATTCAATGAAGGTTGTGATGCAACGGAGAATGTCACCAAAACCACAAAGAAGAAGGAGAATATGCAGTTTTCTCGTTTCAAGTGCTCAACCACCTCACCTACCCCGTTTAATGCCTAAACAGCGCCCATGCTCTCGCATGCGAATCTTGATGGCGAATTGCGAGAGGAAACGACGATCTGTCGGGAGGTTAATGGTGAGAAGATCTATGGACGATAGATTTGTCTTCATTCATTGAAAATCCAAATTCGAATTTCCCTCTCATCTCTCTCTCTCTCTTTCTCATATTCTATAAATGTAAATGCAGAGGCATATTTTAAGGGTTCCTTTCTGCTGAATTTGCATGCTTTGCATTAACATTTTCTTTTCTTCAAATCTCTGCAACTTTGTATTTTGCAAGATATTTCTAATCTCTGCTCTGTAAATGTGATGAATACTTTATAAATGCAACACATCTGTGTTTGTGTTTCCTTAGATTTAAATGCTATGTATTTGTTGTGGATGTTGACCCTCTTGTCTTCAAGGGTTTTAGGTGATCCTTTAGAGCTCAAAGTCTTTTTCAATTTAATATCTGTATATGCAATTGTTATGTGTCTTTCTGGTCAGATTTAAACCCTGTCTTAGTGTTGGCGCATAGCGCCATTCTTTCTTTTTGGCAGATTTAAACCTTTTCTTTCATTTTGCAACCTTTTCCGTTCCTCTTAACCCGGGATCCTATATGTTTTAGATTTAGCTTTAGGTTTAGTTGCAGCTCGAGTAGTTTAGGAGAGGAGGAACCAGTCTTCTCTGGAGGTTTGTCTCAAGGAGCAAAGTCCCACACTTTGAAGACAATCCCATGTTAGCTGAAGTATTTGATCTTCCATGATCAATCTAAGGGTGCTACTTCCAGTCACTAACACGAACTGTGATTATTATTGCTCATAATGTATCATAGTGGTGGTATTCAATATCTTAAATATAGGTTTGCATTTTAGTTAAAAAGTGTCTTATAACTTCTGTCATACCCTTAGCTTCTAAGTATGGCCATGCTGAATCTCAAAATTTCCTGATGATATAGAAATATAATGGTTTGTACCCCACCCATTTTAGGATTGAACAATCGATGCTCAAACAAGATGCATTTGTAATTAAATGGAAGCCAATCTAGGATAACATTGAAGCATTCATAAATATAGTTTTCAGCTGTTAAAAGGCCCTTGAAGGCTCAGATCATCAACTATGGTAGTGTATACCATTTTACATCAGCTTAAGATAAGGCTATAGGAGCGAACCTATCTCACATCTTAAGGTAAAGAACAATTGCGAATTCACTATACCAAAGAGTCCATTACAAAAAAATTCTTATCTTAGGGAATTCAGTGGTTTTAGTTCACATGACACCTGCCATTTGTATTTCTTTTTCACATTTTGATTATAGTTGTCATTTTAACAACACTTATGTTATGATCGAGAATTTCAGATTATAATTTAGAGGCTGATGAGAGAAAGTGTTTGATTGGGATTTTTGGATGACGGGGATGGATTATGAATGATGATATGTTCAAGTATTTATTCTTATTCATATTTGAACAAGGAATTTAGTTGTTTTTGGAAACATTAAATGCTTAGATATGTATTTGTTTTTGTTTTAAGTTTTCAATATCACCTTCATTAAATTGAGATCTATAATATACTTGGAATTTATCTATAAAATAACATTTTTCCTTCCAAAACAAAATATTTGATTAATGATAAAATGGTGTTCTATATCATTAAATTGAGACAGATTTGGATGATGGGGATGGCTTATCAATAAAGGTTGATGTTGAATTATTTTTTTCTTCTTTTTATTTGATGTAGGAATTTAGTTGTCTGAAAAATAGTTACCTTGATTCATTAGATGCTTGGATGTAATTGTTTTTCAAAAAAAATTAAAAACTAATATTCTCTTAGTATGTTAGATATCTATATTACACCTAGCTATTTGTAAATTAACATTTTACATCAATAAAGGTTGATGTTAAAGTATTTTTTCTTCTTTTTATTTGATGTAGGAATTTAGTTGTCTGAAAAATAGTTATCTTGATTCATTAGATGCGTAGATATAATTATGTTTCAAAAAAAAAAATCTCTTAGTATGTTAGTAATCTATAATACATCTCATTATTTGTAAAATAACGTTTTACCTCCAAGACAAAAAATTTATGCCTGGGCGATGGCTGTGATTAGATTTACGATATGATGGGAATCCCTATTTCACTAAATTGAGATGGATTTGGAATCTTTGATACTTTTTATTGTCTGATGCAATAAATTTGGAGGTTTGTTCTTTTAACAATGACATTTTATATAGTTGCAGAGGTTTATCTGAGTTGGTTAACACTGAGTGGTGGGTTTGTTGTGCCCATGTCAACCCGGGTTCAAATCTCAAAAGACACTTGCTGTTTACAGCAATTTCACTGAACCATGATATGTGTTGATTGGGCTGTAGCGTCTTTCAAATTTCACACTTATCATATATAAAAAAATTGACATCTCTGACTTACATTTGACCACCTGTGATATGCAGGTCATGAAGGAAGAAGCTAGCATGCATTCAAGAGGGCATAGAGGAGTGAAGGGTTTGTTATTTCCATTTTTTCTAAAAGTATGTTTTTGGGTTTCTATAGCGTAGAGTTGGTTTGGCCCGTGTTTTTTTATGATTCTAAGGCCCTGCTACTAGTCTATGCCTATAGTTGTGCATTTTTGTCTCTATGCTTGTGCTATCTATGTCCATGTATATGCACGCGTGTCTTTTAAGGATTAGAGTGTTTAGGCTGCCACCATAAAAAAGGAGATTGGATTGTGTAGTTTAAACTAATCTCCATTGTTACATGGGTTGTGATGTGAGGGATACCAACAAGATTTGTGTTTCCTTTTTTCCTTTTGTAAGGTTTATCTTGCACGTGTACCTTTTATGGATTAGAGTGTTTAGGCTGCCACCATAAAAAAGGAGGTTGGAGGTCTCCATTGTTGCATGGGTTGTGATGTGAGAAATACCAACAAGATTTGTGTCTCGTTTTGTTCTTTTGTAAGGTTTGTATATATATATATGCACTTGAAGTTCCTATTTCTACATATTTCTTTAGCTATATGAAGTCTCTCCAAGAGGAAGACAACCCAACACTCTACTCTATGTATGTATAAGCTAAGGTTGTCTATTCAGCTGCCATCATCAATTTCTTTTCCCGTATTCTTTTTATTTTGAATATATGCTTCATATATCTTAACAAAAAAATATTTATTAAGAATAAGTAGAAGTACAGGATAAATACAACAAGGAGTCAACCTTGCTGATCCGAAAACTGTTTGTATCTCCTTCCCAAATGATGGTGGAGCATCCAAAGACTAACACAAATCTTGCATCGCAACTTTGAATATGCATAGGATAATCACCGAGGAAGGAAGCTTGGGTGCAGCAGCGGAAACTGATTGGGGACTGCACAAGAGATTTGCACTACAATAGATAGTATGTGTGGGAGAGCCCATATGGGCGCGTGAATGAATGGCCCAGCGTAAAAGTAATCTCTACAAGAAGGCCAGGCGTAGTGCACGGAAGGGGAGAATGCGATGAGAGCACGGAGGTTAGGGACAGTATATGCCATGGATTGCGCGGACAAATTGGCTAAGCGATAGAGAAGTAAGAAGCCCAGCTACCCATGAACACGTGCCACTCAAGTGAGTAAAGATTACCTAATGAGGTGTTCAATACGGATTTGACAAGGGTCAATTCGATGACTACCAAATACGATTGTAGATCAGACAAGGCGGAAAGATAAGATAGATGGACGACATGACAACTCGGAGAATAAATGAGCCAATTTCAAATTGGAGCAACAGGCAAATCCCGTTGGGAAATCTGCCATCCGGATAGTTCAAGTAGGATCATTTGTTTATAGTCTAAGTGGAGAGCTAGAAGAGAGGTTAGCCAACTCGAAGGAATTAGCCAAAAAGAAAGAGATCCGAGCTGAGAAAAGCAGTAAGAGATAAGCTCCATAGTTGAGTGAGCTCCATAGTTGAGCCATGATTCGATTGTGGAAGCTGTAAGGATTTGAGATAAATAAAAATGGATATTCATTGTGCACTTTGAGAAATGGCCTAGGTTCCTTAAAATTGCATATGCTTGCCGTCAGTTTGGTATCGAGCAAGGAACAACTCTAGGAGAGATAAGTTGAGGGAGTTATAAAAGAGAAGGCTAGCAAAATGTTGAACGTGAGGCAGCTAGTAGACTATTCTCCACTATGAGAAAGTGGGTAGAGGACATCAAATAAATGAACTAAGAATCCCTGAGAATATAGTGACTAGGGGAGTTGTGTTATTGCACATAGAAGAGAGGATGGCATTGAGACATGTTGGTTAAGAAGATCTGATTAGTACAACAAAGTAGATGGAGTGTTTGGAAAGGTTGGGTGAACTTAAGGGTGTAAGGACCAAACCGGAGGTGTGGGGAAGACCGTAAAGATGTCCCGAGGCTCGAGGGATCGAGAGAGTGATGAAGGAGAAATCGGTGATGCTAGAGAAGTATGGCATGCAAGAACCATCTCTCAGGAGGAATGGATACTAGAGATAGAGGTTTCATGCTCTTCTGGGAGTCTGGATACAGGAGAGATGAGGCACAAAAGGGACACACATGAGAAGAGGAGAAGACTCGGTGTGGAGTCAACGATGCAACACAAGAGATCACACAAATAGTGTGCAGCGAATGGAGCAACGGAGGAGTCTCTGGGTGTAAGGAGACTAGAGTGCCCCTCGTATTCAAGTGTGCTACTATAAATGCGACTTGTAAGGACAACGTGCATCCGAATGTCGGAGGACGTGGTAGAGAGAGTAATATGTACGAGGAGTGGACGTGCAAGCGTGCGCAAAGGGCAAGTCCGAAATGCAAAAGCACCCGATGGAGTGGAAGGTGTTGAAGATTGTGAAGACACTATCAAAGCGGAGAGAGCAACAAATATTCCACACAAGGTCTGTAGAACAAGGGAAAGTGTTACTTGGTTATGGTGGGTAGAGGAAGCACCGACAATTAAGTGGTGGAGGAGATGGTGCGGGAAGTTAGGATTGGAGATCCATACGCGGTGACTTTGGTTGGTGGAAGCTAGGAGGACATGGTGCGGAGAGAAATGCGAAGTGGAGATGAAGATGGAGGTTTGATGATCGTGTGATGTGCGACATCGTACCGATGGACATGTGTCATGTGTTTTTGGGAGACCGTGGCAATATGACCTCAAGATGGTCTATAATGGGAAAGAAAATACGGTGAGGGTGCGTAAGGATGGTAAGTCTTTTTGTCATTTGCCATTTTAGAGAGAAGGCTCAGAGCACCCCAAGTGAGATAGTCGTGTTGGGAATTCGGGACAAGCGGAATAGTGCTATGATTTAATAACAAACAAAATCATGCACACAGGATCTAAACAATTCCCCACAAAATCTACAGCAGTGGGAGTATAAACTAGAATAATCCAAATCACACAAAAGTACACACACATAACAAGCATGTACCGTGGTTCACCCAATGTGGGCTACGTCCACCAAAGATAGAGATCTCATATATATATATATATATATATATAATATAACAAGAGATTACAAACCAACTCTTCTGCACAAGAGTACATGTATCTCTACAAGAGTATCTCCTCCCGACTCTTGACCGGATCTGCTGAGTACACTAAACCGTGCCTCCATACCACCACTTGTGTCTCCTCAGATCTCTAACCGGATCTCTAAACGGATCTACTGCACTACGTGAGTGCACTACGGACCGTGCCTCTCAAACATAATGTCTCCCAAGATCTCACATACACAGAAGCTGCACTACTGCATCGCTCTCAAACATAACTAGATCTCACATACCAAGCTCTCAACATGTGCCAATTGTGAATCGCAAACAAGACCTCTACAATATCTAGATCTACATGGATCAACAATACAATATGATCTCATGGATCTACAATACAAGACTAGATCTACATAGATCTATAATACAAGATCTCACCAACATGTGGATCTACAAGAAGAAACCCTATATGCTTTGCATATACTATGCAAGCCATTACATGAGACTAAACAATACAAAGGAAATACAGTAGAAGACGTTACCCTCTTCTCACCATTCAGATGTACTGTTATTTCCTTTTGTCCATCTCCTCTCCATGGAGACTCTGTCTTCATGTAACCTGTTCTTTCTTTTTCTTCTTCTTCTTCATCTTCATCCTCTCAATCTAGGAGAATCGAGGATCTAATCCAATCCATCCTAAACCCTAGCTTTTATGCTTATATATAAATATATAAACTTAGGGCACCTTAGCTATGCAATTACATCCAATAGATTTGCTTTAAAACAAAATCTATATTTAAAGCCCGTGACTTAAAAAATAAAACACATCGCATAGGTAACCGGCGCCGGTTAGCCTTAACCACGGCCGGTTCCCACTTGCTCTGACCGATGTTTGTCATGTCTGACCGATGACGGGTTTGGGTGACCGTGTCGGTTCCCCTTGACCGATGATGGTTGTTGTATTACCAGTCACTTTCCATTGCATGCTAACTATGAAGCAATCTAGCTCCACAACCTAACAATCTCCCACTTGGAGATAAATTGTTGAACCTCTTTGTACTTGTACCTGTACATCGTTGTCCCCTACACACCATGAAGACCATCTATTCTTTCCTTCAACAATTCTCTCAAAAAAAATAAAACTAGGAAGATCAAACCATCTTCTCAAACCAAGAAGATAAAACCATGACTTACCAAACCTGCACGAAGCTACAACTGATCTGTGACACCAAGCCTCAAGCTCCCACTAAATCGTAACACCATACCAATTGTTGGTATCAGAAAAACAAGCCAACCTAGCTCCTCATGCAACAAGCCATCATGACTAACACACCTGCAAGAGCTCCCACTCAAACTGAAGTTCTGAGCCTCAATCGCATCCGTAGCCATACTTGTAAAACCAACCATGTTCTCCATCCATCTATCCATGTCTCCATGCAACCACCAATGCAACTGACCAAGACAAGTCAAACTGGAATATGCGAAAGCAAAACAAGATCCTGGGTAAAGACAACCCAAATGAGTTCTAAACAATGGGTGATCAATCCACAAACCTGCATAACTCAAAGAATCCAAACACTACAATCTGCAAATCCAATCCTGCATAAACAACTAGCATGTCCAAGACAATCATCTGTAGATAACATCTCTCAAGGAGTAACATAGTAATCAAGAGGAAATACAAACATCCCCTACTCATGCTCAAAGCATCCATGTGCAAATCAAACATCTACATCATCATAGACTCACAAAACTGAATCTATCCAACATGTACAAACTCACCATGTACATCCATCCATATCACCAGCTCTCCAGAAGCTCCAAGTCTGCCACCGACTAACTCCAAAGCCGAATATGAATCTTGTGCTCATCAATGTCAATAACAAACATCCATGCTAAACCATGCCACTAATACCAAGTGCAAATATCAACATACATGTCATCAACATACTACTGCACAAACCAACCAAGATGAAAGCAAAAACAAGGGCACCATCTAAAAATGGTAAATAAACACTGTTGTCAAACCTGTAACCAAACCGACCGTTTCTAACCGACCGACCTAACCGACCCACGGTTACAGAGATGACCGACCACGGTTAATCCTAACCGACACCGTCTCTGTAACAGTCAAATTTTCTCTTTTAACCCTTAAAACTCTGAAAAATTGCTCTATCATCTTCACCCAGCTGAATCTAACCATCAATTGTAATCCCATAGGGATATCCAGGCACCACAAAATAAACCAGAAGTGACATCACAAAGCAATAAACTCAATATACCTGCAAATCCGTGACTGTCCTCCAAAACCAACTAGTGCCTCTGCCACTCTGAATAGTAGCAATCTCCTCTCACTCTGCATGTGCATCATGTATCCAATCCTGTAATGCCAACAACCATGGCTTGCTCCCATTGAACACGAAATCCCCACTGCCTCTAACACCAAGCTCAAAAGCTAATATGTCAGTGAGAAATAAAACTAGATGAAAGAGAATATAAAATGATTCCCTTCTTATCAAAGAATACTTCTACATCACAGAAGTTTGGACTTCTTGTGAAGTAGGTGAATCAACTTCTTTTCATCCGTATGTACTCAACATCTCTCGTTACTTGCAACTGTGTCTAACCATGACTTTTCATTGAGGATCTCATCCTTAGACTAGAAACCCTTGTCCTCAAGATTCCACACAACCGGGAAATAAAAGTCAAACAACACCAAGAAACCATGGTGTAAATTTGTGCACACAATCCAAACATAATATCAGTTGCTCCAAATGAAAGAAATAAAACATGAACCATATAGAGATACCTGACTCAAAGTCTCAATGGACTAACCGAGCCAACTCCGTCCTCTTTCTGATCCAAACATTGAAGTGATCAACATTGTTTCTGCCTATACACATTGTGCCAAAAACCTGATCCTCCAAAACAGGACACATGAACCATCTGCCCTCTCTTGCTGCAAAAACCCTATACATATAAGTTGCCACAAAGACCAACCACGGTCATCCCCTAACCAACCATGGTTAGCTAACCAATATCGGTTCCTCTGTGACCGACCTCGGTTCTCAGACCGATGTCAATGCTACTGGAACGAACCCAACGCCACACAATTTGGCATAGCACACCACACCAGGTGCCTACTTCGACCGAAGCCGATAGTTGAGTTGAGCCAGTCATTTCAAGAAGCATCCAAATCTCGTACAAAAAACTTAACAGCAATAACAAATGCATGTAAAACTACATCAAGATGAAACACATCACCTTACCAGCACTAAGACACTCAACCACATCTTCAACTTGAAGAACATGTTTCTCTCGATGAAATGTTTCGTCTTTTTTGTGCTTTCTTGCCTCTCTACCAAAGTTTGTGCATCTAATCGCACCAAAGGATGCATAACTGCTCCTTTTCTCATTCTCAGATCTAGATCTTGTAGTCCCAAACATGCATGTGCTGACCAAAATAATATAAAACTGCAATACCGAGATAAAACCATACCTCAATAACCGGATCTGCAATCTGACCAACATGCTTGTGCCTCCAAGAACTAGGGACACCTCAGCAAACAAGATACATTCTATGCATCTTTCCATTTCTTAGATCTGTGATTTTCTGTTTATAACTAGGTTGCTCAGTAACCGACCACGGTCACCCTATAACCGACCACGGTTACCCTGCCAACGCCGGTTGCCACTTAAACTTACCGACATCGGTCATTGTAATTTCCAGTAACCTTACTCTTCCAGCTCCCACTTGAGATTAAATCTCTTCCTGTGATCTTCTCATCAGGAAAAACAAACGTTGCTCTGATACTAGTTGGGAATTCGGGACAGCGGAATAGTGCTATGATTTAATAACAAACAAAATCATGCACACAGGATCCAAACAATTCTCCACAAAATCTACAGTAGTGGAAGTATAAACTAGAATAATCCAAATCACACAAAAGTACACACATAACAAGCATGTACCGTGGTTCACCCAATGTGGGCTACGTCCACCAAAGATAGAGATCTCATATATATATAATATAACAAGAGATTACAAACCAACTCTTCTGCACAAGAGTACATGTATCTCTACAAGAGTATCTCCTCCTCCCAGATCTCTAACCAGATTTGCCTGAGTACACTAAACCGTGCCTCCATACCACCACTTGTGTCTCCTCTAGATCTCTAACTGGATCTACCTAAGTGCACTACAACCGTGCCTCTCAAACATAACCAGATCTCACATACCTGAAGCTACCCTGCATCTGCCACTGTGCAACCAAGCTCTCACTGTATTGTGAATCTGCAAACAAGACCTCTACAATATCTAGATCTACATGGATCAACAATACAATATGATCTCATGGATCTACAATACAAGACTAGATCTACATAGATCTATAATACAAGATCTCACCAACATGTGGATCTACAAGAAGAAACCCTATGTGCTTTGCATACTATGTAAGCCATTACATGAGACTAAACAATACAAAGGAAATACAGTAGAAGATGTTACCCTCTTCTCACCATTCGGGATGTACCTTTATTTCCTTGTCCATCTTGTCCATCTCCTCTCCATGGAGACTGTCTTCATGTCTTCATGTAACATTGTTTCTTTTTCTTCTTCTTCTTCGTCTTCATCCTCTCAATCTAGGAGAATCAAGGATCTAATCCAATCCATCTTATAAACCCTAGCTTTCATGCTTATATATAAATATATAAACTTAGGGCACCTTAGCTATGCAATTACATCCAATAGATTTGCTTTAAAACAAAATCTATATTTAAAGCCCGTGACTTAAAAATAAAACACATCACACAGGTAACCGGCGCCAGTTAGCTTTAACGCGGCCGGTTCCCACTTGCTTTGACCGATGTCTCCATTGTCTGTCTAACCGATGACGGTTGCAGGTAACCGTGCGTTACCCCTTGACCGATGATGATACGGTTGTTTGTATTATTATTTCACTTTCCATTGCATGCTAATTGTGAAGCAATCTAGCTCCACAACCTAACATGTCGTGTACAAAGGAAGTGGAGAGGAAGCATGTGTGGTTAAGCAACAAAGTATTGCCGAGGATGGGGAGAAGGAAAGCTCAAAAGTTGAGCGATGGGTGAAAGAGGAAGATGACATCACTTGAGAGTGTGTTATGATGGAGAGAAATACAACACAAGGAGGAAAAGGGACGAAGAGTGCACTTAATCACGTTAACAATGCACAAGAGTATTGCGCCTAAAATAGAGGATGAAGGAAAAGATGTGAAGGTCAAGGAAGATGACCTAGGATCAGTTAGAGGCGATAGAGGATAAATGGCTGCAATTGTGTGGAGCCCATGTGATAGAAACAATGAGAAAGATTGTGCAACTAAGTGAAGAAGAGTGCACAGGAGTGGAGACCCCAATCAACGGAAAGGAAGAATACGCGACAAAGGAGTGTGTGCATGGAGACACATTGCCAAAGGGAGAAGGAGAAAAAGAAGAATTTACCTCGAAGGCAATAGAGGAAGAGGGCTAGTGAAGGAAGTTGTGGTATTGCGCGATGAGAATAGTGTAAAAGGAGGAGAGATCCATGTAGATATCAAAGAAAAGTGTGGAGAGGAGCATACGAGTGATGATCGCCATAGCAATCGAAAGGAATTGTGAAAGGAAGCTGAGATTTTGTGAAGGCAACAACATAGGAGCAATTAGTGGCGAAGGTTGTGACATTGTGTAGAAAAGATAGCGCAAAAAGAGGGATGATAGAGAAAGAGATGGAGGTAGATCTCATGAAAGGAGACGAAGAGGAGGTTGCAAGGAGCAAGAAAAAGCTGCCATAGCCGAGGAAAGAAAACAGAAGGCCCGTAGTTAGAAAGGAGGCCATGGTGTAAGGAGATAAATGTGTGGAGAGGAAGAAGACGAGCTTCCATGAGAGAACGCATAAGGAGTGTGCAAAAGAAGCCATTGATCGAGCACAAGACGGTTGAAGATGGTCAAAGAGCTATAAATCTTGTGGTCACCATCGGATGAGTTGTTATAAAGCATAAGAAAGAAAGGAAAGTTTGCAAATGAGAAAATTGCAACTTGGTGTTGCGTAGGTCACGCGAATTTAGGATAAGGTCGGAAAGGAAAAATGGGAAAGAGGAAAAGCAATGCGTAGAAAGATAGACATGTGGAGAATGATGGCCCGAGGAGAAGGGCACAGATAAAGGGAAGTCAACCTTGGGAAGGATGGTCGGTGAAGGTGGGACTAACCCCACAAATAAGCGGAAGAATTGCAGTAGGAAAGCGACAAGGACGTAGAAAAGGAAGGGATGCGTTGGGATAGACCGCAAAGGTGATAAGGCGCAAGGATAAGAAGCCCATAAGTAAGAAAGTGCGCAAAAGGTAGAAACCTAATGATGAATGGACTCAATAGAAAATATGCCAAGAAATCTTTAGGTGGAGGTGGATGGACAAAGGGCAAGCTAAAATTCGTAGAATGATGGACAGAGAGAAGAGAGACATTTGAAGGAGGTGGTTGGACTATGGTGAGTTGAAGCTCACATGATTGTGAAGGCAATGTGAAAGGGTCGCAATAAGGTTGTGACAAGGGATGGGAAGAGATGCATAAAGTGCGGGAGTCGAAGGAAGGCTTGTTGGATAAGGAAGTCGGGACTATTAGCTTCGATAGCCCAAAGGGTGGTTATGTTACTCACTCAATCCACTTGAGTTGGAGCTCAAGTTTCAAGTACCTCGGACTAATGCAGATCTTGTATCACAATTTTGAATATTACAATTGCATATTGAGATCATTATTCTGAAATATTGTGTTATTTGGTGTTATATTGCTGCTCATAATCTGAATTATACTAGTAATTTCATTACAAGTGGTATCAGAGCTGCGATCTGGGCCAAAATTAGGGCAAAAACCCTATTTTTTTGTTTCTGCAATATATTTTGAACCAGAGTGAATTGGTGGGAGATATTTTTACTAGAGTTGCGAAACATTTCAAGTAAGGTTCCTGAAAATTTCAGACTTTTTGATTTATTTTTCACAAGTTATTACAAATTTAGGGTTTTTCATAAAATCGCTCCCTAGGGTGCAAATTGTGGAATTTTTTCAAGTTCTTTACATTTTCGGAAAGCTTTGAAAAAAATAGTATTAGTATCTTCTCTGTGTTTTTTCCTGTTCGGCCGAATTTGTATCGAAACCCTAAACCCTAAGGTTTGATATCATGGCGGGGCCTTCCACAAGAGCAAAAAAGAATCCGGTTACTCCGGGTAAAACCCCAGATAAAGATGAGATAGTGATTGAAGAGATGGATTCAGAAGGGGTAAATACAGATTCCTCAACACTAGGGTTTACTTCAGTTGATCATAAGGTGAGTCAACTTGAGTATGAGCTGCGAAATGTACAATCTGAGATGGCCTCTAAAGGAGACATAGCCCAAATCAATCATCGGTTGGATGATATCATGCAACATGTAAAGGGTAAACAATATGGCCCAAATCCATCCCATATCAACCAAGGAGGATCTTGGTTCAAAATCATGGACAAAGTAACCCTATTGGATCACTTTTCCATTTAATCAAAATCTAACTTATTCACAACCACGGAACATGATGCTTTGAAAGTGGATATGCGCAAATTTGATGGTAAAGATCCCCTGAATTGGATAAATCAAATGGAGAACTTCTTTGAGCTACATCAAACACCATCAGGACAAAAGGTGACATTGGCATCCTGTATCTTGAACCAGACCAATTCGTTTGGTATCGATGGTTATGTGCTCAGAGGCAGAAGAATGGTCTCGGTGTCACTTTATGCTTTTACCAAGGAGTTGCAATTGCACTATAGTTCCAGTGTTTCAGAGAACTACTTTAGTCAATTAGTAAAGTTACGACAAATAGGATCAGTCAAAGATTATGTGCATCAATTCCAAAACCTATCCTTAAGGGTGGAGAATATACCAGAAGAGAATTTGAATGACCTATTTCTTGGGGGTCTTAAGGACCACATTGAGCATGAGGTACATATGTTTAATCCACTCAAGCTTTTTGATTCTATTATCATGGCACGTCGAGCAGAGGAAAAAGTTCTTTGTAGTAGGAGGCCGCCTTTCATTAACACCAAAGACCGTAGTATCTCTTCCCCTTCATTTTCTAGGCCAATTAGACTGACTCCTCAACAAATGGAAGAAAAGAGAGCAAAAGATTATGCTTTAACTGTGATAGCAAATATGGACCGGGACACAAATGTGTTGAGAAGTTGTTCTATATTGATGGAGGTAATGAGGATGATGAGGATGCTGAAATTATAAGAGAGGTTGAGGAACTAGTAGAAGAGGAAGTAGAGGATCACCAACCTACTGATTTCTTGCCATGCATTATCAAGTATTAGTACTCCTCAAACACTCAAGGTTATTGGCTATCTCAAAAAAAAAGGTGACAAAGTGTTGATTGACTCGAGGAGTACTCATAACTTCATAAATAGTAAGTTAGCTGCCCACCTCAATTGTTTTATTTACCCAGCTCCAGAAATGCAAGTTATGATTGCGGATGGTGGGACAATCAAGTGCACAGGAAAGTGCCATAGTATCAAGCTTTCCATGGGAGACTACATGTTAGACTCACCTATGTTTGTTATTTCTATGGGAGGGGCAGATATTGTTTTGGGTGTCCAATGGCTCACAACCTTAGGTACTATAGAGATGAATTTCCAAGAATTGTTCATGTGATTTCATTCAGATGGAAGGACAATACAATTGAATGGGATGGTAGCTAAGTCTCCACAAATTATTAGCTCTCATCAGATGCAGAAGGTTCTCAAAAAAGGAGTAGATGGATTTATAGCAAAGTTATTTTCCATAGAAGTACAAAATACAGAGTCTTCAATGCCACCCGATCTTCAGAAGATTGTTGATGCTCACTCATTTGTTTTTGATGCAATTCCAAAGGGACTACCACCGATTAGGGATCATGATCATGCCATTCGGTTGATTCCAGGGAGCCAAACACCTAACATCAGACCATACATACCCATATTCCCAGAAAAGTGAGATCAAGAAAATGGTTCAGGAAATGTTGAAGGCAGGTATCATTAGGCCTAGCCAGAGTGCCTATTCTTCCCCAGTGGTCATGGTATGTAAGAAGGATGAAACATGGAGGATGTGTCTAGATTACCGAGAACTCAACAAGTATACCATCAAAGATAAGTTTCCTATTCCAGTAATTGATGATTTGAATCGCATGAATTTATTAGATTAGATTTTCGTTCGGTCCCATCAAATTAGAATAAAAGAGGAAGATGTTCATAAAACGGCTTTCAAGACTCATGAGGGCCATTATGAGTTTTGGTAATGCCTTTTGGTCTTATAAATGTGCCTTAAACCTTAAAAGCTTGATGAACATTGTTTTGAGGCCATTTTTAAGGAAATTTGTATTAGTTTTCTTTGATAACATATTGATTTACAAGAAGACATGAAGAACACTTACAACATGTAAATAAAGTGTTGGAAGTTTTGGAGAAACATACTCTCATGCAAAGCCATCGAAATGTTCTTTGGTGTACAAGAGGTAGAGTACTTGGGTCACATTGTATCCCATGAAGGTGCCAAAGTTGATCCTCGAAGATCAAAGCTATGGTGGAATGGCCAAGGCCCAAAACTCTCAAAATCTCCGTGGGTAGGACTAACGAAGTTACTACAAAAGATTTGTGCGGGGATATGGTAGAATAACAACCCCACTCCTTTGCATTGCTAAAGAAGGATGCCTTCCATTGGACAGAGACTTAGCCACTAAATCCTTTGAGTAGCTGAAGGAAGCCTTGTGCAGCACCCCAATTTTGGCTACTCCCAACTTCTCAAAAACCTTCATTGTTGAATGTGATGCTTCAGGATCAGGATTGGGAGCAGTTCTAATGCAAGAAGGAAGACCAATTGCATTTGAGAGTCGCCAATGATTTAGAGGAAAAGATCTGTTCAAACTGGTCTATGAGAAAGAAATGATGGCTATTCTTCATGCGGTCAAGCAATGGAGGCCCTATCTCATGGGTAGACACTTCAAGGTAAAAACTGATCATGATAGTCTCAAATACTTTTTGGAGCAAAGGTTATCATCTGAGGAACAACAAAAGTGGGTAACAAAATGTTGGGTTATGATTTTGAAATCATATAAAAAAGGGTAAAGAAAATGTAGTAGTTGATGCGTTGTCTAGAAGGGATACATCCACAGATGCCTTACTATGTGGAATGTCCATGTTGACGGCTGATTGGGTGGATGAAGCAAGATTAGAATGGGATCAAGACAAGGATACACAATCTCTAATACAGAATATCAAGCAAGGATCTATGACATCTAACAAATTTGAGTGGAAAGGTAATGCCCTATGGTACAAGGATAGGTTATACTTGAGTAAAGATTATGAGTTGAAGCATAAGATTCTTGCAGAGCTACATGCCTCGCCTGTTGGAGGACACTCTGGGTTTTTGAAGACATATCATAGAATAAAAAGAGAATTCTTTTGGGAAGGACTCAAGGGGATGTACAAAAGTTTGTATCAGAGTGTTTAGTGTGCCAACATAACAAAGGGGAAACAATTAAGACACCAAGTCTGTTGCAACCCTTACCGATTCCTAGCCAAAGATGGGAGGAGGTCTCCATGGATTTCATCACCGGATTGCCTTGTTCAGAGGGTAAGAATGTTATTTTCGTGATTGTGGATAGGCTCACAAAATATGCCCATTTTTGTGCCCTAACACATCCATTCGCAACTAAATACGATCGCAGCTATATTTTTTTAGAGACTGTTCAAAGGCTACATGGAACCCCAAAAATAATTGTAAGTGATCGTGATCTTATTTTCACAAGTAATTTTTGGACGGAATTATTTTCATGTTTGGGTACTCAGCTAGCTCATAGTTCATCTTATCATCCTCAAACTGATGGGCAAACGGAAGTGGTCAACAAATGCTTAGAGGGGTATCTATGTTGTTTTGTATCAGATAAGCAGGAAAGATGGATTAAATGGCTACCACTTGCAGAATGGTGGTATAACACATCTTTTCATACCTCTTCTCAAATGACCCCATTTTTAGCATTATATGGTTACCATCCACCTTCTATCACTTCCTCCTTGAGGGTGCAAACTAAGGTCAGAGATGTTGAGGAACACATTCAACATCAACAATAAGTTTTGGCTAGTTTGAAGGAGAATTTAGCATTAGCACAAAACAGGATGAAACAACAAGCAGATCAACATCGTAGTGAAAGACATTTTGAAATTGGTGACTGGGTTTTTGTATGTCTCTAGCCTTACAAACAGATGTCTCTAAAGCAACAGAAAAAGGACAACAAACTTGCTCCTAAATACTATGGCCCTTATCAGGTTCTACAGAAAATTGGTAAGTGTTGCTTATAAACTAGAGTTGCCTCCATCTTCACACATACACCCAGTATTCCATGTTTCATGCCTGAAGAAGGTTATTGGACAGAAATTTGAAGCCCAGACAGAGTTACCAGAACTTGACGAGGAAGGAAGAATCATTTTGGAGCCAAAGAAGATTCTGTAAACACGTACTAAGAGGCTGAGAACTAGAGACATTAAGGAATATTTGATCAAGTGGAAGAATCTGAGCATAGAAGATGCCACCTGGGAGGATGAAGGTTTTCTGCAGCAACATCCAGGATTATTCAACGTTGAGGACAACATTGGTTTGAAGGGGAAGGGCATGCTACGCCCTTAACCTATTGCTTGTATTAGGATATGAGTAGCCGACTTGTGGCTTACCATATCATTTTATTATATCATTTATACTTTCTCATGCTTAATAGGTCAGCTTGGGTGATGGCCATAACAAGCCTGGGTGATGGCCATAACATATGAATAGTATATATAGAGGATTGTAGGTAGTAGTTCATTATCATTTGAGCATTTGAGTCTTATTATATGGTTTGGAGGTTGCCCCCTCGAAGTGGTGAAGCTATTACAATTGCATATTGAGATCATTATTCTGAAATATTGTGTTATTTGGTGTTATATTGCTGCTCATAATTTGAATTATACTAGTAATTTCATTACAGGTAA
Source organism: Taxus wallichiana var. yunnanensis (assembly GCA_018340775.1). Lineage (NCBI taxonomy): Eukaryota > Viridiplantae > Streptophyta > Pinopsida > Cupressales > Taxaceae > Taxus > Taxus wallichiana. The sequence continues at coordinate 659,735,558 of CM031238.1, read as the reverse complement.
TATGCGCGGAAGAGGCCATATGGGCACACGAGTGAATGGTACAAAGTGTGGAAGTAAACTTTGTCGGAAGGTAAGGTGTAGTGCGCGATAAGGATCTAACACTTTGGCTAACTCCTTCAAGTTGGCTAACTTATCTTCCAGCTCTCCACTCGAAACTTATAAATAGTCGATTCTACTCTTTATAACCGAGCAACTTTCCCAACGAGATTCGTTCCCACTCATTTCAATTTGAAATTAGCTCATCTATTCTACGAGTTGTCGCTCCATCCATTTGTTTGATCCTTACAACTTATTAGGGTAAGGTGTAGTGTGCGATAAGGTTCGACACGGAGTTGATTTAATGACCACAAATCTGATTGTAGATCAAATAGGATAAGGTGTAGTGCGCAATAAGGATCTAACACGGGTTGATTTAATGACCGTCAAATCTGATTGTAGATCAAATAAGTTGTAAGGATCAAACAAATGGACAGAGCGACAATGTTAGGAATTAGTGAACAAATATGCGGAAACAATTCCTCAAATCACAAAGCAAAGAGGAAACTATTTAATATAAATTATACTTGTAGAAATATAACAACATAAATAAATTATGCATAAGAGAAGAAAAACAATATTTAACGTGGTTCACCCAATGTGGGCTATGTCCACCAAGAACTTGATCAGATTTATTACAAACCACCTCTCTCTCAATACAATACCCAGATCTGTTTTGGAGCTATGCTCAACAAAACTCTCTTGAATTCACACATTTTCAATGCCATATCTCCCCCATCAAAGATATATTTATAGGAAATTACTAAAGTAGTTTTACAAAACCATGGTCTAAAACTATGGGCCAAAAACCATGGGCCAAAACCATGAATAGTAAAACCATTTTTTTCTCATGTATAGTCTTCAACTCTTCCACACATGAAAACAGGCTCCACAACCTAACAATCTCCCACTTTGAGACTAGTTTTCCTCTAAGCAAGCTTCTTAACCCTTCACTGTCATCTGTGAAGGCCAACCAAAGCTGAACACAATTTTAGTTTTTCCCTTGTGACCACCTTGGTCATCATGTCTGCAGGATTCTGACTAGTATGAATCTTCTCCAACTTCAACTTCTCTTCCTCCAAAGTTGTCCTGATGAAATGGTACCTTAGCTGTATATGCTTCGTCCTAGAGTGGAAAGCAAAGTTCTTAGCTAGGTGTATAGCACTCTGACTATCACTATGCAGTTTTCCTTCCTCCTGCTTATGCCCCAACTCCTCAAGCAATTGTTGTAACCAAATCATTTATTTGCTTGCCTCTGTGGCAGCAACATACTCAGCCTCCATGGTTGACAAAGCCACCAGCTTCTGTAGTCATGAAATCCAACTTACTGTTGTCCCACCTACAGTGTAAACATAACCTGTCGTGCTCCTCCTGTTGTCTACATCTCCAGCCATATCTGAATCTACATAACCACACAAAGTGGTGTTTGATCCACTGTAGCACAAAATCGTCCCCATGGTCCCTCTCAACATCAAGGATCCACTTTACTATCTGTCGATGATCTCTACCGGATAACTCATAAATCTACTCACCGCTCCCACTGCATGGGAAATATCAGGCCTGGTGCACACCATGGCATACATCAAACTACCAACCGTTAATGAGTAAGGTACCTTGGATATCTGGTTTCTCTCCTGCTTTGTCTTGGGACACTGCTCCTTTGATAACTTGAAATGGCATGCCAAAGGAGTCTCAACCGGTTTAGCATCCTCGCATATTAAACCTCTCCAAGACCTTCTTAATGTACTCTTCCGAGGTAAAGTCAGCTTTCGTTCCTTCTATCCCGAGATATCCTCATACCAAGGATTTGTTTGGCTGCCCCAAATCCTTCATAGAAAGGATTCACTTATGCCGCTTGAGTACCTTTATTTCTTGCATGTTCTCTCTCGGGTCGGTTTAGTGGGCTCACATCGACTCCGTATTGAGACTGACCACCACTTAGACCGCTCGGAGCGGACTTGCCTGCTTTGCTCTCTCCAGGAGGTTGAAACCGAAGAACACTTCATTTTCAGATGTCCTGTTTACTATGAGATTCGTGGGCGATTCCATTGCCTGTTCCGCGAGCTTCCTTCCTTCACAACTTTCTTCAGATACTATGATCAGAGATGTCTTGCCCTCTACCTTCAGGAGGCCATCAGGCTCCGGGACAGGCTCCTCCATCCTCCCCCGACGGATGGCTACTAGGCTGATCACTTCCTTCTTCCCGTTGCTCTCTCCGGTGAGGGGTGCTAAGCGGCATTTGGTCACGTGTTTGGACCCTCAGCCTAGGTCCGTCCGGTCCCGTGACTCCGTTCCTTCCACCCGTGGCTCCTTATCTCAGGCATGTCCCATGGCACCTCCACATGGACAGCGATCCACCGGGCCTACTTTGAGGCACCGCCTTCCTCCCGGTCGTCAGCTCCCCAGGCATTCCACAGTCTCTGCTTCTTGTCGTCGGCACACTGCGAGTTACTCCCATCCGGCCTCAAGTGTTAGGTGATGTTGTTGGGGATGTTGCTCCTTCCGCTCCCTCCCCACACTGTCATCTCTCTCTTCTTCATTTCTGGCCTCTCGGCCTCTGTTGTTTCCTTCTCTCATTGTATTTCGGGTGACCCGTTTGGGTCGAGTCTTGTTGGGTTTGTTTGCTTTGTAATCTTCGGTCCCATGACCTACTTTTGTGGTCATGTGCTTTGGATATTAATAACATTATCTTATTTTATCTTCCACCGTAACCAACATGTCATTCCATAGTCTCTGCTTCTTGTCGTCGGCGCACTGCGAGTTACTCCCATCCGGCCTCAAGTGTTAGGTGATGTTGTTGGGGATGTTGCTCCTTCTTCCGCTCCCTCCCCACACTGTCATCTCTCTCTTCTTCATTTCTGGCCTCTCGGCCTCTGTTGTTTCCTTCTCTCATTGTATTTCGAGTGACCCGTTTGGGTCGTCTTGTTGGGTTTGTTTGCTTTGTAATCTTCGGTCCCATTGACCTACTTTTGTGGTCATGTGTTGGACATTAATAACATTATCTTATTTTATTTTCCTGCTGACCAACATGTCATTCCACGAGTCTCGCTTCTTGTCGTCGACGCACTGCGAGTTACTCCCATCCGGCCTCAAGTGTTAGGTGATGTTGTTGGGGATGTTGCTCCTTCTTCCACTCCCTCCCCACACTGTCATCTCTCTCTTCTTCATTTCTGGCCTCTCGGCCTCTGTTGTTTCCTTCTCCTCCTCTCCTTCTCTCATTGTATTTCGGGTGACCCGTTTGGGTCCTCTTGCTGGGTTTGTTTGCTTTGTACTCTTCAGTCCCATTGACCTACTTTTGTGGTCATGTGTTGGACATTAATAACATTATCTTATCTTATCTTCCTGCAACCAACATGTCATTCCACAGTCTCTGCTTGTTGTCGGCGCATCTGCAGTTACTCCCATCGGCCTCAAGTGTTAGGTGATGTTGTTGGGGATGTTGCTCCTTCTTCCGCTCCTCCCCCTTTGTCATCTCTCTCTTCTTCATTTCTCGGTCTCTCGACCTCTGTTGTTTCCTTCTCCTCCTCTCCTTCTCTCATTGTATTTCGGGTGACCCGTTTGGGTCGTCTTGTTGGGTTTGTTTGCTTTGTAATCTTGATCCCATTGACCTACTTTGTGGTCATGTGTTGGACATTAATAATATTATCTTATTTTATCTTCCTACTGACCAACATGTCATCCACATCTGAGACACAAGATAATATAAGCTCTTATCCTCAAATTTCTTTGTATACACGCGGTGGTCGAATGACATCTAATAGAACCTTGCTCCATCATGAAGCTATCAAATTTCTTATACCATTGTCGTGGATCTTGTTTCAAGCCATACAAGCTCTTTTTTAGTTTGCACGCCATCTCCTCTTTTAGCCCTCAAGATGCTACATATATAGATCCTCCTCCTGCGCATATATAGATGTTTCAAATTTCCTTGTATACATGATAGTCGAGAATGACATCTAATATAACCTTGCTCCATCATGAAGCTATTAAATTTCTTATACCATTGTGGAGCTTGTTTCAAGCCATACAGTTCTTTTTTTTTTGCACGCCATCTTCTTCTTTTTTAGCCCTCTGAGATCTTTGCATCTATAGATCCTCCTCCAAATCACCATGGAGAAATGCAGTCTTTACATCAAGCTACTCTAAGTGTAAATGTTCTGCTGCTGACTATTCCAAGAATAGTTCTAATAAAAGTCATTTTTACTACAGGAGAAAAAATCTCATCAAAATCTATACCTTTTATACATGCAAACCCCTTGACCACCAACCGGGCCTTGTATCTTTTCTTGCCTCTTTCCTCTTTAACTCTGAAAACCCACTTGTTTTGTAATGCTCTTTTGCCTTCGAGTAACTTCACCAAATCCCATGTTTGGTTCTCCATGAAAGCTTGATGCTCCTCATCCATGGCTTACTCCCATTTCTTCTGGCATCTACTGCATTGCTTCATCATAGCTCTCTAACTCTCCACCATGCTGTGAGTAATAAATAATAAAGAGAAGGAGAAAAACGTTCGGAGTTCTCTTCTTACCCTAGAAGACCTCCTCAATATAGGAGTTTGGGGTTCTGTTGAGAGAGGTTCTAAACTAATTCATGTGTCACTTTCCTATTCGGAAGATCCTCTACCACTTTGCATATTCTTTCTTGGATTCTTCCTGTTTTCCAACAACTTCTACTTAAACATGACTTTCTCATTAAAGACCACATCCCTAGATCGAATGATTTTCTTGTCCTTAATACTCCAACATTTATATCCAAATTCATCACCACCATAACCAATGAAAGTACATTTTTCTTATTTAGCCTCTAGCTTGGTTCTATCATCCTTGTCTATATGGACAAACACCTCACATCCAAAGACTCTAAGAAATGAATAATCAACTTTCTTACCATACCAAGCCTCCTCAAGTATGCCTCCATCCAAGGCACTTGAGGGTCCTCTGTTTATCAAGTACAATTGTGCTCACCGCTTCTGCCCAAAAAGAAAGAGGCAGTCTGCATGTAACCTCATGCTCCTAGCACATTCCATTATTGTTCATCCTTTTTGACACCCCATTTCATTTGTGGAGTTCTGGAACCATTTTTTGCCTACGAATTCCATTCTTAGAACAATAATCATCAAATTCATTGTTGCATGATAATCCCCTCTATTATTTGACTGAGACATTTTAGCTTAAGACCTGTTTCATTCTCTACTAAGGCTTTCCATTTAACAAAAGTGTCAAATACATTAGATTTGTTTCTAATACAATAAACCCAAACTTTCCTTGTTGCATCATCAATAAAAGTAACATAATAACATGAACCCCAAGAGATGATACGAGCTGCCCCCACATCGAATGTACCAACTCTAACTTACTCTCTTTCTTTGTAGGTCCAACCTTGAGAAACCTTACTCGCTGCTCGCATATATGAGTCCTCACAAAACTCCAAACTTGTTTACTGTATATATGGGCAAATCCTTCTTTATGATCTCCATGCCCTTACGACTCATATGACCGAGCCTATAGTGCCTCAAATGTTGTATATACTTTGAAACCACAAGATTACAAACATTAGTGCTATAAGTGGTTAAATACAAGGTTCCAATCTTCTTACCTCTTGCCACCACAAGAGCACCCTTGGTAACCTTCCAAGAGTCTGCTTTGTAAATATCACAGTACAATCATCACTTCCCAACTGGCCCGCCGATATCAAATTTCGTTTTAAAGTAGGCACATGTCGACATCCTTAATAGCCATGTATTCCCATTTTGCATCTTAACCCGAACAAAACATTTTCCAACTATACTGCAAGGCTCATCATCACCAAGAAAAACATGTCCAAAATCCCCTTGAACATGATCAACAAAATAATGCATATGTGGAGTAGCATGGAAAGAAGCCCCTGAATCTAAAACCCAATATTCAACAATATTATGCAAAGAAAGAATCAAAGCATCTTGACATACATTACCCATTGCCACATTTGTCTCCTTGTTTTCTTCTTGTTGTTTCTTCTTGTCCCTGAAGCTCCCAACAGTCCTTTGCATGCCCTGACTTTCCACAATGCCAACATACTATCTTGCTTTTGGATTTTGATCTTTCCCGATCATTTGATTTTCACGGCTTCCTCTATTCTTTTGTCTCCCTCTAGTTTCCACTGTCAAAGCATTCCCTGAAGTAGAAGATTCCCGGAGTTTTTCTTCGCATTTCCTCACTTAGAATCACCCCTACAACATCCTCAAACTTCAACTTTGAGTTAGCTGGAACCGAGTTGCTTACCGCCATTACCAGGCTATTCCAACTCTCAAGTAAAGAGCACAGAATTAATAAAGCCCTAACTTCTTCATCAAATTCTATTGTAACCGAAGCTAGCATATTTACAACCGTATTAAAATCATTTAAATGATTTGCTACCGAACCATTCTCAGACATCATATTAAAAAAAAAATCATTAAAAATATCTTATTAGAGGCGAGAGGGTTTTTCATACTTCTCTAATGCATCCATCAGTTCTTTTGTAGTCTTTTCCTTTAAAACATTAAATAATACCGAAGATGCAAGACACAGCCAGATTGTCCCAAGTGTCTTCCTATCCAGCAAATCTCATTCCGCATCCATCATGCTCGAGGGTTTGTTCACCTTCTCAGACAACGAATATAAAGATCCTTCTGATAAAGGTAATCTTCCATCTGCATCTTCCAAAGACTGAAATTATGCCCGTTGAATTTATCAACCCTTGATCTTCCATCATCTGCCATAGCTCCCACTCAAGCTATAAAACTTTCCTGTGATTCAACACTTCAGCAAACTAAACCGAGGCTTTCGATACCAATGAGGAATTAGAGAACAAATATGCGGAAACAATTCCTCAAATCACAGCAGTAGGAAACTATTTAACAGAAATTATACTTGCAGAAATATAACAGCATAAATAAATAATGCACAAGAGAAGAAAAGACAATATTTAACGTGGTTCACCCAATGTGGGCTACGTCCACCAAGAACTTGCTCAGATTTATTACAAGCCACCTCTCTCTCAATACAATACCCAGATCTGTTTTGGAGCTATGCTCAACAAAACTCTCTTGAATTCACACCTGAATTCACACCTCTTCAATGCCATATCTCCCCCATCAAAGATATATTTATAGGAAATTACTAAAGTAGTTTTACAAAACCATGGTCCAAAACTATGGGCCAAAACCATGAATAGTAAAACCGTTTTTTCTCATGTATAGTCTTCAACTCTTCCACACATGAAAACATGCTTGCACAACCTATAAGACAACTCGGAGAATAGATGAGCTAATTTCAAATTGAAATGAGTGGGAATGAAACCCGTTGGGAAAGTTGCTCTATTATAAATAACAGAATCAGCTATTCATAGGCTGAGTGGAGAGCTGGAAGAGAAGTTATCCAACTCGAAGGAGTTAGACGAAAGAAAGAGAGTCAAGCCGAGAAAAGCACTCGGAGATAGGTACATAGGGATTACACCATAGTTTGTATGAGTCTGTGAGCTCCGTAGTCGAACCACACTTCTATTGTGGATGCCATAAGGCTTTGAGATAAATTTTAAAAATTGTTTGTGTATGGGTATTTGTTGTGTACTCCGAGAAACGGCTTGGAGTGCCTTAAAACTGCATCCGCCTACTGTCACAATGTTAGTAATATTAGCTTCACTTATTTTTGCTTTCACTATTTTTTTCATCTAGTCTTGTCACCAAAACTTTTAATATCCATCCCTGACTTAATATATAAATCTTCTCTGGATCTTAGATGATTTTATAAAGCTTTTAGAAATAGGTATCCATGTTTTTGGGTATTGTTTTTTTTCTGATCTTTCATTGATAACACATAAAACTCAAATATTTTATATAAATCCCGACGGTCACATAAATGGAAAATCTCATTAACTGTACATTGTTCCAATGTATCCTTTAAAACTGTTCTTAAAGATTTCATATACACAGTTATGTAATTTATTTAAATTGAACTGTGTAAATCATTTTGAGCAGCAAAACTCATAGAGCCAAGGGCATGAGAGCGGGGCATCTAATAGTTTCTTTTAATTGATTTTTTTACGCCGAAGGCATATATCTATGAGATCAGCCCGGCTGAATCTGACAAAAGTCAGATAATGGAGGGACCATATTGCAGTAGGACATGCGTTGAAAATTGCATGCTACAGGGCGAGCCACAAATGTTTCTTTTAAGTTTTTGTTAATTTTTTCTTTACAGATCATGTCGTGCATTATACGATTTACCATTGAATGATCAATTTTTCATATGATTATTATTTGGGGGTCGAAGTCTCCGTTTCTATACTCCCAGCCTGTGCCTGTTTCCTGTCAGAGACAATTGAACCCGCTTCAGATAAGCCTACGGTTACAGGCCTTCTTTATGCTTTTCTGCAGAGTGCAACGGTACACTGCATCCTTTTTTTCCTGGGTGTGTTGTGGGGATTCGAACCCTGGATTTGTCTATTGTGTAATATTCTTTTGATCCCCTACAAGGTCCTGTTGAAGGTGAAGCCATCTTTTATGGGGCTTGAGGTAACCATGGTAAGCTTGACTTAACCCCAGTTGACTGATGCCCTTGATTTTTCATTTGTGCCCTTTTACATCTGGGTGTTTTTGTTTTTGGGTGTGTGAAACGGGCTGATGGGATTTGTAGTTGTAGCCTGTGGTTTGTTCTGGCCCGCCGAGTTTTTTTTTTTCAAGCCTGCGAACTCAAGATTTCAGATTTTGGTATTTAATAATAATAGATCTGTGGTTTGATATATTTTGGGATAAGGTAAGTGGATTTTTTGTGGCTTTGCATTAATTATTCAAAATTTGGTGTCTTTTTATTGACTGATTGGCTTAACATCAACCTGGACACCATTAGCTATGAAAAATTTCTGGTAGCTATATGGTGGAATTGAATTAAAGTCATTGCTCTTTGGGAAGCTTGTGCAATTCTTTTTTGAACCCCTTCTATTTGTGGTTCATTTTGGGCAGCTTTTCTTATTTGTTGTAGTGACCGAGTAGAGTTACGCCGCGCCGTTTTGTACGTGTAATGTGATTGCTGACCAGAATGACTCCTAGTGTTGTCCTTCGACCTCCTGAAGTCGGTGAAGTGCTCTATCCCTGATCTTCTAAAGTCAATTTAGTGTCTGCATGCCTCAATTTTTGCAAGCAATACTATATTGTATCATACTATGCTTTATTTTTTAATTTACCTTAGTTTTTGTGATTATGGCATAAGCCAATTTATTGTCCTTAGGAATTCAAGCAAATGCAATGCTCTATTACCAACAATAACACAATATTCTATTTGCTGCTTCTGGAATGTTTTATATTGTGTTTGGCAATACCTCTGTGCTGATATTCAATCTGATAGGGAAAAGCTAGAACCTTTTTCTGAGTATGCATAGGCGAGACTATTAAGAAATGCTAAAAGGGATTCAAATGCAACATTTCTATGAAATTTCTTTATCATGTAGTAGTGATAATACAAAGCCATACACAAATTCTTGTTTTGGCTTTCATTTGTTAAAACACGATTGTTGTGTAGGAGAAATCCATTTAGTTTTGCTCCTTCTATGATTGCAACCAGCCCAAATAAATACACACACTCAAAGCTCCATCGGGCGGGATTACATTTTATATAGATTACAAAAATTAGGTAAATGTGAGAACATTATTTAATGGCATTGGCAGGTGTACTTGGCGTTGGTGGGCACTTGCGTGAAAGACATGGATGAATTTTTTAATTATTTGACCATGTATAATTACCGTGAATGGCCGTCTATGTCCGTGGAAATTTATTATTAATATAAATTCATATTATTATAATAAACTTTTATAATATTAATTTCATATTGATTTATTATAATTAATTAAACTAATTTATAATTAATATTATATAATAAACTTATTATAATATAAATTATAATCACCATCAAAGATTAGATGTAACCCATGAATGAAGGACATAGGATCCATTTCTTCCCTAGCCACAAATAAGGAACATGGTATGTTGTATTCATGAGGTTGGGTTCCAAACCCAAAACCTATTGGATTTTTCCTATTTTTATTTTGACCCCTTTAAGAACAAATTGGACTCATGAAAAATGCAAATGAGATGGAGACGATAATAAGGATCGCAGTAAAAAAGGCAAATTCCATTTTATGTCTATGGTTATTGATGGAAAACTCTGTCTAGAATGTTGATGAGGTAAACCCTAACCATTACCCTTATAGCTAGAGAGATTCCCTGATCATAAATGTGCATAAAATCGCAACCCTTGGATGTCAGGTCTATTACACATATCCCCATCTCTAAAGTCTCCCATGAAATGCACTTGACTTTCCCTGTCCTTGGACTCCTCATCCCTCTACCCCTTCTCCATCAAATTTCAACCTCTTTTACAATTTCAGTCCCTCCATTTTCACTTCTTCCATTCATACCCTTTGGCATTTCCATCGTACATTTCACATACGATTGCTAGTCATAACAAAATTAAGACCAAGGTTTTTCATGAAACGGAAAAATAATGAGACAGTATTTGTTTATATAGAGGACAAACTTTTACCCCAACTGCTGCAAAGAATACTTTATGATTAGAATTAAATATTTCTTCATATTCATTTCGGCATTTGTACATAATTGACACATTCACAATTGCATCTCATAGAGTTCGTCTTATTGCCCCGGCAAAAAAATTAACAATATAATTTGAACGAATCAACATTCTCCTTTTCATTTATATTTCATTTTCTCTTTTAAGTTTTATAACTTTTTCACTTCTGCGCCCCTTATTCCACTCCCAATTATATTAGAGTCAGCTCCATTTTCGAAAGCAAAGTATTTTCTCCATTTCATAGGTTTTTGTTTAGTTGTTTTTGAAAAATAAACAGTACATACTTTTGAAACCTTGAAATCTTTAATACAACACCTGTTCCATCTCCATTTTTAAATAAAATATAGCAGGAATCAAATTAAAAACATGTGGTAGATTTGACTTGCTCTGCAGAGATAGCACTTGCACAGCAGAAGGTTGAGTTTGCTCGGCTTAAAGATCACATATATTTGTAAGGTTGAATGGTCAACTAATTAATGAAAAAGTTCTTAAAAAATAGTAAATAGTTTATTGGTTGGCTGACCATTCAACCTTGTAAACGTAAATGATAGATAAGTTCTTGAGGCAAAACCTCCTCAAACAAACCATGACAATGAAAATTCAAACTGCTGCCACCAGGTACAACTTTTGAATGAAGAAATTGATTGCACTTTCCTGATCATTTTATTTTGCTTAGATGATTCATTTGAAATCTGGGAAGACACATTCAAACACTGGTCTTTCTTTCTCCGCATTGATTTGACATTACTGATTCCATTTCAACACAACGCAAATCACTGTATATAGAAATGAGCAACACCAGCCTCTAACAGATTAAAAGAAAATAACAGATTCGGATGATATAATTATTAGCAGGAGTTTTGGCGAGAGTGTGACCAAGTCAGTTTACCATTGAAAATAAGCAAGAAAATAAGAATAAGTAGTGTCATTATCCTAGAGAAAGTGCTCCACTATTCTCATGTTCCATTAATTCGTCTCTAAGCTCAGAATAATTTCTTTTCTACAGGTATTTCCCGGGAGTTGCTTAATTTCAGAATATTAACCGTTGTGTAGTTAGACGTCATCTCAGAAATACCTTTGAAGCTAACAATTTCAACGAAATGGAGGAAACAGGATGCCGTTATGCTTGTATATAGCCTCTTGTTTGATTGATGTGTAAGATACCTGCAATTTCAACTTAATTATGCATGTCAATTTAAAATTTGTTGATGGCTTGCTCTTTTATGTTTAAATTGCAGTATTTCTTTCCAATCATATTTATGTGTTGCCATTCTCTATTCGTCATACAAGTGCAAAAGCTAGTATGTATAAACACAACTATAAATAAGTCCACATCCATAGTATGTATAAAGACAACTATAAATACAATGTAAGTAATTTCTTTATCATGGAAGAATCTATTTATCACATATGTTTGTAAAATTGAATGGCCAACTAATTAATGAGATATTTATTATTTTTTGGAGTGTTTTTAATTAGTTAGTTGACCTATTCAACTTTCAAACCTATGTAATATTTAAGCTGAGCGAACGCAACCATCTACATTTCTTTACTCTGCAATCACCACCTTATGGTCATGCCCCACTCTCGATCTTGTATATAAGCATGTCATTGTCATTCCCTACTCATCTGTTATAATTGAAATAGATTGATGATAAGATCTTTACATCATTAAAAAATTGAAACGTACAACATTGATAAACTATAGATTGTATAAGAGAAATGTTAAAAAGTTAAACATCTATCAGACTCCTCAAAAACACTTCCCAATTTAAAGTTGGTTTAAATTATTAATGATATTGTAACCTAGATGTGTAGATTTTAAATTTTAATATAACATTCATATTTAATTGTTTGATTGATTGTATTATTTTTCATTTAGTTTTATAATTATGTTGAGAGGCTTTACTATAATGGTAGTTAGGGTTGTAATGGCATGTGTGTTTCACTTGTATTCTATAAATTAAATTTGATGTCCACTTGATCTGTCATGCGACAATTAATCCTTAAAGTTGACGCGTCTATTTGACTATCACTTAAATGTTTTATATAAGTTAGATAGGCATCTCAAGATTGATACATCTCGACATATTTTAGATAGATGTATTTAAGATATCTATATTATTTTTAGTTATATTTTTAACATGATTCTTTTTTGTGTCTATGTTAAATATGTAACTTATAATTTGAATGCCTTTGTTCTAAGCTTTTTGTTTGAATATGTGTGCACCAAATTCTAAGTTATTGTGTGTTTGTGTCATATTGTATGCTATGAATAATATTATGTATGTTTTTGTCATTGAATAATTGTTTATATGTTGGATTTTTGTGCAATTTTTGTGTGTTATAAATGCTCTTTATGTGTGTAAGAGTACATGCAAGGTTTAAATTTGACAGCCATTTATGTATGTCGAACAATTATGAAGTGATTGTAATGTCTTAATATATTAATATTGTTCTTCAAAATGTACAAACCAATATTAAATAATACGTATGATAAAAATATAGATAAATGTGGTAATTGTTTGAGGCTAGGCCATATAACCAAAAAATGTTCTCAAAAACAAAACAGTCCACCAATTAAAAAAAGGCAGAGAATCAAATATGACAAAGGAAGGCTTCAATTCGGATGCGTCGGGACCTCCACGTTCAACAAGTTTGATAGACTTTTGGATCTTCACCCAAATAGTGGATTGATTCTTCTTGAGACCCCCTTTAAGGTTGGTTTAATCCTCCCTCCTCCGAAGTGGACAAGTTGGGAGATAATATGAAGCCAATCGAGGTAGATGATGCAACCACAAAAAAAGAAAATTGGTTTGGAGGATTTGGCTTTGAAACAGTTCATCTGTTGAGGAAGAGGAACTTGGATGGGGATTCTAACAAGAATGACAGAGACATACATAATCTTCAACGAGTTCTCGGTTGGAGAAGGGGAAGGGAATAGTGAAAGGCCATTTCATAAAGACTTGGAGAAGTAGTATTGAATCTCCGAAGTAAGAAGAGTTTATAGAGATCCCTATATGAGCTCTTGTGAAGGAGATTTATTCAACGTTGAATCATAAGGAAAATCGTAGGGTAAACTACCTTTGATTGGGAGAGAGGTAGTTTACCCTATTTGAGTTTACACTTGGTCTAATAGAAGTCTAGGGGATGCTCTTATTCAAAGTAAAATAGGATCGTTGTTTGTTGTCCGTTGATTGGTTTCATGCTCGGAGGTGTTTGTTTTCTTCTACCAAGAATCGGGTTTGATCATAGCCCCATTCTCGCTTAAGATGCAACAGAGGAAGCCAAATTCAAAACTCCATTTAGATTTGAGTTAATGTAGAGCAGAACTTGGACTTAGAAAAGGAAATCTTTGTTTGGTGGAAAATTGATTTTTGAGGGACATCTATGTATGGGTTAGTAGAAAACTTATGTCACAACACAACTTAAAAAGTGGAACAAGAAAGTTTTTTGCAATATATCTAAGCAAAAGAACAGAATCTCGAAGGAGCTGGGAATATTGGAGGATCAAATTCAAAGAGAAGGCTTGAACCAAACTATTTTTTTTGGTAAAGAAATGAGGCTTTTAAATGAATTCCATTCTAACTTGTCCCAAGGAAGAAATATTTTAGAAGCGGAATTCTAGAGCCTTATGGGGACCTAAACACTAACTTCTTCCACAATTCCGAAGTGTATTGAAGGAGCAAGAACAAAATATTAAAAATTCGCCAAACAAATGGTTCCAAGCAATAAGACCTATTATTCATTAGAGTTGAGGCAATCAACCACTTCATATATCTCTTATCGCCCTTTGGACCCCGTCTCGAAGGCTTAGAAGAGACTATGTTGGCCCCCATCCTATTCCTTGTTTGCCAACAATATAACTAGGACTTAGTGGCTTTACCCTTAAAGGAAAAGGTTAGATTTGCAGTCTTCTCTATGGAGATAACAAACGCTCTAGGACTAGATGATTTAAGTGCCCACCTTTCGGTAGTTCTTGGAAATAGTCAAGAAGGATGTGGTCGAAGTGCTAAGGGTTCTTTTATGAAATCAACACTTTTATGGTGCTAATCCCAAAGAAACATGGTGCCACAAAATTTAGGAATTCCATACTTATTAGCCTATTCAACACGCTCTACAAAATCTTTTCTAAGATTTTGGTAGTTTAGATGCTGACCTCTATTGCAGTAAAATTATCTCGAGACCAAGAAGGAATTTTTGTTCATGGTAGATAGGTTATTGATGAGATCCTTATTGTGCACAAGGTTATCCACTCCATGGATAAAAGTAAAAAAATTAGAACGATAGTCAACATTAATATGAATAAGGTTTATGATAGGGTGTCTTGGTCCTTTTTGGACAAAATGCTTATGATCTAGGAACATTCAAAGTTCAAAGTAATCATGCACAAATTTTGGCTAAGTATGGTCGTGGGTGAAGTTAGATAGTGCATAGGAAGTAGGAAGAAATACAAACAAAATAAGAGGAAGATTGCACAAAAGTGCACAAGCACTTTACGCAATGAAAATCGATGAGAGTGTAGTGTGTGTGGAATGCGCAATAAAAATAGGTGTGCGATATGTAATGTCCCCTTCTCAAAGCTAGTTCGATATGAATATACTAGGCCCATTTTTACTTCTCGTTGGTGTAAAGGAAAAAGCAAGGGAAATACTTTAATGTTGTAATTGTAAGTTGTTATTTTTAGCCTTGTACTATTTTTGTAAAAACAACTTTCTAATTATAACATTAGAAAGTGAAGTTGGTCAAAAAGTGCAAACATTAATTTAAAAATAAAAGTGGAGTTAAAAGAGGAGCATAATACCAATTCAATTATAAAAAGGAGTTTTATGGGTGGTAAAAAGCATCACTTGTCATATGAATTCATTTCTATTTGGAGATTGGAGCTTGTGCTTGCAATTTTCAGCCATTGAGGATGAAAACCTCCTCAAGTATCCTATTGGGAGCGAAAAGCCTCAATAGAATTCGAGAATTGAGGACGAAAAACCTCAAACTTTACATTGGTGATTTCATTCGAAAGGTCATATTCGGGTTGCAATTTAGAATTTCAGTGCTAGTGCACAATTTTCAATTAGGGCTTTAAGGGCATATCAAAATTTCAAATTTTTGGGTGTGGAGCAACCGCACGTTTTAGTGTTTTGTTGTGTTGTAGTGTTTTGGATCAGATCTAGGGCATTTTTAGCTTGGGCAACCCACCTGAGAACTTAAGTGATCCACTTTGGCATCAATTTCAACTATTTTCAAGGGTTTCTTTGGAGCTAGGGTTTGTTCAACCTTGATTCTGCTTGAGGGCATTCATTGTTGCATTTATTTCAATTACAAATTATCTTAACGATCAGCTGTAATTTACCCTATTTTCAATCACAAGATTGATAAAATAAATTTAGGTGTTTGGGGAGAAAATTATTTCTCTGTTCCTTAATGTTTTAAAAATATTCCTAAGTGTTTTGACCCTTCTTCCGGGTACTTTTATAATTGAGTATTTGAAGAGTAATTGAAGAAATCAATTATTTTGTATGTTGTACTAAGTGTTTGTAGACCAAAATCAAGTAGTTGCCCTAATTTGGGGTAATTTTTTTGTTATCATTTAAATTTCTAGATTTTGTACTTTGTTGTCATAAATTTGAGTTATTTTTCATTAGGGTTTTGTGCGATTCATAGAAAATTCAGATCTCATCATGAAAGGGGCATTACGGTAGTATCATAGCATCGTTCTTGTAGCCTATGTGAGGGAAAATTCAAATCTGCATGAACACTAGTGAGAAAGAGTTTAAGTCTATCAAAGAACCCTAGTAAAGAACATGGAAGATAAGGATCAAAGACCTCCACCTTCGATGAAATTAACCATTTGCAAGAGATGTTGTTGCGGAACTAAAGAGACATGGAGCAAAGCTTTTAAAGGACCATGAGGGCTTCAATGTTGGAGTTGATTCAAGCTATCCAAGGTGCTCCAAAATTCAGAAAGAGCCAAGGTGATGGCAGCTCTTCTGGAAATCAAAGGAATTCCATTCATTCTCCCACAAGAACCTTCCATGCCAAGTTTTTGCAAAGGGAAGAGAAGGAACAATTGGAAGAGGGGCGACAAATTGGTGTTGATGATATAGATCGATTATATGTGGAGTACCAAGCTTTGAGGTCAACCACACACTAAGAAATTCAAGACCATGTTAGTTGCCAACTGCATAAAGGTCCTAGTCTCACACCCTAGCGTCAGAGTTCATCATGGGGGTAGAAATCAATGAAAAGAGAGATGGATGACCAAAATCATGGAGTTTGATGTAACCATAAAGGCCATAAAATTGGTGAGAGGTAGAGCACTATGTGAGCAGCTTGCCTTAGATGCTCGGGATAATCAAGAAGCTTCTTTCTTCACGGAGGAAGAACAAGAACAAACCATAGAGGATCTCGCAAGATTTTGAAGGCCCTCAACTAGAAAGTCTACGGCATATTACAAATCCGTGGGATAGTGGAGGCTGCATAATACGAGAAGATTCACGAAATAATGAAAACCCATGCAATATAGTGCACTGCGAGATAAAGGAGCTCAACACTGGCAGCAACATATGGATCGACAATATGGTAACCTTTCTAGCAATTGTGACTATCCTCCTTGGTTGAGCAAGGTAAAAAGAAGACACATCAGGTTACAATCAATTCCTTATGTATTAATCAATGGAATTCCCCTCAAAAGGAATCTAGATGGTTTCCTACTAAGATGTATTTAAGGAGAGTAAGTAGACAAAATCTTAGCGAGTTTTATGATGGTTTCTCTTGTGGACACTCCTCATCTAAGGCCACAATAATGAAAATCATTAGAGCAAGATGCTTTTGGCCCACATTATTTGTAGATGTACATCAATGGGTCAAAAATGTAGAGAATGTGCCTTCTTCACGGGTAAAAAGAGATGGTGTCTCTTCACCTTCATCTTATTTAGGCAGATGAACCATTTTCTCAATGGGGACTTGATTTCATAGACATGATTAATTCACCATCAAGTGTAGGTCAGAGATGGGTCTTGACAACAACATATTACTCTACCAAATGGACAAAGGCCATACCACTCAAGGAGGCTACTAAATCAGTCATCCTTGACTTTTTAGAGGACATTGCAACAAGGTTTGGGGTTCCTCAAACTATTATTTTTAATAATGCTAAGGCATTCTTGGGTTCTAAGATCTTAGATTGGGATATTAGAAATGGAGTTTACTTGAAGATTTCTTCTTACCCACAAGGTAATATTTGCGTAATCAACAAGAACCCGATTAGGATCATGAAAATGATTGTGGAGGTTCATCAAAGGAAGTGGCACATGAAAGTAAGTAATGCTCTTTGGTGCGATAGAATCACTCCAAAGAAAGCAATTAGAAATTCCCATTTTAAACTTATATATGGTAGAGAATCCAGATTTCATTTTTCTTTGGAATTTCCTTTGTTAGAGTTACCCAAAAATTAGAATTTGAGGATGGATATTAAACGAAATTAGGATGGTAGAATTGGTTAAACTTGAAGAACTAATATAATCTTCCATGGTCAAGTTGGAAGAACATCAAAGATCAACCAAGTGGTGGTTTGACAAGAAAGCTAAGTGGAAAGTTTTCAAATCATGTGATCTAGTCCTCAAGTGGAACACAAATAGAGCTAAACTAGGGTGGCACTCTAAGTTTGATACACTTTGGAGTGGACCATACATCATCATTGCTTGCAAAGAATTAAAGTCTTTTGAGATTTCTAATCCTAGTAGAGAACTATTACAAATCCAATTCAATGGGATTTATCTCAAACACTCCCATTAAGTTGTCTCATTACATCTTGTAAATACTTTTGTGTTTTGTGCCATTTGAGGTCCCCTCCTTTTTTTGTGTTGATCATTGATTGAGTTCCTTTTCTCAATCCTTGTGGTGGTCATCTTTGTTTGTAATAAGTGTTGTGCACTCTCTACATGTTTCACTTGAAATATGTATGATTTTGTCTTTTTTTCATAATTTTTGGAGGTCGTTTGCGGTGTTACATGGATCATCTCAGAGTAGGTATCATGGCAGAAATTAGATAGTTGGAGCATGTTTCATGGTACAATCTTTTAGCTCCATAAGTTCATCCTCAATCAGTGTTAAGTTCATATGGATCCAGGAGACAAGATTTTTAAGGTTGAGATCAGTTTTCTTCAAGGTTATGTTTGAGTCCATGCCTAATGGATGCTTTAAAGCTATTGGTCTTCATCATCTAGTAAGAAAATGTACCATGGAGGTCACTAAATTGTTTTCCAAAATTACACTCCATGTAATTTTGAACAACTCATCAAAAGGAATTAGTCATAATTTCGCTCGGGAAAAGTTGTGGGACACTATTTCAATCTTCCAGTAGAACATAGGAATGTAATGTTATGTGGGTTCTCTAACCTACGGAACAAAGGAATGAACATCCGAGACTTAAGCGGAAATTGGCAAAGCTAGTGCTCTGCGGGATCTTTTCAACCTTTTTTAGCACTAAGGAACTTAGTCCCTTGTAGGTTAACGTCAAGTTAGAGTATCATGGAGTTGTATATCCATGGGGAGTTGGAGAAAATGGCTAAGTATGAAATCCGTGACAAAGGGAAATAAGGAAACATTTGGTGTCTCATGAAATACAAGCATAATGTCACATGACCTTGGGAACCAAATACAATTACGCAAGGGCAAAAATCCACGAGGGTCTACGAAAGGCAAAGAAATGCAAAAGCTGCAATGAGAACCACACAATTGAAAGGTTAAGAGGTCTTAACAAAATCAAATAACTACGAAAGATCTCAAAGCCACACTAGACTCCGAACTAGAGAGTTAACCACCCCAACTACCAAAATTTAATGAAGTATGGTGTCCTTTGCAAAGTCTAATGGTGTGCGATAGAATCAAGGGTTCATGTTGTAGTTGTTGGATTTCATCGAGTATCCATATTTGTACTACAAGTAAACTCTGCAAGAAATCATGACACCCATGTTTATCAACATGTTTTTAGGGGGACAAATTCTAGCTCAATGGTGCTTTCTCCTTTCTCTTTCTCTTATCCTTTTCACAAATTGTATAAATGCAAGTGCTTGCACACTTTGTAATGGTTCTTCTCCTTTTCTTCCTTAGCATATTTTCGAGCTCTTCTCTTTGAAAATAAAAACATTCATGCCTTCGACCTTTATAACTCACGAATGGAGATTTTCTTTCCTCGACTTTATATGTAAATCACAAAGAATCAACTAATACAAGTGTGGTCTCTCTTTCTCTCTCTCTCTCTCTCTTTTAAATAGTCTATGTTTGGCATGCATATCCCGCCCTCTTGTGTGTTTTATTATTTCACTTGTTTTCTTTGGAATTATGTGTATATTCATAATCTTAGTTCTGCGAACTTGCATATATATCATTTAGAGTTGGGAATTTCCACCTTCTTTTTGTGTCGTCACCGCCCTTCTAACTTAGTATTCTTATTCATTGCATCTCTCTCTCACTGGTCCCTTGGAAATATTAGTGTAGGATTAGTTGTAGAAGTAGTTTAACATTATAAGTAGGTTGTGTTCTACATGTTTTCCTAAACTCTACGAACAAGGAAGCTAACCTTCTTTGAAGGTCTCTCTCAAGTCGTAAGTTCCATACTTGGAGACAGTCTCATATTTCCTCAAAAGTTTGGATCTCCATGATTCAAAGTAGGGTGCAATTTTGAGCTCCAACAGTTGTTTCGACCACTAAAAGCTTTGGGCTAAGGAAAGGGTCAACTAACATGGTTGAATCCACTAAAACCTTCCAAGGAGAGGATCGAGCATAAATACTCATAGCAATCCTCAGTGCACCGTCCTAATGTATGATGAGAGTTTGCTAGAAACCAAACATTCTTGAACTTCGAATAAGAACAAAATTGAAATGCTTTGTGAAAGAAGAGAGAAACCAAACTTAAATAATGTTCAAACCTAGAAGTACCACTACTAGAAATAAATTGATCTAATAATGCCATATTACCCCAAAGGAGATGAAGGGGTAAAGGGCCAAAGATGTTTCCAAATTCTCTCCATTTTATATCAAACTTCCTATTGAGCACACAAGGTCATTTTTAAAATAACACTCTTTTATAAGGTGTATTTTCATAATATCTACGCACCATGGTTTGTAGGTTCTCCTTTATATTGGCTAGATCTAAACTCCTAGTATTATTCATAACTCATACCCATTTGATCAACCTTCTAAATCTATACGAAGGAGGAGTAGTAAAAGCTAAAAGAAAATCTTAAAATCCATATTATCAAAGATAAATCAAGCAAAAATCAATTTTGACAAGTAAAAAAATTCAATCACAAACAAAAAGATGTGATATAATCATTTGGCACACCCCTATCCTAATTGAAATCTCAAACTCCCTCTTTATATCCTATTTATATTTATAGGCTTGTTACTTCAATTGATTTTGTTCCTAAGCTGTCATGAACCAAATTTCCTACTACATTTATTGTTGTTGAAAACAACCTTTCTTAAATAATAATTAACTAGATTATTTGATCTTAGTGATGATTTATGGGTTTATCATTATGTGGAATGAATTTTATATGTTAAAAAATCATGGATAAATTTTAGGAAAAACATGGAAAAATACTTATCATAATCATTCTTGTAGGTTTTCTATTCCATTGCATGGCCTTTGTTGCATTTCATAGTTTTTCCTACACGTGTATTTAGCTTGCTTAGGTTTTAGTGGGATAGATGTGAGTTACACTTCCCTACTTCCTATTTATACACCTCTTGTAAAGATATTTTTCTTATGCATTTTAATACAAGCTAGCTTTTAGCTTGTGTTTGGTTCCTCTCTCTCACAACATTACTCTTATTGTGTGTTTGTATTTTGTGTGTTTGATTTTGGCCCACATTATCACATGGTATCAAAGATCATTCTAGTAATTGAATGTCATTATTTTGTTGGAATATTGAGTTTTTCAAGAAAATTTTCCATATCCTTTGAATGCTCTTCTCTTTGCATATTTAGATGATTTGGAGAATCATAAAAGAGTGAAGGAAATAGGTGGTTTTGAAAGGACAGTCTTCATTTTTACATTCTCTAGGGAAATGGATTATGACACTGAGTTTAGATCATGCCAAAACCTAAAGATTGATAATAAACTCGAGTATGCTTTGAAGAAGGGAAGATATGGTATTTTCAAGTTTTTTTGTGGTCATTCCTAGGCTATTTGGTAGTATTTTGTACCATGTCAACGTTTGAATTTTCTAGGTTTTCCGAGTTTTCTAAAAAATTAGTGGGTGTTTTCATTTCTAGTGGTCACATTCATTATTGAGGTTGGTCATTGTATTTGTCTTAGTGTGGAATTCCATAGGAAGATCGAATCATTATTTGAAATGTTTTTCTATTGAACATTCTTGGTTTCCAATCCACTAGATCCGGAAGAAAATGAAAAACATGATCTTCTATCATACATTGTACTTGGTCATGAGTTAAGGTTGTACCTCTAGTTTCTTTGTTGTTTGTACATGTAAAGTCCTTTGTATATCTTTTTAGATGGTTTTTACCACACCGGTAAGGGTTGTATATGTTATTTGATAGCACATGTTTTACGATTGTACTTGTTTGAGGTTGTTTTTACTTGTATTGTTGCTTGAGGGTTGTCGAATGTTCGAGTTAAATTAATTATACAAAGTCAATTTAAAATTATAAAATAAATGACATAAATAAAATTATTAAATACACATTACACATATTAAACACCATGTTTTACATGGAAAACATCATAAGAGGTGTAGACACCTAAATTCCTCTTTTGCAATCTTATTGCCAAACACACACAAATCACTCGCATTCTCACCAATTCCGTTATAATTAGTGATTTCCGTTTATAGCGATGGTTGATCATTTCCTCCTTGGGAGCAGGAGCCACATTATGGAGTGGTATAAAGTAAACCGAGTTCAGCGCCAGTTTGGTCTTATTCAAGGGATTCATAGTGCTGAGATGTGGTATGCCCGTAGAAACAAAGAGGTATTTCATATGAGGCCTCGGATCAAGTTGGGTCGAGCTCGTGACATCTTTTTGCAAGTGGTTTTTCAACCTTGGGTACAATGGGTACAAATAGTTGATCCCGACACTTCACAAGACTATGTCGCTTGGTATGATACAGTGTTGCCTTGGCGCTTGACCATTCCACAGGAAGTATTGGACGCATTAGCGCAAGGATTTCAAGGCCCCAATCATAGGGCCCTGGTACATGCACATGCAGATCCACAGGGAGGATCGTAGCAAGTACTAGAACAACAGCATTTTTAGTGCAGCGGTAGCTAATGGTGCGACCACGGGCATTGGGGCACCACGGATGCCCCTTCAAGTTCCATTACGGGCACTTGTGCAGGCACCTCCATCACCCCTTCACGTGAGTCCACCACACAGTCCACTAAGAGATGGAGGAGATGGCATGGGTGGAGAGCAAATGGAGGAGGGCATGCGGTTGGTGGGGAGTGTAGTTACCTTGCTAAAGAACAATTACAGCAGTACTAGCCTCTACAACTTCAAGCTATATTTGAGAGGACCGAGATGATCTTTGAGAGGGATCACTCATTAGAGCGAGACCATGCCAGAGCAAAGAGGATACGAGACCATGATAGAGCAAGACCATGTGGTTGCAGATGGATAACAACCGCCATCGAGAGAGGGACCAGGATATGCGGAGCGAGATCGGTTGTGGATACAACTAGCCACTGCGAGAGCAGAGCATGATGTGCTTTCAAAAAAGAGAGCAAACACGGACTTAAGGATTACAATAGATGATTGGGCACGGTGCCACTTTGTAGCGCTAAGGCGAGGCCACATAGTATAGGATGCGATATTATACAATTGTCTCAACCTAGCAAAGAGTTCATGAGTATAGTCGGATAATCGGTGACTTGTCTCGTGCTAGATCACATAGCTTTGAAAATCGCAATCATGACCGCGCAATCTATGTAGGGTCCTTAAGGACAACGAGGCTTGAGCACCATGGGTCGGACAACATGGCGCAACACCCTCTACATGTCCAAAGCACCTAGGAAGTGGCGCGGTGGAGGCAAACCGGAGGCAGGCTGGACGCGGGCGGGCAGAGGAGGTCAGCGGAGGGGCCGGATGATGCCCCCTCCTAACGGAATAAATGTGTGGATTGTCAAAAGTATGACAACTTGATACATGCATGCAGTGGAATCCTTACATCTTGTCACAACTCCTTGGCCGTTCTCAAAGTGGCGTCTCAATCTAATCAAGAAACTTAACCTTGTTTCTCCGGACGGTTGTAAGTTCATCATTACGCAACTAAGTACTTTACGAAGTGGGTAGAGGTTGTTCCTCTCACGTATGTTGAAGGTGCCCATATCTCTAAACACAAACTTAGGGATCTTGAGGAGCCTTTTCCCAATTACGAAGAAAAAAAGGCCGAATCGAGGACAATCATATCGAAATAAGAATGTTAACTGTGTCAAACAAAGACCATTTTGATGCCTTGATAGGTTGTGTTGATCCACTCGTTGATCAAATCAATACGATTAGAATTAAAACAAGAGAGTGCGTTGTAACGCGCGCAGGAGAAAATGAGCGGGCTCGCCTTGTTATCTCAGAACCTACTCTCCCTCCTCAAGAGAGTCATTATGATGTATTAGATCAAATAGAGAATACTACAACTAAGATTTTCAATCTTAGACCTTCTAAAGATTTCTAACATCCATAAGGATATACTTTGTAAAACCCTACAAGGATCGGGAGTATCTATTGATGCTCACCCAACGCATTTCGAGGCCATGTTAGTGCAAATCGCTCCCCGCAAGATACATAACCTTCAGTCCAACAAAATCCTTAACTAAAAATCCCTCCCATAACTTGCCCTTACATATTGAGGTAATAATTAAGTGTAAGAAGGTCAAGAGAATGTTTGTGGACGGCGGATCGGGTCTTAACATTTGTACTCTTAAACTAGTTCGTCAACTTGGCTACATAGAAAATGATTTGGAGACAAATGTCATCACCATAAAGGTGTATGACAATGAAGAAAGACAATCACTTGGAATGATCACTTTCTCATTGGAAGTTGGTCCCATAACCCATGATACAAAGTTCCATGTCTTGGACCTAGAGCTCCCTTACAACATCTTGCTTAGTCACCCATGGATTCACACCATGCAAGTCGTTTATCAACTTATCATCGGTGTCTAAAATTGTTGTATGAAGGATAGACACTTATTATACAAGGGGATAACCCTAACCATTTGCTCCTTGCAAGCATTTTGGGCTATTTTCCTACCATTTACGAGTGTCCCTCTACGGAGATTGTTGTCCCTATTCAATTGGAGGCCCTCGCTTCACGAGTGGATTTGGATACCACGACTCCCAGGACAATGATAGTGTGAGAAATATACCTCAAAATCTCCTTTTTTGCTCGTGGAAGAGGAAAGTCATCTATAACAATTGTAGAGAGTATAATTTTTCAACAAGATCTTATGGTTCAAAACATTCGCTATTAGCCCAAGCCACGAGGTAGATCATGTTATAAATTCCAATGATCAAGGTAGAATTGCCCCTTCGGCAATTTCACTTGTGTGGCTTTACTAGAAGATGAAACAATCCTCAATGATATTATATTTCATCCTCAAGATGATGAAATGTTTGTGTTACAAGTCATCTAGGTATGTTATTCCTTACATAATCATGTTTACTATGAGATATCAAGGACATGGTTGCTGCCGGCAAGAACAAGGTCCATTAGAATCTCTTCCACTACCTCATCATATAATGGGTAAATCAGGTATTGGCGTCCATTTGTATGAGTCTCACCCTTAAGATAATGAGTATGCTTCTTGAGAGTGAGGATAGTTTGTCCGAAAAAGAAAGCGAAACAAATTCACGATGTAGTCTTTACGAAGACCTCGCCTCTACGAACCTATTCTCTACTCGCCTCAACGAACCTATTCTCTAACATGGCTATCCTTACCATAACCCTTGTTACATCCGTCGTATCCCCTATGACTCAAACATTAAATCTCATCTACCCATCACTTGTGAATTGGGATCAACAACATAGCACGTAGTTATTGATGTATTTTAGAACAATGAGGCTATTGGTGAGTTCTTGGGCATCAGAGATAACATTCCAAGAAATGATCACAAGAAAGGCTTCTCAATCAGCTCAACACATGTGCGTACTTTGGAGAGGAGGTAGAATTATGTGGACACTAAGTAAAAAGTGAGCAAGGGCAAGAGTCTCTACAAAAAACCTTATGGAAAGAAAAAGGGAAGTCCTATGCCAAAACCTCTTTGAGGCACTTGTGGACAAACAAGAACAACCTATGGAAAAGATAGTGTATCCATATAAAGATGAGGACCTCCTTGAACCACCTTTGGTAGAGAGGGGATCTCAATCTCCCTCTCAATCCTACACGCATGGGGGACGAGTCAAAGCTACTAGTGGAAGATCTGATAGATGTTAACATCGGCACAAAGGAGTTACCTAGAATAGTTAAGTTGGGATTTTCACTCTTAGCTCAAGAGATGAAAACATTTACAAAATGAGGACTTTTGAGAGAGTATGTAGACATCTTCGCTTGGTCTTATGCCGACATGTCGGGCTTGATCTGCATTAGTGGTGCACAATCTTGTTGATCAAACAAAAGTTGCGGAAGATGCATCCTCTATTCACCAAAAAAACGTCACCTTCTTGGTAAAGGCAAAGCTAGAAAGGTTATTAGAAGTAGGCTTCATTAGGCCTATCAACTACTCAGAGTGGATTTCTAATGTGGTACTAGGAAAAAAGCTAGTTAGTATCAAAGTGTGTACCGATTTCAGAGATATTAACAAAGTCTATCCCAAGGAAGACTTTCCTCTCCCTAACATCGACATGATCATCGATTCTATTGTTGGTTATGAGATGATATCACTCATGGATGGCTTCTCAGGTTATAATCAGATAAAGATTGCGAGAAATCAACACAAAACAATTTTCACAACCCTATGGGGAACGTTCTGCTACCAAGTTATGTCCTTCGGCCTTAAGAATGCAGGTGATACTTATCAGTGGGAAATGATTGTAATCTTTCACGACATGATAAGCGACATCACATAAGATTACGTAGATGATATACTAGCTAAATCTAGAACTCGGGAGGAGCACCCAGAGATTTTATAGCGTATATTTCAGTGCCTAAAAGACTACAAAGTTCACCTTAACCTGAAGAAATGTGTCTTTGGTGTGCTATCTAAGAAATTACTAGGATTCATTGTGTCAAGAAGAGGAATAGAGGTGGACCCCACAAAGGTCACGACCATCACAGAGATGCCTCCTCCTAAGAATATTAGACAACTGCGTAGCTTACAAGGGAAAATTCAAGCCATCAGAAGGTTTATTTCACAGCTAGCAGACAAGTGTCATACGTTCACACATCTTCTTAAGAAAGATGTTAATTTCACCTGGGGCTAGAACAACAGCAAGTGTTTGCTTTACTAAAAGAATACTTGGCTAAACCCCTCATTCTCATGCCGCCCATGGCAGAGAACCCTTGTTGCTTTACATCTATGCTACACATTTTGCAATTGGGGCATTGTTGGCCCCGTATGATAAAGAGTAGAGAGAAAAGGTTGTATATTACTTGAGCATAACATTGATAGCATACGAGCTCAATTGTCCATAGATCGAGAAGGTTTTCCTAGCAGTGGTGTTTTCTTTCCAAAAGCTACGTCACTATATGCTCAACAATAAAATCAAGCTTATTTCAAATATCGGTCCTTTAAATTACTTGCTGTCAAAACCCACCTTAACTGGAAAGATGGCTAATTGGATCATCTTATTAAGCAACTTCGACATTAAGTATGTGCATCAAAAGTCTGTAAAAGAACAAGTTCTAGTAGAAGCCGCTCTACTGTGCAGTGCGAACCCTTGAACTTATGTTGGAGCTACCAGATGCATCCATCATGTACCTTGAGGAATCTATTGTTTGGAAACTATACTTTGATGGCTCCTTTACCTTTCATGGTTCAAGTGTTAGAGTTGTGTTAATCACTCCTACAAGAGACTTGATTCCCCAAGCCTTCGACTTGGATTCCCTGCACAAATAATATAGCGGAGTATGAAGCTCTCATCGCAGGGATGAAACTAGCTATCAAATGGGATATCAGACAAGTTAATTGCATTGGTGATTCAATGCTTATTATCAAACAAGTCACAGATGAATACAAGGTCAAGGATGAAAAGCTACTTCCATATAAAAGAATGGTCGATTCCTTGAAGGAGTTCTTCGAGCAGTAAAAAATTTGAACAAATACCAAGAGCACATAACAGAGCAGGTGATGTTATGGCTATAATAGGATCCATGTTGAGTATTCCACTAGGGAACAATGATATGTCATTCTTTGTAGAAAATCTAAGAATGTCGGCATATGACATACCAAATTCCTATATGGTGTGCAATGTTGTTGGTCTCTTTTCCTTGTGGTACGCTGAAATCTTTAATTACCTCCATGATGGAACCTTTCCCACTAATATTTCTTGTGTTGAAAAATGCACCCTCATCCAACGTATAGCCCGTTATACCCTTTTTGGGGCACCCTCCTCCGCCGAGGCTACTAGGATAATTGGTTGCGATGTTTAAGTTGGACGAGATCTATCCAAGCAATTAAAGAGGTGCACGAAGGCATCTGTGGGGCTCATACTAATGGGATCGTACTTTACAAAGAAAATACTCAGGGTAGACTACTTTTGGCCTACCATGGAGCATGACTATCATCGTCAACATGTGAATAAATGTGTGGATTTTCAAAAGTACGACAACTTAATACATGCATTGGCGCGATCGCTTGCTGACTATCACAACCCCTTGGTCGTTCTCAAAGTGGGGTCTCGATCTAATAGGGAAACTTAACCCTATCTCTTCAGACGGTCATAAATTCATCATTACTACAACTGAGTACTTTATGAAGTGGGTAGAGGTTGTTCCTCTCACCTATGTTGAAGGTGTCTAGATCTCTAAATTTATCATGAACCATATCATTTGTCGATACGGTATCCCTTCGTATATTATCATTGATAATGGTAAGCCATTTAAGAATAAAACAATGAAAGCACTCTGCAAATGCTTTCAAATCTCCCTTAAGTTCTCAACCCCTATTACCCTCAAGGTAATGGGCAAGTTGAGGCTTCTAATAAAACCCTAATTCTACCCTAAAATGCATACATTTTAATCAAAATTAAATGTTATTAATTAACGAGGGTAAGAGATTAGTGTTTTGTACCCATGGGCCATCCGTTGAAGTCTCTGGTACTCTCTCATGCGATCCACATGATGTTTTCGGTTCCGTACCCTCACCATCTTCTCACGTAGTTCAGAGTTCCAAATCAACCATAAAAAGGTAAGTGAATATGTTAAATGAATTGGTCGCAACATCTTATATACACATTTTTAACCTCTCACGACATGTTTCTCACCCCCGAGGCACCCTGAAACCGTCATGGTTCTTCTAATTACTTTCAATACTGGCCATGATGATTATTTTTAATAAATAATTATTTTTGCGCCCGTTTTATTGCCCTGGAGCATGTTTTTGCATCCCGACCCCCTTTTCTACTACCCGGGGCATATTTTTGCCTCGTGGTCACTTTTGACGTCTCATGACTACATCATTTCCTCTACACTATTTTCTTCCTAAAAATCAAAAAATTAAAACAATGTAAAAATTTTGAAAAATCCAAAAAAATGGTAAAATCATTAAAAATCCAAAAAATTACAAAAATTCAAAAATTGGTAAACGACATGCAACGCTGTGATTAAAGCTGTATCATCATTGCATCATCCTCGAACATCGAAATTGGTCCTACAAAACCATCTTTCTAACATTCTTGTTTGTTCTTGTCTCAAATGACTTGCAGATCATCGTGATCTACCTCCATTAACAAAAGTTAGGCTGCATGTTATGTCGGTACTCTCGTGTAAAGGTGAGTTGCCAAAGACTCGTGTAATAGTGCACGAAATCTTTTCCATGGGACTACTCGTGTCCTTCGTTATTCCCCTCGCATGTATCCTTTCTTGGGGCACCAATTTTAACCCTTGTCGTTACAACACGAACATTTGAGAACCACAACTTGATAACAAAAACATTAGTTCAACTGTCTTAAACGTTGTTTGAGTACGTGTGATTATATTGGTTTCTCTGTTAGGATAGTTGGGTTACATTCTTGTATTGAGCATTTTACTTTTTGTATTGCATTGCATTTTGTATGTTGCATGGAGCTAAATATCATTTTACTTTCTCGTATTACATTGCATTTTGTATGTTGCATGGAGCTAAATATCATTTTATTTTCTCGTATTGCATTGCATAATGTATGTTGCATGGAGTTACGTATTTTTAGCAGTAAACAATTGTTAGTAATTTAGATTTTCATGTTATCTTACACTTGTTTATTTTTAATAAACGCCGATGATGTATATCTAGGGAAAAATGATACAAACAATGTTGCTTATTGAAAGGTTGGATGCAAATATTGGGCTTGTCCTATATTCTCCATTAGTCATTTCTTCTCCATTATCATTTGTTGCCATTATTAATTTTTCTTCCAAATCACCTAGGCAATAAACAACCATGTTTATCCCTATTTTTCCTTCTAAATAAACCAAGGGTTTCACGCCCATTCTATCATATTTCTTTTATTCATTTCAATTATATTTTGATCGATGATTGACTTCTTCTATCACCCCATCGACACTTAGGGGGCATCCTTCATCTTGCTAATTTTTCTTCAAAAATTTGCATGTTTATGCTTGTTTACATATAAATTCCATAAATTCCATTTTTGTAATCATATTGTCAAACGCACACAAATCTCTCTCATTCTCACCAATTCCGTTATAATTAGTGATTTCATTAATTAACTAATGTTTCTTATCACTTTGGTCAATTAACAACGCTTGGTTGGTTACCAAACCTCTTTCGCATTCAAGATGCCACTTTACAACAAATCATAAGTCAAAATCTTCTTCAAAACAAACAATTAGCGATTATTAGCTAATTAAGCCTATTTTGCCCTTATTTTGGTCAATATACCTTAATATTGGCTTAAACCCCTCTTCCAACCACTCAAAATCACCCCACTTTCCTCCACAACGTCTCAACAAGCTTCAAAAGTTTATCCTAGCCTCCTAGTTGACCCTAAGTGGTTGATTAAGGCTCCCACATCTTAATCACTTGTTAATTCACTAATTGTGATTAACAATGCCTAATCATGATTAGAAATTCTAATCTAATTTGAGGCTTTTAGTCCCACATGCACCAAAATACAAGTTTCTCCCAAAAGGAAAACTATAAAAAGAGTTCACCTCTTACCTTAATACTTTACACCATGCTTTGATTTGCATCTCATATAATAAATATGATATATAGTCAAGTTCAATCCTTGCATAAAGTCTTCAACAAGGTTAGTAGATGAATATCTAAATCGACTTAACAAGTCATCTAGAGAGGTCATTTCACCATTGTTTTGAGTAGCAATCATAGCAATTTGATTGTCTCGCTTAGGTCTATTTATGTCCATGTTAGGTAATTGAGCATAGTAGTAGACATGTTTAGTTAGATTTTGAATTGTATTCATGTTAATTAAGCATTCATTTAAGTTTCTATCTTAATGTTACATTCCTAGACTTAGAGCCTTGACTAGAGGTGGCAATGGTGTTAGCCTTCCTTAGTCATGCAATTTGCTTTATAAAGTTTGGGGTGCTTTCAAGAGGTAAAAACCACGAGAATAGAATTTTTCATTAATTGAGAAACTTAAGCTTCACTTTGTCCAAGTAAACCACCCTCTCCATCTCACTTCTCTCTAATTTACATGATTTCAATTTTTTCAATTGATTGGTTTTTACCGGCCTTGAGTGCCCATTATAAGTGTAGTGACCAGTTGTGACTTCCCGTGAAGCACCCCTTCACATTAATTGATTTTAAATCAATTAAACCATAAATTATAGTTTATATTAATTAAATAAAAATATTTTATAAAATTATAAACTAAAGTTTATAACTTATACTTAATATTATAATTAAATATAAATAAGAACAATAATAGGTATCTAAACCCTACTTTAATATTAATGTTCTAACTCCCTCTTAATATTGAGTGGAGTTTATATGCCAACATTACATGTTTATACAACATGATTTTCAATCCTTAAACCACGATGAGAGTTTAGGTTAACATATCACTTTTGAAGGATTTATACACTTTCATCATGTTAAACTTACCTTTTTGTACAAAAGGATTTGGAATCCATAAATCAGAAGTGATGATTTAGGTTAAACATGATTTATAAGACTACATCTCAGTTTCTCATAGAAAATATATGTAAGAACCTTAGGATCATTTTATAAAGTAAAGACATCCTTTACAAAATGATGTTTTATTCTTGGACTACTGAGTAAACTTAGAATGATAAGTTTACTTAGATCATAAAATATATTTTACAATGTTTTTATGGAGAATAAGTATAGAGGTGAAAAATAAAACACAAGGTTGGTTGTTATGAGGTAGCATTGTCATGTGCACTCCTCTTAATGGAAACTCGAAAGGTCAAGCATTGCACAAAACTTACAAAATTTCACGACACATAATGGCATCGTGAATATATATATGTGGGCACTAACTTGATCTTCAATATGACAATTATTAGATATCTATATCACCACAGAGTACTTTCTCTCAAATGAAATGCATATGAATCTCTTTGTGCTTTGTTCTCTAGTGGTTAAATGGATTATTATCTAGAAGCGATACAACTCGACTATCACATAATAGAAGATTATTTCCTTTAACTTCCATATGAATTTATTCCAACGACTTATTTAGCCACATGATTTTTTATTGCTTCGTATTGCACTTCTATATTCTACCTCGGTAGAAAAGATGGAGACTGTTGGTTGTTTCTTGTTACTCCAAGTAATGGCACTTGTACCAAACTTGAACACATATCTAGCCATAGATTTTTATCTAGTATCGAGAATCAAATATCCATATAAACAAGCATTATCAGAAAAAATGTAATGTAAACCAAAATTAATTGTTCCTTTAATATATCTTAATATTCTTTTATCTAACTTTCAATGATCCTACTATGGTTCATGCATGAATCTATATGCGATATCTACTATATATGCAATATCAGGTCTAGTGATTGTTAGATTAAACTACCTACAAATTACCTATAAAGAGTAAGGTTAGCTTTTTCACATGCAAAGTAGAGTTAGTTTTTTCACATGCAAGTTTAGGATCAAGTTTACAACCAACTTCAATAGGAAAAGCAATGATTTACAATCCACCATATTAAATCTTTTAAGTAAATTAACAACATATTGTGATTGAGATACAACAATAGAATGTTTATCTTGAAAAATAGTCATGCCTAAAAATGATGTAATAATCCTAAATCAGTCATTTCAAAGTATTGTTTCAATTTAGCTTTAATTTTAAAAATTAAACTATTTGAATTGTTAGTAATAAGAAAATCATCAACATATAATACAATAAGAATAATCTGATTATTTTCAATTTTAACAAAGAGATCATTATCAGATGAACAATTAGTGAAATCAATATCTTTGAAAAAATTGTTTATTTTTGCATACCAAGCTCTAGGAGCTTGTTTTAAGCCATATAGAGATTTTTTTCAATTTACAAACAAAGATTTCTTTTCTAGGTTCTTCAAAACCTTTAGGTTGTGTCATGTAAATTTATTCTTTTAAATCACCATTCAGGAAGGCATTCTTAACATCCATCGGTGGATTTCCCAACCATATTGAGCAACTAAGGTAATGAGATTCCTAATGTAACACCCACAAAATCAAAAACACAATTACAACAATAAAAATACCAAAATAATTTTATTTTATTTTCATTGCTTGATACACGATATCACATAGGATCACTTTTGATAGTCATCGTAAAAGGCATTAGTACCAATATGGACCCACACGTAGCACAAGATGAGAATTGATTGGCTTCACAAGGAAAGATGACACACATAACCAAGTCTATATGAGAGGCTTACAGGGAGAGGTCATCAATGCAACTACCCTTTATCCCTCCAAGAAAGGATCCTAGCTAGCCTTTGGTTCCTCCAAAGTATACACACCACATCAACTTCGACACACCCCCTTATTCTTCCATTATAACACACTCTTATCCCTCCATTAAGACTAGCCACAAATCCCTTTATTTCCTCCTAAACAAACACACACATTTCCCTTATTCCTCCCTTCACTAACTACACCTTATTCCTCCAATACACAATGATGAAACCTCACCCCAACAAGAAGACAACAAAATCACATTGATGCACTTAATAACTAGATTTCCAAAATGACAAAGTACAATGATCCATCTACAATATGAATGTACCAAGGCGCACTTTCCATGACACAACACTTACATGCTTACATAATTATTCCTTCATGTTTCAATAAGTAAACGTAAGGGTTTGAAGACACTTAACATGTGAACATACATTTTCATTTTTGTTTTAGACTAAATTTCTTTTATATCATTTAACATTCAACTTTAAGTGATTTCATTGACTTAGGTTCATTTACCTTATTGCAATTAATTGTATAATTTGTTTATTAATAAAGACATTTATATACACACGAGAAGCTACTAGTTCTTGTTCCTAGGGTTCATTTCTAAAGGGCGTGTTTACTTAGTTTTGCATCATACCTTCATTATCCAATAGGATTAGTCTAAGAACAAGAGGGAAAAATCTATCATTTTAAGGGTTAAGGTTCACGGTTCTTTTTTTGTTATTTATACTTTAATCATTGATTAGGTTCATATTAATTTTTACATGACATGATCTTATTTCTCACAACATAAGAAGGCTCAAACAAGTTACAAGGAGGATCAAATTTCACTTTTCTCTTGGGACAACATCTCATGAACACACTTCCATAGACTAAGCATTAGTTACAATTTTGTTATTTTCTACATTTATATCTTAATATCGTATTACAGTAAGCCAAGTTGATAACTAAAAATAGGAATGGAATTCATCCATAACCCCAAACCTCAAATTGTCTTTCAAAGGAAACTCGATCTTGACACCTAAAACCCCTCATTCTACTCATGTGTCGCCCAAAAGGGTTTTGCATTAGATTAAAGCTAGTTTCCCATATAGTACTATCTTCAAGGAGTGCATTCACCTTGCTACACACACAATTACCATACCAAGTGGGAAAGCCACATTCTTAAGACAATGTTTAACTATTGTCGTTCCTATCGGATGGGTTTACGATAATGTTGTTAAGCGTTTATGATGATAATTTCAAACTTAGACTCTTATTTCCTTAAGCTAGAACGTGTCAGTGTCGATCAGTATAATAATTTAGGTTCACCTTAAAGTTTTAGTTTTCTATGTATGAAGGATCACACGAAAAGGGTAGTCATACAAGGGTTTTATACTAAGGTTGATTGTTTTATTTAGATTTATTTCCTACAATTTCAAGGTAAATAGCATAACACACCAGATATTTAATCATTAATTTCACAGTGAAATGCATTATATAATGTCAAATTTATTTTCAGTTAGCATAAACATCCAACCTTTTACGGGACATAATCCACGAATCAATTTACACCATAATTAAATGCCCATTTCCCAAACACCCCAAAACAATAAGTCATACTCATTACAAATTCAATAATAAACATTTTGATATATAACAATATTGTTGATATAACTTATACAATTACATTTTTCCAAATAACAGCTATTATGAAATTACTAGTACAGTACACTCTTTATGTCTTGGTACTCTGCAACCACCGCATGGTCAACACAAATGTTGGCATGACATCCACCTAAATCTAGCATAATTAACGTTTTTAAGTTTTTCATTCACATAATTAGAATACTTCACACACAACCATAGAGGGTTAGAGATATATAATCATTTCATTACACTTCATTTCTTAACTAAGGGAGGAGAAAGAAAGAGAGAAAGAGAGAGAGGAGAGAGAAAACACTATTTTTTCAAAAATCAAATTTCTCAAAACAAGCCACAAAATAGAGTTTCATACAGTTATTTATAAGTGTCAATAAGTTTTCTCATCAATTTATTGACTTGACGAGGGTCTTACGACCTTCTTTTACATTTTCCTACTAGTTGC
Organism: Taxus wallichiana var. yunnanensis; assembly: GCA_018340775.1. Taxonomy (NCBI): domain Eukaryota; kingdom Viridiplantae; phylum Streptophyta; class Pinopsida; order Cupressales; family Taxaceae; genus Taxus; species Taxus wallichiana. Next base: position 659,699,756 of record CM031238.1, on the reverse strand, counting down.
AAAAACGTCTAATTTTAGCTCGAAGGCTAAGAAACCGCATTCAAAAACTAACTTTTGATGGCAAACGCACAATGGGAAAAGTTCTTACACTTTCTCTTATATTGAGAATTCATAGGAGTCTTACGAAACATGGAACCAAAGTGAACAAGTTTTCAAATGGCGACTAGATTTTTGGAGCCACTGTCATAATCGGACTAGTTTGACCTAGTCAAACAACCACCACAAGTCTACACTAAGGGTTGCATGCAATTATCATGTAAAAAGACTAGAGGTTTGGAAATTCGGATCTCCATCTCCTCACTCAGGGATCAAAACGGAAAGCCAAAACCAAACCCAACTTTTGAGTTTCAGCAGCTTTTCAAAACTACAAAAGAGCTAACATGGCTCCTAGAGGGGCAGCGAAAAGAGCACAAACGGTCATTCGAGGTCGATCTAAGGCTTGATGTGACACCCCACATGACAAGGAACACAAACAAAACTTGACATCTTTTTCCAGGGTTCGGAAGGATGTTTTGAGTCTCTGAAAACACATTTTACTAACTTTGCAAGGTAAACAAAATGGTTGTTTTAGTTGAAGACTCGTCTAACTCTTGCCAATACAAGTGGGCATGAACACCCCGCTTGATACTTTGGTTTAACAATGTAAAGAGGTTGTGGTTACAAGCACAATTGATGGTCAAAGTAACAATCGGTTTACGTAAGACACGAGGTAACACTTTACTGGTTTGCACTAAATTTTCATTTTAAATAACCAAAAGCAATATACTCCATGGGTTTAAATTTATATTACATTGCAAATGAAGAACTAAAAGTACAAAAGTTATGAAAGAAAAAGGTAGAAGACATGCCTGATATGGAAAATAAAACAAGTAATGTGGCTCCAAACAAGCAGAACACGCACAAGTTACATGGATGCAAAGAAGGTTCTTAAGCTCCGCCCAGGATCAACTCATGTTGCCAAATGAACCGGATTAGAGATTTTGGATCTGAGCTAGACAGGTCGAACTCAAGAGGAAGCAACATCGCCAACACACTCCTCTAAATGCCCAAGTGCACCGAAACATTCCAAGCCTTTGTGAAGACCAAAACGTTGATGCCCACGTAAATCAAAACAACCATACCACGAAAGGTTGAATCAAATCAGCAAACAAGGCCAAGTCACATGCATTAAGTAGTCAATTGACTTATTCCATCTCTCATTATCCGAGAGGTAGGGGCGCGCTGCAAATGGTTGTGGGAGGTTGGCTTTACACTTGCCTATTGCTTTTGCTGTAAAGTTTCTAAAGAATTTTCAGCCAATCCATTGTGTGCATGGACTTCAATCGTTTCTGCCCAGAAGAACACATCTCTGGGAGGCATTCTAGTAATAGGTCAAAAGCTCTTCTCTGGAGAACTTGGAGAACACATCTCTTGGAGGCACTAAACCTTGTTCCAAAGCTCCTATTTTGGTACAACTTAGGAGGAGGCTGGAAACAGTTTTGGAATTTGGCTCTGACTTTCACAATCGCATTTGCTTGAAAGTTTCTCAAGCCTAAATCATTTTGAGCAAATCCTTCAAACCACTTCAACTAGGCACGCAGTTGAGGGAGGGAAACAAGCCAGAAAGGCTCCATTGCCAAAACTCTTTACTCGGTTCTCTTATTTTGGCACAGATTGGAAGTATGTTTTCTCAGAGCTAAAACACCCTCACACTGAAACGGCTACACTCAAATCTCGACTGAAATCAATACATTCCGAGAGACCAGTTGCTCCATTGAAGAGGATGGCAGAGCCTCCATCTACCAAGCGCCCAGCCAAAAATCCACGCCAACACCTTGCTCAAAGCTCCTATCCCGAGCGCAGGTAAGGAAGAGACTGAAAAAGGTTGTGGAGCGGTTTAACACCTGTTAAAAGTAGCGCTTGAAATTTCCAAGGTCCCTTCAGTAATTTAATTTTTGTGCAGGCCTACACCCACACACCAATCCGTAAATTTTTCTCCCACCTTGCCTTAACATCTCCACCAACTTTCAAAAATTTCACTCCCACCACCTTCAACTCAACTTCCGACTAACCACGAATTTAATACAAAAATAATATATACGTTTTTTTATTTAATTTTACTTAATTTAAATTTATAAATTCCTTTGCTTTTGTTTTATTTAATTATTCGATTATGTTACTATTATTATGATTTTAATGTATATATTTTTGTTTTTTTAAACACTTTTAATTGAATACCTTTATGTAATTATATTTATTTTAGCTATTCTAAGACTGATAGCATTTTATAATGTTATCGTTTTATAGCAAGAGAAAGCTTGAAGGCGGGATTTCAAACCGTAACAACTTACAAAAGAAAATTCTCTCACCATGACACCAAGGCGGTAAGTTTGGTAATAGAGTAGTCACTTGAGATAGGACCCATACCCTCACCATCAAAAGAGACGGGCGGAGCATTACACCTAACGGTGCTCATTTTTGTAACAGTAGGCAACGGTTTCTACATAGTCAATACCTACCGAGAGTTTTTTATGTATTGCCATCATTTCCTTCTTATAGCGGGCTTCAACAAATTCTTTCCTTTCAGTTGTCGGCTCTCAAATGCTTTGGGATGTCCTTCTTGCATAAGTATTGCTCCGATCTCATTTTTGAAGCATCACATTCGACTATGAAAGTCTAAAAGAAACTGGAGTTGCCAAGACTAGAGTGGTGCACATTACCACCTTCAATTTTTCAAATTCCCTAGAAGCTTCCTCATTCCATTGAAAGGAGTCTTTCTTCAATAATTTTGTAAGTGGTGCTACTATACTTGCCATAGTTTTTTACAAATCTGCAATAATACCCTGTGAGACCTAAGAAACCTCATAATTGCTTGAGGGTTCTTGGGACTTCCCATTCCACCATGGCTTGGATCTTGTGAGGGTCCACCTTAACACCTTCATGAGAAAAATATGGCCCAAGTATTCCATATCTTGTACCCCAAAAGAACACTTTGAAGGCTTAGCATATAGTTGATGTTTCTCTAAGACTTCTAAGACTGTATTGACATGTTGTAAATGTTTCTCCCATGAGTTGTTATAGATGAGGATATCATCAAAAAATAATAAGACAAACTTCCTTAGGAATGGTCTAAATATTAAATTCATCAAACTCTAAAATGTGGAGGGAGCATTGGTAAGAAAAAGGCATCGCTAGGAATTCGTAATTCCCTTGACAAGTTCTGAAGGTTGTCTTATGAGTATCTTCTTCTTCTTTACTCTAATTTGTCGATACCCAGAATGCAAGATCTAGTTTTGTAAAATAAATTATACCATGCAACTCATCTAATAAATCATCAATGACAGGAATAGGAAACTTATCTTTGATAGTGTACTTGTTGAGCTCTCGGTAGTCTGGACACATGCACCATCTTCCATCCTTGCGGCACACCATCACCACTGGAGCAGAATAAGCACTGACTGTGACAAATAATACCCATTTCCAACATTTCCTCTACCATCTTCTCGATCTCACTCTTTTGCACATATGGGTATCTATAAGGCCTGATGTTGGGGGTTGGCTTCCTGGAATCAACTGAATGGCATGATCATGCTCTCTTTCAGAGGCAATCCTCTAGGATCCTTAAAGACAACTACATGTTGATCAATAACCTTCTGAAGATCAGGATGCACTACCTTCATTGGTGATTGAACTTCCATGGAGAACAATCGTGCTACAAAACCTTCATACCCCTTTTTAATAATCTTTTGCATTTGGTGAGAACTCACCACCTGAGGATCTTTATCCTGTAGTCCTCGAAGTTCAAACTGTTTACCCTCATAATGAAAGCGCATGAACAATTCCTAGAAATTTATCTCTATGGTGCCCAAAGTTGTGAGCCACTAAACACCTAAGACAATATCAACTCCACCCATGGGAATAGAAAACATCATAGATTCCAATGTGTAGTCACCCATCATAAGTTTGATTTTATGGAATTTACTTGAATCATTACGGTTGTTGGGTAGATGAAACAATTTAGTCTTGCTTCCAGCTTATGATTGATGAAATTATGTGTGTTCCCAAATCAATCAATATTATTTAACTTTTGCTTCTTAAGATAACCCACAACCTGAAGGGTTTGTGGAGTACTAATGCTTGATAGAGTGTGGCATGAAATAGTGGGTTGGGCATCTCCAGATTCTTCCTCTAATTTTTCCACTTCCTCGCTTGATGTTTCCTCGTATTCTTCCTCATCACCGTACCCTTCAATGTTGAACAATTTTTTCTCTGAACATTTATGATTTGGCCCATATTTGTTATCACAGTTAAAACATAACCCTTTGGCTCTTTTTTCTTCAATTTTGAGGTGTCAACCAAAGCGAGGGTACCTTGTGGAGGCAAGGTGCTACAATTTTTATGTTAGAGAAGGACTACCTTCTACTAGAAAGAAAATTTTCCTCTACCCTACGTGCCATGATAATAGAATTAGAAACCTTGAGTGGGTTAAACATGCACACCTCATGCTCAATGTGGTCCTTAAGACCCCAAGAAATAGGTCATTCAAATACTCTTTTGTAATATCCTCCACACGCAAGGAAATATTTTGGAATTGATGGACATACTCCTTAACTGAACCTGTTTGTCGTAACTTTGTTAATTGGCTGAAGTAATTATTTGAAACACTAGAACTATAGTGTAATTGAATCTCTTCAGTGAAAATAGTCCATGTAACATTTAGACCATTCTTCTGCCTTTGAGCACATAACCAACGATACCAAACAAATTGGTCAGGTTCTAGGTATAAGGAAGCCACGGTTACCTTTTGTCTTGCTGGGATCTGATGGAGATCGAAGAAATTCTCCATTTGGGTAATCCAATTGAGCGGATCCTTTCCATCAAATTTATGCATTTCCACTTTTGGAATAATGCCCCACCATTGGTGAGGAGATCCACCTGAATGAGTAAAGGAGCTTCCATGATTGGAGTGATTTGGATCTGTGTGACCATTGCTAGAGGAACCCATATGATTGGAATTGGGAGTTGTGTTTGAAATAGCACACAACAACTCCTACTTCATTGCATGAAAATCCATCTAAAGTTCACTCCTAAGGCTACCTTTAGATGAAGAAGCTCATTATTAAGGTCATCCTTACTCACCATATTATTTACCCTTTCCTGAAGTTGGATGACCACCTCAGATACTCCCAGAACCAGAAGACTCTAAATCCATATCTTCCTTATTTGGGGTCATTCTTGGAGTTTCTTGACCTTTCCCTTAGCCTCGGGTAGATCTACCAGTCATGATGTAGGGTTTGGGGCTCGGGGTAGACGAAATAGGAAAAAAATTAGGGTTTGGGGTTTCATTTTTGGCCAAATAGAGGAAATCATAAAAAATAAACCCTATCTAATTTTTGGAAAGGTTTTGAAAATATAAGAAACTTGGAAAAATTCCAAAAATTGCACCCTATGGAGCCGAATTATGAAAAAACATAAAACAACTATAACTTTTGCAAAACAAGTCAAAAATTCTTGAAATTTGGAGAGGAGCTTACTTGACTGATTTCGCCACACCACAAAAAAAAATCAGCAAAATTCGCTACCAATCTTGAGATATAGCCGAACCTTCACAATTAGGGTTTGATGTCGCATTGGCCGAGATCAGGCTCTGATACCACTTGTAATGAAATTACTTGTATAAATCTGATTATCACCAGCAATATAACACCAAATAACACAATATTGTAGATAAAATATCTCAATATGCAAGTATATTAGCTTAGCCACTTCGAGGGGGCAACCTCCAAACCATACAATAAGACTCAAATGCTCAATAAGATGATCAACTACTACCTACTAACCCATATTTATATTATTCCTATGTTATGGCCATCACCAAGGTTGACCCACTAATGATAATATAACATATATGAAAGAGATACATCATGATAAGAAGTTATGATAGCCACAAATCGACTATATAAATCTAATGTAAGATATATGATTAAGGGTGTAATAGAGTATGTATTTATTCTTTTGATTGCGATAAATTGTATGGATGATGATATATGTGATGCCACTCTTGTTTGTAAGCAACTTGTTATATGCAACAACATGTATGCAACAAAGGACTTATCCGCATGATAACTCGTCCGCAGCCTCAAAGGGAATTACCTACGGCTAAAGGACATGTCCGCAACAACTCATCCACAGCCAAAGAAGACCACCTATAACAAAGGAGCCATGATTGTGCAGATCTCTTGGAACGTGAAGGATGGCATTCCAAGTTTGTATGTGTCGCAGAAGAGGTAGTTACAAACTGGAACATGAGAGGCCGAAGATAACTCAACTCTTGATCTGATTATTTGTTGTATTCTAAACGAAGAACCTGATTGTTTAAATTCGTGATTTGAGAAATGATTGATTTAACTTATCAGTTACTTAAGTTATGTGTTTGACATGTAAGCACATGTTGATTAATTATGTTGCATGCATTAAATCTCCAAATGATCTGTTTGAGATCTTTTAAGTCATTAGAACTTCTAGTTTAACTCTTTTTCCACGCTTTGATTGTAATGAGAAAGTATAAAAGGGAAGGATTAATGTTAAATAGTTGATCTGCAAGTAGATTTAGATAGAGATTAGAGAGTAGTGGATACACATAATACGAGAGGTTACTTTGCATGCAGATGTAATGTTCATGTAAATTTAATAAAATTTTGAGTTATGTTCGATAACTTCAGGTACATGCCTTATGAGGGATTAACACCCAAGACAGGGCCCACTTGTGGTTTTTTATCCCCTTCCATAGTCCTTTACTTTGATTTATTGCATGAGTAGAATTAGCGGTGGTGTCACCCAGATTTCATCCTGAAATTTGCGACTACCCTATCCGAAAAAAAATTGTACTTTTAAAATAATGGGTCGTTTTGTGTTTTTATTGCCTGAAAGTTCTTGTATTGCGTCAAGATATTCCCAAAGAGTCATATTAGCCTTTTTCGCCAAATACCCAGATGCCCAAAATTGTTATATTTTGTTATCGGGATTTGTCTACGGGAAATTTGTATTTAATTATTTTGAGCCCCGTATGAGGCTATTTGCGCTCGTTTAACTCGTTATGATCAAATATGGCATTACTCTTATGTACTTGAGAAGGGTTTTAACTTGGAATAAGTTTTGGGCTTTATTTGTAACTTTTGGCATTTTTTCGTGTTTTTGTGTTGTCCCGTTTCGTTTTCTGTGAAATTTCTCTAGAACAATTCCTTTGTCGGGTAAGCCCAATTTTGGCCTGGAGCAGCTGGAAAACATATACGCACGTTATGCCCGGAGGAAGTCGGCATCGGAGTTATGGATCACTGGGAAAAAGTGAAGTCGTGCACGGAAAAGCCCTGCAGGGTTGGGCGCATTTTGGAAAACAAAGGATTTAAGCTGCATGATGGGAAAATACAAGCGTGCAGGCAAAGTGGAAATTTTATACCTACCTAGAAGTGTACTTTTTCTCGTGTTATAAAATTCACTTAAGCTGCAGTGGGAAAGTTAGAGGCCATGCAGGCAGGCGGGAATTTATTACCTGCCTTGCAGGGTAAAAATTCCCATGATAAAATAAAAGGAAAGTGACTTAAGTGAAATCATGGGATTTTAGTGTCTGCCTTGCAGGGTAAATAATCCCATTGTCAAAGTCAAATCACTTAAGTGGATCATGGGATTTTAGTGCCTGCCTTGCAGGGTAAAGAATCCCATTGTGAAAAATTCTTAAAAATAGAATTATATGTGCAAAAAAGTGCGCCCCCTTTGGTGAGATGATGGCAGCCTTGAAGTGATTATTTTAATTAATCTATTCTTCTAAAAAGTGCGCCCAAGCTTGGAAGAAGTCAACAAGTCAAAAGGGGAATAAAAGAAATGGATTAAATGCATTAAATTTAATTTATTTAGTGGCTGCCCCCTTCCTTTCAAAAAGTGCGCCCCATTTAGGAGATATTTAATGATTTTTAAGGCATTAAATCATTAAATTAATTTCTATTTTCAGTGGCTATGGTCAAGGCACACTGTGAAGCTTAAGTGAAGTGAAGTGTGAAGGATTAAATTGGATTAATTTAATTTATTGAATAGTTGTCCTTAAACATGTTATTTTTAAAATAGAAGAGCATGATTTTTAATTAATTAATTGCCTTTAATTGTTAGGGCAATTATTAATTATAGAATTGTGAAGGTTATATAAGCATGGGCAGCCATATGGGTGAATTATTTAATTCACAGGTAAAGAATTGCAGCCAAGAGGAAAAGTGTGCCCCCATTTGAAGAAGGATTTTGCTCAGGCAAGGTGGCAACAAAGCTTCCATATTTGGCGCATGCTTTAAAGGAGGTGGATCTTTGTATGGATAATTGTTTGCATAGGTGTTACTGAAGTGCTCGGGTGTTGTTGAAAGGATTCATGCTCTTTTATGTGCAAATTAAACACCATTTTTGGGGCAGCGGGCTTGAAAAGTACAAATTTTTACAATTAAAATCCACTATTCATGCTCCGGTGGCCATTTTTGTCTAAATAAATTGCAGGAATTCATTACGGGTGTTTCTACAAAGGAAAGGAGCTTTAATCAATGTCCAATACATTGCATATATCCTTTGAATCGAAGAATAGTCCAAATCGAACCGAGTTTTGAAGAAATCCGACCAAGTAAGAAGAAAAGAATTATTGGACAAAGATAGACAAAGCCATGGCAAATAGATGAAAAAGAAAGCACGATGGAGTCATGCATCGCTTCCAAACTTGCGCAGACATAGGAGACACGAGATCTAGGCCTAGAACCTCTTTCCGATTTGATTGATAGATCCAGCAGTGGGAAAGACTTCACTCATGCGTGTGGTTAAAAGCGGTGGAATTATTCGATTTGCGCAGCTTTTCCATGTACTGACCCATTGTCGAGTTTGTGATGGAGTGCGCTAGATCTTACCATCCTTCATCCATATCAGTGCGTGATGCTATGGGAAAGACAATAATTCATTTAGACGCAGAGTTCATAAATTATTGTTTGAAGATTCCGATGCGAAAGGTGGTGACTTCCATTAGTCTTCGGGATGTCGGTAGCAGGTGGGAGAAGCATAGAGCTGATTGTGTGAGCATAATGAATAGTCGATACATGAAGAAGCCTAGATCTCCTTCAAAGTTCCCGAGAACTCTTAGTGGTCCAATTTGGTGCGGGAGGTAGATGATGTTGTCAAATTGCTATGCAGGATGAATGGCGAGGATGAATGCTTACACTTTCATACATGGATGTATGCTTTCATCAGGACCATTGAAGTCAACAAGGTTGATTCTATAATCAATTAGTGTCGGAAATTATTAGCAACAACATTGGTGAGCAACTCCGGAACGTGAAGCAAACTTTCAACTTCAAAATGACTTCCTACTTGGTGTATGCTGCAGCTTCACAAGGCGTCTTTTCCAAGCTGGATAGATGTGGTGTTCTTTCTAAGGACCCCATTTTGAGTGCTACCCATAAACTTACTTTGTACTGCGTGCGAGAAAGATTTCAAAGTGGTCAATGATGAATTCTTCTACGATTTCATCTGCAGGCTAGACAAAGACTTGAAGGCCAACAGGGTAAGCAAGGAAGCGTGGGAAGTTGTGTCCAAGATTGGCAGTCTATTCATTCAATTTGTAGATTTCACATACCTCAGGGTTACGGGCTTTTCTGGAGAACCAATAAAGATACCGATGTATCGAATGATAGATTGATCGCCATGGAGCTGAGCAAGCAACTTGTGGAGTTACACGATCTTTAGTCAAAGCGGCACAAGTCTATGGGCTTCTTCCCAATCACTGTGGGATATTACAGCTGCATTAGCATTCATAGAGCTTGGGGATGGAGGCGCAAATGTTATCCGAGTATGAGCAAGAGTTCTTCCCTGCATGGCTGAACTTCGATCCATTTAGAGTAGCCAGGAAGACAATCTCCCAGGAGTACGCACATGTGCCTTCATTAGAAGATTTATGGATGAAGTGCAAAAATGAGTATGAGGTTAGAAAGAGAGATTTCAGCAGGCTATCAGCAAAGCAAGTGTTCGACTTTGGACTAGCGCGAGTACCTACAAGATCTTAAAGATGATGGGAATGTAGTACTTGACACTTACTATCAAATGGGAGGAGATAAAGCCATGCTGCGAGAATGACGTAGGAGGTCGCAACACAATTGAAGAAAGGTGGGGAGCTATGTTGGTGAATACTTCAAATTGGGTCTTGTGACGAAGGGATATTTCCTTAATGAAGCATTGATGAATCAAGTCACTTTGCTGCAACTTTGGCGCAGGAGATTCCCTCAAGTGGAAGCATGGAGGAGAAAGCAACGGGAAAGCCGAGAAGTTAAAAGTGCATAAAAGATCTCAATCTAAGGAGAGGATCACTTCTATGACCATGACTTTAGCTCCGGTTTCTCCAATACCCGATACTTTACCAACTATTACACGCATGACATGATGTTTCCATACCTCTATTGAATCCAGCGACATTCATTTTCCCCTCACCACTTCGTTCAATCGCTGTCCCGAATGATACGTTGAAGCTACGAGATGGCGGAATTCGAAAGGGCTTTGTCCTTAGATGATTCAGAAGATGGCATCCATAACACTGTGGCACTTTCTGATGGAGAGGATGCAGAGCGAAAGATGGTAGTACACTCAGCAACTTCAACGAATTCTCATTCTCCAAGAAGTAACTTCTCGGAATGGTTGGCTTATGATTGGTTCTAGAAGCGAGAATGGAGATGAACTTAGAGGAGCACGACTTGCAGCTACTCCAAAATCTGGGCGAGAAGAGACAGAAGGCCTAAAGTTGCCAAAGCAACTTCTAGGTTGATCATCGAGGATTCGGGAGAGAAGTTTGTTGAGATATCAATTCCGACAAAAGGAAAGATAGAGGAGGAGCTCACGGCAGAGGATGTGACAGTAACCAAAGTACCCCTCGGTCAAGCCACCACTGAAAGATTGAAGCAGGACACGCAGACATTGATGGATGCTTTATTCCTTAGGCTTGACAGTGAAAAGGCGGAGAAAGAAGAGTTGCGAAGCAAGTATCTCAATTATGTGAGATCATAGCCAAGGTTGCTAAACCTTCCATTCAGCCTATTTGAGTAGGTGAGTAATCATCTTATGCGGGAAATGGAGGGCCTTAAGCAATCAAGTAAAAGTTATTGATGAATGGAAGGATTTGTTTATTCGTCAATCGAAACTTTTGTACAACTTGGAGAAGTGTCGACCCGCTTAAAGTTTATGGATGATACAAACAAATCAGTGAAAGCAAGTGATGGCAAACATAGAAGGCATGAATACAGTTGTAGAGAGTAACCTGAGTATTTTGGCCGAGATCAACAAGCTGTCGGGAGATGTATTGATTGCGAAAGCAGTTTGTACGGATGGATCGGTTGAGAAGGGGAAGCTGCATTTAGAATTTGCAATATCTTTACGTTTGGAAATCTGCGAGTTTTTCTTTGAAAAGGATGCGAGCACTTGAGAGTAAGACATCGGACTTACTAGACAGTGTCATTTCTTTTTCACCGAGAGAGAGAGTGGACGGAAATGTTACTTCATACGTGCGGATCGTCTCAACTAAGGTGCCTAATTCCCTAGAAGGTTCTCTTCTGATGGTACAAAAGAGAATTGATAAAGCTACCAAGCCTTTCTGATGAATTCTATCAAAGCCGGTGGTGGCTGCTATGGCGGACATTGCGAGGTTTGGGCCAAGCTTGGAAGATGTGGAAGTGTGCATTAAAGTGTTGAATGAAGGGTGCGATTCGGGACAAAAAGAGGACGATTGGCTAAAATAGATGGAAAGATGTTGAATTATATGTTCGACAAGTATATCCGATATCGAGAAAAACAAGAAGAAGACATAAGCATTACAATTTGGGATGACTTTTTCTATTCTTTCTTCTTCTATTTTCTATGTTCTGGATGAAATTGTAAAACTTCTAAGTTATTGGTTTTGCAACCATTACTTAAAGTCATGTGGAACCATTCTATTAGCTAAGTGATACATGTGTCACTTAAGAAGAAGTTAGTGGAGGATGATTGTCAAATGTCATCTTTACTTGTTGTTTATGTTTTAGTTCGATTAAACTTCCCATTTGTACTTTCCCTCTTACATTATATAAGTAAGAGAAGAACCTCTGGGTTAAAAAAGGAGAATTTGTAGGCAGTAATCTTGTGTTCTAGACTTTGTGTTGGACCCCGAGAGCAACTTGGAATAAAGGAATACAAAGGAGCAAGGTTTAGGAGAACTTTGTGTCATGGTGTACTTTATTTCTTGCTTTTAATCTTAAATCTCTTAATAAAGCTGTGTTATTTTAGATGCGGATCTAGATTTGCCTTTATTTTATAATTATGTGTGTTCATATCTATTAAGTTTCTTCTATGTGCATGCAATTAGCTCTGCTATCTACTAATTGGGATGCACATCTTCCCATTTCTTCTCTGTATTTCCTTTACTTCCTTCTTCTATAAAATACTTCCTTTCTTAAACAACTTACTTACTTGCTGCGAGAACTTCTTAGTTATGGTTCATGAACTAAGTGGTTAAAGTAAAACCCTAATAGATAATAACACATTTTTATTGACAAATTTGACATGAGAGCCTCACCTAGGTTAAATGAGGAAGATTTATCTCATGATTGCCTAGGTTTTGTGTTATGCGAGAAAATCTATCCAACAATGACAATTCATTCTTTTATACGCATTACGAGTTTACATGCTTACCTTAGTCATAGTATTTATTTTGATCTGAATTTAGTTTATTTCAAGCATTGTTATTTCAGTATTGTAGTGACAAAAAATTCACTAAATCTTTGTAATTATGCATACAACACTAACATTATTGAAAGTTTACGTCCCTTGGTTTGATGATTAAATGATTGTAGATTAGTGAACAACATATTAATTGTTGCAAGTTAATTTGCACCATCATTTTAGCGTCATTTTCGGGGATAGTGCCAAGTTATAAGGTTTTTAAGAGGTTTTCATTTCTTAGAGCGAGTTTAGGTTTTAGGAAATTCACCTCCAACCAACCCCCACTAATTTCCATTGATTGAGTTGAGCTAGTTTATGCATGCACCGTCTAAGAGATGCCCATGGTATATTTTTACCTAATCCACAAGTAGCACAAATCTCTTCATATAATTTTGAGGATTCTGAAGAAGACATACTTTCCTCTATACAAGGTTTGTTGTTAGAAGGTCCCTTTCCAAGTGAAAGTTCTGAAGTTGCTCCTGATCAACCAGACATGGCAAAAGAAGTGAACCAAAATGTTGAAGATAGGGAAACTACCTTTGATTTTCCCATTTCCAACAATGATGAGGCTATTGCTTTATGAAGAATATTTCTCCCTCTGCCTTGCCTAAATTTCATGGATCCATGATTGAAGACTTGGACACCTTTTTGTTTGAGTTTTACATTCTATACAGGAGCTATGATTATACCACTGATGCACATAAACTGAAGCTATTCCCTGCTACACTCAAGGATGCAACCTTGAGATGGTTTATGGGATTAGGAAAAGATGTCATTACCACTTGGGCACATATGAAGGAGAAATTTCTCACTAAGTACCAAGACTATTGCAGGCCGAGTAGCAAAGGGGTGATGAAATCTATAACATGGCATGAGAAGGAGGATGAACCATTGGAAGACTATCTAGAAAGATTCTTATTCTGCGTTCAGAAGACAAGGCACACAAGACTACCTCTGAATCTCTCAAATTACTCTTTTTGAAGGGACTCAGTGAGGAGGACATGGATGCTCTAGATCTGATAGGAGCTAGAGACATTTCAAAAGCTACCTTTGAGGAGATTTGTGAAGCTTGCAGGAATTACTCAGAGCCACCATGAAGAGAATAAGAAATGTATGATCAAGAAGTGGATCACACTGCCAAAATAATTGGGCACATATTCAAGTCGAGAGATTGTCAACATGTTCAAGAACATGAAGCAAGAGATTGTCAATGACATGGCCACTTAGATAGATGCTCTACATGTCGAAGAAAAGGGAAGATGCGAGAGGCATCACTTACGAGTTACATGTCATGCATGCGAAGGAAGAAAGTTGACTACGAGATCTGCAAAGGATTGGCCAGCATTGCACAAGAAAGTGAGGATTCACCTAAATTTAAGATGTTGGAGAGAGAGGATGGGCAAGTTTTCTATGTTGCTCAAAGAAAACCGTGGCCGCCAAGACAAAGAGGTATGTCACAAGACTTTATGCATTATTTCATAATTGGCTAGTAATCAATATATGTAACCACCACCTTGGACTAATCTGCAACAAGGTTGGGCTCCATACCCTAGCCAATACCACCAACAATGGCAAGCTGCGATTTGTAGGCCAATGGCAACAATGGCAACAACCCCCTTAATCATGGAAACAATCTTGGAGAGGAGGTCGTGATGGAATAACCGACCTCCTAATTACCAAAAATCTTACCAACAACCTCCTTATCCACAATAGCAAGCTCTAATGCCAAACTCCCAACCTATCTCTCGGTCAAAAACAACTCAATTGCTAGATCAACCAATGCCTAACCCCAATAATAAAGTTGATCAGCCAGCTTATTCCACTGAACCAACTCAATACCCTACCTATTTCATTGATGTTAATAACATCCATCTCCACTCATGAAGAGCACTTCCTCCACCAAGTAGACCCACCATTACAGAGATTGTAAATGAACCACAGTTGTAGATTGATCATGTAGAAAGTGAAAACACGCTGCAAGCCGATCTGTAACAACACGAATAGAGTTCCAAAAGGGTAAAATACAAGCTAATGAACCACCATTTCCAAAGAGATTACAAGAAAATAATACTGACCTCAAATCGAATTTGATTCTAATTTTGTCAATCAGCTAAGAGATATTTGTGTCAAAATTCTTCTTATTCAAGCCATCAAGGATGTGCCCATCTACAACAAGTTGGTTAAAGATCTATGTATTAAAAAACCAGGTAGAAAAAGGAAGGATCCATCCATTGTATAGGTTATTGGACAACTAGTGATATCATGTTTGGGAATTCAATTTTACCAAAGTATATAGATCCAAGAAGTCCTTTGGTAAACGTTATAATCAATGGCATAATAATAAAGAACACTCTAATTGACTTGGGGGAGCCATTAATGTCATGACAAAGTAAATTATGGATGATATAAAATTGGAAGGACTAAGGTCAACCACTACAGTCTTACAACTTGCAGATAGATCAACAGTGAGACCAGAAGGAGTCCTTGAGGACATAGTTGTGGTGGTAGACTCTTGGGAATACCTGCTGACTTTATTATCTTTCGACTAAAAGCAAGTTTAGGATGATATCATATCATCCTAGGAAGACAATGGTTGGCCACTGTTGATGTATTCATAGGTTGCAGGTATGGCAACATGATTATTTCTAATGGAAGTGGTACTAAAAATTTGATGCTCTATCCTCCTGGCCAATCGTCAAGCGATGAAGATCGGAGACGATTTGGGTAGAAGAACCATAAGAAAATCAGAACTCTGTGCAATAGCTCATGATGTTGGAGAAGTATTGTACAATTGAAAGACAATAAGAAGATGGTGTTCTCTCCAATGTCTTGCAGAATAACTATGGAAGAAACGAAGGGGTGGATAAATGATTAATATGTTTAACTTGCCCCTTGAACCAAGTTCTACCGCAACAAATCACCATGAACATTCCAAGTAAGGATTGTATTCTTCATCAACTTTTTCCCATGATTGTAGATTTGAATTCGTGAGAAGCAATGTATTCTCGATGATTGATCTCTCCAAGCAAGTGGAAATAACTCCAAGAAGGCCACTTAATGTAAACAAGATGTCTAAGCATGCAACAAGAGCAATTGTTGATTTCCCTTCTGCAAAAACATAAAGTAGTGTTTGCATGGGATTATGGTGACATGCATGGAATTCATCCTAAGTTGTGCACTCATAATATTTATATAAAGGACAAGTTGTAAACCAATTAGGCAGCCATAAAGAAGAATGAACCCAACGGTGAGGAAATTGTAAAAGGAGAATTGAAGAAGTTATTGGATGTTGGATTTATATATCCAATTTCAGACAGTCAATGGGTGTCACCACTTGTCATTGTGCCAAAGAAGAATGGAAAATGGAGGATATGCGTAGATTATAGGAGCTGAATGCAGCAACAAAGAAAGATCATTTTCCACTACCTTTCATTGATCAAGTACTTGACACTTTGGCTGGTAAGAAATATTTTCTTTTCTTGATGGATATAGTGGCTATAATCAAATTCAGATTGCACCAGAGGATCAAGACAAAACTACCTTCACATGCCCATGGGGAACATTTGCATATTTAGTTCTTCCATTTGGCTTGTGCAATGCACCTGCTACATTTCAAAGGGTAGTCTTGAGCATCTTTTAGATCTAACAAATGATTGCATGGAGGTATACATGGATGATTTCACAGTACATGGCAGCACTTTTGAAGAAGCCATGAAAAATCTAGATAAAGTTTTGAAGAGATGCAAGAGCACAATCTGTCCTTAAGTAACGAAAAATGTTACATGATGATGTTATGAAGGTATAGTTTTGGGACACTATCTTTCTTTTGATGGAATTCAAGTTGACCTAGCCAAGATATTTTTTATTGTAAATCTGCCAACACCAAGGAAGCAAAAGGATGTTAGGAGCTTTCTAGGCCATGTTGGTTATTACAGGAGATTCATACAAGATTTTAGCAAGATAGCAATGCCATTGTTTATATTATTAGGAAAGGATGTTGCCTTTGAGTGGACTGAAAAATGTGAGACTACATTCCAAACTTTGAAGCAAATGTTGACTATTGCTCCTAGTATTAAGAGGACCTGATTGGAATCTACCATTCCATATCCATAATGATGCATCAGACCATGTCATTGGATTTGTATTAGGACAAAAGGATGGAGTTCGAATTATGCAATTTATTATGTTAGCAAGAACTTGCAACATGTTGAGCTCAATTACACAGTCATAGAAAAAGAGTTCTTAACAGTTGTTTATTCTATCAATCAATTCAGGCACTACATCACGAGGTTATTCATTGTTCATTCACTGCCCGATCATGTAGATTAAATATTTGATCAACAAACATGTTGTAAGCGGAAGAATAATCACATGGTTTTTACTCTTACAAGAGTTTGATGTCACAATTGTGGACAAACCTAGCAAGGACAACGTGGTAGAAAGATTTCATTTCAAGAATGGAGACTAATGATGAAGAATAGGTAGTTGATGGCTCTTTTCTTGATGAGCATTTATTTGCTATTTCTACAAAAACACCTTGGTATGCAGACATAGCCAACTATTTGGTTTCAGGTAAACACCTCCACACTACTTATACTCTAAAAAGAAATATATAGTTGAAAAGAGTGCATTTTCTTGGATAGCTAGATTTCTATTTCATATAGGACAAGATCATATCATGAGGATATGTATAGATGATGAGGAAATATATGATGTCCTTAAAGCATGCCACAGTGAACCTTGTGGAGGAAATTTTTTTTGTAAAAAGAGTAGCGAAAGTGTTAACAATTGGTTATTATTGGTCAACGTTGCATAAGTATGCAACACTATACACTAGGAGATGTGATAAGTGTCAAAGAATGGGCAAGCCCACCAAATCTGATGAAATGTCATTGCAGTCTCAGTTAGTTTTATAGCCTTTTGACAAATGGGGCTTAGACTTCATTGGCCCCATAGATCCTAAATCTTAGCAGAAGGAATACATATTAGTATGCATAGATTATCTAACTAAGTGGATAGAGGTGAAGGCACTACCAAGTCAGAAAAGTGAGAAAGTAGCCAAGTTTCTCTATGATCATATCTTCACCAAATATGGAGTTCAAGAGAGATTGTCACTGATCAAGGTACACACTTTATTGTTGATGTAATTTCTAATCTAGTGAAAGAGTATGAAATTGGGCTTAGGAAGTCTACATCATACCATCCCAATCTAATGGCCAAGTAGAAATGACAAAATAGAGAGATAGAGGCTATCTTGACAAAGACCATTGCACTTCACATAAAATATTTGGCGAGACGGACTTCCGGAGGCAACATGGGCATTTAACACAATGTGGAAGACAACAACGGCTTCACACCATTTGAACTCTTGTATGGTAAGATTGTTGTTTTACTAATTGAATTTGAGCACAAAACACTAAGGACTGCACTTGAGCTAAGCATAGATTTATCTAAGCACAAAGGCGAAAAGGATTCTCAACTCAATGAGTTGGATGAAATGAGAAGACAAGATGTGCATAACACAGAGGTAGTGCAGAAGCAAAGGATCAAATGGCATGACAAGTACATAAAAACAAGACAGTTTCAAGAAGGTGATTGGGCACTCTTATTTGACTCCAAGTACAAGGACCATATGGAAAAACTCGGGACAAGGTGGTTAGGCCCCTATGAGATTGAGAAAATATTTCCCAATGGAGCTGTAAAACTCACCACCATAGATCCTGTGAGGTTCAAGTTGTTGGTGAATATCCACGGGTTAAGATTGTAAGAAGCCAACTGAAAGAAGTACCTTCATGTAGCAGTTCAGAGGAGGACAAAACAAGATGGAAATAAGGACATCAAAGACAATCAGAAGTTGAGCCTGTTGGTTCATCTTTTGAGATTTCAGAGGATTGAGATATTTCAATGGCCTTAGTATATTTAGCTTGTTGGATACTCCAAGGACAAATAAAAGTGTTGTGATCAGCCCTCTAGGTGATCAGCAAAGCACTCTGCTAACATTTTATTTTTTAGAGTTTTTGTTTTGTAGGGTTTAATGTAAGATGATTGTAGGAGTGCATGATCTCCAGCATAAGGAGATAATGCAATGACTGGATGTTCCACTTGTAGCACCATGCAGCAAACCCTTTTTGCTTTTCCGTTTTATTGAAATCATGATTGCATGAAGAAAAATCAAAGATGTCTACATGTGTGAGAAGAAAGAAGAAGCAATTGGCACCCCAACAAATTGGTATTCACTCTTCGGGATCCATCTGGTTTTAGTAAAGGTCAGAAAATAATTCGGCATACATGTGCACACAACATAAAAGCGCATGCGTGACATAAAAGCAAGCAAGCATACGAAAGAAGGCACAAATTCAATAAGCACTCACAATCATCATTCTAAAACATGCATCGAGATAAGTGCACTCCTACCACTTTATTAAAGTATAATTAGAATAATTATTATTAATTAAGTATTTATGCCAAGTCATAATGTCTTCATTTGCATTTATAAACCACTGACCTTTATGTTATGATGTGTCCCTACACGTCATCCCATATTGTCATATCACTTTACCTTGCACACTTCATGCATCCACATCAATTAATTACCTCTCTCGTAATTGTGTTGCGTGTGCTTGTTTTGAAGTTCAAAAACAAAATACTCAAAACAATCTCACACAATTCAATTTTGCATCATTTCTCCAAAACTGTGTGATTGCATTACCAGAGCTGAGAAAACTGCATATTGAAAATAGGGGAGACTTGATATGCCATGAGTTGACAAAGCACTCTCAAATTCTCAACCAGCCACAAGTTTTACAATATTTTCAAGACAATGGATGGTTGGATTACATAAACAAGTTCTAGGGTTTTAATGAGTCAATGGTTGAAGAGTTTGCTACTACATTCAGAGATGGTGAAGCAAAGGTAAGAGGTTTATTGGTGAGAGTTAATGATAACATCTTGGTGAGGTGATGGGACTTCCTTCACAGGGTGACCCTTTCCAGAAAAAGCAAATCCGGAAGTAGCCAGATGGGAATTTGTTGATGAAGATGATGTATTCGTCAATGATAGACAAGGTATATACAGAAATTCTCTTAAACCTCTTTGGGCTGAAATTGTAAATTACATTATCAAGTATTTTACCTGCGAGGGGAGATACTCTAGGTTAAACACGAGTTCATTTTAAATTCTCAATCATCTGAAGAATAATAGACATGTCAATGTTCCCAACTTCTTGAATGAGATATTGAAAAAGATGAGTAGGGAGGCACAGAAAGGAAGGTCTGCACTATCACATCACTACCTCATCACTTTGATAATCAAACATACCCTACAGAGGGAACATCCTAAACTGAATTGGGAGGATTTTGCAAGAGCTAAGCACATTGATGAATTGTTGGGAAATAGAAGGAAGAGGAGAAGAAGTACTAGAAGTTCTTCCACACATGCAGTTGAAGCTTGCAACATCAACTTCTCACCTAAAGAAACCCCTATTTTTGAGAATTTACCATCTTCTAAAGCAAACCCTAAACCAATCTCCCTAAAAGAATTTTTATTGTTGAAACCCTCATAGATATCTCTACCCCTGAGTCATCTATATCCAAGGATAAAATAAAATCCTCAAGACCACTCCCACACCATCAAGGAGTTCTCATAGGCTAAAAACTAGAAGGCCAAAACCTCCCAGCTAACAAAATCCCAGACCATATCACTTGGCATAGTGTGATATGAAGTTGTAGAGGAGACCATTCATGCCATACCAATGGACACAGAGCAAGGAGGTGTTGATGTTGCATTTCATGAGCAACAAGGCCCTAACGAGCCCATGGAAAGTCAAGAAGAGTAAAAGGGAGAAGAAGGTGGTGGAGAAAGCATGCAAGAATGCCCCGATGAGTACATGGAGGAATGTGTAGAGAGACAGTTCATGCTAATGTAATTCATGGAGAGCATGAAGGAAAAGAAGTTGAAAAGAAAACTGAGGAGATGATTTCTGCAGTCAAAGGTCATGAGGAGAGGATGGAAGAGGAAGTTGACCAAACAATTCATTTACCAGAGGGTAATGACGAAGAAACATAACAAAATATTGGTGAACAAATTGCACATGTTGAGAATGTCATTGAACACTTGGTCCATGGTGTTGAGGAAGAGCATATTTATGTGGGGTTGAGAAAGCACGGAGGCATACCCCTATAGTTGTGGTTGATGTGGTTGAACAAGTTGCACCACCATTTTTACCACATGCTAGCATGCGGTATGAAAATGTTACCCCATTGCAACCACAAATTGTTATTCAAGAAGTTCATACAAGCCTATCAAACCAATTTGTAGAGAAATGGCAACACAAACAACATTGATTGACTAATGGTGAATCAATTTGAAACCTATATCAATAGGTTAAAAGGAAAGTATGAAAGAAAAAGAAGAACTCGTCTTCAGCACAAGCAAGAAATTGAGGCAAAAGATAAAGAAATTGCAAGGCTAAAGAAAAAGCAAGAAGAGACACTTAAAGTGGCCCATGAGATATTCAGATATAGGCCTCCTTCCAATGTCTATGTCATTTTCTTGAAAGAAAAGATGTTGCAGCTCAAACTTACTTGTATCAACTCTGATATGCCATTTGACATCAATGGAGCAAGGAACTTCTTTAGGTTGTATCTGAATAGCCCTCATGAAACTCAACTTCTACTTTGTGAACTCTACATGTATAATTATGCTCTTGAATATGATAAGGACTAGATTTCAGTCCTATATATGTTGGAGATGTTCAGTTAAAGCACTTTGTTCCTATTTTTAGAATGAGTTGGATCGAGAAAGGAAAATGGAGGACTACATGCATTTGGAGAAATTACAACCACTGATGGTCAGGGCTGAAGCTAATAACACTAAAGAAATTATAGAGAAATATGGAAAGTATATGGAAAAGAAGGAAATTAGAAAGAGGGTATGGCAAATGAGGAAAACAGCTCATGAGGAAGTTAGGGACATGATTAAAAACAATGGGAGAGAGATAGTACACGCGTGCAAGATGCACGATGGAATGAAATGACTCTAAACGAAACGGAAGGAATTAATTCATACCCCAACATAATACCAACTCTAAGAAGATTGAATGCATACATTCACATTGCCACTAGGATGTGTAGAAAAATGGTTCCCAATTGCTTATCATCCCCTAATATTCCACTTTCGATACCACATTGGTCAGGTGATCAACCATTGAATGAGATAATATAGAAAAGAGTCATGAACATGATCAAGATGAATGGAGGTTACTTCTTCATTGAACCAGGAGGGACAACTACTCCATTGGATTTCAGACGAGTATGCAGCACCATTCAGGCATAACCTAAGGAATCGAATGAGGACATTTAGGAAATTAAGCTTGGGGATGTGATGAGTTGATTAAACCATGTGTATAAACAACTCATCTTCTATATTTTGTTAATCCATTGAAGCCTTGTACTTGTATTTCCCTACTATATTGTTGAACATTATCATCATAACTGAACTTAATGGCATAATATTGATTAATATAGTTATTACTAGTTAACTTTATTTTGTGGTATTTTGAGTATGTACTTATTTTCTTGATTGCAATAAGTTGTATAGATGATGATATCTGTGATGCCACTCTTGTTTATAAGCAACATGTATACAGCAAAGGACCCATCTGCGGCAACTCATCCGACAAAGGGAATTACCTACGGACCCAAAGGACTTGTCATGATGAACCCGTCCGCAGCCAAAGAAGACCACCTACAACAAAGGAGTCATGATTGTGCAGATCTCTTGGAATGTGAAGGACAACACTCCAAGTTTGTACGTGTCGCAGAAGAAGCGATTATAAATTGGAACATGAGAACTGAAGATAACTCAACTCTTGATCTGATTATTTGTTGCAACTAAATGAAGAATTAATTGTTCAAATTCATATTTGAGAACTGATCGGTTACTTAAGTTATGTGTTTGACATCTAAACACTTGCTAATTAATTTTGTTGCATGCATCGAATCTCAAATGATTTGTTTGAGATCTTTTACCTAGTTTGTTATAACTTCTAGTGGAACTCTTCTTCCCACGCTTTGATTTTAATGAGAAAGTATAAAAGGGAAGGATTAATGTTAAAGAGTTGATCGACATGTAGATCTAGATAGAGATTAGAGAGTAGCAGATACACAGAATACAGAGGTTGCTTTTTATGCAGATGTAATGTTCATGCCAATTTAATAAAATTTTGAGCTATGTTCAGTAACTTCTAGGTACAAGCCTTAGGAGGGATTAGCACCCAAGGTAGGGCCCACTTGTGGTTTGTTATCCCCCTCCATAGTCCTTAGCTTTGATTTATTGCATGAGTAGAATCAACGGCAATTCATTCTTTTATCTACATTATGAGTTTACATGCTTACCTTAGTCATAGTATTTATTTTTCAATTTGAATTTAGTTTGTTTCAAGCATTGTTTTTTCCAGTTATTGTCGTGATGAGAAAGTCATTTCCTTACCTCCTAAATCCTTGTAACTGTGCATACAACACTGACATTATTGAGAGTTGGCGTCCCTTGGTTTGATGATTAAATGATTGTAGATTAGTGAACATATTAATTGTTGCGAGTTAATTTGCACCATCAATTGCATACGAATTAATGTAGACTAGTTGGGAAATGTTGAAAGTAAGGAGATCACAACTTTGAGTCATTACATTGTGGTTCGATCACTACAAGATAGCCACGGATAGTTATTGATGCACATCATGTCAAAGTTGCAAGAGCTACATTGGGGATAACAAATGGATTAACATGTTAGGGTCCATGTCGGGCACATTTGAGCCATTGTAGTGAATGCCTTTTTGGACTTGGTCAATTAGAATTTACATGTTTTTGGTGATTTTTGTTGTTTATGGAGGAAGGGGTGTTTCTACTAAAAGGATTACATTGAACAAGTGCAAGCAATTGATGTGGCCTAGTATCTAACTAAGTGTCAACAAGCCATTGGTCACCGATGGAAAATTTTGTATAATACCTCAACGGGGCTTGTCAATTGTCATTCCCTTGGCATAATTGCATCGAATATGGAGTGGTCTCTATTTCTCATTTTTTGTCGTTGCTTCCTATGGATGATTAGGTCAAATTTGGGGTCATGGGTAATAGTAGCTCTACTAACTCATCTATAAGTGTGCCAAAAGATGCACCACCAACCATTCTTGTCAAGTTTGACCGCAATCACCATAATTTCTACAATCTCATCCTCGTTGATGGATAAAATACAAGAGATCAAATACATATGCATGGATGGTGTTAATGATTTTAACTTGAGTCGCATGCCTTCTTTATACAAAGAATGAACAAGACCATGTCATGGATTGTAAGAGTGCATGTTATTTCTTTATAATGCCTCGATATCATTACACATGCTCTAATGGCAATAACTAGACATGCAAACCTACCACATTGGCTTGCATCTCTTAGGATTCTTTCCTAGAGCTTATAACTATACATGTGACAATCTATAGTTATCTAAACATCACATACATTTGTGAGTTGAAATATTAATCAAGCAATGAAAATTTAATACCCAAAAAGTGCTAAAAAGCAATAATTGGTCAACATTTTAACCTTGTTAACATATGTGATAGATAGGAACATCATACCAACCTTAATATGTGTTGTAGAGTGACTATCTCATTGAACTCTACCCTCGTCAACAAGAGGGGAGACTTCTTTATGTATGCCATTTGGGTTTAAATATAGTTAGGAGTTACACTCATGTAGCATTTAAGATCAAAGTGATTGATGAAACTGAAATTGTAAGTTGTATATTATAGTTTTTTTGTCAAACATAGGAATTCCTTGTAATCATACTATCAAATACCAATAATTACCTAAATTCCCTATAATGAAGTATATGATAAATTCTCTACTTTCCATTTAATAATTGCTACTATATGTAAGACGCATGAGTTTGTAATTCAAGTATCCTAATCTAGGAATCGTGAGTATGATATCCCCTTAATAGATCTTGTTTGATATTAAAGCCCTTAAGAAACAAAATACTTTCAAGTTTTCCCATATTGGTTGTGTACAAATAGGAATTACTACTTTGTTTCATTGAGGTCTTAATGCCTCAGTTTTATGTTGTTTGATGGATCTCAGATTTGATAGTTTTAAATACTTCTTGTTAGTTGTTATCCAAATTGGTCTACATAATGACCCTATCTCCTTTGAAGTATTCCCTAATTATCCAATTAGCCTACATAAAGAAATATGCTTAAGAAACTTCTTTTTTAGCTCCTTGCCACCTCTAGTTTACATATGAAGCATCCTGTCCCTTAGCCATTCATTATAAGGTCATTTATCACTTGGTAAATACCATGTACCCTTGGAGTAAAACATGCATAACCAAGGGCAACGGCGTGGTGAGTCATGCTAGTTTAGAAAGCCATAAGATCGAACTAGAACTAATATTCTGGTCTCAAATCAAAGTCCCAAAGGAATGGACCCTCTCTAAAAAAGCAATAGATAAAGATCAACCTAAGCTTGAGAATGCTACGTGAGTTCATGAATCTAAGTGGAGATAATTTTGTCTTTCAAATCTAAAAGGTCTCTCCCTGCTTTATCCAAATTTATTTCTTCTAAATATGATACCTCATATTTCTCTACGGTCGAGCCCTCTAATAATAAAGGCAAAGAACATATTTATGTATGTAGCCACAATAGTTTGATCCATGACCCAAACATTGATTATCTTTGGTGTAAGGATTGTGAACAAATTATTAAACAGAGATGTGTTCCTTCCAATGGACCCGCAATTAGTATGGCCTCTAAACAAATAGAAATTCATGTACAAAGTTCTCCTAGTCTACCTCATTTAGACAATAGTGAAATTCTCTCTTCTGATGAAAAGCAAAAATCTATAATATGGTATCAAAGAATAGTAGACAAACAAGTTGATCCTTCAAAATCTTCCAAGATGTTGAACTAGACTAACAAAGTTGTTAAAACAGTTCATGATAGGCTTAAGAACCAAGAAGCCCTGTTGACGAAATGGAGAAAAATCTTAAAGCCATAGAATTACACCGAAAGGTGATTTGCAAACCACCATTCATTTGTTAAATACCAAGGTTGATTCTTTATTCTCCTCTGTACAAAATTTTGATAAAAATATTGAATTTGTATCTAAATATGTGTCAATTTTTTTGAGATTCCTAAAGTTGTGTCCAATGAAATTGCAAATATTGTCCAACCTCTTGTCAGCCAGTCTGATGACAAAAAAAAAGAGATATCTTCAAAGATTGGAACTAGTCATAAGCTTTTGCAAAATAGCTTGCACCAATTACATGAGTCTTCTGTAGAAGTCAGCCAAAAAATAGATCATGTCCAGGAATTAGTCAAGCCAATCCCAGAGATTGTTCCTCAAGTAGAACAAATAATTGAAAATACAAAGAAACCTGAAGAAATTGTTCAGATTGGTCTAAAAAGGTTTCATGGACAGATGTTACTAAATTAGTTGATTCTCAAGGGAAACATAAGGTTGCTTTACTAGGAAGCAATACTATTGGAATGGCTACTATTACTCTTGAGGATGCATAAAGCATGATTCTTGTCGATGAGTCAACTGAAGCCTCTTCCAATGAACCACTACACCATACAAGGAATCAGCCCTTGCAACCAAATTGGTACAAGTTGGATTGCTCCACCCATAACATATCAAAGAAATGATCCATGGAATGTTAGGATGGTCCAATACACAATTGTTCATATATTGCAAGGATCCTCGAACTATTGTTGAGACTATAGCCAATGGATTTGTTGGCATTGCAAGATAATGGTGGGACTCTAACCCACAACAAGAGGCGATACTTAATGGAGGTACTATTGCTCTTTCAACTGCTCTTATTGTCAAATTCTTAGGCATTGTTAATAATGACAAGTATAAGAATACTACTATGTTTCTCAAAGCAAGAATATGTGATATGAGTAGGATAAAGGAATATCAATGCTATATGAAAAGGTTATACTATAATTTAGGAAATATAAATGATCCTACAATGAAGCTTATGTATATTGAATCTTTTCCTTCATACTTTTTATTGAATATAAGAAAGCTATGCATAAAAGGCCTCCATAACAACTAATCTTTGGAGCCATTAATCAGATAATTGATGAGATGAATGTGCTTATCTCTGTCAAGAAAAGCAAGACAAAAAGGAAGCCATAAAGGCTCAAAAGGCTTTAGGAGCTAAACTATGTCAAATAATGGATAATGATCCATTCGGGTGTAAGCCCTCTCATACTTCTCTCACAAAAAAAAACCTTGCAAAGATTGTTCATCTTTTTCAAAGGGGACGGGTAGGTACAAGTCAAATAAGAAATATTTCAAGAAACTATTTTCCTAATATTTCAAAAAAAAAAAATATCTTGGTAAGAAAAAGAAATTTGTGCCTACATGTTTTATTTGTAAAGGAAAGCATTATGTTAATGAGTGTCCTAAGAAGGATACTTGACAAGGCAAAGCAAATATCAATATGCTAGAATCTAAAGGCATAAATGATCAAGAATATTGTCTAGTCTCTGACTCAGATTATTACTCTTCAAATATATCTTATGCGTCATTTGAAGATATACAGGTTATATTATTGAACAGTCATAATCAAAATCTGATAGCACAAAATTAGAATCCGATAGCACAAAATCAAGGTATGATTCATTTCCATCATTTGTGAACATGATTGTCAACTTTCCACATCCATTTATTCCACCCTTTGCTGAAGTTTTGAAGAAACAACTTGAGCTCAGACAAAGTGAGTATGACAGTTGTCCCCCATGGGATAATGCTAAAAAGACATACATGTTTCAGAAAGATCAAGAACTAGAAGAAAAATATGATGCTCAACTTCGAGAAGAATTGGATGCATGACAAAGAGAAGAAGAAAAAAAGAAGTTAAATAATCAAAATAACAAATCCCTAGAGCATCTTCCTCGTCTTCTAAACACGTCATGCAGAGACAAATGCACCAACAAAAACCAACCATAAGAGGTCGTGGTCAAGGAAGAGGAAAAGAAAGGAATTTCCTTTTCTTATTCCCACGAAGAAGAAGGCATTGAGGAAGATTTTCAAATTGTTGATCCTGAATCGGAATTTGTTTTCCCTTGAGCAGAATACGAAGAACATGACGAAGGAACATAATAGAGTTTCTTCAAAAGGTCATAGCAAAAGCCACTGAAGAATATAAGAAGCTTCTTGAAGAAGAAGCTCAAGACCAAAAGGAGACAAGAAACAAAAAACTTCTTAGAAGAATCGATTAAGAAATTCTGCATCAAGAAGCAAAACAAGAAGTATCAATCAAGGAAATAAACACTGAAGTATGCACTATTAAATGTGCTCAAAATCCTTTTATCTCAATTAGTATATATATTCCAAATATTAAGCCATACTCCATAGATGCAATGATCAATATTGATGTGGATATAATCTTGCTTAGGACTAGAGTCATCCCTCCAGATTGTTGGATGGAAACCTATCTCAAATTAACTTTGATAAAAAAGAAGTCATATCTAGGTATACAGCCTATGTCCATGTCCAAATAGAAGGTTACCAAAGAACATTGTAGTTTTATCAACATGACATGCTCTCCTACGATTTCATGCTAGGAGTAGATACTCTTTAACAATGTGGAACATTCAGTTTAAATAAAGATTTTATATCTTTGTTCAATCCTAGTGTCCAAATCCCAAGAAAGTACTCATTCAGGACTATCATTCATTTGTGACCAAAAGAAAGAATCCAACCATGAATGGATTCATAAGTCAATAACTCTTTGTAAAGGAAATATATGTATGATATTATAGAAAAGATAAAAAAGGACTTGTGTTCTAAATTCCCCATGCTTTTGTAAACAGAAAAAAGCATTTTTATTCACTTGATTTGAGTTTGCCAAGGATGTTGATGGCAACAAGATCATCCCAAAATTCAAATCTCACCACAAAGGAATGAAACCAAGAAGATTGAAGAGAATGTCAAGAAGAAATAAAGAAACTCCTCCAAGGTGGTTTTATTCAACAATCTAATTCTCATTGGGCTTGTGCAGCATTCTACGTCAATAAGAGAAGTGAACAACTCAAATAAAAGAAAAGGCTTGTAGTTGATTATAAGCCATTAAAAAAAATATGTTCAGTTAGTACAACATCATATTCTAGCCAAGGATGTCTTTTAGCAAGAATCAAAGGGTCAAAGATCTATGACAAATTTGATCTCAAAAGTGGTTTTTGACAAATCTTTCTGAATCTTAAGGATCACTACAAGACAACATTTTTTGTACTAGTGGACAATATGAATGGAATGTACTTCCATTTGGCCTAAAGATAACACCATCAATTTTCCAAAAAGTCATGGACAATATCTTTGGTGAGTTGTTTGATATCTTGATCGTCTATATAGATGACATAAATTGATTTTTTCCAAGTCCCCTAAGGAACACATTGAGCATCTCCAAAAAATTATGATATAGTTTACCAGAAGGTTTGTGCCTATCTCCAACAAAAATGAAGGTATTTAAGGATGAAATAAATTTTATAGGTATTATTGTAAAGAATGGTTCAATTGAGATACAAGCTCATATTGTTTCAATAATCCAACAATTTCATGATCAAAAAGTGATAAATTGCGATTCTGAAAGGTTTCTTGGTGTATCAATTATGTTGTAGGATTTTACAAAGGCATTGTTGTTGATAGAATTCTTCTTAATAAGAGATTAAGAAAGAATGCTCGAATTGGATGCCTAAAATGATTCCCGAATGTCAAAATAATTAAGAGACAAGTTCAACATCTTCTCTGCTATGTCCCTACTAGGAAATGGACAAAAATTGATGAAACAGATGTCAATGAAGAATTTTGGGGTGTTGTACTAAAAGAAAGACTTGAAGATGGAAGGAAAAGATCTCCAGATATGCATCTAGATCTTTCCAAGGGTCGGAGCTAAAATGACATTCAACTCATAAAGAGATTTTAACAGCAAAGAAGGCTATTAAAGCTTTCCTTTTTTTGCAATAAGAACATTTCATCTTGAGATTTGATCTCAAGGATTTTAAAGCTCAACTAAATAATGGTGACCCCTCTGATAAGACTACTTTTAATAGATTGCAGAAATTGGGAATGTGGTTTGACAACGATGGTTATGAAGTTGAGCATATTAAGGGTAAAGATAATTATTTAGTTGACTTTGCCAACAAAGAATTAAATTATTCAAAATCTATAAATTACACTCAGGTTTCTACTGAGTTTGTTCATACCATTTGGAGCGGTGCTACTAGGGAAAGAGCCATTCAAGTGCTTAAAGAAAATGACAGAAGAATGTCTTATGAAGCTCAACAAAATCTTTTGGATCAAAGAATTATTTTTCTCACACCATATGCTATGATTGAACAATTCATCAGATTTATTGATCTAGAAGACATCAATGTTTTGTATCATACGATACAAGATCCCTTAATGGCATGCACTCTAAACTGGCCATGAAGACACTACAGAATTGTTGAACTAGAATGTCCAGAACCTCCAGTAATGGGAATTAGACTTAGACAGTTAATTCCTATTCCAGATACCATGTGGAGATTTGAAATTTCAAGAATGTGGCCAAAAGAACATTTGTTGCAAGATGATGCATTGAACAAACCGCTAAGGCCTAGAGCTTAGAATTATATTCCAAATTGTTTTAAATAGTTTCTTGCTAAGTATATGCCTACAAAGTTGCCTGATGATCCATTGTTGTAGATGCACCCTGATATTGTCAGGAATATTATAATTCAATACAAGATACCATGGTATGTGAAGGAATACTACTTCACAATTCAACAAGGTGGTGTTGATCATCATCAGCAAAACCCTGAATATCAGTTATGGAGAAAGACTTATATTTTCCATTCTGTAAATATTTCTCCTCCAGCTCTAGGAAGAATACTAACCATTCTAAATATATACCTCTATCCTACCAGATAGGCTTGAATGGGACAATCGTATGGGTTCTAACACATCAAGATGGTGGTGGGGACAAAACCAAAAAAGACATGTACGTTTGCTAAAACATACGTCTCATCTTCCTCATCAAATTTAGACACTAACAACGAGTCTTAGGTCCATTATAGTCCTTAGGAATCTTAAAAGAGAAGCTATGATGACAGGGTTGTTGTCATCTGTCTTGTTAGTCCTTTAGGAATCAAATAAAGTTTTGGCGTGACATACTTTATGTCACATTGAAGCATGGTGGACCTCCCCACTTTCTAAAGGCGTAGGATGAGTGGCGTGTACTCATCATTGTTGTCTTCCACTATCTCTTAGTGGGAATCTTTTGGTAACCAGAGTTTTCGGTTCACGATCTTTAGGTTGTCGAATGAAGAAGTCTCTCTCCTGTAAAAGGGAGTTTAGGATTCATTCACTACATCGGGTAATTAGAATAGAAAATTGTGCAAGAGTCTTCATTGTATGTTAAGTATCTTGTGAGTCTAATCCTTTTATCAAGGGTACTTTTGTCTTGATATTAGAGATGGTCTTATTGGTTATTGGATCTATGTTTATAGTATTGCAAATGTAAGTTTAATGTTTATGGAATGTTATTATGTTGTGCGATTTGAGAGTGGTATCAAAGCGATGTTCTTGTAGTACATATACTTGATCAATATAAAAGATCCTACTATTTTGCTTTAATTATCTTTTTATCGTGTATGCTTGTATATTTAAGTTTTCATTCCATCTATGAATTTGGTTCTTACATCGCAAGTCGAGCAAAGAGGCGAGCCTCCTTTGTAAGTTGCCAAGGTGAGCGCAATTTTGTTGACGCCGATATCGTAAGACCTGCCGAATCATTGCGTAAAGTACCGATAATGGAGTTTGAAGACCGCACTCAAACACAAGGCGGGAAGCTGAACAAGGCCTAGTAAGCCTATCTAATGACTTTCTAGTCAATTCTACAATAGAGGCATATAATAGGTTGGTCTTAAGCTGTAATTTTGTTATTTTATTAGTGTAAATTTGTTATTTTGTTGGGCTGATTTGGATACTCAAATTGTTTATTGTACTTTTATTTTAGATGTGAGATTTTGCATGGCAAAGTAAATTGTGCAAGACTTTATTTTCAGTTTCATAACAAATGGTTGCAATTGGGAAGGACACTATCTTGAGTATGTGGCTGCAATTGATGAGGAAAATATATTGGCGGTTTTTATCATCGGAGACAATCTTAAAGATTCATAATAAAGGAGTTACTAGGCCTTCAAATAGTTCAACGTTAAATTTTGATTTTTAATGTTAAAGGTACTTAATTTTAATTTGAAAGAAAGGTCATAAACCCAATAATAATGTAAACTTATTTTAAATGGTTGGAAATGAAGATTGTTTCCCTCGAAATACATGTGATGCATCATGTCTCATAACTATGAAACATCTCATTTATTTGTGTGAAAATAAACTTTATAAAAGAAGTATTTCTTTCCAAGCACACTATGTTTGATCAGCTTGTCCTAGAATGAAGAAAGTTTGGAAATGCTGAATTTTATTTAGCATTATTTTTATAAATTTTGTACCTAATTTATTCTTGTCAAATGAAGTACAACTATTTCTTACAACTTTTTCATCATGGAAGGGTCGGATGAATATACACACTTCAATTTGAAATTAAGATCATTCATTCAACTTTGATCACCGATTTGCACCACCATGATGGCAGCACATAACCCAATGACGTCGCTAGTAAATTGAGTTATCAAATATGTAATAGTAAACAAAAACAAGAGTAAACCATTATATAGTCCAACATATGAGATTTGCAAAATATTGCTACTACTACTCAATGAGAAATAATACGATATGGAACATGTGTACAATGTGCACCAAGACTCGAAATGAATATTCTCATTATCATAATGGGGTGAAGACACTTCCTAACTGATTTACCTAGAATAGAAAATAAGTTGATGACCATTTCACACTTGTTGTCCTCTTAGGGTTCAATAGCTTACAAAATATCATCACCAAAAACAATTACAAAATGGTTGAACTTCTACAATAGATGATTGTTCACCTACCTGTAAGTATATTGGTTCTACTTCAAATGTGTGGTACACTAACAAATGTAGAAGGATGGGGCAAACTCTAAAAGTTTCATCTAACATGGTGCAACATGGTGCAAAGTCTTCACATAGCCACTACTTTTGCGCAAAGTTTGAGTGTCGTGTGGTATCTTTCTTGATGTTGCAAAAGTTGCATGTATAGCACAAGTTCACACAATGATGTGCTTGTTGCACTATGTGCGTAGACAACGCCCAAAGGAGAAGAATGTTGTGATTTGGTGTAGATATGGTCAGATCATGTGTTACTCCTATGCCCTCCCTAGTATAAAGTGAATTTTTATGAAGACACCAAACATGTACAAAGATGAGGCAAAGGAGATTGAGGACAAGGATTTTCTTTGGCCCTAGCATGTCTAAACATGAGCTCAAAGCTATGTGTGTGCTCGCTCTAATGTTGTATTGGAAGAGGAAAAGATAATGAAGCATTGTCTCCATGGATGATTGAAGCTAAGGCAAAAAAACTAGTCATGGTCATGTTGGGGACTCTATAACATGGATTTGTGAATGACGATTAAGAAAGCCATTATATTTTTGTTGCATGTCCAAATCAGCTGAAGTACCTGACAAAGAAGCAACCTAACGGGTTCTCGTGTTGTTGACCTAGTTCCAATATAGATAGATATCTTAAATACATCTATGTGGTAAACACCAATATATATCAATATCATGGTTCTCATCTTGGATTTTCCGTATACCTTATTGATTAACAAATCCACTACCTCCAAAATTTCCTACTAATTGGTGACAAATGGCATCAATCTAGCTCCAACAATGTGTTGAGCTCAAAACAAACTTTTCAGGAAAAGAAAATGGTCTCCAAATTCGACCATGGCGCCAAGATATTCTGATTTTTGGATTAGTTTCTTAAATCAAAAAGAAAAAACTTCCAAGTGATGGTTGAATGTTCATCGAATGTAAGCATGAATTTCCCGTGATGGTCAAATGTGTGTCAAATTTAAGTTTGTTATTAATTGTTTATCCATGGACATTACAGTCCCCAGTCACAAGCCCCGATCGCCATTGTAGAATGTCTATCGGTGGCAGAATTTTTTTCCAATCATCTAAGAATTACGGTATTGTTGATAGTGGGCTTGCATGTCCTTAACGTATATATGTCTATTGATAGGGTGATAGGTTGTGTTAACCAGTTGTAGCAGGTGGTATCCGTGTAGTGGCCTCGATGGTCGATTTGTAAGGCTTGTTAACGGACTTAAGAATAGGGATGTTGATTTAACCACAAACTTTTAGCTATTGCTATGGAACCAAGGCTCTTGCTGCCAATTTGATTTTGAAAACTGGATATTTTATAATAAAATTCTGTTTAGATGTGGGAAGCCTGCTGCACCCCATATTTTAATGATCAAAAGAAAGATGTAAATATCATGTTGAACTTAGGACTCAACAATCTACATGCATCATCATTGGTGTTGGTTTCAGTTCCTTTGGATCTTCAACCACCCAACTAAATCCATCAGAACATTATGATCATCTAGGGGGAGCACAGGGGGAATATTTAAAAACTAGCACTGTATGTGTACTCCTATCTACGGTGGAGCCAAAGTGTTCTATCATGAAAAGACCCTGAGAATCATAAATAGATAAACTTGGCATGTGTCGAATGACATGGTCTTAAAGATCAAGCATGTCGTTGTCAAAGCTGATGAGGCGCAAAGGTAAAGATAGTTTTTAGATCACCACCAAACAAAACCTTATTCGATTTATGAGACCCCCTTGTGTGAGTAGCAATGCTGCTACTTTAACATTAAATTTTCAGCAAGAGAGAAATAGATAAATCGCTATACTTGAACTTAAGGACAAACATATGCCATAAAATGGAGATGGGAGCATCATTGAAAATTCCCATAATTCGTAGTGCTATAGAGAAAAGCAGGGAACTCTAAATCCACATTCAATCCCATCTTATTAAAGATAATAGAAACATAACATGTTCTTTCAATAAAATTTATATGGCATTGCCTAGTTCACGTGTACTAACATCATTTGAATGGTGTGACATTTAATCCTTCCCTAAATTCTAGAGAGCTTTATTTATTTAGTACACAATAGGAAGTTGATGGATGGCACATGCCAGCTAAAAGTGTCATCTACAGTCATTAATCCAAGTTAATGTGACTGGCAGACTTGGCTGAGTTAACCAAATCTGATCAACTTACTACAATTTAGAATTGTACTCATCAGGGAACTTTCAGCAGCATTGCACTTGTAACTGGACTTTCAATGAACATGACCTATGGCAAATCAATTGGTCCTTTATGTAGATTTCAAAGTTCCGCAAAGCATGTTGAATATAGATTTTAGAGAGCCCAGAACATTTTAAAGGGGATGAGAAGCCCCAAAAGGAAATTAAGTTTTAACCATATTTGTAATCACCCAACAAACTTACAATTCCAAGTTTGAAAATGGACTACCTGTTATTCTCAGCTTTAGAAATTACTAAAAGCAACCCTCTAATATTAAATGTATCACAAACATTTCCAGACAAGCAACATTTCCTGTTATTCTTAGCATTAGGGATTTACTAAAAGCAACCCTATAATATTAAAGGTATCCCAAACACTT
Organism: Taxus wallichiana var. yunnanensis; assembly: GCA_018340775.1. NCBI lineage: Eukaryota > Viridiplantae > Streptophyta > Pinopsida > Cupressales > Taxaceae > Taxus > Taxus wallichiana. Next base: position 659,664,338 of record CM031238.1, on the reverse strand, counting down.
CCAGACAAACAAACATTTCTTTTACAAATCACAAGTTTCCTTGACAAGTCAAACTAGCCATGTTTTGTGCAATTAAATCAACCATTCGTTTACATTTGTGATAAGTAGTAATGCTAATTCTGGTTTATATAGAAATAAGAAATAGAATTTACCACTTATACTTCCAAAGAACAAACATGGAAACCACTCAACCATGGAAGATGAAGTAAACCATATACTTAAAGTTATATGATGACTTTTATTTACTTAACAAGTATGATGCCATGAAAACATAATTTTGAACATCCTCTGGAAAAGCCCAATGGGCCATAATCAAAGCTACAGATCTGTGATAGGAAAATGCTCGTTACAAATGAGGTAGGTTGATGTTGTGACATTCATATCAGTAAAGTTAAACATCATCAATAAAACATCAATAAAAAGATGGAAAAATATCATCTAGAAAGAGATCGACTTCCAACCTCTGAAGTAAATCCTTGTGTGTATACCGCATTCTTGAAAAGCATCTGCAACATCAGAGAGCAAAAATGAACATGTTGACTTCATAAACCAGGAGTACATATCCTCAATAATATCAATGCCATTTAATTGCAAGAAAAAGGAGAGAAACTATGACAGATCATGAACAAATGTTATAGCTGTAAACCTGCAAGCATGGAGAAAGCTTCAATAGGGAACAAAGCAAAGGGAATAAAGAAAACCTGGTAAATCTGAGCATTCTTGATACATCACGAGTATTCAGGAATAAAGGAAATTGAAATTGATTGAATATCACTCACTATAAGACTTTCCAAGTCAGGACCCAGGCGCTTCCTCACCGCTCCAGCTACAATTGGTCCCAGGTCCTTCCCGTGCAGCTTAACAGCATCCTCTGTAATCTGAAAGGGTGTACACAATGTCAAAAAATTAAAACCAACAGCAAGACACAGAATATTTCCCAATGAAATATGTATATGCTGGCAAATAAAGAAGCTACCAACCTCTGAAAGTATTGCAGCACTCGTTTTATCTATAATGGTGTCCACAAGTTTTCCTACATTAGTAGCAGAACCCATTGGACCAACAATATTTATCACTTTTTTGTCATTATTAACTTTCATAGTAGACTTCGGCTCTGTATTGGCATTCTCTGTCATAAGATAAGACAGTTTTTCATTATTTGCCGATAAACTCACAAAACAATATTTTTGTTCATACATAGAAATTGGGATCTGGAAAATCCAGTTTACAGATTTGATAATAAATATTTATCTCCCTATCTATTTGAACCTCGTCCATAAATTGTATGATGGCCACAAAGCTTTGAAGCATGTTTTCCAAGAGGGAGAACTTCAATGTAGCATGCATGACAAATCTAGAAAATAAGGAATCTACTCTATTTCAAAACTTATCTAGAGAGAAATTTGCTTGCTCTCTTCCAAACGATTAGGATCTACACTGACATGGAATACAGAGAAAACATGACACACGCTTACAGAAAACAAACTTTGCTGTAATAGTTATTAGTGAGGTTTCCTAGAAGAAAGGATCCCAGAAAGTAAAGCATTCATACTTCTAGTCATAGTTACCATATTCGCAGAACATGGGCAAAATTCGGTTCGCAACAAATTTTTGAGCAAAACCGAACTTGTTCGGTTGGTACGTTTGACCTTTAGTTTTATTTTTATTTTGCGTTGAAAAATTTAAAAGTATCCACCTAAAAACTTAAAAGCTAAAGCAGAAACCCTAAAAGCTAAAGCAAAATCATTAAAACCAAACGCTAAACAAAAAAATGTGAACACAGCTCTTGGCACTTGCAAAACAATCGCCGGCACTGGTAAATACTAAACGCAACCACAGGAAGTCGAAAGAGTGAACGCATCCACTGGAACGCAGCAATGGATAATTCTCATCGCTATATATTATATCAATATGTATGAACTATGAATTTTCATTGTCTGAGTCATAAATATAACTTGTAAGTCTTAAGTTTAACATGGATTTTGCTATACATTTATATATTTTAAGACTTTAGTATACTTGTATGTGTGATTGATTTTTTTGAAGCAAGTATGGAGTATACTTGTATGTTTATTTATTTGTATGTGTGATTGATTTTTTTGAAGCAAGTATGGATAATTATTCAGTTTTATATTTTTAAAAATTTATATTTTTTTGAACCATACCGAACCGAATTTTTGCAAAATTCGAACTTTTTCCATGTCCGAACAACCCGAACTTTTCGAACATGGTAACTATAAGTCTAGTACATGAACAGAAAGAGTATAGCTTCCCTCCTACTGAACAATAAGTCATATCAATTTTAATGAGGGAGCAAAAGTGTATAGAAGGTATTGAAATAAGTTATAAATAAAATAGAAAGCGACGAGTCTTTTGATATATTCTATAAACTCAATTTCACTTACCATTCCAGCAAAGAGAAGACTGGCAGTTGAAAAACAAACAAACTAAGATATGTTCAAAGTCAAGAAAGATATGACAACTCACATGATGGAAAAGAGAAAACAACTCACGTCAATATCCACAGATGATGTCAGGAATGCCTTTCAATGTTGAGTACATTTTCTTTTTTTTTTTTGGCTCGGTAGTAATTGAGGGATCTATTGGGGCCCTCACCCAAAGGATACTAGTTACAGATATTGCAATTCATCATCACGAGATACAATAGTATCAGTACGAAAAAAATAGAAGGGGTTGAATAGAAGCCAAGGAAGAGAGGATCCCCTAAACCAAGAGAACGATGAGCAGCATCTTGATGAGTGAAAGTTCAAGATGTCGAGCTCCAACCAACATCTAACAATCCAAAAGCCAAAGGCCGACAAAGGAAAGGAGAAGAAAGAGGTCTCTCCCTTACTGCTTCAGCCACATGAATGACCAGATCAAGGAAGAAAACCAGTCATCAAGAATCAACTGCCACATGGGAGCCCAGCTACGGGGGAAAAGAAGAAGGGGAAAGTATCCCCATTGCTACTTCATCCACCGGAGGAATCAGGGCAAAAGAGAAGGGCCAGCCATTATGGCCGAGTCCGCAAGACTCTGCCAAGGAGAAGCTCAAACACCAATACCCATTCATCTCCCAACGCACCAGCTTAATATGCAATGAAAGCTTTACGGGAGAGAAGCGAGAAGCCTCAACCAACCAATGCTTTACTTTGTGTTTTATTCCCTTTGTCTTTTGATCCGTAGGGATCCAAAATGACCCTACTTCATCAAATCAGCTAGCACCGAAGAAGGAAACTGAAAAACGAAGGTTCTGTCTTTATATTAACAGAACCGCCGCTCGCTCGTAAAGCGGCGATTACAAAACCGCCACCCAACCCGGGCGGCGGTCCTGAACCCTGGTGATGCATTGAGCGGGCGGTCCTGTCGGCTCTTTCAAAAAGAAAATAAAATTCGAAATGAACAGTCCCCTGAACTGGAAAAGTTGTTCGTGTCTCTTCTCCTCCATGACCTTTCCCATCCTCCAAAGGTGCAGGGAGGACATGAGGACTATAAATACATGTAGGAAAGAGAGTTTTACATTATGAAGCATGAAAGCAATTGAGCAAGAAATTCTTAGTGCTGGAATTGTGTTTGTAGAAGAAAGGAGTGTTGAGGCAGAGCAAGCAAGTAATTGGGAGGAAGTGTGAGATATTATCTACTTCTCTTTCATACTTATTGTAAATTTTGTACTTCTTAATTGAATTGGCCAATAAAAAGTGGGAAGAAAGAGCATTTGCCCTTCCCGACTAGTTTCCTCCTCTGGAGGTTTCCAAGATAAAACGTGTTGGTGTTGATGAGTTTATATTCTTTCCTTTCTTGCAATTGTTGATTCTAAGCATAAGCAAAATTCATTCACTAGTTATCTCTGTCATTTTCTAATCGAAAGTAGAACAGCAACATTTAATTGTGATTCTGTGAACAATTCCAAAGTAGAGAGTTTACAGATCATTTTGGTATCAGAGCTAATAAGTATCCAGGATTGTGGTATTTGTTCTTGGATTTGTATGACAATAACGAGATCTAAAGGCGAAGAGGCTTTACCTTGCGATCCAGATATTTCTACAAGGAAGTGGAAACAGAGAATTGGGACAAATGGAGGAAGAGAACTTGGTCCATAGAATCGAGATGTTGGAGACCATGATGGATATGATGTTTAGAAGACAAGAAGAACTTGCAGATTTGCAGAAGACGGCTTCTATTAAGCAAGACTCCATGGACTCAGTGGTTTGAGGCTTAGCCGAAAAGTTTGGCATAGGGAGGAGCCACCATGAGGAAGATTATGGGGAAGAGCGTGAAGAAGAGACTTCAAATGCAAGAGAAAAGGTAAAATCTGATCATGCTCCTTTTAAAGTTGAGACGAAAGTTGAAATTAAAAGCTTTGAAGGACAAGTAGATGCAGAGTTGCTTGATAAATGGTTAAAACAACTAGAAGTCTACTTTAGCGTCCATAATGTCACTGAGGCACAGAGGATCACCTTTGCACGTCTCAAAATGGAGGGACACGCTCTGGTTTGGTGGGAAACCCATCTAACCACTTGTGAAAAGAAGAAACGTCCTATTGTGAAATCTTGGCAAGAATTTAAAGAATTACTTAGAGCTAACTTCTATCCTATTGGCCACAAGACTGACCAAATGATTAAATGGCAATATTTTAGACAAGGCAGTGGTCAAAGTGTGCAGGACTATACTACAGAGTTTCGGAGGCAGGCCATGTTGTTGAACATGGACTTGGAGGATGAGGATATTCTGACTAAGTACTTGGGAGGACATCATACAACATATTCCCTCCCCTCTCGCACCCTCCCTCCCTCATGCACTCGCATCGATCTTGAATCACCTTGAACTAACATAAATTTTGCATATTTAAGAGCATGTTGTTGTCTAACACTCCAGCCTCTTCACCGTAACTCCAATTGCCTATCGCTTTGGAGACAACCATGTGCTATTCTAATTCACCAAATTTCAAGGTGCAGATGTCACTTACCTACCATTCCAATTTCCAGCTACTACAAAAAGCGACCATATAATGCCCTGGAGATTGCATTGACTGCACTCAAATTTTTACTGGACGGTTTTATTATCTATTATGTTGGACTATGTCTTCCGAACGGTTGACCTAAAACACGAAGAAGTCAAAATCCTAGAGTTTGTTCTCGCCTTTTGCTAGCAATTTTTTCATACACTAACACTAGGACAAAGATATCGATCACGTATACCCCGAATGGAAAGATCCTGTTGGCTAGATTTTCTCGCATAGCATCAAACCTAGGCAAGTCATGAGATAAATCTCCTCATTTAACCGGTGAGGCTCGTGTCGATTTGTCAATATAAATGTGTTTTTATCTATCGTGGTTTTACTTTAACTACTTAGTTCATGAACCATAACTAAGAAGTTCTGCAAGTAAGCAGCTGTTTAAGAAAGGAAAATTATAGAAGAAGAAAGTAAAGGAATTACAGAGAAGAAATGAGGAAGATGTGCATCCCAATTAGTAGATAGCAGAGCTAATTGCATGCACATAGAAGAAACTTAATAGATTTGAACACACGTAATTATACAAAGAAAGGCTCTAGATCCGGATCTAAAATAACACAAAGTTTACTTAAAAGATCTAAGATTTAAAAGCAAGAAACACAGTACGCCGTGACACAAAGTTCTCCGGAAACCTGCTTCTTTGTATTCCTCTGCAACAAGTGGCTCTCAGGGGTTCAGCACAAAGTCTAGAACACAAGATTGCTTCTTACAAATTCTAATTCCTCATTAACCCAGAGGTTCTTCTCCTACTTATAGAATGTAGGAGGGAAAGTACAAATAGAAGACTCAAACTGAACTAAAGTATGAACAAGTAAAGATGACATTTGGCAATCATCCTCAACTAACTTCTTCTTAAGTGACACATGTATCACTTAACTAATAGAATAGTTCCACATGACTTCAAGTAATGGTTGCAAAACCAATAACTTAGAAGTTTTACAATTTCATCAGGAACATAGAAAATAGAAGAAGAAAGAATAGAAGAAGTCATGCCAGCTGTAATGTTTACATCTTCTTCTTGTTCTGATATCTGATATACTTGTCGAACATATAATTCAACATCCTTCCATCTGTTTTAGCCACTGCTTCCTTCTCTGTCCTGAACTGCAGCAACCCTTCATTCAACACTTTGCTGCATGCTTCCACCTCTTCCAAACTCGGCCCGAACCTCGCAATATGCACTGCCGCCACCAATCTACTGATAGAATTCATCGTGAAAGGCTTGGTAGCTTTATCAATTCTCTTTTGCACCATCAGAAGAGAACCTTCCAGGGAATCATGCACCTCGTTAGAAACAATCCGCACGTATGAAGTAACACCTCCATCCACTCTTTCCTCAGTGAAAGAAATGATACTGTCTGGTAAATCTGATGTTCTACTCTCAAGCGCCTGCATCCTTTTCAGCAAAACTCTGCAGATCTCCAAACGGAAAGATACTGCAAACTCTAGTTGCTTCCCCTTCTCGACTGATCCATCCGGTACAATTTGTTCTGCAACCAATACATCTCCCAGCTTGTTGATCTCGGCCAAAATACTCAGGTTACTCTCTGCAACTGTATTCATGCCTTCTATGCTTTCCATTAGTTGCTTTAGTTGATTTGCTGCATCTTTCATAACCTTTAGGCGGGTGGCACTTCCCAAGTTTGCGAAGCTTGAATAATCGAGTCTTTCCATTCGTCAATAGCCTTTACTTGATTGCTCGCATCTTCCATTTCCTGCATAAGATGATCACTCACCTGCTCTGAAATGGGCTGAATGGAAGGTTTAGCAACCTTGGCTATGATCTCACATAATTGAGATATTTGCTTCTGCAGCTCTTCTTTCTCCGCCTTTTTTCACAAGCCTAAGGAACAAAACATCCAAAGAACGCGTTTGTGTGTCCTGCTTCAATCCTTCAGTGGTAGCTTGACCGAGTGGTATTTTGGTCACCGTCACATCTTCTGCCATGAGCTCCTCTTCTATCTTTCCTTCCGCCGGAATTGATATCTCAGCAAACTTTTCTCCCGAATCTTTGATGATCAACCTAGAAGTTGCTTTAGCAACTTTAGGCCTTCTGTCTCTTTTCCGCCGATCCTCGAAGTAGCTGCAAGTCATGTTCCTCTAAGTTCATCTCTACTCTTGCTTCCGGAACCAACTGCAAAGCTAACCATCCCGAGAAGTTATTTCTCGGGGAGTAAGAAGTCGCTGAGTGCACTACCATCTCCCGCTCTGCATCCTCTCCGTCTCAGAAAGTGCTGTTGTCATGGCTGCCATTTTTCAAACATCCAAGACAAAGCTCTTTCGAACTCCGTCATCTGCAGCTTCAACATCTCCTCTGGAACGGGTGTTGAACGAAGTGGCTGCGGAGAGAAAACGAATGTCGCCGGTTTCAATGAAGGCATGGAAGCATCCTGCTGCTGCGGTGCAATAGTTGGTGATCCTCTGGGTACTGGAGAAGTCGGAGTCAAAGCTATGGTCGTAGAAGTGGTCTTCTCTTTCTCTTGAGATCTTCTGTGTACTTTCAACTTCTCGGAGCGCTTTCTCCTTCATGCTTTCGTTTGAGGGAAAAGTTGCCCGTGATTTGATTCATCAATACTTCATCAAGGCAGTATCCCTTCGTTAGCAGCCAGTTCGAAGTATTCACCAACACAGCTCCAGATCTCTCTTCAATTGAATGGCAGCCTCCAATGTTATCCTGCAGTATAGTTTTATCTCCTCCCATCTGATGGTAAGTGTCAAGTACCACGTTCCCATCATCTTTAAGATCCGCAGGTATCCGCACTAGTCCAAAGTCGAACACTTGCTTTGCTGATAGCCTGCTGAAATCTTTCTTTCTAACCTCGTACTCACTTCTGCACTTCATCCAAAAATCTTCTAACGAAAACACATGTGCGTACTCCTGGGAGATTGTCTTCCTGGCTACTCCAAATGGATCGAAGTTAAGCCGTGCAGGGAAGAACTCTTGCTCATACTCGGATAACATTTGCGCTTCCATCCCTCGAGCTCTGTGAATGCTGATGCAACTGTAATATCCCACAGTGATTGGGAAGAAGCCCGTAGACTTGTGCCGTTTCAACTGAAGGTCGTGTAACTCTACGAGTTGCCTGCTCAGCTCCATGGCGATCACTCTATCACTTGGATACCTGGGCATCTTTATAGGTTCTCCAGAAAAGCCCGTAACCCTGAGGTATGTGAAATCTGCAAACTGGATGAATAAACTGCCAATCTTGGACACTGCTTCCCACGCTTCCTTGCTTACCCTGTGAGTCTTCAAGTCTTTGTCTAGCCTGCAGATGAAATCGTAGAAGAAGTCATCGTTGATCACTTTGAAGTCCTTCTCGCACGCAGGTACAGTAAGCTGTGGGTAGCACTCGAAAATGGGGTCCTTGGAAAGAACACCACATCTATCCAGCTTGGAAAAGACACCCTGTGAAGCTGCAGCATATACCAAGTACGAAGTCATCTTGAAGCTGAAAGTACGCTTCACGTTCCGAAGTTGCTCACCGATGTTGCTGCTAATAATTTCCGACCAATTGATTATAGAATCAACCTTGTTGATTTCAATGGTCCTGATGAAAGCATACATCCATGTACGGAAAGTGTAGGCATTCGCTTCGCCATTCAACCTGCATAGCAATTTGACGACATCATCTGCCCCCGCACCAAATTGGACCGTGGAAGAGGTCTCGGGAACTTTGAAGGGGATCTAGGCTTCTTCAGAACAGTGCATTCATTATGCTCACGCAATCAGCTCTATGTTTCTCCCATCTACTGTCAGCATCCTGAATGCTAATAGAAGTCACCACCTTTCGCACTGGAATCTTAGACAATAATTGATGAATTCCGCATCCAAACGAATTATTGTCTTTCCCGCAACATCACGCACTGATCTGGATGAAGGATGATAAGATCTAGCACACTCCATCACGAACTCTGGCAATTGGGCTGTACATGGGAAAGCTGCAGCTCGGATAATTCCGCTACTTTTGACCGCACGCATGAGTGAAGTCTTTCCCGCTCTGGATCTATCAATCAAATCAGAAAGAGGTTTTGGGCCTAGATCTGTGTCTCCTATGTCTGAAAGTTTGGAAGCAATGCATGAATCCATCGTGCTCTCTTTTTCATCTCCTTTCGCCATGGCTTTATCTATCTTTGTCGAATAATTCTTTTTCTTCTAACTTGGCCGGATTTCTTCAATACTGGTGCAGATCGACAAATCTTCAGATTCGGAGGATATTTGCAATGTATTGGACATTGATAAAAACTCATTTTCTTTTGTAAAGCACCTGTAATGAATTCCTGCAATTTATTCAGACAAAAATGGCCACCGGAGCATGAATAGTGAATTTAAATTATAAAAATCTACACTTTTCAAGCCTGCTGCCCCAAAAATTGGTGTTTAATTTGCACATAAAGAGAGCATGAATCCTTTCAATCAACACCTGAGCTCCTGTAACACCTGTGAAAACAACTATGCAGACGAAGATCAACCTTCTCCAAAGCATGCGCCAAATCTGGAAGCTTTTAGCCTTGTTAGCACTTTGTCTGAACAAAATCCTTCCTCTAATGGGGGCGCACTTTTCCTCCTAGCTGCAATTCTTTACCTGTGAATTAAATTATTCACCCATATGGCTGCCCATGCTTATATAACCTTCACAATTCTATAATTAATAATTGCCCTAACAATTAAAGGCAATTAATTAATTAAAAATCATGTTTTTCTCTTTTAAAAATAGCATGTTTAAGGACAGCCATCCAATAAATTAAATTAATCCAATTTAATCCTTCACACAGCACTTCACTCAAGCCCCACAGTGTGCTTTGACCATAGCCACTGAAAATAGAAATTAATTTAATGTTTTAATGCCTTAAAAAACATTAAATAATACCCAAATGGGGCGCACTTTTTGAGAGGAAGAGGGCAGCCATTAAATAAATTAAATTTAATGCATTTGACTCCTTTCTTTTATTTCATCTTTGACTTGTTGACCTCCTCCAAGCTTGGGCGCACTTTTTGAGAAGAAAGATTAATAAAAATAATCAATTTTAATTCTTTTAATCTCTCACCAAAGGGGGCGCACTTTTTTGCACATGTAATTCTATTTTTAAGAATTTTTTGATAACGGGATGCTTTACCCTGCCAGGCAGGCACCAAAACCCCGTGATCCACTTAAGTGATTTTTATAACACGGGAAAAAGTACCCTGCCAGGCAGGTATAAAATTCCCACCCTGCCTGCGGCTTATATTTTTCCCATCGCAGCTTAAATCCTTTGTTTTCCAAAAATGCGCCCATCCCCACAGGGGCTTTTCTGCACGACTTCGCTTTTTCCCAGTGATCCAGACCTCCGATGGCGACTTCCTCCGGGCACAATGTGCGTATATGTTTTCTAGCCGCTCCAGGCCAAAAATCGGGCTTACCCGGCAAAGGAGTTGTTCCAGAGAAATTTTACAGAAAACAGAACGGGACACCACAAAAACACGAAAAATTGCCAAAAGTTACAAATAAAGCCCAAAACTTAAAATAAGTTAAAATCCTTCTGGTACATAGGAATAATAACATATTCGCTTATAATGGAGTTAAAACAGAGCGCAAATAGCCTCATACGGGGCTCAAAATAATTAAATACAAATTTCCCGCAAACAAATCCCTATTGCATTGAATAAAACAATTTTGGGCATCCTGGGTATTTGGCAAAAGGCTAATATGGCTCTTTAGGATTATTTTGACGCAATGTAACACAGAACTTTCGAGCAATAATAAAAACAACAAACGACCCACTATTTTAAAAGTACGAAAAATTTTCGGATTGGGTAGTCATAGATTTCGAGGTGAAATCGAGTGACACCAAATCCATAGAAGAAAATTAAGAAATTTAAAAGGGCACTCTATATGTTGCAGAAATTTGCAAACAGAACTAACACCCACTAACCAGATCCAGAGACACTGTACTCATAATTAATATTAACTGATTCTAAAATTGTAATATGCATGTTGCATAAAGCCCATTGAAAGCACAAGGAACCACAGTTTTTTTCCCATTTTTGTTATGATTTAAAAACGAGCATAGATAATTTGAAAATGGTGGTCACCTTAATTGAAAAATTTGATGGGTTTAGATTTCATTTATGGAAAGTTCGTTTACAGTTCCAATTGATGTATAGATATTAAAAATGCTTGGGGAAGTATTGATGGGACAGATAAAACAACTTAAGATCCAGACAAATTGATAGAATGGAAACATATGGATGATAAAAGAAAAATCAATTATTCTTCTAAATTGTGCTTCTACCTTAAATTAACCCTGAATCTTAAACACTCCTTAAATTACGCATCTATCTTAAACTAGTACAGATATCTTAAATACATCTATCTGAAAAACACGGAGAGATATTCATGTAAAGACCTTCAGCTTGGATTTTTCGTATAGCACATTGGTTAAATATCTTTATCACCTTCTCTGCAAATTTCCCACTGACTGTTGACAAGTGGCATTAATCTATTTGTACCAATGTGTCGATCTAAAAACTCTTTCAGGGATTAAAAAATGGGCTCCAAATCCCACTATATGGCCAAGATATTACAATTATTTGATTGATTTCTCCAAGCAAAAAGGAAAACTTCCAATTGATGCTTAAATGGACATCAAATTTACGATTAAAATCGCCATGTGATTAAGGTTAAAATTTCGGTGTGATGGTCAAATGAGCACCGAATTTAAAATCAAAAATTAATTGTTAACCACTCACGGACATTACAGCTCGCCACCACCCCAGCTGTCATTATAAAACACCTATAGGCATAATTAGCCCTAAATCTTTTGATTTATATTTTTTTTATTTTTTTAATGATTTTTGGAGATTATCTCCATTCATGCATCTTTTTCAAGTCAACATATGCTTTCAAATAGAGATTTACCAGGGACAGGAACTGCTAATCTTATCTTATCGAAGCCGCCATTTTACAAATTTGCCATGATGTAGTGAAATAGCACATGATGCCATCTCAGCTCAACTCTAGTAAACTTTAATAAAAGATAACTTATAAGAAAAAGGTTTATATTGCACAATAGGTATCAAAACCACATATTTATAGAGCTAAACTATTATACAACACCTACTACTTGATACTAAAGGATAAAGCATGTTTCACCACTCTTGCAAAGTCTCAAATATATCTCTTTTCCAACCAATGTTATCTAAACCATAGGCCAGATCATCTTATAAGGTTAGAAATAAACCTCAAAAGTAACATCAAGACAAAAATATTAGAGATCATGTTCTGATATTGATAGTGCTCATATAATGTCTCTAATGGTAACTTATGCCATCGACCAATGTCAATTTCAAGGCATACTACTTTTTATTTCCAAAACATTCTACCTTCTGTTTGAGTGGTTCTCTCATTGTACAAGGTAGTTCCAGGGTCTGTTACTATGATAAGATGATAGGTTAGACGTATAAGAAACACGCATCTATATATATGTTAAATTTCCATACCCCCTTAGGCTTTGATCTCACAACCAAGCTCAGTTGTAAAACGGTATTAAAACGGTCCTTCCGAATCTATGAACATGAAACAAAATAAAAGTGTCTCTCCGTTCCAGAAAACATAATTGAAAAGTTTTAGCGGGACCATCCATAATCCCAAATAAATCCCACACATGCCAGACACAACCACAAAATTCAAATAAATGATCTATTCGATTGCACTCATACAATTAAACCTTTTCAACAGAAAAAAATGCATGTTCAACCATCTTCTCCTGAAAGCTGGACTTAAAATCTGAACAAATGTGATGCAAAATTTCTTGTGTAATCACCTTTATGTCTGCCGATGTCGCTCTCTCTAACAGAGATATTATGAGTCCCAATATCATTAACCACTTCCTGTTGTGGATTATTAGACAGAATAATTACTTCAGTCGGAACATGAACAGCAAGATCAGGCACTTGCTCTTTTCCGACAGGGACCATAGCCTGTGAAGGGTGAAAGAGATCAGCACTCTTTAAACATATCCAACATTTATATGATTAGTTTATATGTCATTCCTTATAATAGTGGAGACTAGGTACCTCTAAGTCCACATAAGCAGGTTCTTTACCAATTGACATCAAAAACTTATCTAGATCATTGGTTGTAAGTGCTGCAAGTACAGAAGAAGAAACTTAATACTTGCAATGACAGCAAAAGAATCCTCTATGTTCAAAATCAGCCATATACTACATATGTGCATTCAGAATTTAAGCAAAAAGAATGGCATAAGTCAAGCAGCTCAATTCATAATGTAAACATTGTAAGATGCCACAAAATGTATGAAAAGGACAATATCATATACTCTCAGCATTGCTGGTTCAGCTATAAGCTTCCAATTTTATTGTATTGGGGTAAGAAAAATAGCCATCACAATGGTATTTTGTCACATCATTCAACAATATGGCTCATAAATTAGCAAAGAACCCATACCAACTTTGAAGATTGACACATAGATGTAAGTTACAATAATTGTATCTTCAACAAAAGAAAAATCTTTTAACAAAAGGGACCAACTAAAGACAGGTCAGTGGCCAATAACTGTTTCCCAAATCAAAGAGCCAAATAATTATTTTACCACTATTATTGACATAAATGAAAAAAATCCAAGATTCAGTCGGCAAACAGTTGCGTACAAAAGATGGAAAAATTATGTACAGTGCTGAAAATGCTTCTGGTCTTTACACATGCATATTACACGCTTGAAACTACAGGCTATCATCATTTTACTGATTTCTATATCCCATGAAGTGATTATCCATATGGTTGAAAGAAGTACTTGTTTTCTGCCATTCAGTTGCCAATTGCTACCAGTACAGAAAACACCATAAAAAATGATGATACATGGCAGAAATTGGGTAGCCAGACTCTAATATATATGTGCCCACAATGATTACATGTGTGCTTTATCAAGCCTACGCATCAGACTCTTATACTGCATACAAACATCACATTGTCATAATAATTTATGATGTGCAGAATAATACACCTTATACTTGTATTAAATAGCATCATATAAGAATAATCTACCCCGATATGATGAAGAAATGAAGAAGCTACAAAAGGCAAAAGAACTCACTGTTCTGAAAAGTGGCAAGAGCTCAAGGACAGGGCAAGTGGTGCCTTCCACTTCCTTCTGCGCGAGGCTAATAGGTATGTGGGCACCCAAATAGGCTGAGAGTTCGGGGCTTGGCCTTTGGGCTTGGTTTGCTTGGTTTGCTTCGGCTTTTGTGTCTCGGTGTTTCTGTTCCCGTCCTCTCTCTTGAAGACGGTGGCCTTTCTTCTTCCCATCCCCTCCCTTCTTCTTCCTTTCCTCCTCTTCTTTTCCTCCTCTATTGTATGGTTGGGGCCTAACCCTCCGGTTCATAGCTCCGGTCAAAAGCATTTAATAATAAAAAAAAAATATTAAAAAATCTAATTAAATTGCTTAAGCCTTCAGCCTATCTCAGTTAAAAAAAAAAAAAAATTAAAAGAAATATAAGCCGTTTAACTTTACATATATTTTAGCCGATGGGGTGCGGGTGGAGCGCTCAAGTAGGATGGTTGTTTCCGGCTCCACCCAAGTTCAAATCCCACAAAGGCACGATCCTCGTTCGGGGTGGTAATGTCCTTGGTGGTGTGGCTGGCAAGCTGGTTTTCACGAAGGAGTTTCTGGATCGAGAAGACTTGTGCTTGTTGGTGTGAGGCGGCTCATGTTTAGCTTGTGATTGTGTGGGCTTGCACAACGGCTCGTGTTTCGTTGGATCAAGCTTGGCGGCTCGTGGTTCCCTGATGGTGTGTGCATGCGTTGTGGCTCGTGGTCCGCGGTTTATTGAGCTTAATTGTAATATATTGGTTGTTGTAATAGGTGGGGTCCCTTAACCCTCCAGTTCATAGCTCCAGTCAAAAGCGTTCACTCTATCAAAAAAAAACTTTACATATATTTTAATTAATTTAAAATATTAATAAAAACTAAAATTAAACCAATTTTAAACTTTATCAAAGTCTATCGTTAAAAATTAAAATTTAAAAAATAAAGACAAAAGGGAGCCACCACAGATAAACTTACATGATAAGTGAATAAAGACAAAAGTGAATAGAGACAAAAGTTTTCCACCACCAAATACAAAGACTTATAGTTTCCTAGTTTCTGAGAAGCTGGAAGAGTTCCTTTCGGGCCGGTCGGGGCAAGTGCAATCTTCGGGAATCACCCTGACTTCAAATTCTACTACTCTAATCTTGCACACAACGGTGAAACCCCGATCTCTCTGTTACCTCCATGTTGAGTAACATATATCGTCTATTGTATGCAATTAGCGATGCTGACCCCACCATGCCGGTGGGAGTCTCCAAGGAATGCTCCTGGTGAACACCATTGTCCTTCCACCCAACCTTAAGGAGGCCTCACGGTTATCTCCCGGTTTCAAGAACAGGGGCCAAGTGAAAGAGAAACTCTTCCAGCTGTGTGCCTGACGGGAAGGCATTGCCCTACACAATCGTGCGTTGGCTCACTAGTGGTTAGGCATCCCCGAACCCCCGAAGGGGTGGACTGCGTCATTTCCCCCTCCCTCATCCAACCTGCAGGGCCTTCTGATAAAGAGGTAGTGCCACAACCAGGAGGTTTCGCCACGAGCATGAAGCTCGCAATTCCCCTCCGATGTGAACAATCGCCTAATCAATACGATAGACGCCAACCGCAACACTTATAAAAGACTAAAGACCTAATATTAAACATTTGTGCTTCGAGTAACATTTCACAAGTCTAAAAATTATCAGACTTAGTGGCGGCGTAGCTTTACGACAGTTTCGTTTTTGAATTAGTTCTACGACTTGAAAAATCCTCAAGCAAGCTCATTTTGACTCACACAGTGCAAAAAACCTAGAAGAAAATCGTGGCCAACACCAGCAAATATTATTTAGAAATTTTATGCCCTAAACTAGTGACGTTTTCAAGGTTCTATAAAAAATACCTAAAATACTTTGAATACGCGAATTTAGGGTGTTTTTGAATGAATTTCATTGATTTTATTGAAAACTGCTGAATTTTGAATTTTTAGATTGAAAATCGGCGAATTCTATGACAGAGATAACATATATACCTTTGTACTAAGTCACAAGGTTCGAGTTTGAGTTCATGTTCAACGAGGAGTTCGGTTCAAGTTTGCCGATGGATAAAGTTTGAGAAAAAAATGTGTTTCAGTTCGAATAGATAATTTTTTCTATCATTTTTATTTTCTGGAAAAAAGTATAAATATGTCAGGAGGGACTGAGTGGGGAAGAGCTTTTTGTCCTCTGCTTTCAGTTGGTATATATATATATATATGAAAAAGTATGTCAAAAACTTCCCATGCAAAAATTATGGGTAAAGTTTGAGATCATGTTCGACGAGAATAAAGTTCAGTGAAATTCAAACTTTTTCAATGAAATTTGGCGTACCTTGTGACATAGCCTTTGTACGTAAATGGATAAGTATAAGCTGGATTAGCGCATATTGTTTATCTTTTGTGTGTGATTGTATTTATTATATCTATCTTTCGGCTTTGTTAGAATCAACACACTAGAAGTAAATTGCAGGTTTATAACTAGTAAAAGTATCTTAAATACAACTATTAAAAACCCGAGAGCTACCTATCTCAAGACCTGTATCTTGAATTTGTCACAGACCACATTGATTAATAACTCCATTACCTTCAGCAGGAATCTCCCACACTAACTAGTGACAACTGGTCTCAATCTAGCTAAAGCATTGTGTTGGATTTGAAACAAATATTTTTAGGGAAAAAAGGGCTCCAAACTCCATCATATGGTCAAAGATATCATGATTTTTCAATTGATGTCTCCAAGCAAGAACAAAAAGCTTCTAAATGACAATCAAAAGGATTTCAAATTTAAGGTTGAAACTACAAGGTGATGGTCAAATGGACATCAAATTTAAGGTCAAGCATTAATTTTTAATGTCTCATGAAGATGACAGTCCACCACCACCATCCCCGGCTGCCATTGTAGGACACCTCCGGGGTAATAAGAAGCAACTATGGCAAATACTGTAAACCCAAAAACAAGCCCAAGGTTTTCCATCACATGAGGCAGTTATCATCTAAGCCCTTAGCCCACCACTTACCATAGCAAGTTTACTAACAAAACCGAGCTTATAAATTAAAAAAGGGACAAAAGCAAATTGATGTCTTATAAATAATTTTGTAAATTGCATGCCAAGGAACAAATTTGATCAATATCCATAGATCATGTGGCTAGAAGGGCCAGGTACACTTTATCCTAAGACATAAAAGAGAACTTTGAGTTTGAAGATATAACTGTGAATTATGCAACTAGCATACCATCTCTGCCACAGATGTCAAAACACATGTTTAATATACAATTAATGCTCTGCCCTCCTCATCTTAGCAAATTTGTGTTCAAATCTAACAGTATAACTCTTTGTACTCACTCAATAAGCATGTTTGCATAAGATCAATTTTTCAGAACCAATGACATCTTTGGGAGCTAAGAATACAAAATGATGGATATCATGTTCTATAATAAAAGTGAACAGTAATTTTTAAGCTTAGACTAGCATAGAACAAAAGATATTTTAAATAAAAATGATTTCAATGACAGCTATCTTAAGCAAAATGGAAAAAAAAAAACCTTCAAAAATTAAGCATTAGATGAGTAATTCCTAAAAAGAAGATTCAAAGAGAGGCTTGATTCTCCTCTCCACTTTCATGATCATTTCATCATTGGCTACACTTATGGCAGATGCTTTGCATAATTTTTGGTCTTGATTCTCAAAAGAAGAACAAAGTAACTTACTGCTTCAAAGAAGCAAATAGCAAGCACAGAATTCTAATTTGCATAACAAACGTGCATGTTACAACTTACAAATAGTCATATCATTTGATAACGGATGGAAGAAAATGCATTTTTGTGCTTTGAAACCCTGGTCCAGAAGTAGTGCAACAGATCTTCAAATAACAAATGCCAAGGTGAAGTCAGAACCTAATAAGGAAAATAAAATCCAAAAATGGCATACATCATCAAACAAACACTTTGAAACAGTACACCAATTTCCATGGTAGTTACCCTGTCTTTCCTTCTTAGAAAGATTTTACACATGATACTGTGATATGTCAAGAACAAAGTCAGGATCAATCAGCACCAAATAAAGTTTATACCACAATTTTCTAAAAGCCTCAATTTCTCTATTATTAAAGTCAAAAACATCTTTTCCCTGATTTCCTCTATTTGCAATAGAGACACATCCATGATGAAGAATAAAATTTATCCTTCTAGCACTCATAAAGGGAAAAGCCATTCAAGGAAATATCTTATCGCTAAGCCAACTTAGTCATCCCACGGACTTGCCTCATTTTAATTGAACTCCAACAGAGCCTTCAAATGGGATCCTGACAAAGCTACCTGTGATGGTGTTATCAGGGATGCAAAAGAATCAGTTTCTCATTGATATTTTAAATAACTAGTCCTTATGAGAATATAAGACTTATTTATAAGGTGCCTAACTACAAGTTGGTTGTAACCGGTTGTAACTACATCAACCGTTTTGTAACTATTTCTTTTATAATAAATAGACGGACACACAGTCTCAAATGTGTGCAATCCGACTTCTCTTTATTTCTTCCTTGTATACATCTTCTAACATTGGTATCAGAGCATAGTGCAAGCAAGGAAAGAGAAGGGTAGAAAATCTGCCACGTTAGGGCACGAAATCTGAAGCATAAAGAGAAAAATGAACACATTTTCGTTTTTTTAGGGCATCTCGAAGGCACAGTCGAGGCTGAATCGTTTTTTTTTCTCAAAGAAACGTCACATTTTTAAGAGGAAATCGACAGCACAGTCGCGGAAGGATCACGTTTTTAGAGGGCACGATACAGTCGCCATTAATATACAGACTGCAAATCACAATTTCAGGAAGTCGTGAAAGGTCCATAACGAAAATACCACACTCAGAGGAGAATTTCGAAGGGTTTCAAATCGTTTTATACAGACAAAAATACAGTTGCAGTCACGAAAATAAAAATACAGTCCGCATCACACAGTTCGTGAATCAATACGAAGCTCCATTTTCCGCCATTCAATCTGTAGTTCAGACGCTGGAGAAGGGAAAAATACAGTAGCGCAAGGGCATAAACCCAGAAGAATATAAAATCAAAGGAAAGATAATCATTTTCGAATCAGAATTCAAAAATCACGAACTAGGGCACGTGTTCAGTTTAGACAGTTTGCAGAAAAAGGACACTCTTGGAAACTGGTATTTTATTTATTTTTATTCATTTCCAAAATACGCAGTTATATTTATTCTATTTTATTACAATGGAAATGCCCATAGAAAAATATTCTGGTCTAAATTTTCATACATGGAGAGTGAAAATACAAATGCAACTTATGAATAAAAATTTGTGGGGCATTGTAAACGGGAAAGAGACAACACCTACCGATGCATCAAAATTGTTAGAATGGCAAAGCAGAGATGATAGAGCAAAAGCTATTATTGGCCTTGCTCTCTCTAACTCTGAACTTCATCATGTAGACCTAGACAAATCATCGAAGGAAATTTGGGATACTCTAAATAAATTATTTGGAGCGAAAGCAGTCAATGCCAAATTTTCCTAAAACTTCAGTTATATAGGTTCAAAATGGATGAAGGAGTCTCTATGTCAAGCCACATCAATAATCTAAGGTCCTGTCAAACAACTAGCAGAAGTCAAAGCTGCGATTGAGGATGAGGATGCCAAAGCTATCCTATTAAATAGTTTGTCTTCAAAATACAACAATGTAGTTTTTACCCTCAGTCAAATTCAATCTCAATCTCTGGATGATATGATAGCAGCTCTTCTAGCTGAGGAAAAACGAACTACAGAGGATGCAAAAGGTCATTCCCAGAAGAAAGTGCATTCTATTCTAGAACCAGAAAATATCGTAGAAGATCAGATAAAGATAAGTTGGAGATTGAATGTCATTATTGTAAGAAAAGAGGTCACACAACATGGGATTGTCGTGTTCGAGCCAATGATGTGCTCAAGGGTAAAGTCATATCAAATACAGCCAATATAGCCATGGTTGAAGACCCACCAGATGCAGAAGGTAGTGAGGACAAGTGACGAATACGCAATATAAAGATGCTCTAAACTTTGAAGGCAAGAAAGGATACAGAGTAGATGAAGCTCGGTATGGATGGTTGCTCAGATAGTTCGGGAGACTGTGGATCTTGGGAATTATACCCTCACGAGGGTCATGAGACAACTTGATGGAGCTTGTGGATGGCTCAGTATGGATGGTTGTCCAATAATTCGGGAGATTTGTGATTCGGGAGTTCGGGGAGGTGGAATCCGGGAACTCGGGAATTCAGCTCGGGAGCTACACCTTTACGAAGGTCACGAAGCAGCTTGATGGAGCCCTACCTTATCATAGCATTGCTTTCAAAGTGAAAGTGTCTGAAGATTGTGTAGTTCTGTTTTGTTCTAGTTTTGTTAGATTGTTTGTTTTTTTGCTTTATGTAGAATAAGTCTTAAGAGGGGGTATGAGAATATAAGACTTATTTATAAGGTGCCTAACTACAAGTTGGTTGTAACCGGTTGTAACTACATCAACCATTTTGTAACTATTTCTTTTATAATAAATAGACGGACACACAGTCTCAAATGTGTGCAATCCGACTTCTCTTTATTTCTTCCTTGTATACATCTTCTAACAGTCCTTGTCTCTGATAAAATAAGGACAGCTATTGCCATAAAATAAAGGCATGTGGTGTTCTTTGAATGCCACCACTGAAAATTATTGAGGAAAGCAATTCAAGATTTTTTATGGACATGTTGGTTAGGAGGACAATGACGGGAAGGGACATTGGAGGATCAGTGACATTTTCAATTGGATGGACATTTGAGATCATATCTTCTCATTTATCAAACAAGGTGCTAACAGTTATCAGAATTCGTAGAAGAACGGACAGATGAGTTGTTTTTCTAAATCATTATGCTCTCTCCCTCGACATCCGTAGATATGGATTATTACTTCAAGGCGTTCTACTTTTAGTAATATTAATTGTCCTTTTATGAATGGGTGCTTGAAATAACAGCTATTCGTTGACTGGCTACCCCTTTCTATGGCTACCCTGGCCCCTAGATTATTTGGATTATATGAATCTCACTACCACCCACAAGGATATGTGATCTCCATGGGAACTTCATGGTTCAGACTTGATGGCAAATCGGAAGCTGCAGCTCCCCTGCTCCTATCATGCCTTTCGGTAGCTAAATTCGTATCTTCGCAAAGCTTAACTCTAATGTTCTCACTAGAACTTATAACCTTACCTTTAATCTCTTAGTCTCTCCTAGTTGATTGCAAAACCTCCACTTCATATGCAAATGCAGCTGACATGAAACTTGAGGATAACAATGAGGATGACGATAGGGGCAATAAAGTAGTTCAATGCTTCCACCATAGAGAAGTATCTTGAAATAAAAAACTGACCGAGTATAGTGAGAAGGATCATGTCCTGCTGGAGACTTAAACTTCAGAAGCTCATCACCTAAGAACAATCGCTTTTGAGGAAATAAGAGTTTGAAATAGTGCAAAGTGAGACTTCCCTGAGTTCAGGCAGTTTATTGGCAGCATGATGGTATGATATTATTTGTAGCTAAAAGTAAAAACAGAATAGCCATCAAAACCGTCTTTGGGTAAATTTATTTCTGAGTTACCTAGTATTTTAAGCACCGAGGAAAGATGCATTTAGGATGTTTATTTTGGGAATACCTTTTTGAGTATAGACAGATTGCATGGCCTACTTTTAGAGTCTTGTTTTAGACAATTTTTAGTATTAGAAAGTGTTTTGTAGGACCTGAAAATTTGCACTCACACTAAATTTAGAAATGTTAAAAATGGGACAAGTTATTTACAGTCTGATTTGCACTATATACTGCTCTTATAGTCAAGTAGGATTCAGTTGGCATCTTGACACCCATATTTTCTCAAGCAAGTTCCCTTCTTTTATAGCTGTGTTGAAAAGCTATATCAATTAGAGTAAAGCTTCACTTTGAATACTCTCTCCTGGTAATTTCAGCTATCATTCTTTTTTTTACGATGCTGAAGAACAAGATTTGAGCACAAAGGATGTCATGCTGGCTAGCAGCAAAGCCACCATGTGAAAAAAAAAATCACTGTAGAGGTTGGTAAAGTTTGAGAGACTACTTAGATGTTTATCCTTGCCGACATTGCTGGTTCATTTATTGCTCGTTTTCCCAAGGGTGGCCTGCAGGAGGTAGATATTCTACTCCTGGCTGGACTATTTCCAGTTTCCATCATCCTACTTACATAAGAAGGATGTGATGGTAAGCAATTTGAATGAATAGGCAGCACTGGCCAGGCTTGAAGGTATCTTGACATTCTTATGCCATGGGATGAAGGAAGCCCTTATGGACAACCATTTGCAGCTTCAGATTATTAAGCAGAAGAGCATGCCTATATAGAGAAATTTAATGAGAAATATAGGAAGTTCCCTATTGCTTTCAGGAAATGGAATACTTCATTGTTAAACCACACAAGAGATCAGCCATTACAAAGCAAGCTTCTTATTACTCTGTTTCAAGTTATACACACTTTCTGATTCTGGTTCTAGTTCTGGATTATGAGTTGTGAGTGTCTGGTTGAAATGGGTACTTGCACAGGCTTAACAAACTCGTCAAATTTGGCTTTAATGTACTACGCACTATATGATTTCACTTCTGAATGTTCAGGTATAAACTGATTTTAGTGTTTTCATGCTCACTGTCAAAGCCCTTAAGTTTATATGATGTGTTGCTTTTTCATCATTTCAGCAATGAATGTTTCCAGTGGTGACGAATGTGTTATTACATACTCCTATGTGTGGAGGATGGATCTCCAATTTATCCCAGATGGAGCAGATTTTCTCCAAATTTTCTCGTATGTAATACTTCTTCCTGTTTTATAGACAACAATTTACTGTTACTAAGTAAAACCAAAATCTATCTGAAAGTAAAATAATATGGTTAGACATAAGGCTACAACCAAACTTAGATGTTATGATGCGGTCAAGATGGCTCACAAGAACCTCAAAGAACAGTATTCTTAAATGGTAAGTTAATATGAACACATTTTCAAAAAACTGAATGTGGCACTCAATGATTCCTTGACAGAAATTTGCAACTACAATATGATAATCCCACAATACAAGGCTCCAAAATTAAGTATATTGCTTTAAGTTTACAGAAATCAAATCACAAGTACACATACATAATTACCAAGCAAAATATTCATTAAGGTTAGTGAAAGAAATACCGTGCAGATTCATTGTACAAGGCGAATGGGGTTACACAGCCAAGAGGTACCTTGCATTGAAAGAAAGCTATTGTAAGCCTAAGTACTGAACTAAAAACATATATTTACTCAATGATATTACTATAGACATGCAAGAGGTACATGATAACATTCTGATTTTATAATTCTTGTGATCTATCAATTAAGTGTCCCTTGCCTAGTAAAATAAAATTCTTTATGAGCTATAAATATGTTCCAAACACCAAAGACCAACACAAAAACCAGAGACAAAAAGAGCAAGCTAAGGCCCTTTAAATTTGAAAGTGCACGGAAACGTAGAGATATCCATGTGTCTATGCAGTGTTCCTATATAGTTCAACGTGACTTTCAAGGCAACTGAATGATTTCTGAAATTATACAGGAAATGTATAATTTTGCACTAACTAGAAACACAAGTACAATAAGGCAGTGCTAAGACTCCAGAATTTCAGTTGTATTTCATACATATGGTATTTGATTCCATGTTTACAAAATTAGCATGTACATACAGGCACCTTCTAAAGATAATTGTAGTTTCTCATGGTCACAAAACGAAATTAAAAACTTTTATTTCACCAAAAAATCCAAAATCATGCAAAGACATTTTAAAACTCTAATTGTTGTCAGAAACAAATGTGCAGATCGGATAACATTACAAATTAGTTAAATAGTCATACCTGAAGCACATCTTTTAATGCTTCTTCTGGAGCCATGCGTAAACCGCCCTTGCCCAAACCCAGTCTCTGAGACAAAACTGTTCAGGCTACATTAGCCATGGAAAAATGTTTCCTTTCAATGAATATCAATAAACTGCAATTTCCCATATCAAATAAATCTCTACCACCTATTTCTTGCTTAAAAGTTAAAACCAACAACACCAAAACAAAAATCAAGGCTTACACACCTTTCAAATCCACATTTGTGGTTGTCAAAGCAGAGATGATATACAGCCTGTGTTTTTATCCTGTAAAATGGTGCCCAACATCAAAGCTTTTCAGAATATGTGACTGAAAACGACAGAACTGAGATGAAACTCTATCTTGTAGCACACCTAACAAAAATCATCTACCAAGTAAAACAACTAACCACAGAAAATGGGATTCCATAAGTTGTAAATTTGCAATATGTAGAAGATCAGTTGTAAGCTCCTACATATAAAGACAATAACTTTCACCTTCAGAAATAAATTTTTACTGTGTCCGCCTTCCACGTGTCCAATGTATTTGGCCTAAACACAATAAATCCCAAATATTATTCAGCATAATGGTAAACCTTTGAAATGCCTTGAAATTCCTTCTACCTGTGCCTCAACTGTCAAGACAACTGGATGCTCATAGCTCTCAAAGGAAATCCCAAGCTCCTGCATCACATAGGAGTTAGGATGTATAAAATGATACTAAAAGTTTCATTTCAGTTTCAAGTATTTTGCATGTAGTTGCCTTGCTGAAAAGTAATTTAAATAGATTAAAACACTGCAAATAATCTATTGCGTGAAAGAAGTTTTTGCACCAGAAAATGCATGACAGTCCTAAGTTCTTAACTCTTAAAATCCATTATATAGAGATATAATAACAGTCCCCATTCCCATACATACACACCTAGACAATAATGCAAAGTGGTCATGATTATATTCAAGGAATATCATAAATAAAAAAGCCTCTAAATCCAAAAAGGAAATCTAAATTCCAGACAAATAGAATAAAGTATAAAATTGAAATCAATGAAAAACTCTTGTGTATTTGCATTTTTGTGACAACCATTAAAATACAATCCTGTGATCTTATCTAGGGATGTGTTCTCTTACTATCAGAATACCACAATCAACAATAAATAGTGCATTTACCATTAAGTACGGCTCCAGCACCCAAGACAAAAAAATTCCATGGACAGCTCCTTACAAATAATCCCAGATTCAGGCTGTGTCATTGAAATTTGTGGGATCTATCTTCTGAGCCACATCCTTGACAATCATTCAGTTCATACTCGTATCGGGAGTCACCTGGAAAAAAATCTACCACAATATTTCTGCTCCTTTAAATCTCAGGATATCATGGCTCATCCTGGCATGTCCATAAATATCATGAATAGTCTGCTTGATTTCTGGAGAATTTTTCTGAGTGCTTCTGGAATTTTCTGAATCAAGGGTTCTGTCAGGTTGAGCAAAGTTTCATTTTCTGATCAGAGGTTCTCCCCAAGAATGTTCAGAAACTCTATGAAATTTGTTACAACCTAACCAGAGGACAGACACCCTTCGTTATTAGAATACCCCTTCAACAGTCCTTTGAATTTTCGGCTGCCTATGGTTTGCAGGGAGCTTATACTAGAGATTATCAAGGCACATGAAACCCAGAATCCCTAGCACTCCGCCAGGCAGAAAAAAGGTCACATGAGGAACCATGGGGAAGAGCTGAGGGGTGGGGAAAATTTTCTTGTCCCCTCTATCTCCTCTGTCCCCTCTGTCCCAGGGACAAGAGGGACAAGAGGGACACACGGAACAAGAAAACCCGCCACTGAACCAACTTGAAAAATGACTATAGAAACTTGAGAACACATTTCCGGAGCTCCATATAAAAGCCCCAAAACATATTAGCTAACATAGGCATCAAATGCACTCACTTTGTCAAATTAGGTATCCTCCCAGTAAAGTCAGATATAAATGGTACAATCTAAGGATAGTTCAAAAATATATATCAAACATTCATATTTTGCCGATGTCCTATGCATGGGTGTTTCTTCTTTTGCTAACCGACACAGTTTTATTAAGAAGAGAAACAGTTACAAGTTTACAACATTATGTACATTATTTACAATCATGTTAGTTTCATTCATGTATCAAAGATTACAGACTTTGAAAAATGTCACTCCATCCATGGTGTTAGTTCCATGCAGGTCTTAAAATGCCTTTTGATTTTTAAAAATGCACTTACTCCTAAGGATCTGGATGTTTCCCCTTCGATCAAAAAACATTGGAGCTCGAATCTTTGAATAACGAAAGTTGCAACCATATTTGGCACTATAGAGGCGGGGAAGAGCATATGGCAAACAGCAACTGCTGTCAAAGTTTTGCTCCATGTACCAAATACATTAGTACGGAGTCATGTGACTTATTTTGCCAAGAGGTAAACAAGTGACAGATTGGTGTTACATGTACAAACTTGTCATGTCTGATTCCAGTGTGAACAGCCTAGGGAGCATGGCGGCCAGTGTGTAAGCATTTTTTAATAGCTTGGGTCTAAAACAGGAAAAAAAAACAGTAAGATTTTTTCAAATAATGTAAAAACACAATTTTTAAATTTAAATGGATTTGTTTTAGTTCACAATTTTCTCGCAGGTTTGACCCATTACACGTGATATCTGGACAGCACAAATGCCACTTGTGTGTTATAAGTGCATTTCTTTCATTTTAAGCATGTTCCTCACCACTAGGATACGGAGGATAGATGTCTAGGAACAACCATGCAATGTTAATGACCTTATTTGGATTGATAATAGGGACAAATGAGACACAACAGATATCTTCTGTAAATATTGTATAAGTTTTTCTCTTTGTACATGTGAATGATTGAGATCAATCGAATTATGTCCAATTGAGTAGGGTAAACCTCTTGTTGGGTTCACAGAGATGAGACTAGATATGACACCTAGGTTGCCAGGAAACAGAAACGGATCAAAAACTTGGAAACACCAGGCAAAAACCTCGGAAACAAAATGGCATGGAGCCATCCGTATAATAAATTATAAAAAAATGCATAATGTTCATTTTTAGTCCATAAAAAGATTTAAAACTTGAAAAATATAGTACTTACGGAAGTTCAAAACAGTCAACAAGATTTTGTTTTGAGTTTGACTATGGTTATGGGGCAGGTTAAGGATGCTTAAGGTTAGCATAAGGTTTTTTTTTTAATTTGGGATGGTTTTTTTAATTTGTGATGGTTTTTCCATTTGTGATTTTTTTTAGTTGAAAACTGCTGCCAGAAACAGCCCGAAACGCTGGAAATGTGCCAGAAGCGGCACAGATATGGCAGTGTTGTTTCAGGCACGTGCCCGGCATTTTCGCACATTTCAAGGTGTTTCAATTCCACAATTTGTAATATCCTTGACAAATAATTTTAAATAATTTTGGATATTTGTACAAACCCTAGGGCAGCAATATGAAATTTTATCTTTTATGACAGCAGCAGGAATTTGATTTTTTTATAAAAACAGCAAACCCCGATATGTAGAAAAACAGACTTTTATTTATTTATTTTAAATCAGCATTAATGAAAATACCAGAATATCATAATACAATTATTTTTTCACAACTGTTCAACCAAATAGAAAGATGAACATAAAATGAAAGCATGTAAATTGATTTGACTGAAATCTGCCCCCAAACTAGCACCAGCACTGTATTTTGTTCCCAAAGGCAGACATCCTAGCTGTACTTGCTGTTTTGAATGCTAAAACAGCCCTGAATATGATGCCCTAACTGAACTGGATGAATATTTGTACTCTAAATGATCATTGCAACCCCTGAATGGAATTGTCAAGCTTAGATATGAGGGTTTCCATCCTCATATCTATGTGTAAATGAGGGTTTTCATCCTCTATTACTGATGCAGAAGCATAAGCTACTTGCAAACAATGAAGTAGTTGATAAATTTCCAAGATGAAGAATAATAATCCCAAAAACTGCTTTTATAACTTCTAAGGCCTTCTTCCAAAGTTGGTGCCCCCTTTTGGAGTTACATGCATGCTCAATAAACAATATTAAATTACTTTATCCCCTCCAATGTTGGCGCCCCATCCAAAAATACAAGTTTGATGCTATGTAATATCCCTTTTGGGGACAAAACTGAAAATTAAGGAAATTAGCATATACATGAAGCAAACATATTAAAGAAAACAAGAGTGTTTAACAACACTTTTACATCCCCTTTGTCATGCCTTAGAAACATGACAGCTAGCTCTCTTCTGTTGCTTGATGCCACTTCATGATTTTCATTCAGATGATGGCTTCCCAATACTTTAGCAAGGTTGTCCCAAAAATAGCTGTGAGCATGCATTTTTCCTTCAAAAATCAGAATCTGAAAATAACTCACCACAACCTGATTTCTTTCCTCCTTCCAACTGGAATCTTCCTTCCTCATTTTTCCATGAGGGAATGCTCTCAAAAAATGTAAACATATTGTTGTTCATGACTGAAAATGGCAGCCCCAAACCTGATTTTTGTAATTTCAGTCTTATAATCATGGCATAACAACTAGCAAACTGAAATCTCATGAAGAATGGAAAGTCCATGAGTAATATAGGGGCTGAAATTTGATTTGCATACACTGAAAAACTATGAGCAGCAAGCCTACAATTGAAACCAGCAGACATATTGACCGTAATCTTAAGAAAATCAGCCTTCTTAACACCCCTTTGAATTCTGATTTTATCATAATTGCTTCTCTTTTTCCATACTTCTTTTGGTTCTCTCATGGAACCATATGATAGCAATCCATAGGGAGAAAAATCAGAATTCCCCTCAAGCTTATGTTTCCTTAAACATGTTATGCTAGTATTCTCTTTCATCAAATTCCATAAGCAAAGAGAAAAACTGAAATTTTTACCTTTGTCTTCTTTGAGCCTCAAGGGTTTACCCGGATTCCAAGGATGCAAGCAATCTTTGTAACTCTTCATCATCCCTCTTTTTCTCTCAATCATCATATGCATGGCAATCCCTATCTTGAAATCCAAACTCGTGACAAAGAGTTTGTGTTGATCAACCCAACAAAATGATAAGGAAACAATAAATCTGAAATGGGTGAGTACCTTGGAGGCTTGGACTATCATAAAAACCCACTGGATTGCTTGGAAAATACCTAGTGAGCCCTTGGCAAAGAGCCTTCTTCCCACCTTGCCCCTTATTAACATAGATATGATCACCCAAACATGGCCATGATACATAATGATGAAATAGACCTTTGACATGATCAAATAAGACATCATAGGACTTACCATGGGCTGCTGATCTGAAATTTACAACGGGTTGAAAGAGGCCATGGACACCGGAAATGTTCTTGTCTCACATGTGCACCTCCTAACATCGTCCCTTGGAAGATCCACTTCATCTTTCCTTATGTGTTCAGATTTTTCACCCCTTATAACCCCTTTTCTAGCTTGTTGATCCATATGTACCGCCACTTGCCATGTTTTACAAGGGAGCCTCAACAATGTCATATTGTTACCAAATGGCTCAAGACAACAAAATTGAATTGGAGTAGAAGAAAGCAATGACTTTAGAACACATTCATACCTTTGTGTAGTGACCCCACTTAGGTAAGAACCGATTAGATGACTATGAATTAGGCCATGCTCATCCTTCTAGGGCTGAATACCATAAGGATATAACTGTTGCTCTGAAAATGTTGTTGTATACACCTCATAAAAATTGCATTGGTTGCCTTTGCACTCTTGATTCCCTTCCATTGAACCATATTAGCATACATAATGATTTCAAAATAATTCTCCATCAATGTTTCTTTTAACCATGTGTAAGGAGTAATAATACCAAAGACTTCCTTTCTATCATACAAGAGGTCAACCGGAACCACATACCCTTGCAAGGAAATGTCTAAATGCCATTTATCATCCCACAAATTCTTCATACCCAAACATGACATGTGATCCTTAACAACAATTTTCCCATAATGACATAAGTATGGCAGCGATATAAAAGGAGATAAAATGTCATCATACCTTGAGTTGTTCCCCACATGTCTACCTTCCCATGCCAAATGAGGAGTGATTGAAACATCCTCCATTTTCCCAATCTTGTGACTCAAAATTTCTGAGTTGAAATCAGCCTTCTTCTTCTCCTCAGATTCAACAAATGAAGCTTTTTCCACCTTGGCTTCAACCATATCTTGATGGTGTTCACATAGGGCATCTTCGTAGCTCTTACCATGCTCATGGACACCATAAATCTGCCTCTTATTGACTGTTGTTCTGAACAAACCAGCAAGCTTATTGTCATCATGTTTCATTGGAGAAGGGTTTCCAACCAGCCCTTCCTCTTCCCCAACATGCTCAACACCCCTTGCTTCATTTCTAGATTCATCACATGTCAAAACATTTTCAGTATTAACCACAGAATGAGCAATATTTACCTTATGAAGTTGATTCTTTGGAATGGGTGCAAGTGTCATGGCCTTAGATCTCTTGACCACCAATTCTTCTTCCTTAATGACTCCATCTCTTATTGTCATATGAGAATTGCTTGAGCTATTCACTTCACCCTCTTGTTCCTCAAGCTTCCCTTCATCCTTCCGCTCATGCTCCCAAGTTCCCTTAGTATTTTTCAACATGCAACCATTAGAATTCAAGGAAAATTTATTGACAATTAAAAATTCTTTACCTTCCCTTTCTCTTGGCTCTTGCTTGGCCATTTCTTCCTCTTCTTGTGCTTCCTTAGGGCTGTAAGAAAAATCAATGAAGGGTTCACCTTTGGCCATGGCGGTGGGTGTTTCTAAGGCTCCCAAGGGTTGCTCCCTTTTAATAACCAACTGCTGCAATAATTCTTCCTCCCTCTTCACCTTAGGGAAATAGGTATTTTCATCCTTGCATGGTGAACTTGGGGTTTTGGTCCCCACTTCAACAAGCTTCGTGGTTTCTCCTTGTTTTTCCCACAAGATGGGGCTCTTTTCCTCTAGGGTTGGGATGTTTCTCCCATTACCCTTGTGCATGGCTCGGGGCTTGGACCAAGTTCCAATGCCCACTCTATATTTTCCCAAATTTATGAATTCTGAAAAGGTTAGGGCATCACGGATCTTCTCCAGGAAGAGCTTGATATTCCTCAAAGCAAGTTGCCACCTTGTTGACCTTTGAAACCCTAGGCTCTTCCTTGAATGTCCTTCCTCCTTGTAGGTTTTGCATGGTGGAGGCAAGAGAATCCAAGGTACATGTTAGTCTTTCTTGCATCTTTATCAATTTGTCCATTGAAACTCTAGGCCTTTGAGAATCCGAGCTCTAATACCACTATAATATCCCTTTTGGGGACAAAACTGAAAATTACCTCAATACAAGCAAGTCTAATTTTTATAATCAACAAACTGAAATAAATCTGAAATCAGCAATCTACAAGAGCAGCGAACTGTTTATGGAATTCAAATCCACTTTTCACCAAGCAAATCAATGAATAATGCCACAAAACAATTATTCTAGCCACGACAATATTTATTGATCATAAACACATCAAAAGATTGAAAGAATATCTGATATCATGGCTGGAATTAATTATTTAAATTAGCAGCAGACTAGCCAAAACCGAGGGCTAGGAAAAATAGTAAACCCTTGCCAAAAATCACCAAAATGGAGATTTCGGCTTTATAAAATATGGCAAATCAGATTATGAAGTGAAATATCAATAGTATGCCTTCTAGGGCATCAAACCACTCTCCAAGGTAGGTCGCTCCACCTAGGGAAGGCTGCCCAATGCCAATAAAAATTTGAATATGAAGTATCCTCCTCAAATCTGCAATAATCTTCAAGCTCAAACAATGTTGAAGGGTTTTCGTCCTCCAACAAAACCACTAGAAGGGTTTTCGTCCTTCTAGGAAGCCACACAAGAGGGTTTTCGTCCTCAAGTGGAAGAACATGGAGCAACAAGCTCACAATGCCCAAAATAGAAAATGCGCCAAAACTAACTCCTCAAATGAGCTCTCTAATCTTCTTTTATAACCTCCTTTTGGCGCCAAAGCTCATAAAGGTAAGGCCGACCCCTAATAAGTCATTATAATCTTTTATTAAGCCTCATTAAAGGCACTAAACCCAGCCGACCTCATTAAGAAGGGAAATACAAAAATAAAACATGAATATGAATGATGAAAACTGAAATATAATCCATGATCTTCCCTTGTTCAACCATTGCTTGCCAAGGAATCCTTTATTTTAGATTAATTTGAAAAAGGGGACGTTACATGCTCATGCAACACATTCTACCTTGGGGCCCAATAATAAAATTCTTTATCTAATTATTATTCTATCGTTGGCACCCCATAATAGAAGTTCATCATTCTATTACTATTTTATTTTATTTCTGCTTTTTGGGCCCCCACTTATTAAAAATATAATTTATGTGTCCTTTTTCTAATTAAAATATAAAAGTACCCTTGGACCACTTAAATTAATTTATTTCCCTCTTCAATTTCCCCTTAGCCTACAAAAAATAATAAGAATAGGCTTATCCATAATCAATTAATTTTAAAAAAGGACATTGGAAAAGGGGACAATCCGCCCTTCCCGGAATTGCTTGCCCTCAAGCAATTGCAAGCGAGATGCTTAAGAATTTCAGCACCCTCCCAAGTAGCATCCTCTGCAGTAAATCCTTTCAACGTACCAAATACTCTGTGATAACCTTGTTCCTTAACTTCTTTTCTCTGAAATCCAAAATTACTTTAGGAACCAAAACAAGTTTGCCTTCATCATCCAAAGGAGGCAACTCAATGGAAGGAACAATATGTTGTCCCAAAGCCTTTTCAGCATGAGACATGGAAAACATTATGTATCTTACTCTGCTTTGGTAAATCCAACTCATAGGCAACCTCTCCTATCCTTTGCTTAATCCTGTATGGTCCATAGAAACAAGGTTTGAGCTTTTCAGCTCCACTCTTCTTCAAAGAAGACTGTCTATAGGGTTGCAACCTCAAAAAAACCATGTCACCAACCTCAAAAGTCCTCTCAATGCGGTGTTGGTCCGCATAAAAATTTGTTGGTTTTGTGCATGTTGGATATTTTCTTTGAGTATCCCCAATATATCTTGGCTTTGTGCAACCAAGTCTCTTGCCCCGGCACTCTACTATCTACAAATACCAAATCCACAAAGGTTTGAAAGGTGTCATACTAATGGACATGTGACTACTAGTATTGTAGCAATGCTTTCCCATGTAAAGCCATTTAACCCAAGCTAATTGCTGCCCTGCCACATAATTCCTCAAATATCCCTCAATCCACTTATTCACAATCTCTGTTTGCCCATCCCATCGTGGATGATAGTGGTACTTGGAGTTAACTCGTCCTGTCAAGCAAAGAGCTCCTACCAAAACAAACTAAGGAACTTGTTATCCCTATCACTCACAATATTTTTAGGCAATCCATGTAGCCTAAAAACCTCTTTGAAAAATAAATCAGCGATCTATGGAGCCTTAAACTCAATCAACCACCTTGCATAAATACAATTCTTACCCTGAACATTGGGAAGACCTGTGATGAAGTCCATTGATATACTTTTCCATTTTTGGTTCGGAATAGGTAAGGGCTGCAACAAACCCGCTGGAAAAACATGCTCTGCCTTGTTTTGTTGGCACACAATACACTCTCTAATGTATTAGAGGACCTCTTCCTTGAGTCCTTTCTAAAAGAATTTGTCCCTGATCTGCTTGTAGGTCTTGAAATACCCTGGGTGACCAGCCAAAGGTGTATAATGGACATCTCTTAAGATTTTGCTTTTTACCTTGGATTCAGGTACCAAAAAGATTATTATTTTGTAGAGGATAAGATCAT
Organism: Taxus wallichiana var. yunnanensis; assembly: GCA_018340775.1. NCBI lineage: Eukaryota > Viridiplantae > Streptophyta > Pinopsida > Cupressales > Taxaceae > Taxus > Taxus wallichiana. The sequence goes on along the minus strand of CM031238.1, from coordinate 659,630,477 downwards.
CAACCACCTTGTATTTGTTATTCGTATTTTCCCTCAAGGATCTCATTAGTGTAACCATTCTTTACATACTCCACTATTATTAAAACTTTCCAATCACAGAGATTTCAGATATAGAGCATAGAAAAGGTTTTCTAGATAAAGCATCTACTACAACGTTATTCTTCCCTCTAACATACTCTATGTCAAAATTATAAGCTTGGAGCTTACTCACCCACTTTTGTTGCCTATCATTCAAGTCCTTTTGGCCAAGAAAGAACTTCAAACTATTGTGATCAGTTTTGACCACAAACCTGCCACAAACCAAATATTGCCGGAATTTTGCCAATGCATGCATGATGGCCAACATCTCTTTGTCATAAATAGAGAATCCACGCTCTACTTCACTAAGTTTCTGGCTCTCAAAGGCTATGGGATGCCCCTTTTGCATCAAAACAACCCCTACTCCTTCCCTTGATGCATCACATTCTAACACAAAAGGAATAGAAAAATCAGGAACAACCAATACTGGGCAAGAACTCATTACCTCTTTGAGTTTATCAAAGGTTGTTTGGGCTGTTTCAGACCAACTGAAAGCTCCTTTCTTTGTCAAATCAGTCAATGGGACAGCAAGTTGTGAAAACCCTCTCACAAACCACCTGTAGTAATTACAAAGACCAAAGAATAACCTCAATTGCATCAAAGTCGTGGGCTGAGGCCAATCTAATATTGCTTGGATCTTCTCTTGATCAACTTGTACTCCTTGGGCACTAATGACATGTCCCAAGTATAAAATTTCAGTCATTCCAAACTCACACTTGGATTCTTTTGCAAAAAGAGTTTGTTGTTCCAAAATTTCCAGCACTTGTATCCAAGTGTTTTAGGTGCTCTTCCCAAGTCTTATTGTACACCAAAATGTCATCAAAGAATACTAGAACAAATTTCCTCAAGTGCTCACTAAAAACATGGTTCATGCATGACTGGAAAGTAGTTGGAGCATTGGTTAAACCAAAAGGCATTACCAAGAATTCAAAATGCCCAAAATGACAACGAAAAGTTGTTTTGTGCACATCTTCATCTCTTACCTTGATTTGGTGATAACCGGATCTCAAATCAATTTTGGAAAAATACACCGCTCCATGCAATTCATCTATCAATTCATCGATCTTGGGTATTGGGTACTTGTTTTTGATAGTGATGCAGAGCATCACGGAAGATCTAGGTAATCGCATATATTTTGGGAAATTTGGTAAGGTGCGCACAAGAGGTGAAATACATCAACTAAGAAAATAGGGTGCGACGGAAAAGTGCGCGCGACAAGTCGCAAAACTTTTGAAGGTAAAAATGACAAAGTGGTAGGTTACGAAAGATGCCAATTCAACTGTGACGTGGAGTTCCAAATGGACTTCTCTCAACTACCAAGCCGAAGTAGTTGACCGCCATTAATGCTCAAGAGTTTGAATTTGGGTTTGAGCGGGATTATGAGAGGATTCTAGAAGGAATTTCAAAATCCTTATGAGCGGGAAAGATTGTCTATAAATACCTACCTGAAGCCTTGATTTGAGAGGTTAGAAAGAGGCTAGAAGGCGGTGGGGGAAAGATCGTTTTGGAGTCATCACCCCATAACTTTGTAGATTGTAAATCCCATTGAGGATTGATTATTGTAGATGTCGTATGGCTTTCTAAGAATAGAATTTAAGTTCGGAAGTGAAATTTTTGTTGTGTTTTACTCTACAAACGTCCGGAGGTCGTCTCGATTCGATCGTTCGGACGACGAAGTGGTATCAAAGTGTGGCTACATACCTTAGAGTTAGGTTAGGAGGTGAAGGACTAGTAGAACACTGTCAGAGAGGCAACTAGTCAAGAAGGAGAGAAGAGCCTTGGAAGAGCTACCAATGTAGGTGCGGCTAACGCAGTCAATGCAGCTAATGCAGCGATCATGGGAGCACTAGAGCAAGTGATGACAGAGCTAAGGGGTGTGAGAACAAGACTAGAAGTTGAGGAAGATAGGCGAAGAGGATTTGTGGCACCGGATGCACAAAGTGATGATGAAGGCGAAGCAGTAAGGAGGGATGCACACAATGCAGAAGTTGTTGAGGATGTGCAAGAAGAGGCTGAAGCCATAGGCGCGGGAGAAGCATGATTGCTACAAACAATTTCCAAAATGGGTCGTGGACCGAGAATGGATGTCTTGTCATTTTCTAGAAGGTTGGACCCTAGAAGAATTTGTGGATTGGTTGACAAGTATGGAGGAATACTTTGAGTTTGAAGAAATCACCCGACCCACTAGCGCGTCAGAGTAGCGAAACCAAGTTGAAGGAACATGTGGCATTGTGGTGGAAGGATGTACAAAATGAGAGATGAAGAAGAGGAAAGGATAAGATAGTGCGCTAGGATCGCATGGTCGCAAAAATGAGGAGTAAGTTTTTACCATCCGATTACCAAGATGAGCTTGTTCAAGAAGTTGCAAAATTTGAGACAAAAGGAGATGTCGGTTAAGGACTACATGGAGGAGTTCCACCAAATCATGATAAGATCTGGACATGTGGAAGTTGACTAGGAGAAGGTCGCGCGATATATCAATGGCTTGAGATTTGGAATTCAGGAAGAACTCAACCTGTTGCACATTCAAACAAGTGGAAGAAGCTTATCAACTAGCCTTGAAGGTGGAAGAGAAATTGGCGCGCAAAAGTCAAAGTGCAGCCAGAAGAGGAACCGTAATGTACATGGTAGAGGAGGAAGTAGCTGAGGATATAATAGACCATAGGAAGATGAGTGCAGCAGTGCACAAACACTATCCCATAATAGTGTGCGGAGTAATGAAGCATCGAACTCTTCAAGAGGACACGGAAGATTTAGTCGAGGACGGGGAGAGGATTCTCCAAAACATGTTTTAAGTGTGGAACCATAGGGCATCGTGCATTTGAATGTCCAAATGCACAAAGTGAAGTCATGAGTAGGCGCACAAAGCTGGAGCACATTTGACACATGGAGATGTAGAATCAATGGGATCAATGCAAAACATTTCGAAATACCAGAGTGTGGAGAAGCCCTGATGATAAGGAAGGTATTGTTGAAGACATCGTAGAAAGAAGATGAACTGCGCAAAGGAAGAACTTGTTTAGGACCATTTGCAAGTCAAGGGGAAATGTTGTAAAGTGATTGTCGATAGTGGGAGCACAAACAATCTTGTTTCCTGTGAAATGGTGAAGTTAGGGATGAAGAAGATTTGTGCATCCTAACCCTACAAGGTGTCATGGTTACAAAAAGGGCACCAAGTCCTAGTAAATGAGCAAAGCCTTGAAGTTCCAAATTAGAAATTATTGTGACAAAGTGTTGTGTGATGTGATACCAATGGATGTTTGTCATCTACTATTGGGAAGGCCCTGGCAGTATGACAGGAAGGTTGTCCATGATGGGCGCACGAATATTATTCGCATCGAAAAGGATGGGCACAAGTTTAACTTGTCACCATTAAAGGATGAGGAGAAAGGAGAAGTGCATAGTGGAGTTTGCGCAAGGTTTTGCATTTGTATCGGGTAAAGAATTCTTGTGGGAAGTTGAGGAAGAGAATACATGTTACGCATTGGTACCAAAGGAAAGCATGTAGAGATTGCACAAAAAGGGAAGAAGTTACAGAAGTGCACAAGGTATTGGAAGAGTTCCCAAGAAATTGTGATGGAAGAATTGCACGCAGGGATTACCGCCAGTGCGTAGTATCAGTCATCAGATAGACTTGATACCAGGAGCTAGTTTGCCAAACAAGGCACCATATAGAATGACCCCAGAAGAAAATGAAGAAGTGCGAGACAAGTGCAAGAATTGCTTGACAAAGGACTAGTGCATGAAAGTTTTGAGCCCCATGTGCAGTACCTGCAATGCTAGCACCAAAGAAAGGAGGAGAATGGCATGCATGTGTTGATTCCAGAGCCATCAACAAGATTACTATTAAGTATAGGTTTCCATTACCTAGGATGGATGATCTGATGGATTGCCTCAGTGGTGCATGGTATTTTTCCAAGATTGATTTGAAGAGTGGTTATCACCAAATCGTATTAGGGAAGGAGATGAGTGGAAGACCACATTCAAAATGAAGGAAGGCTTATATGAATGGTTAGTTATGCCATTTGGGTTAACAAATGCCCCAAGTACCTTCATGAGATTAATGAATGAAGTGTTGAAGCCATTTTTGGGAAAATTTGTGATAGTGTATCTGGATGACATATTGGTGTTTAGAAGACAAAGGAAGAGCACATTGAACACTACGATAAGGTAATGAAGTGCTTACAAGAAGAAGAATTGATGGTGAATATAAAGAAGTGTAGCTTTATGCGCGAAGAGTTAGTATACTTGGGTTTCGTAATATCCCGGAAGGATTACGAATGGACCTAGAAAAAGTGTGCAATTGTAGAATGGCCCTCACCGAGAAGTGTGACCGAGGCACGAAGCTTTCATGGTTTAGCAAGCTTTAAGGAAGTTCATCAAAACTTCAATGGAATATGTGCAGCGATCATGGAGACGATGAAAGGAGAATGCAAGGAGTTTGTGTGGACGAAAAGAAGCAGAGTACAACTTCCAGGAATTGAAGCAAAAGATTACAGCACAACCAGTGTTAGCGTTGCCAAGTTTTGAGAAGGTATTTAGGTGGATTGTGATGCGAGTGGAACAACTATTGCACAGTATTAAGCCAAGAAGGAGACCCATAGCCTACTTCATGAGAAATTGAATGATGCAAAAAGGAGATATTTGACCTATGATCAGGAGTTCTACACGATAATACAAGCATTGAAGAAATGGAGGCATTATTTGTTGCCAAACGAGTTTGTCTTGTACACTAACCATCAGGCGCTACAGTTTGTCAATAGCAAAAATTAAACCAAAGGCATATGAAGTGGGTAGAGTTCCTACAAAGTTATTCTTTTGTATTGAAGCACCATAATGGAAAATCCAACAAGGTCGCGGATGTGTTGAGTAGAAGAGTATTGGTGTTGACATAGAAATGCGCAATGAAGTCATGGGATTTGAGACCATGAAGGAGTTATATGCGCAAGACAAGGATTTCAAAGAAGCATGGGAGGCATGTCAGAACCAACGCGCGTGGATAGGACACGCCTTGGTTAGACTATTTTATCCAAGAAGGAATGTTGTTCGAGGAGCGCAATTATGTATACCACAAGGGTCAATGCGTGAGAATTGATTAAGAGAAAAGCATAGTGGAGGATTAGGAGGTCACTTTGGGAATGACAAAACTTTGGCGCAGCTGAAGGAACAATACTATTGGCCGAAGATGAGCACGGATGTGTGCAAGTATGTACAGAGATGCAGGGTTTGTCAGTTGGCCAAAGGGTGCAAACAAAACACAGGGTTATATCAGCCTTTACCTATACCAAGAAGGCCATGGGAAGACATTAGCATGGATTTTGTGCTAGGATTGCCAAGGACAAAGAGAGGAATGACTCCATATTTGTGGTAGTTGATAGATTTTCAAAGATGGCGCATTTTATTGCATGCAAGAAGACAAGTGATGCGACAGGGATCACACATCTATTTTTCAAGGAAGTAGTGCGGTTGCATGGGTTACCAATGAGCATAGTGTCAGATAGGGATACCAAGTTCTAGGACATTTTGGAGGACTTTGTGGAAGAAGTTGGGAACAAGGTTAACTTATAGTTCAGCCTACCATCCACAGACTGATGGACAAGACGGAAGTGGTGAACAGAAGCTTAGGCAATTTGTTACGCAACTTGATAGGAGATAAGCCAAAGCCAATGGGATATGATATTGGCACAAGCCAAATTCACCTACAACAATTCAATTAATAGGAGCACGAAAGGACCTCATTTCAAATTTTTTATGGGACAAGTCCAAGGGGTCACAGAGTTGTGCGAGGTAATGAATAATCAAAGCACGGAGGCAAAAGAGTATGCAGAATATATGCACAAACTACATGAGGAAGTGTGTGAGAAATTGGAAAAGAGTAATCAAGGTTACAAAGAGCGCACGGATAAAGGACGCAGAGCCAAGGAATTTGAGGAAGGAGATCAAGTAATGGCACATTTTGTGGAAGGAGAGGTTTCTAAGGGGACCTATAATAAGTTAAAGCTGAAGAAAATTGGACCATGTAAGATAGTGCAGAAGATTGGGCCAAATGTGTATAAGTTAGAGTTGCCCGAGGGATTAGACATCTCTCCAATCTTCAATGTTTTAGATTTATATGAGTTCCATGAAGGGGACACTAGTGTACATAGAGTTAAAGGACAATGCATCAAAGGAGTTAGATGAAGATGTATTAGAAGATGAAGAAACTTTAGACTAGAGGAGGCAGCTACGGAGAAAAGGGCTGAAGAAATCGAGGCCATACTAGACTTAAGGGTAATAAGGAAGATGCATGAGAAAGGAATATAGGAATATCTAGTAAAATGGAAGGAACGTGTAGAAGAAGATGCGACATGGATAAGTGCGAAGGATCTTGGTTGGCTTGGCCATACTCGGAGCCCGATTCGTGAGACGGAGCTCACTTTTGTTTTACTCGGGGTGTTTGATGCAGGAGCATCACGGAAGATCTAGGTAACTACATATATTTTGGGAAATTTGGTTAACTAAGGTGGTGTGCACAAGAATTGAAATAGATCAACTAAGAAGATAGGGCATGAAGTGCACAAAAGTTTGCAAGGTAGAAAAACGACAAAGTGGTAGGTTTATGAAGGATATTAGCTCAAAATTGTGACGTGGAGTTCCGAGATGGATGATTCTCTCAAACCACCAAGCCACAAAGTAGTAGGATCAGGATGCCATTAATGCTCGTGGAGATTGAATTTGGGTTTGCAAGAGTTGAATTATGAGAGGATTCTAGAAGGAATTTCAAAATCCTTATCGGTGGGAAAGATTGTCTTCTGTAAATACCTACGAAGCCTTGATTTGAGAGGTTAGAAAGAGGCTAAAAGTATTTAGGAGGAGAAAGATCTTTTTGGAGTTGTCACCCCTGTAACTCTGTAGACTATAAATCCCATTAAGGATTGATTATTGTAGATGTTGTATGGCTTTCTAAGAATAGAATTTAAGTTCTGAAGTGAAATTTCTGTTGTATTTTACTCTGCAAACGTCCACGGTCGTCTCGATCTAACCGGTCGACATCAAATAGTCTTCTTATTCAAACCACGGTGAAGCAATGCACATCCTCATTGGCCTATCCTTCTTCTCCACCAAAACAATAGAAGAAGCAAAAGGGCTAGAACTAGGCCGGATATGTCCCATCTTCAATAGCTCTTTGATTGTCTTCTCAATCTCCTCTTTGTAAGCTCTAGGATGGTGGTAAGGAGTAATCATAACAGGTTTAGAACCTGTTTCCAGCTCTATGATGTGTTGGAATCCTCTATCTAGTGGCAATCCTATTGGTAAATCACTGAATATTGTACCATGTCTATCCAAAATAGATTGTATATCCACATGATAAGATCTATCATTAGTATTAGAAGTGGAAATACTCACCAAACAATGGGCTGCCCAAGCTACTTGTCCCTTATAGAAAGCTCTCTCCATCCGCTTTGTTGTGATAGCCTTAGGTGCTCCATTGGCCATACCATGAAGTACAACCTCTTCTCCATTGGTTTTGAATTTTAGCTCCATAGTTTGGTAATTCTATGTGAATTCTCCAATTGAATGCAACCATTGCACTCCCAAAACCACATTGGTTTCTCCTATGCCTACCACTACGTAGCAGTACGTCCCCCAGGAAAGTAGGTACCGGTTCGGTACATCACCGATATCGAGTTCCGAGCTACGCCTGCAGCACGTTTGTGGAAGTCCCAGGCCTTCGGGAAGAACCTTGCCCATACCCGGACATACCCACGGGGTAAATGCGGTTTTTCTTTTTTTTTTGGTCAAAAAAAAAGTCAAACCGACTTTTTAAACATTAAATAATTCTTTTAAACCCTAATTTGTGCCCCCAAACTCTATAACTACAACAATAACAACTCATTTACCTCACATTTGCATACTTGCCTCTTATTTGCATACTTGACTCTCACCTTCAATTTTTCCACTATTTTCAATTGCTTAGGGTTGATTTCAAGTGCCATATAGTTGAAGGAGCTTGCAATAAGTGCCAAGGAGTTCAAGGAGCTTGCATTGTTGGTGTTGGGTGTATTGAGGTAAGTATTTTGTGATTTTTTAAAGTATTTTAGTTTGTATAATTGTATTTAATATTTTGTAATTGTTTTTTTTGTTTATTGTTATTGTTTTAAGCTTCATTTTTCAACATTTGATTTCATTTAAATTTTAATTTTAAAGTTTAAACATTCTCTCAACACTAATTGTTTTCATTTTTTTAAATGCATTGTGCAGTTAAAATGGCTGCGAGTTCTAGTTTTGTGGGTCAAGGTAGTAAAGGTCTCCCTTACAAATGTGATCCATACTCCCCCTTTGAGAGGCATGTCACACAACTAGAACAAATACCAAGTGGAGGGGGCTTTATTTGGGTTTGCTCACAATGTAATTTGCAATTTAAGAGCTCCTATCAGTGAAAGCCCATTTGTGTGGGGCTATTGGCCATGGAATTAGAACATGTGGAGGGTTGGATGGAAAGGGGTTGCCACGTGCAAAGACCCTTGCATACATCAAAGAGCAGGAGGAAGCAGATGCAAGCAACTGCATTAAAATCCAAGCATCCTATGGCAAAAAAAGGAAGATCACATAGCAAGCCACCTGTTTCTCCTTTTGTTGAGGTTGTGGCCCCAAATCACCCTTTTTGTCTACACCTATTGCAACTGGAGGGGAAGAGGATTCACCTCTTTCTCACAAAAGAACAAAAGATGCAGGCCCATTGGAAAGGGCATTCCAGAATGAAAGCAAGGACATAGCTGACCAAGGTATTGGGTGCTTTATTTATGCATGTGGTGTCCCATTTAATGTTGTTAGATCACCATATTGGCAAGATATGGTGAGATGTATTAATGAAGCCCCTAGAGGGTACATTAGCCTAGGGTATGAAAAGGTGTGCACCACCTTATTGTCAAAAGAAAAAAAAAAGTTGAAGACGCATTGTTGCCCATCAAGAATCAATGGCTCGAAACAAGGGTGTCCATCGTTTTTAACGGATGGAAAGATACAACAAATAGGCCATTGATCAATGTGGTTGCAGTGTGTCCTAAAGGGGCAATGTTTCTCGAGGGCTATTGATTGTGAGGGGCAAGTGAAGGATGCCCAATTCATTGCCGACATCCTCATAGAATCTATTGAGGCGGTGGGGCCTCAAAATGTTGTCCAAGTTGTAATGGACAATGCAAAAAATTGTAGAGCTGCAGGGTTGTTGGTTGAGGCAAGGTATGGACACATATTGGACACCTTGTGCAGTTCATTCCCTCAACTTAATGTTACAAAAATTGGGCACAAAAATTGCTTGGATCAAACAAGTCTATGAGGAGGCAAGTGAGATTCAAATGTTCATCAACAACCACCACATGTCCCAAGCCATCTTTCGTAGATTCTCGACATTGCAGCTATTGAAGGTAACCCGTAACATTCTTTTTTTTAAATAATTATTAGTTTTTAAATTTAATTTTTATAAATTCATTAAATTAATTTTATAAGTTTGTAATTTGTAGAATTTTGAATGTTTTAAATTTACTTGTCTTAATTTTATTTCTTTTAATTTCTTATTAGGTTGTTGAGACTCGATTTGCCTCGCACGCTCGTCTTAAGACGACTTGTGAAGGTGCGAGAGGCATTGAGTGGCATGGTTATCAGTGACCTTTGGAGTGTATGGAGGCAAGCAAATAGTGAGAGGGCTAGAAATGTGAAATTGTTGATCCTGGATGACGCATGGTGGGATCGTGTGGATTACTTGCTCAATTTTACTGAGCCCATCGTGAGTATGTTGAGATTTGTTGATATGGATCATCCATGCATGGGTGAGATTTATGATGGAATTGACTCAATGATTGAGTCAATTAAGACCATCATAAATGCCAAAGAGCAAGATCCTACAGAGACCTTCAAGGAAGTGCAATCACATCTCATTGAAAGGTGGAACAAAATGACTACTCCATTGCATCTTCTTGCTTTTGCCTTGACTCCAAAATACTATACGCAAAGATCCTTTCTTTTTGCCTAGCAGGGTCCCACCATATAGGGATGTTGAAGTTAGTGAGGGGTATAAGGCGGCATTTGCTAGACTCTTCCCGGATCCAGTAGAAGACATGGTTAGAGCAGAGTTTGTGAATTTCATATCCTCCAAGGATCACTCCATTAGCGCTCTTCATGACAAATACAAGATGGATGCTTATTCATGGTGGTACCTCCATGGACAAGCATACACCTACCTCATGCCACTTGCAATAAAAGTTTTATCACAAGTAAGATTTTAATTTTTTAATTTCTTAACTCTTTCTTTTTACTTTTATAAATTTAAAATTTTAATTTTGCATTGACTTTGCGGCTTGCCTCAATAGGTTGCGAGTTCTTCTTCAGCTGAGAGGAATTGGGGTACATACTCATTTATCCACTCGGTTAACCGCAACAAGTTGGGAGCAAAAAGGCGAGAGGATTTGGTCTTCGTGCATTCTAACCTACGCCTTCTATCACATAAGAAGGATGAGTACAAGCAAGGGCCAACAAAGTGTTGGGATATAGACCCAAAGACTCCAAACTTGGATGCTTCCATTGCCCAACTTTCATTGCTAGACCCGGACCTAGATAGTACTTTGCGTGAGCCTGCAAAGTGGGGCTAGCGGGAGCGGCGGCATTGCTGATGGTTCCTGTTTATCTTATTGATGCTTGTGGTTCTAATGAACCACGTGATGGTAGTGATGCTCTCATTGAAGACATTGGAGAAGATGCAGAGCCATTAGACTATTAGAATGTTGATGTATTGTAACATTTTGTTTTGATTTGAACAATGTACTGCTTATAAGTTTGAACAATGAATATCATGACAAAATGCATTGAATTATCAATACGTTTTAACTTTTGTGGCTATTTCACTTATGTATATTTCACTTATTTGATAATTTGTTTACTCTATGCATGTGTAAGGCTGGAATTTTGCTTATCTTGTTACTTTTAAAAATATTTTTATATTTTATATGTATATTGTCTTTGTCATACGGCCCCTCAAAAAAAATTGTTGTATTAAAGCATCGAATCCTCATACCCATACCTATACCATACCACGTCTTGCTACCCGAGGCCTACCAAAGAAATCATTACAAACCTTGTGCTTACAAAGAGTAGTCTCTAATCCCTTCACCCTCTTGGTGCATGGAATAGTAAAGTCATCACCATGACCACATTACAACCATGGAAATCCTCTGTTTTCAATCCTCTTTGAGTTACCAAACCCTCATCAATAAAGTTGTGAGTTGCCCCACTATCAATCAAAATAGTTACCTTATGCCCATGAAGTACTCCACAAACTTTGAAAGGATGATACTGGGAGCACCTGAAAGTGTAGCAAGAGTACCATCTGGAGTCTTTTCTTCTCCTTTATTTTCAGTTATCGATTCTTCCTCTTCTTTTTCCACTTCTGGTTCCTCTTCTTCGCTTCATCATCTAATATCACCTCTATATAGTGTACATGTCCTTTGGGAAGACATTTATGACCCGGTCCCCAAGGATCTCTGCAAGTGAAACACAATTTCTTCCTCCTAAGTTCATTTCTTGTTTCTATCTCCTTGTTGGTTTTAGGCAGCTCCTTTTGTTGAAAACCACCCTGCTGAAATGGCTTTTTTGTTGCTCATAAGGTGTTGGTTTTGGTTGTGTTGTAGGTTGTCCTATAGGTTGATATCTCCCTTTTGGGGCTGAAGTCTCCAAATCCAAAGCCTTTTTTATGGCTTCTTGAAGAGAGGTAGGGCTGAAAGCTTTCACTAAACCCTAAGAGATTCAGTTAAACCTTCCATGAACAAAACAACCAATCTCCTCTTTATCACATCAGGTACCATCACAGAAAGCTTCAAAATTCAACTACATAGTCACTTATTGAATGTAGTTGTTTGAGTTGAGCTAATTCCCAGAAATGAATTTCTAGATCAACTCTGTCAAATCTCTCTATCAACCTATCATTGAACTCACCATATGAGTGGATGTGATTGTGTCCTTGTGTGATTAACCCATGGTACCACCCATAGTTCAAAAATCATTATCATCGATTAATTAGTAGGCCAAATTTTGACTCAGAAATCGGGAATCGGCAACTTTATCGCTACTTTAAAAAACATTTAAATTCATAAAATAAACTTAAATTAAATGTAAAACATTGTTAAATGACACGAAAAGTGAATCTATAGAATGCCATAGGCCCATAAGTATCCAAGGCTCTAAGCAAGTACCATAATGCATTCAAAGTGTCAAGTTGTACTTGTCATTTGGGCAGGATGTATTATTGTATCTTGTCATGTTGAATTATTTGTCAGCTAAAGTGCTCACTACTCTGCAGGGCTGTTTTGTGTACTATAGCAGAAATCATGATGTTTCAAAGAAGTCAAGTGGGTAAAGTTTTTAACGATATTGTTGACAGTCATAGTCTGCTTTGAAGTAATGTTGAACAAATCATTTTAATGATATTGTTGACAGTCATAGTCTGCTTTGAAGTAATGTTGAACAAATCATTTTAACGATATTGTTGACAGTCATAGTCTGCTTTGAAGTAATGTTGAACAAATCATTTTAATGATATTGTTGACATTCATAGTCTGCTCTAAGTATGAACTTTGAAGTAATGTTGAACATCAACAAATATATTCATGGAGGATTCGAGACTGTACATGCATTTAGTTTACAGTTTAAAGTTTAAACTTTGCCCACTCGACTTCTCTGAAACTTTACCCATTTAGCATTTAGTTTATTGTTTAAACTTTAAACTTTACCCACGTGTTTTCTACGAAACAACTGCGTAGGGCACATTACCAGCAAAAACGTATCAGATGCAAATTGCAATAATATATCCTGTGCAAAAGCGTGGACGGTTCTCACCTTCAAGTTCGAACCTGCTCGTCCAGCAAAAAAACCTAGGTTGAAATCGCGCAAAAAAAAAAGAGTCGAAATGCATGGAAAATGGCACTTTTATTTCTGTTTTGCCGTATTACATTAAACCCGCAATTTTCCACGATTTTTGGGTCGATTTTTCACGATTTTCACCCAAAAATCGCCACTTATCAAGATTAATCGCTATGACAAAAACGTGATTTTTCAAAAGTTTAATCGTTTTCTTTGGTTTTGGCGATAAATCACGATTTTTGAATCGAGGTACCACCACTCATGTGCTATACCTTCCGGATGAAGGGTTAAAAATTTGATGGCTTTTTCCTCCAACATGGGCCTAAGTGATAAGAAGATAACCACCGTTTGTATCAAGCACAAGTTGTACTCTTACAAAGCCATCAAAAGTAGGGAGTGACAACTTCCTAATGCTTGTTGCGAGTCTCTCTAGTTAGTTTGTAACCCTAAGATCAGCCCTTGTTCCACTCTGCTTTTTTGATTTATAAAATTGTTGAGCGATATAGCCTCTCTAATCTTAATTGGAAGTACCTTGTATTCCTCATAACTGCCAAAGCAATATCATTCCATATAGATGGATGAATTTCCACCTTTGGAGGCTGCTTCCTCCCTCAAAGGAAATCAAGGTGGAAGGGCCTAGTAATAGATCCGATGATTATCCTCTAAGTTTGTTGGTTATTGTTCAATCTCAAGAACTTCCCTCAAAGCATTTGGAGCTCTTTGCATGTTCATATTTTTCATGGTCGGACTAACCGAGCCATCATATCTATTAAACGTTTTTGTCCCCTGCACAAGCTTTGTGGAAGCATACATCTTTTGGGTCTCTGTTACCCATGACTTTTGGCTATTTTGTAGCTTTCTTTTTCTCCCTTTGTTGGTACCTGACTTCTTTGTCACTACCCTGCATGAAGTTCAAAACCACAATTTTTCTTTTTTTTTTTCTTCCACAAGCTGCTCACGATACCACTATAATATCCCTAACAAATAATTTTAAATAATTCTGGATATTTGCACAAACCCTAGGACAGCAGTATGAAATTTTATCTTTTATGACAGCAGCAATAATCTGATTTTTTTATAAAAACAGCAAACCCCAATATGTAGAAAAACAAACTTTTATTTATTTATTTCAAATCAGCTTTAATGAAAATACCAAAATGTTTGAATACAATTTTTTGCAACTGTTAACCCAAATGGAAAGATGAATATAAGATGAAAGCATGCAAATTGATTTGATTGAAATCTACCCCCAGACGTGGCGCCAACAATGTATTTTGTTCCCAAAGGCGGACGTGCTAGCTATACTTGCTCTAAATGCTAAAACAGCCTTGAATATAATGCCCTAGATAAACTAGATGAATATTTATACTCTGAATGATCACTACAACCCATGAATGGAATTGCCAAGCTTAGATATGAGGGTTTTCGTCTTCAAATATGTGTGCAAATGAGGGTTTTCATCCTCTATTGCTGATGCAGAAATAAAAGCTACTTGTAGACAAAAAAGTAGTAGATAAATCTCCAAGGTGAATAATAATAATCCCCAATTACTGTTTTTATAACTTCTAAGGCCTTCTTCCAAAGTTGGCGTCCCCTTTTGGAGTTACATGCATGCTCAATAAACAATATTAAATTACTTTATCCCCTCTCCAATGTTGGCACCCCATCCAAAAATAGAAGCTTGATGCTCATGCACCCCATTCTATCTTTGGCACCCCATAATAGAAATCTTTATTTAATTATTATTCCATCTTTGGCGCCCCATAATAGAAGTTCATCATTCTATTATTATTTTATTTTATTTCTGCTTTATGGGCCCCCGCTTATTAAAAATATAATTTAAGTGTTGTTTTTCTAATTAAAACTAAAATTACCCTTGGACCACTTAAATTAATTTATTTCCCTCTTCAATATCCCTTTCGCCTACGGAAAATAATAAAAACAGGCTTCAAGTATCGAGAATCAATTTATTAAAAGGGGCATATTACACAATTCTTACAGAAACGTTTCCCTTGCAAAACATGTGCCCCTAGGCGTTTCTTGCATTCCAATATGAAACTATGGGGCTTTTACCTTACGAGGGTTGATGTGAATGTCGTTGCATTTAGGAGTTATCTCCTGGTCTCTAGGAACACCTAACCTTTAATAATCGGTAAATACATAAATGCTAGAGAAATTTTCCACAATCGAGCTTTTACTCAAGCGTCCTAATAAGTGTGGGGAAGTGTTTAAGCCCCAATCTCACCTACTCAAAATCATATCACATTGGAATTTGGCCATGATCGTGTGAATGTTTTCAAGTTTAAATTCAATAATACCCTATTGTGGGGTGGAGGAACCTCTTGTTGGTTACACAGAGACATAATATTGTGCTTTTACCTTTCACAAGGGTGAGGTGGTTTTCATGCGATTAAGTGTCATCTTGAGTTCATCGTAGCCACCGACCTTTGACAATTAGTGCACCCCTTGCTACGAGAAAACATCCACAAATGGACTTTAAACTCGGGCATCCTGAAGTGCTTGGTGTAGTGCTTGAGACTGTATCTCACTAGCTCAAACTCATGTCATATTAGCGATTATCATGTGAATGCTTCCCAATTCAAAGAATATTTATATACTAAGTTCCAACCTTCTCACATCATAGTAGAGCGAGATTCTTGCAAAAATTAGGCATGTGATTTCCTCTTTAAAATGGCAATCATGTAATTATTAGGGTCGGCGAGTTTCCACGAGGTTCTAGAAGTTTAAGCTTTGTGATAGTGGACTTCTAAATTTATTACAATTAGTGGCCACAACCATTAAAAACAAATTTAAATGATATCCAAAAAAACCCTCTCGATTAGGATAATACATTGAAAAGGCTTTAGGGTTGAGGGTTTTTCGGAACATATATCAAAGCCACTAGTTTAAAAACATGTTCTGCATTGTTTAAATATAATGCACAATGATATCAAATGGAAAGAGCTCTAGTGGTAGAAGTATCGGGATTTCATTACAGAGGTCCATGTTCAAATCCAAAAACATGGATAAGTGCTAAAATTGAGTAAAATACCACATCAGTCTCAAATTAATGTACAATAATTTTGAATGGAATGATCTCGAGTGATAAAAGTATTGGGGCTTTCCTAACGAGGACCCAAATGTGATAAATTGTTGAAATAGAGTAAAATGCCACATTTATTTAATACTAATGTTCATTGTTGTGGACTCAAATGAGCTCAAGTGGCAAACGCATCAGACCTTTAAAAACAATGCCAAAGGTTCAAATCCCAAGAGTCGTGATAAAGCCTTGAAATTGAGTACAATACCCCGTCAATGATGTTGAATGAAATGAGCTAAAGTGGTAAAAGTATCGAGGTTTTCATAACAAAGCTCATATTCAAATCCATACCACATATTTACTAATAATGCACAATGATGTCAAATGAAATGAGCTCACGTGGTAAAAGTGAGAAAGCGTTCTTAATTGAACATTTCTTAAAGTGTTAAAATTTGATAAAATATGGCATCAAACACCTGGGTGCCTACCCAACGGGCCAACAGACAAGGCCATCTGCAAGTGCTGGGTGAATTTTGACATCAAAGATACCCCTCAATAGCCAGGAACTAAGCCAAAGGCTAAAAAAGTAAACCAGATGAAGAGCTGAAATTGAGTAAACTGGCTTCTTTATTTAATAATAATGCACGATGGTATTGGGTGAAATGAGCTGAGTGGTAAAAGGTATCAAGGCTTTCATAATAGAGCCCAGATTCAAATCTATACCACATTGTTTATGACTAATGCAAAATGATATTGAAAGGAGGCATTCCTAATGGAGCCCTCGATGAATTTTGACAGAAGAGATACCCCTCAGTTGTGGGAAACTAAGCCTAAGGTTATAAAAACAGGGGTATTTATCCAACTGAAAAACATATGACAAGATTTTGCAATTGTATTAAACTATTCCAACTCACACGGATCGCGTTTATACATAGATTCACAGACAATTTTACAGCAAATTCATGTCTCATACGAAAGTGAAACAGATATATATTTAAAATAAGGAAGTGTTTGCAAGCGAAAAGAACCTTGAGATGAGCTAAAAGCTGTTCCTTAGTGCGTCCCATGGTGTCTTCAAAAGCCCAAACGGACACGCCAAATTTGCTTAAAATGTCTCTGCTCGCTACCTGGTTTTCATGAGTATTAAAATATAACAGCTGATGCACTGAGCATATTTTGTCGGCAAAGTTAACCTAAGGATCTAATATTTGGGTTACGGATAGAGTAGTTTTTCCTCGAATTGAATTTTATTTTATTTATTCTACTTCTAGGGTTTCTTAATGATATTGACGGATTTGTGTGATACGCTCTTGGACTACATTTTAGTCTTGTATTTGTAATAGAAGTAAGATTTAGCAAAGGATATGCAGCATGTACATTCTTTGAAAGATAATGTTTTCAACTCCAATTTCAAGATATACGAACAAATATTCGACTTTTCCATATTTAGTTACTCCTACATTGTATGGATGTGAGATTTGGGGGGCATACTTGAGACACTGATGATTTCAAACATATGGAAAGAGTTTTATCTATTATGGTATCCAAAATTTGGACCTTAGGCACTTGGCGAAAATCATTTGGCATTTATCCCGATTGTCCCATTTGCACATTAATTAACTTAATCCTAGAACCATCTTCGTCAATTCTCACACTCTAAGTCCATTGGGCCAACACGTGTCACTCATTTAACACTTTTTTGAAACCAATTTACCATATGCAAAACATATCTACAAACTCCTAGCTATTTGTCGTGTCTCTTATTAGGGCCCTAAGTTATACATGGATAAAATCACCTAGTAGAGGATGAAAATGACCAACCTTTCTATCATTTATACTTGCAACAATCAGATTTTCAAATGCACAATTAATCTTAGTCAACTTAGGGTCTTGAGTAGGGAAACATTCACACAAGTTAGATATAAAAGCACATACACCCTAACTTATTATGGGCATCTTTTGACATCTTTGATCATCTAGAGGAAACACACTCTAAAAAGAACCTTTGGCCCTTATCACTTAATCATCATAACCTTAAAGGACTACAAATGAAGCTACGAGTCTAAATACATCTCTATTTGTTGTTGTAGATCACTCTCATGCGTTATAATTAAAGTCAAAAATCATTACCAAGTGTTGGAGGCCTTATTAGGGCCTTACAAAGCCCAATATTCATGCACATTTGCACACATCCACCATGAGGAAGAACTACTTAGGCCTAAGGCATTTTCGAGGTAGTGTTATGTAGAAATGCTCAATGATTGGGAATTATTGAGGTTAGTTAGGTCAATTTTAACAAACTCTTTTTAACATGCCACGAGGCGAGGAGCATGGATTTCAACATAGGAGAATCCATATACATGTATAAATATATGATCGATAAATTATGCTCGTAGATTTTAGATTTAAGGACACACGCACACTAGGTGCCAAAACTAAGTTGCGAGATCAAAACACCGAAGGACAAAATTGGGTACAAGAGGACCAAAATGTTGGGTGTTTATGTATGGCTCGTGCAATCCTAACCAAAACACTTATTTCTAGATCTATGTATTTTACAAGCACTTTGACAACACTTTGCAGGAACCCATTTCCACAATTTTAAATCTTTGTCACACTTCTAAACTTCACAAAACAATGTTATCTTTTGAACCTAATCCTAGTTCAATCGATATAGCTTATAAAACACATGAATAATTGTATCTTATCAACATATGAAAAATGGATTTTTGCATTTATTGTATTTGTTGTATTTACAAGTTTAAATCATAGTTTAATGTTGAAGTAATTATCTTAATTAGATTAATATTGATTTTGACATTACAATTTAGTGAAGTTGGTTATTTATTTTTACGCATAACCTATGGTTTCATTCCTCACCCCTAGACTTTCAAATTTCTAAATTTTATCTATAATACCATAGCTTTTCTTTAGAATTTTTTAAAAATGATAATCTTCTTTTGGGTCTTTTACATTACTTATGATAGTCGATATTCGCGCATCCTCTTCCATAATAGACTTGTCTAGTCATAACTCTCTGACAGAGAAATGATAAAGGAATTAGAACAATGCATAATGGAAAATCCTTGTTAAATACCTCGCATATTATATGTTGGTCAAAAATAAAGGCACTCCTTGATAAAGCCAAGATAGGAGAAACTTTATTTGCACCCTCAAGCAATATAAATCCACCTTCTATATACTCCCTCCCCCTCTACAACCTACCACTCGTGTGTTTAACCAATATCTACTGCACCTAGTGTTACTGACTATTGGGGCATCACACATGGTTCCCAAGTTATTATGCCTACACAATATGTGGCCTCTACTAATGGACATGGTGTTACACATATGGCCCAAACTCCTATCACTAATACATATCTCTATAACTCAAAGACATGCCAACACAAATATCCCTTCTCATAAAAATAGATCGCAAGTCACTATGAGTTATATTGGGTTACTTAAGAACCTATTAGCCCTTGAGGTTCTTAATTATTTGTTATCGCTTAGGTTTTCTCCATTAAAATTATGAATTATATAATGGTATGCGATAGATTGTTTGTATAGGAAATCTTTAATGGTAAAGATAGATAGTTATATATGAGTTATTCTTTTGATTGAGGCGATGGCTTGGAACAAATTTTTAGTGGAGTGTGTGCGGGGTCTCGAGGGTGGAGTTGGGTTCCTCCATGGTTGGTCCTTCTTCTCTTCTACTCTTACCTAGTCATGTTTCCTCCCACCTCCTTGGTTGTTGGTTGGGGTTTGTTTTTTGCTCTTCGACTCCATGTCGGAGGCCACGATGGTTTCTCGGGTGCAAAACTAGCGGTGGATTGTTGAAGCTAAGGTGTTACCCTTTTACGGTCCCTTTGCCACCCTTATGAAGGCATGAATGATATGTCGCTACATGTGCGGCTATGATAGTTTAACAGATGTTAATCTTTGGTCGAGTGAGAAGTGTTTGACAAAAAATTGTTGTTTATTCTTCGGGTTCAAGGTCCTATTTTAGCCTAGTTGATAGGGTAGAGGAGCGTGTCCCATACTGCTCTTCTTCCTCATAGCCTCGTCCCTCCGCGCTTCATCCCGAGGCTTCTCTACTTTCGATTGGATAGGCTTGGTGTTGGTACTCCCCTTCATTCTTCTTTCTCGGGATGCCTGCAAAATGTTTGACAAATTGTTTGGTCGTGTTGATTTGGTCACATAGATAGTGCAGTCGTGGGTTTGTTGTATCCTTTCGGGCTCGACTTGGGACATGACATAAATACTACCAAGGTTATGTTCAAATTATCGAGAAATCACCGAGAAACACACTACTTGACAAAATGCCTATCAAAATGTTGGATGAGCTCTACCCGAACTCTACTTCTAAAGATAATACAGACTTGCTCCAAGTTCTAGTTCATACTCTAAGTGGAAATACCCTTTGCATCCAGCTCCAGCCCGAAATTCTTGAGGAAGGACCTTAAATTAATTCTTGCTCATAAATTGAGTTACAGGGTAGGTCTCATAGGCCTCGTTTTTGTTGGAAAACTTCTGAAGGATGATTCCTTACTCATCTCCTACGGGATTGGGTGGGATTCCATGATTTTTATGACTAGTCTTCTATTGGGTGGAGCCAAAGAGTGAAGCTCTGCACCTTTCAAAGAGGCACTTTTTAAAAATGAACACTTCCTCAAAAACTCCTACAGCTCCTCCTCCCGCTTTACATTGTGGAGCAAGCTTTTGAATCCCCTACTTTGGAGATCAACGATGAAGAAGCTCTAGATTTTTACAAGAGCTAAAATCTAAGGCCCTTATTTGCATATTTAATGGTGTTTGGTCATCATCTAAAGCTCTTGATTAGTGGATTCATTCCTCATGGACAGAAAATTGTAAATACTTCTTATGTGCTCGAGGCTTCTTCATAGTCTTCTTCAATGATCGGAGGATTATCAAAGGTTATTGAAGAGGGTCCTTGGTTCTAGGGATTAGTGGGCCTTTTCACTACCCCATGGTTTCCTAGTTTGATTTGAATTCCTTCTCCATCTCATGTGTTCTATTTGGGTGAGATTGCCTAATCTTCCCCTTCACTTTTTCTTTGCTACGGAGGATATCAAAAATCTTCTTGGGCGTTTCATCAAAGAGGATAACAAGAGAGAATGGAGTGGCCTTCATACTTTTGTCAAGATTTGTGTAGAAGTAGATCTCAGTAAAGGATTGTTGGATAAAATGACTCTTAAGATGGGAGATACGACTCACATCCAAACTCTTGACTATGAAAACACGACTTTCAAATGTCGGAATTACAGGACTCAGGACACCTCCAAGCTTCTTGCTTTCATAAGAAAACCCCAACTCAAAGAAAAAGGATTCATTCCCAAACATGGAGCCCACCAGATCTTGAGGACGATAATGATACTGACTCAGAAGATCAAGAAGTAGGAGATAAAGCTCCATCGGCCGCAACATAGTCAAACATTGTTGCATCTAAGGAGGTGGGGCAACCAACGGTTAATCCTCCCTCTTTGGAGAGACCTACTCCAGGGATAAAGCGGCCCCATGAATCCAATCACTCTGACTCGGATAAGGATGGACCCCATCCTCTCGATAAGGAGTTACAGATCTACGCCCCCTTGGACTTGTCTGAATCCAAACCTCTTGATTCTAAGGTGCTTTCACATGAAAATTGGTGTAGTGCGTTCGAAGAAGGGAAAGAAGGGAAAGCACTCATTTCTTACCTCTTTTCTTTCCTATCCTTTTTGTCACATCCACTTCCCCATCTTGTAGCTTGTTTTGGGTTGTATTTCCTCTCTCCCTCCTTATACTTCCCTTTGATGTATCTTCTTCTTCTTGCAACTACGTGTGGGATTGCTTCTTCTCTTTCTCTGTGGTTGTTGTTTTGTTGCTTTCTGCAATTATGGAAGCAACAACTTCTCCTTATTCTCGCTTGTGGTTCTTTGATTCTTTCTTCATTCGGTTTGTGCCTTTGGGCCTTTTTGTTCCTTTTTCCTGTGCGTTTTTTTGTTGTTCGCTTCATTGTTATATCTTGCCTTTAGGGCCTTTTGTAAAAGGATGTGGGTCCTTTCAAACCCCTATATTTACCCTTTTCAAAAAAATAGATTATTTGTATACCCTTCCTTCTGGCTCTATAAGATTATTTCAATTTGTAGATCATAGTTTTCTTATTCATTTATCGATTAATATCGAGAATGCCTCCCATTTTCCCAAATCACCTACGTTAAGAAACAACCTAATGAAATATTTACACATTATGTAAAATGATACATGAATATGCTTTCACGAGGGCCTAAATACATTAATGAGGGTGGGCTAATTAAAGTATTCATTATTAGCCTTATCTCGAAGCTAAATGAAAAAACCATATTCTTAACTTCACATCCTTTGAGGAAGTATATAAAATGGTTGAGGTATATGAGACTAAACTCCTAAGTAGGTAACATATTAACATATGAGAGCACACATTCATCTAGTAGTATTTTAACAATCTAAGTTACATGAGAAGTGAAAATGAAGATTTTTTTTTGGGTTTATTAATTAATTGCTTAAACAATCAAGTAAAATCTCTAAGAGTAAAACCAAGGATGATTCCAAAATGATGCTTCCCCTTTTCCTTAAACCCATGATTTTTATAACCAAAACCCATAGAAACAACCCCTCATTATGCGTAGACGGTGATAGGGCACCGTGGTGACCGAGCTTCACCACCACCCAAAAATCAAAACAACGGTTTAACAATGCCTAGAAAGTATGAGTTGTCCTTTGTAATAGCCAAAGACTACACATTAACTCATTTTTAATGCTCCTTAAAATTTGCATCTATTGTTTTTAAAATGCAATGACCGTCAACTTGGGTGAAAAACCTATTATCTCTTTATTTAAACCATGTTATACAAGGTGGTTGCCACGTAGTGGTGTAAACAAAATTAATACCGGAACAACCATGTCATCCTCAGCATGCGGTGTTAATATCTAGTGACTATCTCCACATTAATGTGGAATAGTTAATTTAACAAAATAAAACCAAAACCCGCTTGACTACTTTTTTATGGTTTAACATTTTTCTTACTAAAATGCCAACCATATTATGACAAGTCATAATCTATAAAAATGTTATACGTGTT
This sequence comes from Taxus wallichiana var. yunnanensis, assembly GCA_018340775.1. Taxonomy (NCBI): domain Eukaryota; kingdom Viridiplantae; phylum Streptophyta; class Pinopsida; order Cupressales; family Taxaceae; genus Taxus; species Taxus wallichiana. Next base: position 659,607,350 of record CM031238.1, on the reverse strand, counting down.
GTGAATCGAATTGAATAAACATTGAATAAAATTGTCAAGGGTCAAGAGATAAACATTTTGATGCATCATGGCTCATTAAATTGGCTCATAGACTCCAAAGTCATTAATAATGATAAACTTTATTATTATAATCACAAAATAGATTATCGACAATAATTTCCCAATCAAAAAAGTGATATGCAACAACAACGAGTAATTATGTGAGCTCCTTGGGCTACCCTATACAATTTGACATCACTCGGTGCAAATTACACATTTTTCACTCTATGAGACATTGTGAGAATAACCAAACACATGAGAGTAATACATTCATAATAAATGACAACACCATTAAGATGATATATTGATTAATCAATACATGCTCATGCAACTTAGAGTGCGAGTGATATATGTGAGTGTGTGATGTCCCCCTTATTTACCTTCCTATGTTATGAGGTCCATATTGCATTTACAACCCCGCTTAATGATATTCTCCCTCTTGATATCTAAGTTCCCATGAGGGTACCTATTTACCTGCATCATAACTCACACACACAAAAATTGATTAGGCCCCATCATCACAAAATCATATAATTCAAAAACTAAATTATTTTTCATAAATTATAAATTGTTAGGATTGTGGAGTTGAATTGCTTCACAAATACCATGATTTACACCTTGTCGGTTAAAATTAGGTTAATTATAACCATAGTCGGTCAGCATCAGGTTAATTGTAACCATCATCGGTCAACATCAGGTTAATTGTAACCATCATCGGTCAACATCAGGTTAATTGTAACCATCTTTGGTCAGCATCAGGTTAATTGTAACCATTGCCGGTCAACATCAAGTTAATCATAACCGCATCGTCAATCGGGGTAGCCGTCGTCGATTACATGCGTGACAATTTATATTTAACTCACGGGAATTAGATCTAACTTTGTTATAAAGTTGATCTAAAGGTTGTAAATGCATAGCTAAGGTGCCCTAAGTTTGTAGATGCTTATATAAGCATGAAAGCTAGGGTTAGATGTTAATGATGGCATGTAATTGATTATTATTGCATGTGGAATCCTTGATTGAGAGGATGAAGAAGAAGAGAAAGAAAGAACAGGTTACATGAAGACAGAGCTTCCATGGAAAGGAGTTGGACAAAAGGAAATAATAGGTACATTTAAATGGTGAGAAGAGGGTAACATCTTCTACTATATTTCCTTTGTATAGTTATTGTCTCATTGTAATGGCTTGCATAATATGCAAAGCACATAGAGTTTCTTCTTGTAGATCCACATGTTGGTGAGATCTTGTATTATAAATCTATATAGATCTAATCTTGTATTGTAGATCCATGAGATCATATTCTATTATTGATCCATGTAGATCTAGATATCGTAGAGGAGTTTGTCTTCATGTTTACAAAGTTTATGCAAGTGATGGAGAGACAAACTTACTTCTTAGTGCACAATCATGGTTGCACATTAGTAGACCCATGTGGGAGGTCTTGTCGCGAGATCCACATGAGAACTTGGTAGCGGTTCAAAGATGCAGTAATTCATGGTTATGTGAGATCTATTTGTGGTGTTTGGAGGCATGATTGTAGTGCACTCATGGAGATTGGTTTAGAGATCTGGAGGAGAGGAGATACTCTTGAGAGAGATGCATTGTACTCTTGTCTTAAGAGTTGGTTTGTACTCTTATTATATTATATATATGAGATCTCTATCTTTGGTGGATGTAGCCCACATTGGGTGAACCACGATACATGTTGTGTTATGTGTGTGTACTTTGTTTTGATTTGGATTTTTCTAGTTTATACTTCCACTGTTGTAGATTTTGGGGAATTATTTAGATCTTGTGTGCATGATTGAGTTTGTTATTAAATCATAGCACTATCCCATGTCCCGAATTCCCAACATGAATGTGATTTAATTTAATTTGAATTAAATATGATTGCAGAGTAACTATTGTAAATGAATAATGTATAAATGCTAAAATACAAGTGTGACACAAGCAAACTAAGATGTAAAGTATTGAAACCCTAAGCAAGAAGATGAGATAAAGAGACTTAGCTAATTTACGTGCAACTGGAAGTGATCTGAGAAGGGAGAAGTGTTGAATAGGATATAAACAACGTCATATTTGACCCTTGTAAATTTTGGAGATCATGAACAAGGCCGAGACAGGCGCCTGAGCGTTGATGATTGGATCTAGGTGCTAGGACTGTGAAAAACCTCTAGATCTAGTTTTTGTTGTGTCAAAGGTGTCATAATTATTCCCTATTGATCACCTGGTATTCACACTATGATCGTCGATGATACCTATAACATGCAAAAATAAGTTCACCTGCACAAGCCCACAAACCACATCAAACCTAAAAGGAAAATGGAGAATGGGGATTTCAGACCGACCTGGTAGTCACATTGAGAGTGAACTTACGATCGAGCTTTGCACTACATCTAGACTCCATGTAATTCTTGGGTACGTGTGTAGGAATTATTCCCTAAGACACCCTTACACAAGTTGCACTTGATAACAAGCTATATTTTCTCTAAAATATAAATGTGTGGATGGAATAGAATAAACTTCCTCTTTCTATGTTGTGTATGTAGAGTATGTAGTCCCTAGTCCCTTGAATGGATGCTAGATAAATGAAGAGGGTCCTTGGTTCTAGGGATCGGCGGGCCTTTTCACTACCCCATGCAAATTCCTTCTCCATCTCAAGTGTTTTTGTTTGGGCGAGATTGCCTTATCTTCCCCTTCACTTTTTCTTTGCTCACGTAGGATATCGAAAATCTTCTTGGGCATTTCATCAAAGAGGATAACAAGAGAATTCAGAGTGGCCTTCATACTTTTGTCAAGATTTGTGTAGAAGTAGATCTCAGTAAAGGATTGTTGGATAAAATGAATCTCAAGATGGGAGATACGAATCACATCCAAACTCTTGACTATAAAAGACGACTTTAAAATGTCGAATTACGGGACTCTGTGACACCTCCAGCTTCCTACTTTCATAAGAAAGCCCAAGCTCCAAAGAAAAAATGATTCATTCCCAAACAATGGAGCCCACCAGATCTTGAGGATGACAATGATACTAACTCGAGAAGATCAAGAAGCGGGAGATAAAGCTCCATCAACCGCAACATAGTCAAACATTGTTGCATCTAAGGAGATAGGGCAACCAATAGTTAATCCTCCCTCTTTGGAGAGACCTACTCTAGGGATAAAGTGGCCCCATGAATCCAATCACTCTGACTTGGATAAGGATGGACCCCATCCTCTGGATAAGGAGTTACATATCTACGCCCCCTGGACTTATCGAATCCAAACCTCTTGATTCAGAGGTGATTTCACATGAAAAGTGGTAGGTAGTGTGTTCAAATAAGGAAAGAAGGTAAAGCACTCATTTCTAACCTCTTTTCTTTCCTATCCTTTTCTCGTTGCATCCACTTCCCTCTTGTAGTTTGTTTTGGGTTGTATCTCCTCTCTCCCTCCTTGTACTTCCCCTTTGATGTATCTTCTTCTTCTTTGTGTGTGGGGTTGCTTCTTCTCTTTCTTTGTGGTTGTTGTTTCACTACTGCAACTATGATAACAACAACTTCTCCTTATTCTCACTTGTGTTTCTTTGATTCTTTCTTCGTTCGGTTTGTGCCTTTGGGCCTTTTTGTTCCTTTTGCCTACTGGGTTTTTTTGTTGCTCCGCTTCATTGTTGTATCTTTCCTTTAGGGAATTTTGTAAAAGGATGTAGGTCCTTTCAAAACCCCTATATTTACCCTTTTCCAAAAAATAGATTGTTTGTATACCTTTCCTTTGGGCTCTATCAAATTATTTCAATTTGTAGATCATATTTTCTTATTCATTTATCTATTAATATCAAGAATGCCTCCCATTTTCCCAAATCACCTAAGTTAAGTAACAACCAAATGAAATATTTACAAATTATGTAAAATGATACATGAATATGCTTTTACGAGGGCCTAAATACATTGATGAGGGTGGGCTAATTAAAGTATTCATTTTTAGCCTTATCTCAAAGCTAAATGAAAAACCCATATTCCTAACTTCACATCCTTTGAGGAACTATATAAAACGGTTGAGGTCTATGAGACTAAACTCCTAGTAGGTAACATATTAACATATGAGAGAATAATTTCATCTAGTAGCAATTCAACAATCTAAGTTATAGAAGTGAAAATGAAGTTTTTTTGGGTTTATTAATTAATTTCTTAAACAACCAAGTAAAATCTTTGAGAGTAAACCCAAGGATGATTCCAAAATGATGCTCCCCTTTTTTCCTTAAAATCCATGATTTTTATAACCAAAACCCATAGAAACAACCCCTCATTATGCATAGACGGTGATAGGGCACCATGGAAGCTTCACCACCACCCAAAAATCAAAACAAAAAGTTTAACAATGCCTAGAAAGTATGAGTTGTCCTTTATAACAGCCAAGGACTACACATTAACTCAATTTTTTAATGCTCCTTAAAATTTGCACCTATTGTTTTTAAAATGCAATGACCGTCAACTTGGGTGAAAAACTATTATCTCCTTATTTAGGCCATGTTATCCAAGGTGGTTGCCATGTAGTGGTATAAACAAAATTAATACCGAACAACCATGCCATCATCCTTTGTGCAAAGTGTTAATATCTAGTGACTATCTCCACATTAATGTGGAATAGTTAATTTAACAAAATAAAACCAAAATTTTCTTCACCACTTTCTATGGGTTAACCTTTTGCTTACTAAAATGCCAACCATATTATGACAAGTCATAATCTATAAAAATGTTATAAGTTTCATGAATCAACATTGAATCAAATTGTGTGTAGATAAACATTTTGATGCATCAATCGAGGGCTCAAGCACTCTTAACACACTTATCATTTAATATAATAAGCTAATCAACTTTTTGAATTAAATTGGCTCATAGACTCTAAAGTCATTAATAATGATAAACTTTATTATTATAATCACAAAATAGATTATCGACAATAATTTCCCAATAAAAAAGTGATATGCGACAACAACGAGTAATTATGTGCACTCTTTGGGCTACACTATATAATTTGACATCACTCGGTGTAATCCTTACACATTTCTCACTCTATGAGACATTGTGAGAATAACCAAACACGTGAGAGTAATACATTCATAATAAATGACAACACCATGAAGATGATGTATTGATTAATTAGTACACACTCATGCAACCAAAATGTGAGTGATATATGCGAGTGTGTGATGGGCCCACGTTTACCTTCCTATGTTATGAGGTCCATATTGCATTTATAACCCCTCCCGATGATATCCTCCTCTTGATATCTAAGTTCCCATGAGGGTACCTATTTACCTACATCATAACTCACACACACAAAAATTGATTAGGCCCCATCATTACAAAATCATATAATTCAAAAACTAAATTATTTTTCATAAATTATAAATTTTTAGGATTGTGGAGTTGAATTGCTTCACAAATAGCATGATTTACACCTTTTTGGTTTACACAAGAATGCCGTCAATCAATCGAAATTAGGTTAATTGTAACCTTCGTTGATCAAAGATCGGAGTTAATTGTAATTGTCGTCGAGTCAAAGATCGTGTTAATTATAAGCGTCATCGATCGCATCAAATTAATAAATTTGGTTTGTAAAGGTGTGACTTTGACCCATTTAGTTAAGTATTATGTAGTGGTAATGATGAACTTATGGCCATTAACGGATTCGGGATTAATCTTTCCAACGAGATCAAAACCCCATAAGGAAAAGGGCCATGATGGGGGGCAAAGTGGAAAGGTCATATGTAGGTACATGATGGAGATTGCTATGTTTTTGACATTTATGACAACGTTTTTCATATTATAAGCAGTCTTTTTCCATAGTAGGCCAATATTATCCTTGGCGTAGAAGCTTGTAAGACATAGCTTTGCCCAGAAATGACCACCACATAGACTATCATGAACTTGAGAAACTTGAGTTGTGGGGATGTCGTTTGAGTCCTAAATTTCACAACAAATGGCCATCGAATGATATTTTAAATAATGAAGCACAAATGATTCATATCACATGGCCTCTTATCATAGACGATAAGCTTCATGAGGTTGAAAACCGTCGGGAATGGTTTATCGATAGAGAAAGTTATAGATTTGAGTGAACCATTTGGGACGATCATTATTGTGTGTGACAACACATGTTTCAAAAGGTAAACTATCAATAGAATGTTTTTGTAGGTGTCCTTCTCATCAGTGATGTATTGAGGAATGAGTGATGTCACACTAGCCATGACATCTACATAACGAATGTAATTTTGAGGGATGATAGTGACAAAGTAGGATTCAAATGTAGCTAAGATTTCTTTGACCATGTTATTATATGGGACGAATCACTCCTCTTTGGTTTGATACGTGTCATTAACCTAGTTAATAATGAGTTGTGAGTTATCATGTATTCAAATATTTCAAATAAGAAGTTTGTGGGTGATAATGAGGCCGAGAATGAGGGCTTCATACTCAACGATGTTGTTAGTACATGATAATCCTAAGTGATATACAAAGGGGAGATGATCACCATGTGGAGTGATAAACATGATCCCAACCCCAATGCCCGAAAGGCAATGAGACCCGTAAAAATACATAGTCCAAGTTTTAGTGTCAATGGTGTAAGCGGTAAAGTCATCTCGAGAAAGTATCACAGGCATTAGTGAGGCATCGAAAGAGGGATGTATGTTAGTTGATCGATAATAACTTGGCCCTTGATGGCTTTTTGTGGGATGAATTTGAAATCAAAATTTGTGAGTAACATGACCCATCATGCAAGGTGTCCTAAGAGATGAGTGTGAGATAAGAGATATCATAGAGGATCTACTTTGGTAATTATGTGAACCTCATTATTGAGAAGGTAGTGTCACAACTTGTCCTGCAACAAAGACGAGGCCAAGACATAGTTTTTCAATGTAGTAATTACATTCGTAGGAGAGCAAAGTGTGACTAATGTAATAGATGGCCCTTTCATGTTGAGAGTCATCATGTTGAGCAAGAAGGGCCCCTAATGCATGGAATGTAGTTGAAATGTATAAGAGGAAGGGTCGATCAGTTGTGGGAGGTACTAGAATATGAGGATTTAATAGATATGCTTTAATATCCTCAAATGCATGTTGGCAATGGTTGTCCAAACAAACTTAGTGTCCTTTTTCATTAGACACGTGAATGGTTGAGTTTTGTCGTGAGTTGTGCAATGAAACAACAGATGGCCTAGATTTTACCTTGTAGTGAGCGTAATTGATGTAAATTGCTAGCAAGAGTAATGTCAAAATGACACGGATCTTTTTGGGATCAATTTCAATGCCATGTTGGGAGATGATATAGCCAAGGAGTTTGCAGTTATGACACCAAAAACACACTTCTTGGATTTAGACGTACTTTGTATTATCACAAGCATTTGAAGAGTGTTTGAAGATCTTGAGCATGGGTAGAATGATGTCATGATTTTGTAAGTATGTCATCAACATAATCTTCAATAATTTTGTGAATATAGTCATGGAAAATATGTGTCATTGCATGTTGGTAAGTGGCCCCGACATTTTTAAGGTCAAGGGCATAATAGTGTAACAAAATGTACCCATGGTGTAGTAAATGAAGTATTTTCTTGATCTATGAGTTAATTTTGATTTGATTATAACCGAAAAATCCATCCATGAAGGAAAGAATGTCATATCCAATAGTGGAATCAACGATTGCATCAATGTGTGGCAATGGGAAACTATCTTTAGGGTAAGCCTTATTGAGGTCACAAAAATTGGTGCAACAACAGAGACTTTTCCATCTGGTTTCATAATGGGCATGATATTAGACACCCATTTGGGATAGTCCATAACATGTATAAAGCTAGCATCCAAGATTCGTTGTATTTCTTCCTTGACTAATAATGCAACTTTTGGATGCATTTTACAATTTTTTTGTTGGACTGGTTTAGCACCAGGATTGAGGACTATATTGTGCATGGCTATAAAAGGATCTATACCAAACATATCACTATAATCCCATGCAAATATGTCGAGAGAATTCATGAAGCACTTGTTTAATATCATCTTGTTCGGCAGGTGTAAGAGAAGTAGTCAGTAAAACCATTCGAGGGTTGTCGGTGGTGCGAGGTTGTATTGAATAGTTTCTTCATTTAAAAGATGTGACCCGTATTCTATGTATGGATCAATAGGAATGTGATTAAGCAAATATTGAAATAAAAATATGCCTAATTCTAAATATGTAATAACACAATGATATAAACAATTAAGTACATATTTGATCCAAACAAATAAGCAATTTAAATTTGAAACCCTAGTTACAAATGGAGAGATAAAAAGACTTAGTTGATTCGTAATAATCCCGAAGGTATGTCAAGCTAGATATTTGGTAGAGAACTGATCCAGTAAACTCTTCAACTTTTGAATTATCCATAGAAACACAAATAAACGTTGTTGTTCTACTTTCTATTAGAAAATGACAGAGATATCTAGTGAATGAATTATGCTTATGCTTAGAATCCACAATTACAGGAAAGGAAAGAATTTAAGCTCATAAACACCAACAAATTTTATCTTGGAAACCTCCAAAGGAGGAAAAACCAGTCGGGAAGGGCAATTGCTCTTTCTTCCCACTTTTATTGGCCAATTCAAAATAAACAAGTACAAAAGTTACAATAAGTATGAAAGAGAAGTAGATAATATCTCACACTTCCTCCCAAATACTTGCTTGCTCTATCTCAACACTCCTTTCTTCTACAAAACACAATTCTAGCACTAAGAACTTCTTGCTCACTTGCTTTCATGCTTCGATGATCCTATTCTCTTCTACAAACATGTATTTATAACCTCTCCCATGTCCTCCCATGCACTAGAGGATGGGAAAAGTCATGGAGGAGAAGAGCCACGAATAACCTTCCAAATTCTAGGTTGTTCATTTCATATTTTCATTTTTTGGGTCATGAGAAGAGCGTAACCGCCGCCCAACGCAGACCGATAGTGTCGGGATTGCGCCTGGTTGGATGGTGGCTATATAACCGCCGCTTTGCATAGAGTGCCGATCTGTTACTAAAAGACGAGAACCTCCATGTTTCATTTCCCCTTCTTCGTGCTATCTATTTTGATGAATTAGATTTATTTTGGATCCTTGTGGATCACACCTCCCCGCTAGGAGGATTTGAGTCCCACAAAACCTTAGTGGGGGAGTAAATGAGGAAATAATTCCCTCACTTGCTCCTTTGAGTACCATTGGGCCTGCCTTGGTGTCTTCCCTTTCAGTCCAATCTACCAAGACTCTTATGGACCTCTCCTAGTCTCTCTAACCTTTTGTTGTAGCACTACATCCTCCTCTAATTCACCTCGTGAGTCCAAGACGCAATCCTCAATGGAAGGTAGCAATTGTAGTCCTTCATCTTCATCTAGCATGGATGGCTCATATAGGTGCAAGTTCTCACGATTTCTTTATAAAGTATATCCTTATAAATGGTGGCAAGTCAATTCAAAAGCATTTTCTCCAACCTGCTCCAATATGATGAAGGGCCCATATTGTAGTGGCTTTGAGTTTCCATGCTTGACCTTTTGATCTCTCCTTGCTCGAGTAAAGCCAAACTCTATCTCCAACATGTAACTTATGTTCTCTCCTATGTTGATCATTCTAGGTTTGTACTTGGCTTGAGATTTCTCTAGTTGTTCTTTGACTTTGAGATGGATTTGTGGATCCTCTCAATGAATTTGTTTTCTCTAGTCACCTATGTGTCTCATGTCTCCTCCTCATCTTGTTGCCCAACTGCTATGTCTAGCGGATTTGTAGGTAGATATCCCAAGCATGCTTCAAATGGTGACTTCATAGTGGATGTGTGTACTACCCGGTTATAGGAATGTTGAATGTAGACCAAGGACTCATCCCAATTCCTTGGATATTTGTTATTATACCCTTTGATCATTGTACCAAAGTCCGTTTACCACCTTTGTCCTGGGTCCATTTGTATGTTGTGGATGGAAAGTTGTACTCCTCTATAACTTTGGTATCCATCTTGTCCCACAAAGTAGTCAAAACTTCCCCAAGAACTCCGAAATCCTTTGTAAACAATGGACTTTGCAAACCAAAATGCACCCATACATTAGCAAAGAAAAGATCTGCTTTGCCTCATGTGCTTTTCTTGTCTTTTTACATGCCATAAGAACACACATCTTCTGAATCTATCAACAACAACATATAGATAGTCATGGCCATGTTTAGACATAGGTAATCCTCCCACAAAATCCATAGAAATGTCCTCCACGGATGAGCAGTTGACAAAGGCATATACAAACCCTCCTTCCTAGTCTTAGGCTTGCTAGTACAACAAAGTTTACATCCCCGTATAAGTTTTGATACTTCTTCTTGCATATTGGGCCAATACACATGTACCTTTGAAAGTGGGCTAGGGTCTTACCAACACCGAAATGTCCCGCTACTTTCGAGGTATGTGCTTCCCTCATCAATAGAATTCTCTCTTATTTTGGCACGCAAAGCTTCCCCCATCGGTAGAGCAGCCCATATTTGAGATAACAATCTTCAATCCCTATCCTTTCAGCCCCTTGGGACTATAACTGCTGAAATGTCACCCCAAATTCTTTGTCCTAGGCATATGCCTCTCTGTAAGCTTCCTTCATGTGAAGGGCTCGATCTAAGAGATAGTGGCCAAATAGGAAAACTTCTCCTATGTGGGTGGCCTAGACAACATGTCTGGCCACCAATTTTATATTACCCTTCTTGTATTTAATTACCTGATGGAAACTGCTTGAAGGAACCCCATCCATTTGTAGTGCCTTGCTATAATTTAGACTGTGCTTACAAATATTGGAGAGGTTTGTGGTCAGTGTGCACAATAGTTTCTTTACCCAACAAATAATGCTTCCATTTTTTAATTTCCTGAACTAGTGCATACATTTCCTTATCATATACTGAATATCCTTTAACTACTAAAGTGAAAGTTTCAGAATGATAACATACGGGTTTACCTCCTTGACAACACTCGCACCCATGGCGTAATCACCGACATCTATCTCTACTTCAAAAGGGTAATTGCAAATTAGGAAGAGCAAGTATTGGAGCATGAATAATATTGTATTTCAATAACTCAAAGGATTGGTCTTGTTCCTTTCCCAGTCAAAACCCTTACTCTTTGGAATGTTAATTGTAGAGGTGATACAATCGCAGAGAAGCCTAGAATGAACTTCCTGCATGTACTCTACTACTCCCACAAAAATCCTAGTCTTTGTGGCTCTGTTAGTGTTGGCCGATTAGTGATGGCTTCCACTTTCTTTAGATCCACTCGTAGCTCTCCTCCTCCAACCATGTGCCCAAGATAGACAAGTGATTGTTTGGAAAACTCACATTTCATTATATTACAAAGTAGTTGTTTCTCCCGAGAACTTGCAATACTTATTGTAAATGAGTTAGATGTTCTTCCCATGTGGCACTAAAAATCGAATAACATTTAGATATATAATGACACATGAATCTATGAAATCCATGCAATACATCATTCATTAATCTCATAAGTGTAAGCGAGTGCATGCGCATAACCCAAAAGGAAGCACTAACCATTCATACAAACTCTATTTTGTTTTGAAGGTAGTCTTCCATATATCCTCCTCCTTCATTTCGACTTGGTGATAACTAGACTTGAGATCCCACTTTGTGAAGAATTTGGCATGTTGAAGTTGATCCAAGTGATCATCTACAAGGAAGTGGATATTTGTTCTTTATGGTGATTTTGTTCAAAGCGCGGTGGTCGATACACATTCTCCAAGAACCATCCATCTTTGGCACCATCACAATAGGTGAACCATGTGGTGAGGTGCTCGGACGTATCACTCCTTAGTCTAGTAGTTCCTAGAGTTGTTTCTTTACTTTAGTACTCTCAAGCAAGGATTGCCTATACAACCCGATGTTTGGTAGAGGGGACTCCGACAATAGTTGAATCTCATGCTCTACTTCTCATTTTAATGGTAACCCATTAGGAACTTGAAATACTTCCTGAAAAGACTGAATAATACTATCCAAATCATGCTTTCCCTGGTTAGAAATCTCTGAAAATTCTACCCCATCTTGTTTATCCTTTAACAAAATTAAACAAAACTAATTATGATTTTCCTGAATAAGTCATTTTGCTTGGTTAGCACTCACCATAGTAACTCGTGTCTTACGCCGGTGTGCCCGGATGTTGTGGTTGATCCCTTCCTTGACCCATCTATACCGGTTTTCCCTTCTCCTAAATATAGCATCCCTGATATACAAGTAAGGACTCCCAAATACAACATCAAAAACATTAAGTGGAATAACGTCAACTTTTAAAACATCAATATACTAGGAATTTATCCCAAACTTGACCTTACATCTTCTTATTACTTGAATTTCAATAACCTTCTTCATCCAACCCAAAGGATAAGGGTGTGGATGTTCATAAGTCTGAAGACCAAGCTTCTCTACAACCACTTCAGAAATCAAGTTAGACCCGAGAACCTGTATCCACCAAAGCATTTACCTTAGTTCTCTTGATCCGGATTTTGATCTAGAATAATCTACTCATCTCCTCTTCCTAGTTGTCCATGTTAGTGGCTGTGCATCCAAGCCTTTCGTCTACATCAGATTCATCTTTGATTTCCACCTCCCCTTCTATTTTTACAATTTGTCATGGACTTCTTCGAGTCCTTGGTTTGGTTCTTCGGATGCAACTTCCAACATGTAGCGTCGGGGGGTATGACCATTAATATCATAGTTATTGCAAAAATTCTTGGGATCTTTACAAGTATTTAAAGTAGTGGCAACTTGTTTACCTTTCCCTTTCCACTTACCCTTGTTACTTGTTTGCCCATACTCTTTTTTGTTGATTTGTCAACTGTTTTGCCCTCGGATCTGCTTCTCCTTACTTCTTTTCATCATCTATGTAGTATGCTTATACACACGCCTCGTTGAGATCTTTGGGCTTGGTGGAGATGACTTTTCTTCGAAGGTGAGTGTGAAGTCCTCCCAAGTACTTAGTCAAAATATCCTCATCCTCCAAGTCCATGTTTAGTAACATGGCCTACCTCCGAAACTCTATAGTATAGTCTTGCACACTTTGACCACTGCCTTGTCTAAAATACTACCATTTAATCATTTGGTTAGTCTTGTGGCCAATAGGATAGAAGTTAGCTCTAAGTAATTCTTTAAATTCTTGCCAAGATTTCACAATAGGACACTTCTTCTTTTCACAAGTGGTTAGATGGGTTTCCCACCAAACCAGAGCGTGTCCCTCCATTTTGAGACATGCAAAGGTGATCCTTTGTGCCTCAGTGACATTATGGACGCTAAAGTAGACTTCTAACTGTTTTAACCATTTATCAAGCAACTCCACATCTACTTGTCCTTCAAAGCTTTTAATATCAACTTTCGTCTCAACTTTAAAAGGAGTATGATCAGATTTTACCTTTTCTCTTGTGTTAGAAGTCTCTTCTTCATGCTCTTCCCCATAACTTTCCTCATGGTGGCTCCTTCCTATGCCAAAATTTTCAGCTAAGCCCTGAACCACTAAGTCCATGGAGTCTTGTTTGATAGAAGTTATCTTCTATAAATCAACAAGCTCTTCTTGCCTTCTAAACATCCTATCCATCATGGTCTCCAGCATCTCGATTCTACGGACCAAGTTCTCTTCCTCCATTTGTCCCCGAATTCTCTGTTTCCACTTCTTTGTAGAAATTTATGGATTGCAAGGTAAAGCCTCTTCGCCTTTAGATCTCATCACTATCATACAAATCCAAGAACGAATACCACGATCTGGATAATTGTTAGCTCTGATACCAAAATGATCTGTAAACTCTTCAAATTTGGAATTATCCACAGAATCACAAATAAATGTTGTTGTTCTACTTTCTATTAGAAAATGACAGAGATAGCTAGTGAATGAATTATACTTATGCTTAGAATCCACAATTGTAGGAAAGGAAAGAATTTAAGCTCATAAACACCAACAAATTTTATCCTGGAAACCTCCAGAGGAGGAAAAACTAGTTGGGAAGGGCAATTGCTCTTTCTTCCCACTTTTATTGGCCAATTCAAAATAAACAAGTACAAAAGTTACAATAAGTATGAAAGAGAAGTAGATAATATCTCACACTTCCTCCAAAATAATTGCTTGCATTGTCTCAACACTCCTTTCTTCTACAAAACACAATTCCAAAGCACTAAGAACTTCTTGCTTACTTGCTTTTCATGCTTGATGATCCTATTCTCTTTTACAAACATGTTTTTATAGCCTCTTCCATGTCCTCCCATGCACCGGAGGATGGGAAAAGTCATGGACAAGAAGATCCATGAACAACCTTCCAAATTGAAATTTTCATTTCATTTCATATTTTCATTTACGTCCAGAAAGAGCCAAGACCACCGCCCGTGTAGACCGGCGGTCCAGGACCACCACCTTAGTTGGGTGGAGGTTGCGTAACCGCGCTCTGCACATAGCGGCGGTCTTATTACTAAAAAGATAGAACCTCGTGTTTCATTTCCCCTTCTTCGTGCTAATTGTTTTGATAAAGTATATTCATTTTGGATCCCTATGGATCAAGAACAGGAACTTAGAGTGTCACAATCGAGACTCATAAATTTGTAGGAGTGTCGAAATGCCAGACAAGAGCGCTATGGAGGGTCGGGGGTGTCGGTGACCTATTATGGGCACCTATGATTACTCGAAGTTGCGAACCCAATTTCACGAAGGTCGTAAGATGTAGGTTGGTTGCCTCCTTAATCACCTATACTTGTTTGGACTTTGTTGTTGTTCACTGAAACCCGCGATAAAAATAAACACTTACAAAACCCTCAAGCCACATCAAATCCTATAAAGAAAGATCAACATGAGGGGTCAAACTGTCCTTGATTGTAAATAAAGTGAACTTATTATGAAGTGTTACACTACATCTCAAACCCAATGTAGTTTTGTGTGTGTGTGTGGAATTGTGCCCTAAGTGGCTCTTGTGCGTGTCACACTTGATAGTGAGCAAGTAGCTAGATGTAAGTAATGTAAATAAATATGTGCATGAAAGAACAAACTTCCCCTCCTATGTGTGTATGCATAAGTATGGATCCCTTGCCCTTATATGTGCGGATGTTAGATGGATCCTTGAGTGCTCTTGTAATGGCATTTAAATGCAACCTTAGGTGGTGGTAGCTAATGTTTGGTCCCTTATTATGATCACATAACTTTATATTTATATGATTCACTTTTTTAAATTTCGTAATTAACCAGAAAAGGCCAACTACCAAAAAAAAAATGATGCACAGACGAATAAAAATGACCCAAAAGATGTGAACAAAGTACAAAGAGGTTAGGGGAGCTCAAAGGGTATGGGGTGCCTTAAGATCATGGCGTCTGGTTGGGCGTTAGTGTCCAGGATGAGAAATGTCAAAGTATGAAAAGATAGACTGGGCTAGAAAGAGTGTAAGATCAACAATAGAATCAGAAAGCAAGCAAATATGGCCAAAGACATGGGTTAATTAGTACTTTTCTTACTTAGGAATCATATGAATAGTAGTATGTGATCATGACTAGATAGATACCCAAAGTGTGTGATTTAGTGTCTACATTTTCCCCACTTTATGTTGTTGAGAGAAAGCTCAATAAAATAAAGTAGATAAGAGATGTGTACCCTGATAACCATGTAGATCAATGGTGAAAAGTGTGTCGAGATATAAGGAAAAGTGCGGAGTGATAAAAATATTAAGCGTGAAAATTAAGGAAAAGGAAGTGCAAAAATTGATGATGATAATGATGACCCTAGGGCGAGAGTGCATGTGTAGATGTTACAATTTTGCATGTTGTTGATTTCGATTTGTTGTTTATGTGTTGATTGTGATCGATTTATGAATGTTGTTGTTGATTGATGTGACTATCGCTTCCCATAAGGATGGACCTGCAAAAGAGAAGAATGATTAGGTAGTCAAATACGCTAAAATTGTTCCCTCGAAGGGGAAGGGAATGTGCTTGGTAGAAACCAAGGCACACACAAACAAAATGGTTAGGAGACAAGTGTTAGTACAAACAAGATAAACACACATGTAAAAGACAATGTGTAAGCTAAGCACGTAAAAAGACAATGTAAACACGCAAGAAGACAAAGTAGACCGTGAAAAGTGGGTTTCAAACATGGGACATCACTTGTGATGTCACAAGACAATCAAGGTCATAGTGGTCACAAGCATACAAACAATCAAATAATAAGAAAGATATGGTGCAAAGCCCATGAACAATGGAAAACAATGACAAACAAGAGCAAACAATGTAATAGACAACTATGGAAGTAAATATACCAGTAAGACAAATGTTTTACATGAAGCACCTGTTAGCATGTTAGAAAGATAGAAAATATGTCAAAGCATGTACAATCAATATAGTAGTGTGCTTTATGAAAATTGAAACAATAACACTTGCGATGTGTAGGAAGTGGATGCTCCCAGGAGTTGTTGTGGGACTAGTAGTAATAGTCTTGCACCAAACATTCATGATACATGTATAGATCCATAGAATCTTGATCACAACTAGAAAATAAGTGAACATGCATGTGTAATAGAAATATAATGACATATAATGTATTTTTGTAGCATGTGTGAGAAGTGTGCATGTAAACATGAGCAAGCAAGAGTAAATGCGACCAAGATATGTAATATATTATGGATGAGACAAAATGGAATGTAGTGTGAGTGTGATAGGAGTAGCATGCCCCTTGAGTGGATATGTATGTATGTGATGAGGTTCATTTATACATGCCCCCTTAATAATCAATAATGAACCATAAAACAAGAGTGCATCATCGAGAAATGGTTTGAATGTGTTGCTAGAAGATGTGATCGATAAAGTGTAGAGCATAAATAACACATGAGTGAGTGAATACATGAGTGTGGTGAGGTCCATTTGAGATGTAGACCCTCAGTAGTCAAGTATGGACCATGGAACTAGAGTGTGCCATAGGGTAATGACCTGCAACATGTAGAAGTAGATGCAAGAAATATATGTTATGAATGCGTAGAGTAGATGTTGCGTAGAAAGAGATGAATGCGTGAAATGTGAAGTGTGTAATATGTAATGTGTAGTATGTAACATGTAGTGTAGTGTGTAGTGTGTGAGGTTCATGTGTATAGGATGCCCTCAACAATCAAGTGTGAACAATAGCACAAGAGTGTGTCATCGGGTAGTGATGATACATGAGCGTATTAAAATGTGTGTAGTGTATGTGAAAGACTAGATGTGAAGTATAGTGCTAGAGGGGGGGAATAAACATGATGCCCCCCGAGTGAATGAAGATGAATATGTTATCTAATGATGGTGAAAGATGAGGGTCCTCCATCCGATGCTTATGGAGATAAAGACATGTGACCATGCTCTAAGATTGGTGGTGTATGAGAGAGACATTATGTAGGTAAATGAAGCCTATGTGCATGTGACCAATGAGAATAAATGGGAGGCAATGGATACTTATGTGAATCAAAATGTGGAGTTGATGGAAACCTATGTGTAGTAGAACATAGAGGTGATGAACTCCTATATACAAGATAATGCTTGAGGTGATGGACACCTATGTAAAGCGAAGCGTGGAGATGATGAACACTATGTGAATCAAAACAAGGTGGTGATGTATACCAATGTGAAGGAGTTGTCTGAGTGGTGGACCTAGACTGATGTGATGGACTAGTAGACCGATGAGACCATGTAGGCTGTGTGTGAACAAGTGAGATAGGAAAATCATGCTTTAGTTTTGAGACGCCATGAGGACCTAGATGCTCTAGAAAGTGCAATGACAACCTCAAGGAGAGGATGCAACCATGGAGTGGATGATGAAACGCCATTGATAGTAATATTTTTTCACTGTGTGCGCATGATCTTTGGACACAAATGAAATGATACATGAAGATGATAGCCTTATTTGCATGTAGTCGGGGAGACCTAAGAGTATGTCACACTGACGACTAATGGTGCCACAAGAAAAGGTACAAGCATCGTAAGAGGACCGATTATTATTAGAAGCTTAACATATCCATATGAATTAGGAACTAGATATGAAATCTGTGAGAGTGGATAGCCAATAGCAACAAGTAGTGTAATAGAACATGCGCTAATGTGAAATGAAGGATCGACCATAGTGTTATTGATAGAATTGATCCAATAGAAGCACTAATGTGCAAGCGATCAAAAGATAATGTAGCATGATAGTCATGATCGGAGAAAGTAATAATTGGTGGGGATGTCTCAATATGAGAAACTAGAAAATCAAGAGCCCCCAATGCAAGAGGAGGCATTGTGTGATATGTATGATTGGTGAGGAATCAATCACTTATTTGTCATGTTTTGGAAGAGGATTGTTAAAGATCTTGAGATTGTGATTTTCATTGACAAGTGCCAAAGCCATAGGCTTAGGAAGCTCAATTGCATTATTATCGATCAAATCTTGAATAATATTGTGAAGTTTGAAACAACGATCTATAGAATGTCCAACACATTGGTGATAGTCACATATGAAATTTTCATTGTAATTATGACCTTTTGGATGAGATGGATCCAAATTGAGTGGAGGAGGAAGCATAATTAGGTTGCTCTCAATAAGTTGTGGCAATAGAAGATGTGGAGCGATAGTCAATTTTGTGTATGTATGCTTAGGTGGTTGCCATTGAAGCTCCTTAGTATTAGATACAACGTTGACAATGGCTTTAGCTTTAATAGGTTTCATTGATGGCTTGAAATTTGTTTTACTTTGAAAGCATGCCAAAGATGAAGCTTGTTATTGATACTTAAGCTTGTCGATAGATAAGAGTTTAGTTTTGTGTAGCTTAAGAGTATGACATAGTTGATCATCAAAGAGAACACTCTCTTGGAGAGGTGACAATAGACTTTTTTATGAATAAATCTTGAAGCTCAGAGTCCACAAGTGCATTAGACATCTTAACAAAGTTTTTGTATTGCAAAACATAATCCGCTAGATGTTCATTAAATCCTTGTTTAAGTTGCACGAGTTAAGAATATGAGCTCTTAGAGCCGATATTGATGGAAAAATGAATGAGAAAAACATCAACTAGATGCGTGAAAGATGTTACCGAGTGGATAGGTAGATCATAGAATCAACACATTGCATAATCGTGAAGACTGCAAGGAAATATCTTAGCTAAAAGAATATGATCATCGCAAAATCTAGACATGCCACATGAAATGCTCAAAGATGTTCCTAGGGGTCACCATGGCCATTGAAAATGGGCAGCTTAGGGGTGACGAAATTAGGTGGAAGTGCATAAGTGGAAATGGCGGGTGAAAAAGGAGAATGAAGGAGTAATGTGGAATCCAAATATGGAGATGCATGAGAAGTAGCATGTTGTAATTGATGAATTTGTGCTTGAAGGTCCTAATAAAGATAGGCTAAATCTTGAGTGCCTAGTGGAAGAGACTTTTCATGTATGAGAAACAAGAGGTGGAGTGAAGTGATTGGTGGGAGTAGGAACTAAAACAAGAATGGTAGAGGTAGGTGGAAGAGTGGAAACAAGTGGTTGAGCAAAAATGGAGGTGGGGATGGTGACGAAACATTAAGCTCATGAGATTGGTGGCCTCCTCATGAGCATCAAATAAAAACAAGTCTAGATCCGAGGATGTTCAAAAATATGATCATTAAGTGCTTGAAGATGGGCTTCGGTGAATTCACTGGAATATTGAGCCATAATGTAAATATGAAAAATCATATAAGAAGTAAGTGTGTGTTCGAGTGATGGGTTCACCAAATGATTAAGAAAATATTAAAATGAATAGATGCCTAATTCTAATTATGTAACAACATAATGATATAAACAATTAAGTACATATTTGATCCAAACAAATAAGCAATTTAAATTTGAAGCCTTAGTTACAAATGGATAGATAGAAAGACTTAGTTGATTCACAATAATCCTGAAGGTATGCTGAGATGGAGAACTATTGGAATAGGAACTCAGAGTGTCGTAATCAAACTCGAAATTTGCGAGAGTGTAAGAAATTCCAGGACTAGGGAGCTTATGGAGGGTCAGGGGTGCCTGGGGTGTCAATGACCTATTTTGGGTGCCTGTGACTACTCAAAATTTGTGGAAACCAATTTCATAGGGTCGCAAGATGCTCATTGATTATCTTTTTTATCTCCTGTACTTCACTGGAATTTGTTATTGTTCATGTGAAACCTGCAATTAGAAAGAAGCACCTACAAAACCCTCAAACCACATCAAATCCTAAAAAGAAAGATGCAAAATGAGGGATCAAACTATCCTTAGTTGTCAACAAAGTGAACTTACTACTAAGCATTGCACTACATCTCATACCCAATGTAGTTCTATATGTGTGTGTACGGAATTGTGCCCTAGGTGGCTCTTATGCATGTCGCACTTGATAACGAGCAAGTAGCTAGATGTAAGAAATGTAAATAGATGTATGCATGAAAGAATGAACTTCCCCTCCTATGTGTGTATGCATAAGTATCAGTTTGTTGCCTTTGAGTGTGTGGATGTTAGATGGATGTTTGAGTGCTCTTGTAATGGCCTTTGAATGTAACCTTAGGTGGTGATAGTTAATGCTTGGTCCCTTATTATGATCACATAACTTTATATTTATATGATTCCCTTGCTTGAATTTTGTAATTAACCCCGAAAAGTCCGACTACCAAAAAGATAAGATGCCCAAACAACTAGAAAGGACCAAAAGATGTGAACAAAGTATAAAGAGGTTAGAGGCACCTAGAGGGTATGGGGGCACGATGCTTTGGTGTCTTGGCTAGGCACTAGTGTCCAGGATGAGAAATGTCGAAGTATGAAAAGAAAAACTAGGCTAGAAAGAGTGTAAGATTAATAATAAAATCAGAAATCAAGCAAAGATGGACAAAGACATGGGTTAATTAGTAATTTTCCTACTTAGGAATCACATGAATAATATTATGTGATCAAGACTAGATAAATACCTAAAGTGTGTGATTTAGTGTCTGAGAATGGTATCAAAAGTATTGACATTTATATTAGGTGAGTCAAATTCACCAAAGTAGGTGGTAGCAACAAGAATAGATGGGAAGCATTTTTTGTGATGAAAAGAGGGGAGATGATCGTAGGTCCCCATGTATTCTAAGAGAGAATCATCAGTAGTAAAAGTGTCCAATTTGGCCAATCAATGGAAGTAGATCACCAATGAGTTTTGGGTATAAGAGAGGAAGTGTAGAAGTATGTGAAATAACATAAACCTTAGGAGAGGATGTAGATGGAAGACGATAACCAAGGCCAATTTTGGTAGATTGAGTGGGAATAGATAATGGTTATGTGACTCCTTGACCATGTTGTCCTAAACCCGATACAGAAAAGTCATAATGAAGCAAATATTGGTAGCCAAGACCATATTTAGAGAAATGAGGATTAGATGCGGAGGAAATGGGAGTGTTTGGGAATGCTCAATAGTATTACAAAAGGAAAACATGGAGGGATCTGTCAAGGCCTCATAGAAAACACCTTGATAGAGAAATTTAAGCCATGTGTGAAGAGTAGAAGGAACCGCATGCATGACATGGATCTAAGGCCACCCAAGAAGAATATTATAATTAAGATTATTGGGCATCATGTGGCATGGGATAGGAAAAGTACATGGCCCAACAATGATGGGAAGTGTAATAGTACCCAAGACACATTTAGGAATGTTATCAAAGCCATTACAGATAGAAATAAATGAAGGAACCAAGGAATCTTTGGAGAGGTTGATTTGGTGAAGGAATGCTAGATTGCAAATACTAAGCCCAAATCCATTATCGACTAAATCACGTTCAACCCCAACATTATTGATACAAATATGAATATAAATGGATGGATCATTATATAAAATAGTTTGAGAAGGAATTTTTATAGATGTGAAAGTGATATGTTCTTCATTGAAAGATAAAGCAATAGTAAACTTATGATATACATATTCAGGAGAAGTATGAGAATGAATGTAAGTATTAGCCAAAAATATTTGATTTTATTCTCATAATCAAGATTAGAATACAAGAAGGATGAGATGAAGACACTCATGGTGGGAGAATCCTAGGGTATTGAAGCTAGAGAAGAAGGAAAGATCCAAGAGTGTTTGAATTATAGTTCACCATATGATTTAATTTAGTTTGAATTAAATCTAATTGTGGAGTAACTATTATAAATGAATAATGTATAAATGCTAAAATACAGTGTGACACAAGAAATATAAAATGTAAAGTATTGAAACCCTAAGAAAGAAGATGAGATAAAGAGACTTACCTAATTTGTGTGCAATATGGAAGTGATTTGAGTAGGGAAAAGTGTTGAACAAGATATAAGTAGTGTCGTATTTGACCCCTGTAAATTCTAGATTTCACGAACAAGCCCTGAAAAGAAGCACCCATAGTAGGGGCACCAGGTGGTGTTGACTGGATCCTGGGTGCTAGGACTGCAAAACCTTTGGATCTAGTTTTGTTATCGTGTCACAATTATTCGTTGTTGATTGTTTGGTATTCACACTATGATTATCGATGATATTTGTAACTGTAAAAAAGAATTTTGCTTGCAAAAACCCATAAACCACATCAAACCTAAAACATAAAATGTAGAATGGGGAGTGGGACCTGTCCCTAACGCTCACCTCAAGAGTGAACTTATGACAGAGTGTTGTACCACATCTCGAGACTCCATGTAGATCTTGGGTGTGTGTGTAGGAATTGTGCCCTAGGATGCCCTTGTGGAAGTTGCACTTGATAGTGGGCTATATTTTCTCTAAAATGTAAATGTGTGGATGGAATAAAATAAACTTCCCCTTCCTATGTTGTGTATGCAAATTATGTAATCCTTTGTCCTTGAATGGATGTTAGATGGATGCCTTAGAGTGCTTTAGGTGCCTTTTGAATGAAAGCTTAGGTGGTAATAGTAATGCTTAGTGTTTGGTCCTTTATTTTGAACACATAACTATGTATTTATATGATTCTCTTATTTGAATTTCATAATTGACAATTGGAAGGCCGACCCATAAGTGAAAAAGATTCCAAAAAGATAAAAGAGACCCAAAAGAGTGAGTAAGATAGAAAAGGGTCAGGGGCACCCAAAGGACATAGATGCACTTGAGAAGCTGTTGTCTGTCTAGGAATTGGTATCTAAAGCCATAAAAGATAAATTAGTAAAGTCCGATCAGGCGGTGTTATCACCAAAAAACAACACCCTCTGATTTGCATGAATGTATGGATGAGCAATTAATGTTTTTGGGTAACATGGGATTGTCTCTCAAGTTGTGGGACTTACTTCTTAAGATAAACCTCTAGAGAAGGTTGGAATCGATACGATGGATAAGATCCGAAGATGTAGACAAATGAGGAAGCCGATGTAGATAAGGCAGGCGCACACGCAAGCGGCTCGCCACAATAGATCCGTGTATCTGCAAAACACCGTGCTTGTGAGAAAAAGACCACGTTAAAAGATATTTAGGTGGGTTTGAGAAGCGGGTCGGGAAGCGATAAGCTTCCTCGGCGGATGTCGATCCACGTTTTGATTAAGAAAAGAAGCATACATGATAAAAGATGTAAGTAAAAGCTAGATCTTACGATTGCGGTAATAAGACGAGAATCTAAGCAAGCAGAGAAACACGAGAAAACGAGGGAACTAAGAAATAATGCTTTGAATTTGTATTTACTGTGTCCTTTTACCTATCTGCGGGAAATCGGCGTCGGCCCAGGTAGAATCGGCGTCGATTAGAGGCGGATCAGCGTCGGCCCGGCTAAGATCGGCGTCGATTGAGGATAGATCAGCGTCGGCCCAGGTAGAATCGGCGTCGGCCCGGAAGCGGATCGATCAATCGGGGGTGTGCGATAAGATTGAGGAATTGGAAGGTGAATGTGGCTCTTTGGATGTGCGAAGTTGGCGAGACAACTTTGGAGCGAGTCACCGGATGATAGATGGTGGTGTGCGATCTTGATGTGACAGGAGGCGAGAAGTGCGGTGCTCCTCTCGGGGATTGATTCGGACAGAGATCTGCCCTAATTTAATCTGATTGATCTTAAGAAGATCTCTCTTTCTCACACACTGTATCTCTCTCGCTCTCTGTTCGTGCGTAAGTGCTTCCTTTTTTAAATACATTCGCTTTTCGCTCGTTCGTGGTCTCTTTTTCGGTCCCTAGGCGAGTTACGGACTCCTTTTATAATCGGCGCCGCTCTGAAAATCGGCGCCGACCATATGGAGTCGGCGCCGATCGCGGAATAGACTCGAGAGATGGCCAAAATGAGCGATTTCAAGAAAGATAAGATTTATCCGAATACGGGAAATATCCGCTTAGGAAGAGGAAAAATAGATGTGATACATAGATAGAATAAATTTGGGGTAGATAAGTGATTAAGATGCATGGGAAGAAGCGTAATCAAATATTTAATATTTAATCACTCATGGGTAAGATGTGATGGGGTGAATTAAATTTGGAATAAGTGATTAAATCACAAATTGGATAATATCCCAAGGGGATAGTTGGTGACGTAAAACGTGCCCCAGGTTACCTAAGCAAGTAAATGGATGAGAGGGACACTAAATTGAGTAACCAATTTTAAGTGTCTACATTTTGCCCCTTTTTGTCAAGTAACTTGCGATAAGCAAGGTTATGAGACAAAAACAAAGGGATGGAAGAAGGGAAGAATTTGTGATGATGTGATCCCCCTCAAACTAGGGATGGGATGGATGATAGAACAGACGATCCCAAGTTTGAAAAAGGTAGATGAAAAATGCAAGGTGCCCCAGTCGGATGCCTGGAGTAGATCTGATCATTGATGACGCATAAAAATAAATAAAAGGCAGCAACCTAAGGAACTCACATTGGTAGGGCAAACTAGCCGGTCTCCTCATGAGAGGCAGCGTTAGTGCCTACTGAGACCCATGAGGTAAGGAGAAGCTGCAAAATAGTCGGCATCTAAAGAGAGACACATTGGTAGGGACAACTAGGCAGTGCAAGCGAGAGCGACGCGTTAGTACTCTGGACCCGTTTAACTCTAAAGCTGCGAGAAAATACAGTGTCCCACCAAAGGAACAAACCGAAATAGACAAGGATATCTAAAAAAAATGTGCCAAAAGGCAAAATTCAGCACACAACAATGATCAGATAGATAAGTAAGCCAAGCATCAACACTATGGCAAACAGATATAGAAAATCGGCGGCGACCAAAATAATCGGCGATGACTATAACAAACGGCGTCGACCCAAAAAATCGGCGCCGACCAATCGAGCACATATAAATATATGCGAGCGGAAAAGCGTAAGCGATTTATTTTCAGCGTGGCGATTGATTCAGAGAGAGGCAATTTGTGATTTGAGCATCATGGAAGCCTCTGGGAGCGGTCAGAAGCGCAGGAGGACACGACCTGGGGTAAGTGGTCATTCTTGAACCCACTTTTCTTAATTTTTTTTTTTTGTTTGATTTTTTCTTGCATGGGAGGCCGGGGTCCGGTTTATGTCCGGCCAGGCAGTCGGCGCCGATTGGTTTAATCGGCGTCGATTGGTTTTGGATCGGCGTCGATTGGTATTAATCGGCGCCGACTAAAATGAACGACGCCGATTTTACCAAATCGACGCCGATTGAAAGATATTCATTTTTTTTTTTTTATGGTTTTGGAAGATGTGATTTGGGGAAATAAGAGACTAATTATGTTTTTGATGTCGTGGATGCAGGCACGAGAGGTACTACATATGAGGGATGCCATCCCTGAGCTATTGGAGATGATTCTCACGATGTGACGGATCTGGTGGCCCAGCGGCATTTAGAAGCTAGCGGGCTCGGGGTTTCGATATTATAGGCGAGTGCCACGAGATGTGGAGCTCATGCGGGCATTAGTGCGGCGGTGGGACAGCCACACGTGCACTTTTTGGTTCGAGGCAGGTGAGATGACGATCACCCATGAGGATATATTCGAGATCACGAGATTCGATTCTTTGGGGACCCGGTGAATCACACCGGGAGCGGCGGCGGCGAGGGCCACAGTGCGATTATACGAGAGTAGGCGAGCGATTACGAGATAGTATGCAGGGCGGTGAGATAGCCTCACAGTACAGAGCGAGATAGCCCTCGGAGCGGCGGATAGCCTTGATTCAGATGGCGATATCCTATTTTGCCCTGCCGGACTCGGGGAGGTGGGAGAATTCCCATTATTCTATTAGGCTGTGTGTGCGACATCTTGCGGTACGAGACGAGGTTTTGCCTTGCCGATGCCACGATAGCTCGAATTTACCATGAGCTATGGATGTACACCTGTGGCGGAGGGCGAGGATTGATGTCGATTTTGTGCTCCATTCTTTGGGCATATGAGCACATAGCGGTGATCGAGCCATCGGGCTTCCTTGGATGCAGCCGAGTGGGAGGCATTGATTATGGATTTCGGAGATGGCGGGTGACATGGCGCGGGAGATCTGAGTAGACCGGCCGGGTGGTACTACGAGCGTTTGGGCGCTTACACGAGATCGAGTCATCGGAGACCATATCGGGCATTCCCAGACATGGGCAGTCGGGATGCGCACTTGGTAGCATTGAGGGAGGCCGGGTGGTCGAGGCCGAGAGGCGAGATATGGGGCGGGTCCGTTCATGCGGATATTGAGCGATTCGGCCTAAATACGAGGCAGTGTGCACCACCTACACGCCATATAGGCGGGATAGCGAGCGAGAGGCAGATTTGCGATTTTGATCGCGAGACCCATTGAGAGGCCCCACCCTCATGACGCAGTGATGATAGCGGGGGTGGATGAGGGCTCTGCGGCATAGTACGACACGAGCTTCCACGACATCTCCCGCCCTCATAGATGCGTGAGGAGGACATAGCTGCTCTCTTTGGGCCAGATTAGAGGAGAGCATGCCACCCTCACACGAGACACATCGAGTAGCTGCTGGAGGAGATCGGGGCTTTGCGGAGGAGAGGATGCCACGATTGTGGAGAGAGACACCGCTCGCGGGAGCGAGATCTGAGCGATCAGCGGAGAGGACCGCTACACCCCGGCACGAGGAGGCCCTCGGGGCAAGTATGGGGAGGCAGTGCCACATCAGTGCAGTACATGAGGCACGACCCTAGGAGAGGCACCACCGGCGGCAGCCCGGCGGCCCAGCGGCACCGGCGGCATCATTACGAGCAAGATGCTTGTGAGCACTGAGCACGTACCAGTCTCTCCTCGCTGAGGTGAGATACTACGAGGATGCCCTAGCGCAGCATGCCCCAGATGTGCCTCGATACGGGGCGAGGAGGAGAGCAGCGACGGCTACGGCGAGCGGAGCCTCAGGCGGAGGGAGCACTGGGAGAGATCGAGGTGGGCCGAGACCTCCAGCAGCAGGTGCATCGAGCTCGATAGGCGGCGGTCAGGAGAGACAGCCAGGTGCAGAGGAGGGTGGAGGAGATAGTGTCCTCCACGCTTCAGATTTTACTATATAGAGATTTGATAGATTTTGTATCTGTATAGTGATGTAGCCTCGATTGGAAGGCATTGTTTAGATGGCTTGATTGAAAGCCACCCATTTTTGTACAGACACATATGTATATATAGATTCATTATTTGTCATATAATTGTACTCATGCTTTTAATTTTGGATATACATGGATAGATGGATATAGATATAGACTGATAGAGGATAAAATAGATGTGATTGGATAGGTATAGACTGATAGATGATAGAAATAGATGTGATTAGATAGATTGATATGTGGATAAAATAGATGTGATTGGATAGATATAGACTGATAGATGATAGAAATATATGTGATGTGGATATAACTTTGATAGATGGATGTGATGTAACTTGGATGTACATGTGTTTGATGTTTGGATTAGATATGGATAGATATAATGTACCTTGGATGTACATTTTGGTGGATAGATTGATGGATGTGATTGATGTATAGATTAGATATAATGTACCTTAGATGTACATATTTTAAATATTTTGATGGATAAATAGATAGATGTGTTTGATGTATAGATAGATGTAATTTTAATGAGAAATGAATAAAGATAGATGTTTTGATAGATAAGAGGAATTTTGATAGAAGATAAATTGTGATTGAATTAACATGTGAAATGTCAATTTAACAGGATGCAAGAGCCAAAGATGTAAATGGAAACAACCGTGACTTAGAAGAGAAGACACTCGGAAAAGAAGGGAAATGATAAGTCGGACTTCCAACCGACCATAGATAAAATCCAGATAAGAAACCGAAAGACCAAGCATACAAGGCCCTATATAAGATTAAAATAAACCTGACACTAACTAGTCGCAAACCAGATCTAGGATAGAAATGGAAAGAAAAGTAAGTATCTTGTCGGAATTTGAGGACGGGATACATGTCCATGATAGGAAAATAGGATTCTCCATATGATCGACAAAAGGTCTTAAATCTCGGCTTCATGACTTTGTGAGAAAAGCAAAGCGATCAATGCGGGAAGTTTGCTTGATATGGAAAAGCGATCGATGCGGGAAGTCTTTCGGTGATCTTAAAAAGTGTATAAAGCGATTTGGAAGGCTGATAGATTACAAGAAGCCTTGAATATTTCTTTGAGAAAAGCGGCCGTCCTTGAGGAGCGGTGCGTATTTTGAATTTTAATGATAGCCATCCTTCGAGGGTATGGTCTATTTTCTTTTTGATTCACTTGATAATGTATGGATGGCATTTGTCCTTGAGGATCGAGTCTATCTTTTGGATAGCATCTTTTTCGAGTCTATCTTTTTTTTTTTTTTTTTTTTGAAACTCTTTGGAAGAAGGTGAGTTTAGACCTAGATAGATCGGATGGAGGAAGAGAACATAGAAGAACATGTACTCATGCCCCGAGTAGATCAATTAAGATAAGTACTTGGGACGGATGAAGTGGTGATTAAGGTATTCCTACCATGAGGAGGAACATATCAAAAGAAAGCGTGCGATGAGTAGAGCCGCGATACTCATATTTAAGGTAGCGAGGCAATAGGCGGAGAACCACACGATTTCAAATCACCACAAAAGTAGATGGTGGTTATTAGGACGGATGGAAGATCGAGTTGCGACTAGATTTGTGTAAGATAGATTTTAACAATAGAAGGGCCGTAGATGCGAGGCATTGAGAGGTTCGCCTCGGTACACCATCCATGGAAGATAAGCGATAAGCCCAGAGACCCATATTTATGAGTGATAATGTAGGGGCCCATCCGGTTGGGAGCAAACTTACCACGTTGACTTTTTGAGTGTAGTGACATTTTGATTTTCCTTAAGAACAAGGTCACCAATTTTGAAGTCACGGTGTTGAAGTGCTTGTTATAAGCACGTTTGACACGCTCGAGATAGACTTGATGATGCTCGAGAGCGTTAAGACGCCGCTCATCTAATAATTCAAGTTGTCTTTAGGCGATTTTGGCGATAATCCTCGCCGGAGACAAATTCTCACGAGAGAAACACGGAGAGATGGGATTTGGACTTCCAAAGGAAGGACTGCCTCGAGACCCATAGGCGAGAGAGAAGGAGTAGCACCGGTAGGAGTACGAATGCTAGTCCGATAAGCCCGAGAGAGCAAAGGGATATGTAAATGCCAATCCTGCCCGGCTCGACTAGTTACCTTTGCGAGGATACTACATGAAGTTTTATTGGGCAGCTTGGCTGACCATTAGCTTGAGGATAGTATGGAGAAGAAAAAGCGAGTTTGATATTGAAAGCGTTGCGAGAGATTACGCAAATCAGCGTTCTTGAAAGACTTACCATTATACGTGATTAGCTTATGTGGAGCGCGAAAGCGACAAATGATGTGTTGATAGCGAAATCAACTATGGGTTTAGCCTTTGTTGAAGAAAGAGGATAGCTTCTACCCACTTAGTAAAGTACTCGGTGGCGTAATGATAGAATGATATTATTTGTGAAGAGCGGGGATTGATGAGACCAATAAGATCAAGACCCCACTGCGAAAAAGGCCACAAATCCGCCGCAGGTTGCAAAGCCTGACTAGGGATGTGCGTGAGATTGGAATGTTGCTGACACTTGACGCACTTCTTAGTGTATTCACAACAATCTCGATTAAGAGAAGGCCAATAATACCCCAAACGTAAAATGCGCTTAGCTACAGCTAAACCACTAAAATGTCCACCACAGATACCGTCATGGACCTCCTGGATGGCTTTAGATGATTCATGGGTTTTGAGGCATCGAAGCAAAATACCATCAAAGCCGCGTTTGTAAAGAATCCCGCCTAGGATAGTATAGCGATTGGTGCGTTGGACAAAAGACCTTCTACCATTGGAAGTCAGATCTGGAGGAAGGATCGAATGAGATAGATAATCAACAATCTGTTGATACCACTCATCCTGGGTATGGGTTGTGACAGCATTGATTGAAGTTAGTTGCCCAAGATAAGATGGTTGATCTAATCGTTGCACAGCCACATAAAGACGCGAGTCTTCGGTAAAAGGCGGGATAAGTGAGGCTAATGAGGCCATGGTATCCGCGAATCGATTTGCAGTGCGAGGAATGGCTTGGATGGTGAACTTATCAAAAGATTGGAGTTGAGCAAGAACGATGTCACGATATTTTTGAAGGATATCATTCTTGCATTGATAGACACCCGTGACCTGATTAACGATGAGTTGAGAATCACGAAGATGTCAATATGTGGCGCGAGATTAATGGCATTTTGAAGACCTAAGACAAGAGCTTCATACTCAGCCACATTATTGGTGCACTCAAAGTTTAATTTGTGTGCAACTAGGATAGGCGTACCCCAAGGAGGAATCATTACGAAACCCGCACCTCCCCCTTGCTTTGGCATTTGGATCCATCGAAGAAGAGCTTTACTTTAAATGGAGATAGACCAAAATCAATTTGTTGGATATATTCATCGGGGAATTGAGCGAGGGTCACGAGTGTCGGAAGAGGAGCATCGGCTAATTGATGCAATAACTTTGACCCTTGATAGCCTTTTGCGGGATAAACTCGAGTCAAATTGTCATGAGCATAAGCCAGGCGAGTGATACGATCATTGTGATAAGGCTTTGCATGAATTGTCTTGAGGGATTGACACTTGTGACAATGTAAGTTTTATGATTAAGGAGATAATGCGAAGCTTAGAAGTTGCGAAAGAAGAGAGCGCAACATAGTTTTCGGCTCGGATGCGTGTCTCATACTCATGGAGGTGCGGCTGATGTAATAACGACTTGTTCTTTACCACAAGTGTCCGATGCGAGATCATGGCTCCCGAGCATGGTCGATCACGAGAGATATAAAGATAGAAAGGCTCCCCCTCGCGTGGAGGTGTAAGCACGGGTGGAGAAAGAAGATAAGCTTTGAGATCATCAAAGGCCTTTTGGCGATACTCATCCCATTCAAAATGAACATTCTTACGGAGGAGATGGTGAAAAGGTTGACAACGGTCAAACAATTGGGAGATAAAGCAGCCTTAGCGATTGAAAGCGTCCTTGGAAGCTGCGGAGTTGCTTCAAGTTAGACGGGGGAGGCATCTCGAGGATGGCTTTTATTTTTGCGGGGTCGACTTCAATACCCCTGATGGAAATGATAAAACCTAAAAGTTTACCAGTGAAACGCCAAATACGCATTTAGATGGATTTAGGCGAAGACAAAAGCGGATAAGCCTCTCGAAAGAGAGTGCGAGGATGAAAAGATGATCGGCGGCGTTTGGACTTGCGAGGAGATCGTCGACATAATCTTCCTGATTTTGTGCAAGAGATCATGGAAGATGTAGGTCATTGCTCGTTGATAGGTTGCTCCTGCGTTCTTAAGACCAAAAGGCATGACACGATAGCAAAAGGTCCCCCAAGGAGTTATGAAGGAAGTCTTATGTTGGTCTTCTGGTGCGATGAGGATTTGATTATACCCAGAGAAACCATCCATAAGAAAGCATCTCATGACCCATGCTTGATTAAATCTACGAGTTGGTCGATATTAGGTAGAGGAAAATCATCTTTTGGACAAGCAAGATTAAGATCCCGGAAGTCGGTACAAATTCAAATTTTCCCAGTAGCCTTAGTTACTGGTACTACATTGGACACCCATTGTGGATAATCGATGGGTTGGATGAAGTTAGCCGAGAGCAAGCGCTGTAATTCTTCTTTAACAAGAAGGGCTACTCTAGGGTGCATTTTACGTAATTTTTGCTTAACTGGTTTGATATTGGGAAGAGTAACGATATTGTGGACCACAATATCGGGATCGAGCCCTGGCATATCTTCGTATGACCAAGCAAAGGCTTGACGATGTTTGGAAAGAAAAGTGGTAAAATCCCCTAACTCCTGTGGATTAAGGGATTGGCCGACCTTAATGATACGAGGGTCTTCAGAAGTCCCTATATTAAGGTCGATAGTGGCCTCGTTGAGAAGGGTAGACGTGTCAGAAGGAATAGTTTTGGGGAGATATGAATCCTCTGCCCCCAGATAGGTGAGGACAGAATCATCATCCGCACAGTGGATAGTGTTGATAGTGGGAGAATCGTCTCCAACTATTTCAGGGAAGATTAATGGTATAGAAGCGGACCGATTGTTAGTCTCATAGACTAACGGCCCTAAGGAAATGGTATTGATAAAAAAAAAAGTTAGGTGGGATGGAAATGTCATCGTCCACATCAAGTGATGCTTCTGATTTAGTGGGGGAAGATGGTTCTTCAGTAGGAAGAGGCTCATCAAGAATAGTGACGGTGGCTTTTGAAAGGGGTTTAAACCCTAAACCAAATTTCTGATGTGGCATGAGAGTAGGAATGGACTTGAGGTCATGTATACCTTGTTCATATTTTCCCAGGCCAAAACCTTTCCACGCGCATCGATATAGATAAGTTTTTGCAAACGTGGGATTCTGTAGATAATCAAACCCTGTTAAGTAAGGTTTGGTCTTAGGAGGAGAATCTGGGCGATAGTGAGGCGTATCAAGACCACCGTAGATGAAATTAGTCATTGATTGGGCGGACCAATGGTGACGATGCGGCCAGAGACTGGTTGATATTCGGGTTGTTTATGCGGTCTACCATACTCATTAGGTTTGAGATGGGCATCGAAAGAAAGAGAGGAAGCTCTCTAGTGAGAAAGCAGCTGCAATGTCTCTTCTAGATTTTGTAAATCCGGTAGTTTGGTTGCAGGTATGGAAGAAGATGAGGCCGTCGGGAGAACATGCATTTTCTTTTAAAGGCGAGATCTTGTGGTCATGTCGCATTGTGCGGAAGGAAAAGGATCTCTGGATGAGTATATATTTTGCCCTCATATTGATATTTTAAGCATCGATGGAGGTGGATGGGACACTGATGCATTGCGCGAATCGGGGGAGCGTCAGGATCATATTATAGTGGAATTTTCCTTGACGATGTAGAAGAGTTCATGAAGCGACTTCTTACCTACTCGAATGGGTAAGACCACGGTTCTAAGTAGTTGCTAGCTGATCGTTAAATGATCGAAGGGCGAAAGGCGGGGATGACACCACATTCTTTGGTAACTTAAGTTGCTCAAGCGTGTGCGAGGAGATGGCGTTGAGTGCAGCTCCACTATCGATCATAACACACGTTTTAAGGTAGTGTTATTGATTTGGGTGTGATAAAGAGGGAGCCTCAAGTCCTCTCGAAGAAGAAAGAGGAGGAATTTCCGAATCTTCAAAAGAAATGGTGGTTGATGGTCTATTGATCAACAACCCACTCGAAAAGTGTGGGCTCATCGAATTCAACTGCGATGCGGCATGATTATCAATCAAAGCTTGGCGATGTTGTGGAAGGATTGGATGAGGTCGAAGAGACATTTTGGCCGGAGCACAGGTGAGTTGTTTCATAACACTCTCCTCAGCAGAGACACGGGAACTTGAGCCGAGTGCGGCACGAATAGAGACCACTGGGTCGTGGGGTGATGAGGAAGGAGAACGCCTTGGGGGCTGCGAAAT
The DNA here is from genome assembly GCA_018340775.1 of Taxus wallichiana var. yunnanensis. Taxonomy (NCBI): domain Eukaryota; kingdom Viridiplantae; phylum Streptophyta; class Pinopsida; order Cupressales; family Taxaceae; genus Taxus; species Taxus wallichiana. The sequence continues at coordinate 659,573,460 of CM031238.1, read as the reverse complement.
GACAACCCGTGGTCGAGATGCTGAAGATGAAGATGGGTTATCATAGTGTTGGGTTCTAGTGGCGATATGGATTGTGTCAATTTGGGAAGGTGGAAGATCAAGTGGAGTGGGACCACCAGAGGTCTGAGTGGATTGTTGAGGCTCAGATGGGGCTAAGATGACGGGGAGGTACTGTTCCTCCTCCCCCAAAAGGTCACTTTCTTCCAGAAGGTTCTTGACAACGGCTTGAAGAGCTTTACATCCCTCGGTATCATGACCCGGGGTACGGTGGTAAGCACAAATCAGATCAGAGTTAAACCAGGTAGGTTTAACTCCTTTAGGGTTATAAGGTTTAATCGGAGGAAGGGTTATGGATGAAGATTGGATAAGTTGATGAAGGATTTTGGTATAGAATCCGGTAGACGAAGAGGAGGATAGAGATGATGAAGGTGGTTCTTTTACATTAGCATTGCCGAGGTAAAAAGAACTTGCATGTTAGGTTTAACTTGGTCTTTTAGGAATCCTCTTATTTGTTTGGACATTTGGAGGAGCAGTCTTGGGCACTTGAGATGGGAGTAAGTGAGACATGATTGACTTTGGTGGAGGAGGAGCCCCTAAAATAGATTTTGAAGATGATGGAGATGTGACAAATTTTGCGGTCTTTGGAGACAAAGGGGGTTGCTTGGTGAATTCTTGATGATTTAGATAATGTCGGTTTAGAAGAGGAAGAAGCTCCCAAAGTAGGTGTAATCGGAGGGACATAGGGTGCCTTGGTTTTTGGTAATGAAGATGATGATCCTGATAGAAGAGGTGACGTCTTTTTAGTAGGTAAGTCTATTTTTCGGGGTATTGGTGAAGAATGTGTTGTAGAAGAAGACGATGGCTTTGATAAGTGTGTAGAAGAAAACGCCTTCTCAGCGGGCAAATCCAATCGTTTATGAGGCGTAGAGAGAGATTTTTGTGGAAGAGCACGAGAGTCTTGATGGTCGAAATATGGGCTTTCCTTTTGGGGATGGTGCAACTTCAACGGCATAAGGTGATTGTAACCTTTTCGGAGGAAGCGAGGTGGGAGAATGCTTGATGGTGTAATGTTAGATTTTGGTTGTCTCGGTTTAGGTTCGGAACCAAGTGTATAGGTGTTAGTGCTACTTCTTTTGATTTTTTCCTTAATAGGCGAAGTAACATTGGTGATGGAAGAAGGGGTGATGAAGAAGCGGTTCCTTGCGAAGGGACTGCGCCGATGCGGTAATCATGGGTGAAACTCTTTGTAGGAAAAGAGATAGGAAGGGTCAAAATCGAAGCGCTTAGTCGAAGTCGGCACAATTATAGGTACGTTTACGAGGACATAGTTGCAGCGGGAATGGGAGCAACAGAAGTGGATGTGCCTGTAGTGGAAACTCGAAGGGATGTAATTGCCTCGAGTATTGAAAGAATGTCTGATGATGAGACAGATGAGGATGACACTGTCTCGGGTATGGATGGTAGGTCAGACAAAGGAGCGGAGAAAGAAGACTCCGTGCTTAGTAATGTAGGAATATTCAAAGACGGGCCATCTGAAGATAATGGAACTCCAGTGATAGATGAAGTGGAAGGAGGTTCTGATTCGATTGATGTGTTTGCAGATGGCTTGGTTTCGGAAGAAGATTCTTCGGTAGAGATGAAGTTGATGGTATGAGTGTTTGGTTTTTGAGACTCTGAAGCATTATGGTTCGGGGCATGATTGGGAAAAGGTTGTTTAAAAACATCGAGCGCCTGATTTGGGGGAGCATTTGGGTTATCCAGAATGAGCTCGCCTTTATCAATGAATTTCTGGACAAGATTTTTGAAAGTCTGACATCGTTCGATGTCATGACCCTTGGTTCTATGATAAGGACAGAAATCATTTTCCCTATACCAGAATGGGCGTTCTCGGCTTTCATCAACATCCCTAATGGGGGGAAGTTCGATCATGCGAACTTCCAACATTTTTTCTAAGATAGAGGCATATGATTCCCCGATGGAGGCGAAGGATCGAGATGATGAAGTCCCTTTTCGAGAAGATGAGGGTCTCTTCGTGGTGTTTGATTAGAAGTATTGTCGGCTCGTGATGCTTTTAATACGATAGCGTTGGTGGATCCTTGATTTTTGTCTTTAGAAGGGGAAGAATTTGGTTTGGTAAGCGAGAAAAATCTGGTTTAGATTTAGAGCGAAGTTTTAGCTTCCCTTGCTCGATGGCGCGAGATTGAGTTTGCGTGCCATCGTGAAGGCTTCTTCAAAGGTATGAAAAGTTTGGATCCTTAAAGTAGAAGAAATGTGATTAGCACAAGATCGAGTAAACAACTCGATTTGTTGGGATTGAGGAAGGGAGAAAGACAATTGGTTGATTATCCCTCTCGGCGAGCGTGCAAAGTCTGCGATAGACTCATCATCGAATTGGCGAATGTTATAAAGATCTGTGATCGAGATCTTATGTGCGATATTTATTGAAAAGTTTTCAACAAACATTTGGGCCAATTGAGAGAAAGAAAATAAGGAATGTTGAGGAATGTTATTGTACCAGTCTAAAGCAGGTCCTGCTAGAGACATAGGAAAGGTACGGAGCATAAGCTCGATCTGGACTATGAGGTAGCAAGCATGTTTGAATGCTCGCAAATGTTGTTGAGGTCTTCCATTATGAAATTTTGAAAATTTAGGAAGTTCCCATGGGGGGAGGATAAGGCTTGAAAGCTCTTGAGGGTGAATGGGTTCATTACACACTTCTTCAAAGGAGTATGAAGGACGAGCCCCTTTTGTGGAGGCTTCCAAGTCTGCGATTTTCTTGAAGAGAATTTGAACCACGTCAGATTGAGGAGGAGGTACATTGGTATGTCCTACATAAGAAGTAAGTGGTGGATGTTGTTGAGGTGTCAATGGAGGATTCATCTGTTGATGGATAGGATGATAAGAGGAATAACCAGGTGTTCTGGGTGACACCGGGTGGGGTATTTGCTGTGAGGTGGCTTGCGTATAGGCAGGCTGTGAGATAATAAGTGATTGAGAAAATGAAGGTTGGATGACGGGTGGAGCCTGTGATTGGTGGACTCCTATGTTTGTTGATTGGATCGGGACAGATTGAGGAACATGGGTGTTGGTTGGATTGGACATGTTGGGGAACAAGACCTGAAAAGGGCCTTCTACTGCCGGATTAGGTATTAAAGTGCCGATGTTAAAGGATGGGCGAAGGTCACGATTCTTTGGAATATTGGAAGAAAGACCCCTAGAGGGAAGTAGGAGCCAGCTGACTATTCGGAGGGTTGGCTCATGAAGAGTATTGACCAGGACACGATGGAGGCATAGATGAATTGCGGCAATATGCGGGTGTGCGAGACGCATTCATTATAGCCAGGGCAGAAGACTTCTCAGAAGTAGGTTGTGGAATACTCGAGGTAACTGCGGTGTTAGGAATAGGTAAGACTATTTGAGAACTAGTCGATATGGTAGGTGGAAGAGAAAAGGGAGGCATAGGGGCCTCGCTCTTCTCCGTGACTCGAGCGAAGAAGAGACGATGCAAAGCTTGCTCTCAAAGGCTTGGGATGATCCACGAGGGTAATCGTACACTTGTTGGATTGGTGGTCCTTGATCAGATATTTGAATAGATTTGTGTACTAGGTAGTCCATGAGGGCTATCGGATTGCGGTCGAGAATGCACAATTGGGATCCGCCGGGAACATACTCGAGCGAGATGATATTTAGAAGGACTAGGGGAAGGCTGGACGTGATGGGATTGCCTTGGCTTGATAGAAAGGATTATATGACTAGGATGGGGAACCAACTAACGGCGGTCAGGAAGATTGGGGGGTGCGAAACCTCCACACTAGTGGTGATCTCGGAGGAAGAAGGAACCGGTTGAGCCATTCTTCTAGATTGTGCCGAGTGATAACCGTCATAAACACGCGAGAAAAGAAGATTGACCTAACTAATGCCTGAGACAATTCAAGCGCGCAAGTGATTATCTCCTTTAAATTTTGATGCTTTTAAGAAAAGAAAATGTTAGGAAGGCTTTTAGAAGCAGGAACTACTCGAGATAGCCAAACTAAGGATGGTTTGGGTAATGTTTGGTGAGAGTCGAAGGCACTTGATAAAAGACAGTCGTGGCTTGATATAGGGGCCTACCCCGCACTTCACACCGCTGCGATAAGGGAGTCGGGTGCTTTGCGATATATACCAAAATCTTAGTGAATTTATAGCGCGGCTTTGAGTACCGCGTAGGCTCTTCCTCTTGGATATCACTTCCCAGTAGGTGAGGCCGAGGAAGGAATTTTGTTTAAATGCTTTATACCTAGTGATTTTGGCTTTGTGTGCGAGGGTGAAAAATAAAAATCAAATAGTGTCACTACCGATTTTGATCAATTTTCGAGCCTAATTAAAACTAGATGAAAAACATGCGTGATGACAAAGGAAAAGTTCTTTTTAAGCACTTAAAAGCGAAGTGTTTGATTTCGATGAAGACAAGTCAAGCAGATTCTTTCCCAAATGCGATTAAGTTCTTTTTAAGCACCAAAAATTGAAGTGTTTGGATGTGATAGGCAAACAAAGAAATCCTAAAAAGGAGAAAACAAGTAAAAGAGGAATACTGTAGATTTAGCTCTCGAGTGTGTGGACTTCAAAAAGCGCGTTGTTGAGCTCTTCCCCTCGAAACAATCCCACGAACAAGCAAAGTGCTCCATGAGAAGAGGTTAAGCAAACACAAAGAAAACCCGAGAAAGATATATCGGATAACGGTGAAAGCGAGAAATCTCTATTTTTAAGGAACTAGAAAAATTTGAAGATAACGATTTCACCTAAAAAAGCAAGATTGAAATGATGAAAAGAAATGCTCAAATAGGCTGATAGAAATCAGTGAAGAAAAGGAACAAAGTTCAAAACTAGGAAAGAAATGAACTTACCAATAAGGGACTTTGGTTGGGTCCCACCGGGCGTGCCAGAATGTAGATCAAGAATTTCGCGCTTGTTACCTGTCGAGTTAATGCACCAAACTAAACACAAAAACCACGAAAAACTCGATAAAATCGATACGATGGATAAGATCCGAAGATGTAGACAAATGAGGAAGCCGATGTAGATAAGACGGGCGCACATGAGCAACTCGCACAATAGATCCGTGTATCCTGCAAAACACCGATGCTTGACAGAAAAAGACCACGTTAAAAGATATTTAGGTGGACTGCCCGAGAAGCGGGTCCGGGAAGCGATAAGCTTCCTCGGCGGATGTCAGTCCACGTTTTCAATTAAGAAAAGAAGCATACATGATAACAGATGTAAGTAAAAAGCTAGATCTTCGATTGCGGTAATAAGACGAGAATCTAAGCATGAGACCAAAGAAACGAGAAAAGCGAGGAACTAAGAAATAATGCTGAATTTGTGTTACCTGTGTCCTTTTACCTATCTGCAGGGAAATCGGCGTCGACTGGGTAGAATCGGCGTCGATTGAGACGGATCGGCGTCGACTGACTAAGATCGGCGTCGATTGAGACGGATCGGCGTCGACTGGGTAGAATCGGCGTCGACTGGAGGCAGATCGATCAATCAGGGACTGTGCGATAAGATTCGGGAATTGGAAGGTGAATGTGGCCTGCTGGATGTGCCGAAGTTGGCGAGACACTGGAACAGAGTCACCAGATGATAGATGGTGGTGTGCGATCTTGATGTGCGAGGACGAGGAAATGCGGTGCTCCTCTCGGGGATTGATTCGGACGAGGATCTGCCCTAATTTGATCTGATTGATCTTAAGAAGATCTCTCTTTCTCACAACCTGTATCTCTCTCGCTCTCTGTTCGTGCGTAAGTGCTTCCTTTTTTCGTCTGTTCGCTTTTTCGCTCGTTCGTGGTCTCTTTTTCGGTCCCTAGAACTGAGTTCTGGACTCGCTTTTATAATCGGCGCCGCTCCTAGAAAATCGGCGCCGACCATATGGGTCGGCGCCGATCGCGGAATAGACTTCCGAGATGGCCAAAATGAGCGATTTCAAGAAAGATAAGATTTATCCCGAATACGGGAAATATCCCGCTTAGGGAAGAGGAAAAATAGATGTGGTACATAGATAGAATAAATTTGGGGTAGATAAGTGATTAAGATGCATGGGAAGAAGCGTAATCAAATATTTAATATTTAATCACTCATGGGTAAGATGTGATGGGGTGAATTAAATTTGGAATAAGTGATTAAATCACAAATTGGATAATATCCCAAGGGGATAGTTGGTGACGTAAAACGTGCCCCAGGTTACCTAAGCAAGTAAATGGATGAGAGGGACACTAAATTGGTACGTTGGGTGGAACTTAGGAATTGTTCCATCAACACATTGGTTTCTGCATTGTTATCTACACCCGCAACATAGCTCACTTATTCTTGAGTTCCACACTCCATTGAATCCCTCTTTCCTTTGTTAATCGGCTAAAACGCTATTGGAAACTATTGCTTGCAAAATTGTTCTACTGGCGTCGCCCGTGCCTGCATCTCTCTTTTCATCCACAACACAATGCACCCCCTTTAATCTTGGCTCAAACACAAATTCGAGAGAACCACGGCTTGAGAGAACTATTCCACCATTTTCTCTTCACCCGCATCTCTGCATTACTTAACTCTTTCGCTCTAACTCCTTCATTTATGACTCGAGAGCTAATGCAGAGAACTAAGGTCCCACGGGAATTTGTTCCACTATTTCATCCACCATCCACATTTCGTAATGCACTATCCCCGTCCTCAAATCCTTTGTATTGTGGCCCAATTGGCAGATCAAAGAACTCAAGGAACTTGAGAATTATTCTATTTGTTCCACTAGAACCCGAAAACCGTAATAGACTAAAAATGACTCAATGTCTCAAGTTTTCCTAAGTTTTGGATTTCTAAGGCCTAGAGAGAAAGAGAGGAATGACCTAAGACAAATGCATGTGCCCCAAAATATGAAAATACCTATTTTTATCTAGTTTCTTCACCAAGACTCCATCATACTCCCTAAGTCTAGAATTTGCAAGTTGACCAATTTTTCAAGGGGTGCAAAATTGGATAACAAGTTGTAGGGTGTGTAAGACCAAATAGAAAACAAGAGACAAAGAAAAGAGGCCAAAGATAGTTATCAACCACTAGTTTTCTTACTTAGGAATCATGTAAATGCTAGCATGCTTTTAGGACCTAGAAATGTACCCAAGTGCATGATTTTGTGTCTACAAAATGAAATTAACCATTTTTTTACCTATATTACCTAGGGAGAAGGCCCTAGCCTGCAAAAAAATACATTAAGAACCAACCTTAGATAACATCACTCATCTAGGCTCTCATTGGAAAGCACCTTAGTGTGCATAGGATGGGGGAGAGCAAAGAGAATTTGCTTCATCCCAACCCATCATTACATACCTTATAATCACATCCAGAAAAAAACCTAAATCCCTATACTATCAAAATTACTAATTGGTGGCTACATTCTTATATAGAAATTTACTAAATATTATCTATGTGGTTAGGTTTAATCAACCACCTTCTTCCCTTTTCCTTTATCTATTTTGACCTCTAGACACAATCTCTACATCTGAATCATCATTCACTGCATAGTCTACATGGAAGAGGCACAACAATGAGGGATTTCCACCTTTGCTTCCACGGGAGCTGGAAACCATACATCTTATCAAAGCTTCTTGTCCCTTTGAAACTACCAACAATGCCTTCACAAGAGCTTGTAAGTGAAACTGTATGCACATCAATCTCTCCTCTAGCTCTGAGTGCTCTTGATGAAGAAGGAATTGGCCCAAAGTGTTGGAGAGGATATTGCACAACTCAAACCCTGCATCATTTCAAACACATTTCGGCGGCACAGGGATTGCTTGGGATCAAACATGAAAATCCTCGGGTGCTGTAAATGTCTTCCTCCTCCACATCATTCATTTCTTTAGCTATAGATCATGCCCTCCCCACCAGTTTCTCTCATATCAACATTCTTAATTTCCCCCATCCATTTGTTAGGAATTAATAGAATCTAATGTGGAATAATTCCTCAGAATCGTAAAATAAGAAGTATGAATAGAAATTACATAAATGAAATATGCAAAACACAAAGACAATATTTAATGTGGTTCACCCAATGTGGGCTACATCCACAAAGAACACTTGCTCGGCTTTTTATTACAAGCCCACGGTCTTCACAATTACAATAACTAGATCTTGTTTAGAGCTGCGCTCAACAAACCCTCCCAAATTTGCACTTGAATTTGCACACATTATTCACCTTCACAAAAACACTCATCTCAATCCTATTGTATGTCCATCTATATATAAGTACATCAATAGGTAGTGAAGAGGCGATTTACAAAACAATGGGTACGAAAAGCCATGGGCCCAAAAAAGCCCATAATGGTTACCCATTACCCATGGGTTAAATACCACCCGAGTGTAACACATGAAAGGTGTACCAAACTCTAACATGAAAATAGGCTCCACAAACATAACAATCTCCCACTTAACATGAGGTGATTTCCACTTGAGCAAGCTTCTCAACCCTTCACTTATCATCTCGTGAAGGCCAACCAAAAGTTGAACATAGCTTTAGTTTATCCCTTGTGACCACCTTGGTCATCATGTATGTAGGATTAGACTTGGTATGAATCTTCTCAACTCAACTTATCTTCGTCCCAAAGCTGTCTGATGAAGTGATATCTCAAGCTGTATATGCTTTGTCTAGAATGGAAAGTAGAGTTCTTAGCTAAGTGAATAGCACTTTGATTATCACTATATAGCTTTCAACGTCCACCTTTATGCCCCAACTCATCAAGCAATTGTTGTAGCCAAATCATCTCCTTGTTAAACCACATAGCAGATAACATACTCGGCCTCGGTGGTTGGCAAAGCCACAACCTTCAGAAGTGAAATCCGGCTCCTTTGCTTTATCACCTATAATAAATAGATAACTTGTTGTGCTCCTCCTGCTTTGTCCAAATCTCCGGCCATATATCGAAAGTCAACATATCCACACAAAGTAGAGTCGATCCTTTGTAACACAAAATAATACCCATGGTCCCTCTCAAATACCAAAATATCCACTTTATTGCATGTCAGTGCTCATTTCTTGGATCACTCATAAACCTACTCACTTTGCTCCCACTACATGGGCAATATCGGCCTAGTGCATACCATAGCATACATCAAACTGCCAACCGTTGATGAGTAAGGCACCTTGGACATCTGGTTTCTTTCTTGCTCTATCTTGGGATAATGATCCTTTGATAACTTAAAATGGCCTACCAAAGGAGTCCTAAGCTGGTTTAGCATCATGCATGTTAAACCTATCCAATACCTTCTTAATGTACTTTTCTGAGATAAAGTCAACTTCCATTCCTTCTATCCCGAGTTATCCTCATACAAGGATTTTTGGCTGCCCCCAAATCCTTCATTCAAAGGATTCACTTAGCTATTTCTTGAGTACTTTTATTTCTGCATGTTTTTACTGCAACTGAACATGTCATCAACATATAAACACAAGATAATATAACTTCCATCCTCAAATTTCTTTGTATACACGCAATGTGAGAATGACATCTAATATAACCTTGCTCCATCATGAAGCTATCAAACTTCTTATACCATTGATGTGGAGCTTGTTTTGCCATACAAGCTCTTCTTCGGTTTGCACATCATCTCCTCTTTACCTTTGGCTTCATATCCATTTGCTTTGCATATATAGCTCCTCCTCCAAATCACCATGGAGAAATGTAGTCTTTACATCTAAGCTGTTCTAAGTGCAAGTCTTTCTTGCCACTATTCCAAAACGAGTTCGATAGAAGTCATTTTTACTACGGGAGAAAAAAATCTCATCAAAATTTATACCTTGTTTCTGTGTAAACCCCTTGACCACCAATCGGGCCTTATATCTTTTCTTTCCTCCTTCTTCATCTTTAACTCTGTACACCCACTTGTTTTGCAATGCTCTTTTGCCTTCCAGTAGCTTCACCAAATCCCAAGTCTGGTTCTCCATGAGAGACTTATGCTCCTCATCCATGGCTTGCTCCCACTTCTTACCGCATCTACATGCATTGCTTCATCAAAGCTTTACGGCTCTCACTATCGGTGAGTAATAAATAATAAAGAGAAGGAGAAAAATGTTCGGGTTCTTTTCTCACCCTAGAAGACCTCCTCACCTGTAGGAGTTTGAGGTTCTGTTGAGTAGGTTCTGAACCGATTCATAGGTCACTATCTCATCTGGAAGATCCTCTGCTACATATTCTTTCTTGGATTCTTCCTATTTTCCTACTTTTTCTTATACATGACTTTCTCATTAAATACCACATCCCTAGACCAAGAATGATTTTCTTGTCCTTAATACTCCAACATTTAAATCCAAAGTCATCACCACCATTTACCAATAAAAGTGCATTTTTTGATTTAGCCTCTAGCTTGGTCCTATCATCCTTGTCAATATGAACAAACACCTCACATCTAAATACTCTAAGAAATGAGTAATCGACTTTCTTACCATACCAAGCCTCCTCGGGTATGCCTCCATCTAAGGCACTTGAGGGTCTTGTTTATCAAGTACAGTTGTGCTCGCCACTTCTTCCCAAAAATAAAGAGGTAGTCCTACATGTATCCTTGTGCTCTAGCATGTTCCATTATTGTTTTGTTCATCCTTTCGACACCCCATTCTGCTACGGAGTTCTAGAACATATGTCTTTTGCTGCGGATTCCATTCTTAGAATAATAATCATCAAATTCATTGCTGCATGATACTCCCCTCCATTATCTCGACTGAGACATTTTAACTTAAGATTTGTTTCATTCTCTACCAAGGCTTTCCATTTAACAAAAATATCAAATACATCATATTTGTTTCTAATAAAATAAACCCAAACTTTCCTTGTTGCGTCATCGATAAAAAGTAACATAATAACTCGAACCCCTAAGAGATGATACGAGCCGGCCCCACACATCGGAGAATGTACCAACTCTAACTTACTCTCTTTCTTCATCGGTCCAACCTTGAGAAACCTTACTCGCTTTTGTTTCCCATATATGCAGTTCTCACAGAAATCCAAACATGTTTCTGTATATCCAGGCAAATTCTTCTTTATGATGTCCATGCCCTTATGGCTCATATGACTAAGCCTATAGTGCCATAATGTTGTATCTGCATATGAAGCCACAAGATTACAATCATTAGTACTATTAGTGGTTAAATACAAGGTTCCAACCTTCTTACCTCTTGCCACCACAAGAGCACCCTTGGTAACCTTCCAAGAGTCAGTTGTAAATATCACAGTACAACCATCACTTCCCAATTACCATCGATATCAAATTCATCCTTAATGTAGGCACATGTCGACATCCTTGATAGCCATGTATTCCCATTCTACATCTTAACCTAAAAATAACCTTTTCCATATCTATGCAAGGCTCATCATCACCAAGAAAAACATGCCCAAAATCCCCTTTAACACAATCAACAAAATAATGCCTATGTGGAGTAGCATGAAAAGAAGCCCTTGAATCTAAAACCCAAGATTGATAATATTATGCAAAAAAAAGAATCAAAGCATCCTAGTATACATTACCCGATACCACATTTGCCTCCTTGTTTTCTTCATGTGTTTCTTCTTATCCTGAAGCTCCCAGCAGTCCTTTGCATGCCCAGACTTTCCACAATTCCAAGATACAATCTTTCTCTTGGATTTTGACCTTGCCGATCTTTCGATTTTCCACGGTTTCCTCTATTCTTTGTCTCCCTCTAGTTTCCCTTTGTCAAGCATTCCCTAAAGTAGAAGATTCCCCAAAGTTTTTTTTCTTCACATTTCCTCACTTAGAATCACCCCTCTGACATCCTCAAACTTCAATTTGAGTTATTTGGAACTAAGTTGCTTACCGCCATTACAGTGCTATTCGACTCTCGGGAAAGATCACAGAATTAATAAAGCCCTAACTTCTTCATCAAATTCTATTGTAACTGAAGCTAGCATATTTACAACCAGTATTGAAATCATTTAAATGATCTACTACTAAACTATTCTCAGACATCTTCATATTAAACAACTTTTTCATTAAAAATATCTTGTTAGAGGCAGAGGGTTTTTCATACAACTTCCCTAATGCATCCATTAGATTTTTGTAGTATTTTCCTTTGAAACATTAAATAATACCAAAGATTCAAGACATAGCCGGATCGTTCCAAGTGCCTTCTGATCCAACAAATCCCATTTCACATCTGTCATACTCGAGGGTTTGTTCACCTTCTCGCAACAAGAGTATAAAGATCCTTTTGATAAAGGTAATCTTCCATCTGCATCTTCCAAAGACTAAAATTATGCCCATTGAATTTATCAACCCTTGATCTTCCATCATCTGCCATAGCTCCCACTCAAGCTAAAAACTTTCCTGCGATTCAACACTTCAACAAACCAAACCAGGCTCTGATACCAATTGTTAGGAATTAATAGAATCTAATGCAGAATAATTCCTTAGAATCGCAATAATAAGAAGTATGAATAGAAATTACAGAAATGAAATATGTAAAACACGAAGACAATATTTAACGTGGTTCACCCAATGTGGGATACATCCACCAAGAACACTTGCTCATATTTTATTACAAGTCAACAGTCTTCATAATTACAATAACTAGATCTTGTTTGGAGTTGCGCTCAACAAACCCTCTTGAATTCGCACTTGAATTCACCCACACTATTCACATTCACAAAAACACTCATCTCAATCCTATTGTATGTCCATGTATATATAAGTACATCAATAGGTAGTCCGAAGAGGTAGTTTTACAAAACAATGGGTATTGAAAAGCCATGGGCCCAAAACCAGCCCATAACGGTTACCCATTACCCATGGGTTGATAAACCACCCATGAAAATTTGTTTCAGGGGCTTCGCCCCCGAACCCCCTTGACCTGCTCACGGCAAAGCGAGACTATCGTAAAAATATCCGAGTGTAACACATGGAAGGTGTATCAAACTCTAACATGAAAACGAGGCTCCTGAAACATAACACATTCAAAGAAAGGACTCCCTACATCCTCTCTCCTAATCGCACACATCCTCTTCTAGCTCAACCCTCACCACTATCCTACCTTCCTCTCATCTTGTTGCTCATTATAGAGACTATGCATTCAAGAAGGTAGTTGTAAATTCCCAAAGCCCAATTATGTTAGCAAAGTGCCATAAAAACTCTCCCACATCCACTTTTATCATCCTCTGCATGCTTCATACAACCTGAAGGGACCGCCAAATACATGTGTTCCATTTATATTATGAACTTGCATCAACACATGAGCAATTATTAACTTCCCCTCCACTGGCACCCAAGCCATTATTTCCACATGCGGCCATTCATGGCATCTTATGTCACTAGTTTTAATACCTCATTGGGAAGATCATCCTTCCAAATAATGTGGGAGACACCTTTCTTACTCATCATATCAACTCCTATGTTCGCAAGACAATCTGCTACCTGGTTCCCATCACGCTTGATATGGGAGAAGATGATACTAGAAAATGAAGGTGTTAGATCAGTCGCACTTTGGATGATCGAATCCAAATTCCATGCTCTCGCTCTTCCCAACTTCATGGCTTCGATAATCACCTTAGAGTCTCCTTCCACCCAAAGCTTTGACCATTGTTTCTTCCTAGCCTCCTATAGACTTTTTAGTTGAGCCATTCCCTTAGCCTTATTGTTTAGGGAAATCCTTTGTCATGTGATAGAAGTAGAATTGATTGGCTTTCAAAATTTTGAAAGACGTGCCCATATCCAAATATACCGGATTACCTTTAGATGTTCCATTGATATTCATTTTCATCCATCTCGATTACAAAGCCTCTCATATCAATATCCTAACCTTTCCATTCCCATTATCGGGAATGAAAATAGCCATTTAAATGTTGCAAATACATGTATTTCCCTTTAAATCACATCATTGTGTTTAATTGAATTGCATTCATAATAATTATATTATTTAATCATCTAGGGATCAATAATTAAACAAAATTATTATCCTTGATTATTTTTTTCCCAACAATAAAAGAAATAAAAAGTCTTGGTCATGACATCCCTCTTATCTAGGAAGAGAATCGGCTTGATGGATAAAATAAAGTCTTGAGATAATGATCAAATATATCATTAACCAAATGGCATACTTAAATTATCAAACATGAAATATGAGTCAAACTATAGCTTATAGAAAAATAATTCTATAATAATAAATCCACAAGATCATTTTTTGAATACCATCAAAAAAAATGCAAAAAAGCAAGCAACACATGCCTTCTTGATCCTCCCAGTGGCACTCTCTTCGGAGTATTGGTCCTATTGGACCTTACAACTGAGCCACGTTATGATTCTATAATTGAATCTTGAAAGCATCAATGATTCTAATGGTCTCAATTTTTACCACATTAAGGTCTTGTACCTCTGATGATTTCTTATAAAGAACATGATATGCATATGTAATATACTTTTGAGAAATGAAACATTAAAAACATCATGTAATTGAGACAAGGTAGGGGTAAGTAATAGGGTTGATTATCTCTAGGACATAAAAAGGTCCTACATATCGAGGTGCCAAATTTTTTGATTTTCCAAACTTTATTAAACTTTTATTTGGCTTAACATAGTAAACTTTATATAACATCCTTCAAAAAAATTATGTTAGTTCTCTTTTTATCGGCATAACTCTTTGTCGATTTGCATATTTCTTAAGATGTTTCCTTATAAGCTTAATCCTCTCGTCCATTTCCAAGCATATATGGTCTAATTACTTCTTTTCCTTCATGTTGTCCCAACTAAACGAGTTTAACATTTTCCTCCATACAAGGCTTCAAAAGGAGTCATTTTTAGTGTGGAATATTATGAGTTATTACTAAAAAAGAAAACTTAACCAAAATAAGGCACTCTTCCCACTTATACTATCGATCCATGTAGTACATCCTTAACATGTCCTCTAAAACTTGGTTTACGCATTTTTCTTCGATCAGTCTCGGGGTGAAATGTAGATCTAAAGTTTAACTTCCTTCCCATGGTTGTAAGAAGCATTTTCCAACAATGAGAGGTCATACAAGCATCCATATCTTAGATAATTCATTCGGGTACTCCATGCATGATATTAAGATTTTGTATTCGAACCTTCTTAGCGCAGTACCAACACATCATTTGTGAGATTATTATAAATAAAATGTGTAATCTTCATCAACTTATCCACCATGACCAATATAACATCACGTTGATTCTTTGACATAAGAAACTCCTGAATGAAATCCATACTTATAACTTAAAGGGTCTTGTCACTTCCATGTGGGTATATTCTACGGGTAGAGAAATATTATCGAGATGAACATGATTGAACTTAAATCTTTTACATTTAAGACATTTAGCAATAAATATTGTTGTATCCCATTTATGAAAGTTCTAGAAATATCTTGTAGACGCTCAAAATTTTTACTCCTCATCTCCTTTATCGGTTACATTACCTTCACAATACATTACTCTTTGAAAAAGTGCACCATTTAATTCATATATCCCCTATCCTAAGTCTAAAATTCTCCATCATATTTACCTAGCGTAAATATTATCCACAACTGTAAAATCTACCCTTAAATCTACACTTAACCGCTTAAAACCATCTGAAAACCAAAAACACAAATAAAAAAATAAAAAACAAACCATTTCATAACCATTTAACCTCTTCACCTCGAATAACAACATCCCTTCAACATTTACCCGAACTCCAAAAACCAAATAACTTTGTTTAGAAGTGGTTTTAACCACTTTACCACTCAAAATCTGGATTGTTTTCCCTTTGTGATTCAGTTGAATTGCCAGTGATTATAAATAGCAGTTCTTTGATATTTCTCCAAGATCCTCAATTTTGAATCTTGAGATCCAACTTTCTATCTCAAGCATTAACAACCTGCATCTCATCATTCAAAACAAAGACATCAAGGCTATCATCAGGTATCATTAGATATCCTAATCAAAAATCTTCAAGCATCATGGAGATCAATCCTTCATCACCCAAGTTGTAGATCGCATGAGAACATTTCTCTTTATTTCGAAATGTTGTAAGTGTTCGAGATCATCCCTTGAGTTAAGGTTTGAGGCATCTTTTAGCTTCACAACACTTTCAAGGTATTCTTAAAACCTTCATTTATCTTTTATCAATCACATTTATCTTTTAATTAATTTGAAACATCATTTTGCATCATCAAACACTCATTTTTATTAAACTATTACAATTCTCTGAAATCACCAATGATTCCCCTCAATCGCCAGTGATTGGCCTAATCATGAGAAAGCGATTCATCAAATCTGTCTTCATCAAAATTAACATCTTTTTGTTAACTTTCTCTATCGAGTTTTCATCATATCTCATACGTTGCTTCTAACATGTATTTGAGAATGGATCTCTATTATATGGCAATACCTAGTCAATCACATGAAATTACCAACATTTACAACCTTCCGATAGTCCAACACCCCTTTTTCGGGAACAATACAATATCCGCATGAGCTCACACTTTGCATAATTCGATTTGTTGACACCGACCAAGACATGAAGATCAATTTGAATTCCTTCACAATATCAAACAAGAGACCAAGGATTTATGGTACGACTACTTTGAATGTGTCTAGATCACATCTACCCTCACTTGGGCCACTTTCGGAGCTGCACAAGACCTCCCCATTCATCTGGAATTCTAGATATTCTTACCTTCTATCTACATATCTATATTGATTGTATATCTTTGTCTTCATCTATATCATTGCTTTTTCAAGTTTCTTAATTGTCTAAAAGTTATTTGGTGACATCTCTAAGGAAGTCCCTTTGATTTTGCATAACCATCGTACTTGTAGGGGCCATTCAGTTGTAAGACTCATACTGCCCGCTCACCTTATGATCAACTCATAGGCAGTAACCTAAGTGAGTCAAGAATCCATTTACTCCCTTTCCTAGAATCAACCTTTTTTGAGCAGCTCACCTATCCATTTATCTAATCCTTTCTGTTTAGTGTCTTTGATTGCGAGGTTACTTTGTAGGACAAGAGGAATTACACATACATTTAGACTTGATCAAATTCAATCAAACATCAACTTTAGCATCCATCTCTACGGGTATCAATAAACCCCATGTCTTCTGAGGTCGGTTTTGTTTTTATTATTTCATTACATTAATTTGAGTAGAAAATTAAAAAAATCTCTGAACATTCTGACACGCTCGGTGGGACACAATCTCTTCTTCATTTGTGTTTTATTTCATTTAAATAAAATTTTCATTCATTTTAGGTCTTCTACTCTGTAATCGCTAGTGATCCATCCAAATCGCCAATGGTTGTGTGAATCGCTAGTGATTGATCAATCGTTGACGATCTCTGTGAGTGATTTTGATTACCTAGCTTATTCTTGACAAAAATCACATGAGCTTCCCATGGTGACACACTTGGTCTTATTTACCCCTTGGTTAATAGTCCATGAATTTGATCTTTCAACTTAGCAAATTCATTCACTATCATTCGATTCAAGCCTAGGAAATCGGTTTTGCTATAGTAATTTGATCGATTGAGAAGTGAAATTACCTCTTTGGAGGAAGCCCGAGGAAATCCATAGGAAAACATCTCAATAATAAAATAAGAAGGATAGTCTTCTGGTTAGTCTATTTATCTCATCAAATTCATCCATATAAAATACATAAAGTATGTAACCCTTCTTATGAGCTTTCCTAAACTACATTTTTGAGATCTTCATAAGGCTTATCTTATGCTTTATACCCTAAATCACCATTGGGTGGCCATAATCATCAAGGACCTCTACCTTCTTTGCATAACAATAAACCTTAGCATGGTGTTGGCTTAACTAGTTTACTCTTAGGATGACATCGTATGAGCATAATAGAGCCACATACAAGTTAAATTTTGTAGTAAAATTTGGAAAGCCTAAGTATTCCTCAAAAGTGTATATCTACCCCACACTCTCGCCTTATTACCATATAGTGCATAGTCAACACCTTTTCATGTACCCATCTCTTCTAGAAAATTTTGATAATAAAGAAGGAGAAATGAAACATTTAGTAGAACCAATATTAACTAAAATAATAGCGATAAATGAACAACCTACCCATTGTTTAAATAGGTATGGATTGGTGCTTCGACTTAATGATTGTTAATTATTGGATGAATTCTTTTTCGGAAGGCTCCACTTTGGTTAGGTAAGGATTTATTACCCTAACATCATTGTGGATAATTACTAGCATAATTGTCTCCTCCATACTTGAAACACTCTCTAGGTGGTCCCTTCACCTAGTTGATTTATTCCCTTCATTATATTTCTTAGAAGTTGTATGCATGATAAATAAGCTAAGTTAATTACTAGAACCTAACACCAAGTAGATTCAATAACTAAGCTAGTTCAACATAAACATCAAGATAAAGCCATTAAAAGGAAAATCTTAAACTAATGCATCTAATATTAAAAACATGAAATGTAAACCATCCTTTGATGTTTTGATGGGCTTTGGATTATAGATACTTCTTAAGCGAGTCATATGTAGCCACGTGTGATCAAAGGATTTCTCCAAGGAAGAGGAAGAGATCTCACCAATATGGCTTAATTGTCATTTTTGGTTCTTCTCTTACTACTCTTTCCAAGTAGAAAATGGAAAAGGGTTGTTAGATCAATAAGCCTTCCAATTGAAAATGCTCTTATCATATGCAAATGTCTTACAAGGACATGGTGTAAACTTGGAAGGGAGGGGTAAGGTTCTTTATATAGTTTTCTAGATTGGAGAAACTTTCATCCTCATGAATGTGGGACAAAAATAATTTTGGATTAGAAAGTGATAATCATGCTTAGGAATGATTAAACATGATTAGGGAAGATTAATTAGGATTTCCAACTTATGTGAGTTGGGTGTGATTTAAATTAATCAACGATGATTGATTAATAAACCAAGTTAGGCTTGTAAAAGCCAATTGGAGTGAAATTAGTGGAATTTGAATGATTGAAAAGGGGAATGACCCAATAAGAGGGTAAATTCACATTTGAAAGGTTAATTAATTAATATTGGTCAATTAATTAATTAATTAGAATAAGATTATAACTAACAAAGTAGTGTTAATTTGCATCCATAATGAAGGGGGATTAGTTAATTAATAAAGTGTCATTAATTGACCAAGATGAAGGGAGTGTTATCTAATTAGCGAGAAAGACACTAATTATAACCAAATGATAGAAAATAGGATAAGAAGTGCAATTTTAGTGTTAAAATTGTGTAGTCAGATTTAGGTGTCTACATTTGCCCCTCTTTGATGTGGTGTAGCGCAAACGATGCCACTTCAAAGATAGTAGACAATTAAATTTTGTAATGGTAGAAGAAAAATTAGTAGGATGGAGGATGCCCCTCGAGTGTTGATGGGGTGATAGAAGAGGTCGATGGACGCTCGAAAGAAGAAGAGAAAAGACCATAGTGGACAAAAACTCCATCGCGATGGCGAGGTAGATGATGATATACCAAATATGAATATACATAGGATATGTGATTAATGATCCCTACATAATACTAAGTACAAACTCTTTTTTGGAAAGTTCACGAGGTCCAATTGGTGTTGATTGCAAGGTATGCTTTTACGAATAGATCCTATGGAAGAGAAATGCAAAGTGGAAAAATGGATTCGAATTTGGCTTGGTTGGCCATTGTTCAAATTGATTGATTATAAATAAATCTCGGGCCTCTTTGTGTGGAAGAAATAAGGGAGGGTGGGGAGGGAAGAAATTGATAGGTAGAAAGTGAATTGGAATAAAAGATAAGATAGATGAGGAATGGGAAGATCCTAATGTAGTTGAAGTACCATCCTATCTGGAAGTAGTTATTTATTTGATATAAGCATACAACAAAAGGGTAAAATGACATGAAAAGCCATAATACTGATTTTTTCCATGTTAAATAACTGACTCAAAGAAATATACACAAGAAATGCAATACGAGTAAAAAAACAAACAAGAACAAATAAAAAGTAGATACATATAAACTTAAACAAGCAATGCGCAAGAAAGTTGTACCCGGTGTTTTTGTTATCCGACTTGAGTTCCCAAGTGTTTGAGTTATACGATATGGGTTAAAATGATGCCCCAAGTAAGGATACATGCAAGGGAATATAAGGAGGACATAAAAGTCACATGAAAAAGCAACATGCACTATGAAGCGCTTACGAGCAAGGATATATGCAAGTGAAGACATATATAACAATAAAAACTGATTTTGTTAATGAAGGATGATCACACGATGATCCACATGTCATGCATCTAGAACAAACAAACATTGAAGTAGGATGTTTTAGTAGTAAAGTTTCAATGTTTAGTGTTTTTGAGTTTTTCACTATTTTGGGATTTTTAAAGGTTTTCCGAAGCTATGTATAGGAAGAAACAAGCACTAAGATGCCCCCAGTGAGAGGTGAGAATATACAAGGGAAAACTCCACACATATATACAAGAAGAGGATAAGCTAGATCAAGACCAAAAGGGAAATGTTCAAAGTAGACCACACATAAAATAAACGAGGAAGCTAGGAAGAAGTGACCATGCCCCAAAGATGAGGTGCTTGTGAACAAAAAAATCCTCCTATGGCATTGAAAACTAGTTTTCACCAAAGGACTTGTCTAAAGTGCCACAATTACATGGTTTTCACTCTTAGATGAATTTATTTTTATTTACCTTTTGATATTTTGATGAATTTTGAATTTTTTAGGTCTTCATTTTGAGTGCTTTTTTAATAGGTCTCGAAGTTCATCACCATCAAGATAGGTAAGTGTATTGAAAGCGTATTTACCTTGAGTTCATGGTACTTTATTTACCTTTATTGTATTTATCCTCTCCCTCTTATGTTTGTTCTTATCAGATATTAGGAATATTAGGTGATTTAGTGTATTATTAGAGTACTAGTCTTTACCTAAATTAGTCTTGACTAGTTCTTTGATCACTAGTTCTTTCCTTGATTTATGGCTTGAATTTCTTTATTGTTTTATTCCTCAGGCCCATTCTCATTTCATGAGTTTAATAATATGGATATTTCTTATGTCTTATTGGTGAATTGCTTTCATATTATTGATATATTGATTCATAGTGGCTTAGGTACGATATAGTTCATTTTTAAGAACCACAACCAAATTTAGCCATCTCCCTAATGATTAGGTAAATTTCCTTTCTTTTCACATTCCTCAATGGTGAACAAATAGTCTCTCATAAGATGATACTTGTTGTAGCTTTTGCGAACTCAAATTTGATAAGAGCATGGAAGCTTTTTCGATCTCAAGGGTATAATGGATTTTCAAAATATAGTGGGAATGATGGGTATAATGGATTCGATTCCAAATATAGGGGAATATGGGGTTGGACTTGTAGGTGTGTGAATAGAGGTTCTATAAGCCCAGAGGGTAGGATGGATTTGAAGATGCCAATTACGGCTAGTTTTACCAACCATTTTCTCCATGATCGACAAGAGTCTTATTAGAAGCCTTAACTTGTCCATTACCTTGAGGGTAATAAGGGTAGACCACTTCTGGAAAATTTTGAAGCATTGACATAGTGCCTTCACTTGTTTGTTCTTGAATGATTTACCATTGTTAGATATAATGGTAGAAGGGATGCCATAACAACAAATGATATGGTTCATGATGAACTTGGATATCTGAACACCAATGACATAGGTGAGAGGAACAACCTCCACCCATTTGGTAAAGTATTTAGTGGTAGTGATAATGTGCTTATGGCCATTAGAGGAAGTTAGTGTGAGATTCCCTATGAGATTGAGTCCCCACTTTGAAAATGGCCATGATGTAGTGATAGGTTGTAAAGATTGTGATGGAGCATGTATTAGATTACCATGTTTTTGACATAGTAGACATTTCTTTACATATTGAAAACAATATGTCTCCATAGTAGGCCAATAGTATCGACACGCATAAGCTTCTTTGTGAGGACCATGTCACTAGTGTGAGCACCGTAGATGCCTTTGTGCACTTCTTTGATTGCTTTGGGCAACCTCCTAAAATGTAAGACAATGTAACAAAGTCCCATTATAGCCTTGATAATAGAGAGTTCCCAAAGTAGGGTATAATGTGTTATTCGTTGGATAAGGGTTCATTTTTAGGAGTGGGAGATGTTGGGAGGGAAGGTACCATCTTGTAAGTAATTAAAATTTTGACATACTTAGGGAAAAGGGACTAACAACTTCACATACCAAACATGATTCTAGCATGTCATATGTGGGTACCATCAGATGATCAATAAGGAATTGAAAGTCCCTAGTATCTGGAGATAGTCGTAATAAGGATCAATGGTAGCCATGACATCTACCGAATGGTTCTATGCTCTTGGGACTATTGAAAGGTGATTTGAAAAAGTATTCCTTCAAGGTGTCAACCATCCATTTATATGGAATGAGCTTCTCATATTTGACCTTGTATTCATCATTAACTTGTTTAATGATTAGTTGAGAGTCATCTATAACCTTAACTTGTTTGATATTCCATCTTATAACGACTTTCAATCTTGCAATGAGAGCTTCATACTCAGCAATATTTTTGGTACATGGGAAGCCAAGTTTGAAAGCTTGAGGATAAGATCACATGTGGGGGTGATAAGAACAATGCCTGCCCCCGAGCCATTGAAAGTGAATGACCTATCAAAGTATATCTTCTAGGTGGAAGATTCTTCAATATACAAAATAGAAGCGTGTAATAGATCCATACTTAGTGGTTCTATTCCAGGAAGAGGGCTTCGACTAGTTGATTAGCGAAACACTTAGTCCTTTGGTGATTTCTAGTTGACATATTCATATCAAATTTTCTAAGCAAGATGATCTAATTGGCCATCCTCGGTAAGCACAAGTTTAGATAAAAGGTATTTAAGTGGTCAAATTTAGATATAATCTTGGTTTTATTATTTAGAAGGTAGTGGCGGAGTTTTTGAAAGGCAAAAAACAATAGCCAAGCA
This sequence comes from Taxus wallichiana var. yunnanensis, assembly GCA_018340775.1. Lineage (NCBI taxonomy): Eukaryota > Viridiplantae > Streptophyta > Pinopsida > Cupressales > Taxaceae > Taxus > Taxus wallichiana. The sequence goes on along the minus strand of CM031238.1, from coordinate 659,550,507 downwards.
TGCTTTTTCAATTTGTGGATAATTGAGCTCATAGGAGATCAATGTGTGGCTAAGGTAATAGATGGATCTTTCTTTGTGATTTAGATCATATTGAACTAAGAGCACCGATAAAAATTGAGTAGCTGAAATATAGAGTAGGAGGGGTTTACCTGGGGTAGGTGGTATAAGAACAGGTGAAGGTTAGCCAAATACTCCTTGAGTAAGGTAAATGCTTGTTGGCAATCAGGACCCTAGTGAAAATCCACATCTTTCTTAAGAAGATGGGTGAAGGAATGACATTTATTTGTGAGTAGGAGATAAATTTGTGGATGGCTTGGATCTTACCCTGCAAGCTACACAACAACTCGAGGTTCTTGGGAGGAGGCATTTTTGTAATAGTAGTACGAGTTCTCAGGTCTACTTTAATTCCTCTCCTAGAAATGATGAATCCCTAGTAGTTTACCTAAAATAACACCAAAGACACACTTCTTTGGATTGAGTCGACCTTATAATCCCTTAATCATTGAAAGATACAACATATGATTTTTGGATGTTCTACTCTAGTCTTAGATTTTCCAAGGATATCATCAACATAATCCTCAACAATATCATGTAACATGTCATGGAAGATGACAATCATAGCTCGTTGATATGTTGCGCCTACATTCTTGAGGCCAAATGACATGAATTGATAACAAAATGTACCCCAAGGGGTAGTGAAATCAGTTTTATGTTGGTCCTCTTTTGCAATCTTTATTTGATTATAGCCTAAAAATCCATCCATGAGGGATAGAATTTTGTGACCAGCAGTGGAATCAATGATCATGTTGATGTTGGGAAGAGGGAAGTCATCCTTAGGACATGCTTTGTTAATGTCTCTAAAATTTGTGCAAATTCTGATGTTGAATGGCTTCTTACGAACATGGACTATGTTGGATATCCACTTTGAATAGTCAATGATTAAGACAAAACTAATAGCTAAAAATTTCTCCAACTTTTCTTTGACCAAAAGAGTAATGTGTGGATGCATCTTTCTTAATTTTTGTTTTATAGGCTTTGTAGATTCATGCAAAACTAAAGTGTGCACTGCTAAAGAAGGATCTAATCCTAGCATGTCTACATAAGACCAAGTAAATATATCCACAAATTCTTGAAGGACAGAGATAGCGAAAGCCCCAAGTTTGATGATTTTAGGCTCCTCTTTATGTACCAAGGTTGACGTCAATAGTCTCCTCAACTAGTATTTTAGAACCATCTTCCATACGTGTAGGATCTGGAGGGAGATTGAGCTCTTCCTCTATTGGTGTTTCTAGGATGTTCTTGTCAATATTATCCATTTTAGATTTTGCATATTGTTTATCCGCAAGTGTCTCAAAGAGGTTTTCACTATAGGATTTTTATTTCTTATTCTTTGATTTGCTTGAAGGTATTTGGACCTCCTTTTCTCTTTGTTGACCACAAAACTCAACTTCCTCTCCAAAGTAGGCATAAGTATCAAGGTCGATAGAAAATCCTTTCTTATGATCTCCCACATGAATATCATCATGGATCCCCATAAATTCTCCAATAGCTTCCTCATTTTGAAAATATTGATTGGTATGTGTCATTGTTGGTCCCAATTAATGAGGGATGGATGGATAAGGTTTACTTGAGGCGGAGGGGATAGGGTTAAAATAGTCTATCGGGAACAAATTCGTGGAAGCAAGGTCTTTGTAAAGACTACAAAGGGACTTTGTTTCACTATCGTAACCAGAAGAACTATCCTCATGTTCAGAAGAGGTGGCGTTGACTTCTGTAGAGGGGACCCATAGGGTCGAATACTCACTTATATTTCATCTTCTTGTGTGTCGGAAGAGGTTCCGTAGGCCTCTTTCGTTGATGTCGCATTGTATACTTGGTATCCCATGGTGCACATTTTCTTGTTAGGGATGACATATTCAGGGGATTGATAGCAGGAGGCCATCTTTTCATTAGGATATTAGGATGTGGAAGTATTTCCTAATCTTTCATCAATTAAGAGACCACTATTGGTAAATATGTCGAGAGTGCAAATATTTTATCTCTTTGTGGTCGGAAGTTAGGCCTACCATGTGTTTTAGGAGACAATGGAAGATCTAACACAAGAAGGGCCTTTTTGTAAGTCATATTCTCCATAGCGGTATAAAGGATTTTCATTTCCCATGTAGAAAATGGGGATATAGAAGTGGAAGTACCACCTTCATGTGGTTGAAGTTTATCTAGATCTATGCGAGAAGTGAGGGCTTCTAATTTTTATTCAATGACCAATTCAGTGGAAGTACATTCATAAGCTAACGATAATAACCAACTAATGCTCTACAATGAACAAATGGTTGCAGGTCACTAGGAATGGTAAGTTATTGTCCTTGGAAATGGAGCTTGATACATTAATGAAAAGTGGAAGGGATGACATGCATGGCATGGATCCATGAGATACGAGGATAATGTTATAGGGAAGATCCAAATCAATGACATGGAACCTTGTATCCTATGTGATAGGCCCAAATTCTTTAGGCAATGTAATGGTTCTAGATGATTGTCACTCTGCATTGTCGTATGCTTTGATAGTGATCACATTAGCTTTAGCTCATTAGTAGCGTGTCCCAACTATTTCACAACTTTTACCGTGTAAATTTTAAGACCGAATCCATTTTCCACAAGCACCCTTTTGATCTTCTTATGAGTAATGATCACTTCTATATATAGGGGAAAGTTATGTGTTTGATTATCTAGCGGAATCTCATTTTGGCTAAAACAATGTGTTTGGATGGGGAGATTTTGTAACCAAGGCTTAGAAGTGCGAAGCCTTAATGTTAAAAAAGGACCTCTTGACTCCTAAAGGGCTCTTGAATTTGGACAGAGTTAACACAAATTATTCCTTCGTTATACGCTACATATTACAATGGTTATTATATAGCCATGGAGGTAGGAAAACTACCTCCTACAAATTAGGGAACTAATAACCCGTTTATAATATTACAGGTATAACAAATATATTTGACTAACAAACAAGTACGCACTAACAAATATTTTCCTAACATTCCCCCTTAGTGCGAACATGGGGAAAACCTATCTTTGTACTTGTACCTGCTTTCATGATTAGGTGATTTTTACTACAGGATGATCACAAACCCATTGTATGGTTTTCAAACGGTTAACCACAAACCGAAAATGGTGGTTTTCAATTGGAGTACCACAAACCAAAAATGAAGGTTTTCAAGTGGTTTACCTATAACCACATCATGATGTGCAAGTATTATTATCAGTCCTCATCAATATCTCACTGTAGGGAATAACATAGGAAAATCTGCTCACACATTACAAACTAAAAACTAGAAATGGAACATTAGATCATGTTCCCCCTCAATGTGAAATTTCCACTTATTGATCGGGAACACTAACCTGAATCACACCTTGGAAAACATAAACGTACACTATATTCATGCCACCACATTTGTTATGCGGCCTCATTGTTAGCGAATGATGAGAGGTCGATGATTGACCTCCTTCCTCTGTTGCCTCGACCTCCGATGAAATGTTTGCTAACTCAAGCTGGATTTAAACATGAAGCTTAGAAAATAACCTCCACAATTTGGACGTCGCGTCTGAAACAAAAATGCATCAAATTATTGAATAGTGAGGCAAAAATATATATTTTTTTTTACAACTTTTTGATGACTTTATGGTTTGACTAACCATATGACACAAAATGACAATGAATCTCAACAAAAAAATTTATTTATTGAGACTAATTGACTTTAAATAAGCGATAATGACTTAATTTAGATGACACTAATGATATGGTTGACACAAAACAAACTATTATGTTTTTGACTAACAATACTTATAAACTTAAATAATAAAGACACTTTGTAATTTTAATAAAAGCCAACAAGGACAATTCTCAACTACAACTTTTGAAGGCTCAAGAGTTAATGACTCGTGTATTGAAAATGAACCCTAAACTCGATTATATGAACAATATAACCTATAAGATATTTATATATCTTTTAAGCTAAAAGAAAATGAACTACTAAGATTTACAACAAAACCTAGATAAATAACAAAAGAATTGGCTTTTGACTCTAACATAAAATGTGGATGGACTTTCAAACAACATTAGCCTAAAAATGACAATATAATACACCTAATAAAAACATTGAGACAACCTAATTAACAACACTTGACTCACATTTGACTATTGATTCCGGCATATGTGGAAGATTGTATAACAATGCACATGGAAAATATAGACTTGCATGCGTAGAAGGTGAAATTTTGGAATGCGCAACCAACTTGTGACCAAATTTGATCTCGTGACAATGAGTGCGCTATTTGTATCTTTGTCTTCCCTGTTTCGACTACTCCAAGGATACACATGAGAATGTTGAGATTCACATACTAGGTTGAATTGCATTAATCACACTGGTATTAATAATATCAAAAGTCTTGTCAAAAATCAATACAAATCGCAATGATCTTCTTTGCGAATAAATACAAATTGATCAAATTGGTAGTAGATGAGACATACACATGTAGCTGCATCAAACACAATGGAGAAAATATGAAGCCATTTGATTCAATGTAGATTGATCCAACTCTTAAATATACCAATGCCAAGTGTTGTCAACAATATTATTCAAAACCACTTTGAATCAATGCAGGCAATGTAAACTAGGAACCGATGCACGATAGATGCATGTAAAACAAGATCTACTATAATAGAATCGTACAACATAGAATAGATGAACAAGGAGGAAGAACTATTGAAAACAAAACCTAAACAATAATCTGCTCATCGGTTGGGGAAATTATAACATATGAAAAAAGCCCTCACGGACTCTCACATATATTTCATCGCTCTAATACCAAATCTTGAATTTGGATAGAGTTAACACATATTATTCCTTCATTATACGTTACATATTACAATGGCTATTATATATCCATAGAGGTAGGAAAACTACCTCCTAAAAATTAGGGAACTAATAACCCATTTATAATATTACATGTATAACAAATATATTTGACTAACAAATAAGTACGCATTAACAAATATTTTCCTAATAAGGGCTTTATAGAGGATATACTTATGAACAATAGATATTTTGAGAAGATCCAAGATAGAAATATTGGTGGTCATATTCTCAAGCTATTCTAGGAGATCGTAATGACCATCTGAAGGAGTAGATAGAGGGGGTCTGAGATAGTAAGACGAGTGCGTCGCATTGTAACAACACACTCATGTGATTTGATTTTGATTGTATGGATGTGGGTGTTGATGGGATGGACATAGCTATGAGAGAATAAAAGGGATTGGAAGTTTGACCAACAATGGCGTGATTGGTACTCTTCCTTGAGAGGATTGACCTCGATCCTAACTTCTTTTCCGTATTGTTATGCTTGGGGAATGGTTCCTTGTAAATTCCCAACTATTTATTAGATGTTTTAGAGGACTCTTTGGCATCAATCTCAATGTCTCCTCGATCGAGGAGATCTTAAATGAAGTTTTATTGCTTCATACATCTATCCATAACATGTCCTTTAACATGATGATATGATATCCAAATATTCATGGTCTTTGTACCATGATGGTTTAGGTGCATCTTGACAAAGGGTGTAGTGATGGAGAATGTGACCATGTTGGCGAATCCAATTATGTTAGGATAAATGATAGTGATGTCATGAGTGAAGTGTATTCTCTATGTTTTATCATGGTTTTAGATGGTACGCATATGTGATTTTCAAGTGTGGAGTACTTTGAAGCTGTCGATACATGCTTGGAATCGGTGATTTGATCTCCTACGACATTTTTGTTCTTGTTAAAGAATTTATCTTTGTCATTAGGTTTTGAGTCATTGTTGTATCTTTGAAATGGCTTCATAACCCCTTTAATGAGTAAATATTTTTGATTTGACCACCCTTTTGATGACCTATTTGAATGTGTTAATAAATGCATATGCAACTAGAAGGCTATCTCGGGGTGTAGATTAGGTATGAAGATGCTAACCGATTGTTTCTCGGGGATAAAACAAGGGAAGCGACTAGCTATCCCACACCATATATGAAAAATTGTAATTTTCATTGTTTCTTTGCCTCATGCTACAAAGGTCCAACATTGTGATATCACTTTCCATATTGAATAAAAAGTGGCGGAAAAACTTCTAGCTAAATATGTGAAGGTATAAATGGATCCTTTAGGGATATGGAGAAATCATTGAGTGTCACGGCCTCCAAGACTCCTAGGAAATAAGTGAACAAGGTAATTATCAATGTATGCTACTTCTTGGAAAGCCATGAAAATTCCTTGAAAGTCACAAGGATCACCTTTGCCCCTATATTTATAAAATTTAAGGCAATTAAAACTTATTGGGAAAGGAGTACACAACACATCTCGATCAAAAGGGCGAGGGCACAATTGTTCAAAATGATATTTATTATTACGCCCTTGGTTATTTTCCTGTAGACTAATGAGGGAACTTTTCATAGATTTGCCATTCTTGGTTGAAAATTTTTTTGCGTGATGGTGTGGTAGGTATATACATGTAGTTAGATTTGGAGGCTTTGCCATCACACTTTTCAGTATAACTCTCGGCATATGTGACTCTAGGTTTTTTGGTCATAGGAGCTCTACTAGTGTCTTGATGGACATGGGAAGCTAATTTGTTTTTAATTGACTAAGGGCTTCTAATTGTCATTCCATAGTGGTTCCCTTATTGTGAGTCTCATGCTCTATTTCCTTGTGTAGGGGGACTTCATCCTCTACTTTATAAAGGGATTCATTCTATCAAATGGTATATGATGATGAGATTTAGTTGGAAAGACATCTACGTCCTCACCATGACCTTTAGGATGAGTGCATGTGGAGGCCCGTTCATGATTTGATATGTTATCATCAGTCCCAAGAGGTGGGGGAAGATTTCTACTCTTCTGTAATCCCAATCACTTGAGCGAAGAAACAAACTAGGTTTAGAAAGTTTATGATCAAAATCAGGCATTACACGTCCCAATCATACGAGAAAGGAAAATATGATCAAAAAGACTTGGTCATTTTTTAAAAATAAGATAGTTTTTGAAATAAATAGTTTTTATATGAGTGGAGGTGTCTGTAAAGGGATTTTGAGGTATCTCCCGCTCACTAGCACTATGGTCAACAAGCTCTTGTTCCTCTTCAGAAGAGGAAAACATAGGATTTCTAAGGGGATTGGAAGAACATTTCCTATGACTTGTTTGAGTTTCATGTGCCATTACTCACAAAGTGTTTTATAAATATGTTTCAAATGTGTGTAAATGTCACAAGGAATCCAAGATAAAATGGACAACATAATGATGCTAAAGTGATAAATATCTAAGTATATGGGATATATAACCAAGGAATATCTAAAGAGATCTATGCTAATGTGGATAAAGTAATGACTACCAAGTATGAAATCTCTAAATGTCTAATGATATACAATTAAGGAATATCTAGAGAAATCTACACTGATGTGTGAGCGGTATAACAATGCCCTTTTAAGACTCAAATCAAGTTTTTAGGAAAATAAGGTCTAAGTACCAAAAATGGGTCGATATAATGTGAGCAACGTAACAATACAATGCCAATACCTAGATCAATTTTAAGAAAACAAGATATAAGTATTGAAAAGAATTGGTACAAGGTGATTAGCATAACGACCTCAAGAGGAAACTATCCTAGGGGTGAAATGTCCCAATGTTGGTTTAAGACTACCACCAAAAATATGAATATGTACCAACACACTTTCAACACTTAAATCATACTTTTAAGGAAAAACATATTTAAGAGGGGTACAAAAGTGGTGGACATAATTTTAGCAACACTTCAAGGTGTTTTATTTTGACTAAATAATGCCAAAAACAATAAGGGAATGTATGAGTGGTGATGAAAAGTACTTTAGCGTAACTTCGACAAAGTTTTTCCTTGTTTGAATAACAAGGTTTTAACTTTGAGGAAGTTTTACTAAGTATGATTCATGATGAAAGATACAAGGTGCAACTTTAATGGACTCTTGCCTTGTTTGAAAAATAATGTTTTGACTCCAATGAAGTTTTGTTTTGTAATAGATTTTGAAACACGAATTTGGATATGGTCAAGTTGGCCCTAATGCCAAAATGGCTCCTAGCCTTTTGTTCTCAACACTTGCCAATATCTTGTCTAAGAGAGGTATGCTTTTCTAGAATAAATCCTAGACAAAGGACCATTACCCCATAATAAAATTAATGAACGAGGCTTCAATACTGAGACAACATTTAGCACTCAAGGTTTTTCTAGTTTGTAGTCAAGTAGGTGATGGGGCACTTCCCATTTCGTCAACTAGTTCCCTCAATGTGTTGACTACTTTGGGGTTCCTGTGGTAATCCTCATAATGAGTTTTATGGCTTATGCCAAGATACTTCCCATAATTAAATCGATTAGGGAAATAACCTTCTCAATGTGTGTGGATATTTCTTTTATCTTGTAGATGTTAAATATTTTTAGATGTGAGTGAATGGTATGACTAAATCATTTTATCTTAATCTTAATGTGGTTTTGCATGCCATTGAAATTTGCACAAAATGTAGTGGTGAAGGCAACATGACAATTTATTTTGCTTTAATTCGGCCTAATATATTGTTAGTAATTGTTTGTTTCGATTCTATATTTGACAAGTGATTGAGCCTACACACAAATGTTTAGTAGTTTTTCATTCTAAAAAAATATGATCGCGGTTGATTTTTATTCTCAAAAGGTTGCTTTCGAAATATTTATTTTAAGAAGCGCAAAAGAGAAGTAATCATACACAACATTGAATCCAACTAAGTAGAAATGGATATTGTAAAAAAAAAAAGTAAATTCTCTTTGAAATATTGATTTTAAATAGCTCAAATGATTAGTTTTGTCACCACATTGTAAACCAAAATTTTAAAACAAGGATCAAGGTTGTTTTTGATTCTCAAGGTCACTCTTCCAAAGTCAAGAGAAGAGCATAAAGAAGCATAGGCGCTTTGATCCTCACTATAATGAAATGGAGAAATAAAACTAAATCAAAGAATTTATGTTAGAAATCTATTTTTAATCAAAACCTATAACTCTTTTTAACATGGAAACATAGATCAAAAGCTGAGAAAAAAAATGGAAATTCGATCCAAAAATACACAAAATGCATCCAGCGTGCGATTTAGGTGGAAGTAGTATGTTAGAGGACGTGCATAAAAATGCAGTGTATCTCTCTTGTTTGTTGAGAGATTTTGTATACATATGACTTTTGCTAGCGAAGACATACAAAGTGTGACACTTTTGGCATGACAAAATACACAAATGCATGTTTAGAGGTTGGGAAACAATAGATTTCGTAGAGAAAAGAGATGCTAACATGTGAACAATGATGTTAGCGTGTATAACACTCTAGATTTTGTGTCCTTACCTTTGTTATTGTTCTTGGATCGTGGCACTATTCGCAAAGCACTAAATGAATTATGTTAGGTGACAACATCACACATGAAGGCTCTACGCTAAACAAAAAGTAGAACAAAATGCAAAACATAGAGAATGATAGCACAAGGACAACACTAATGATATGGCATGTGAAACAACATAGTGGACGCGTATGGACAAAATCAATGCTAACACGTGAAGGCTAAATGTACTTTATTTACCTTTATTGTATTTTCCTCACCCACTTATGTGTGTGGATATTTATATCTATTTAAGAACATGACAAGTTTTTTTTCAAAGACCTTCAAAAATATTGGTTTTGAATGATGAACTCCAATTTTGGCGATCTATACTTTTTCTTCTTGTTACCAACAATAAACACTTAACACATGCCAACTCAACACAAAATGTTAAGAAACATTAGTTAATTCAAAATATGCAAAAAGAGAGGGTTAGTATGCAGGTTGCTCGAAAAAAAGAAACTCAACAAAACTAGATGCATGTGAGACAAAGGGATATCCCATGAGTGTGCCATATGTATGCATGATAAACAAGCTAAGATAATTACTATAACCTAACACCAAGTAGATTCAATAACTAAGATAGTTCAACATAAACATCAAGATAAAGCCATTAAAATGAAAATCTTAAACTAATGCATATATTATTATCAACATGAAATGCAAACCATCCTTTAATGTTTTTGATGGGCTTTGGATTATAGATACTTCCTTGAAGGCGTTTAGCAAAAAGTAGAACAAAAGCCATGATAACGCAAGGACAAGCCACGTGCAATCAAATGATTTCTCCAAGTAAGAGGAAGAGATCTCACCAATATGGCTTAATTGCCATTTTGGTTCTTCTTACCTTACTACTCTTGAACCAAAAGTATAAATGGAAAAGGGTTTATAGATCAACTAGATGCAAGCTTTCCAATTGAGAAATGCTCTTATCATATGCGAGATGTCTTACATAAAGGACATGGTGTAAATTTGTAAGGGACCATCCTTTGATGTTTTTCCAGGGGTAAGTATTATTTATATAGTTTTCCAAATTGGAGATCTCAAAAATTCATCCTCATAAAATGAAAAGGGACAAAAATAATTTCTAGATTAGAGGAAGTGATAATTATGTTCTTTATATAGGAATGATTAAACATAATTGGGAAGATTAATTAAGATTTTAACTTATGTGAGTTGGGTGTGATTTAAATTAATCAATGAGGATTGATTAATAAACCAAGTTAGTCTTGTAAATGCCATATGGAGTGAAATTAGTGGAATTTGAATGATTAGAAAGGGGAATGACCCAATAAGATGGTAAATTCACGTTTGAAAGGTTAATTAATTAATATTAGTCAATTAATTAATTAATTAGAATATGATTATAACTAACAAAGTAGTGCTAATTTGCATCCATAATGAAAGGGGAGAATTAGTTAATTAACAAAGTGTCGTTAATTGACCAAGATGAAGGGGAGTGTTAGCTAATTAGCAAGAAATACACTAATTATAACCAAATGATAGAAAATAGGATAAGAAGTGTAATTTTAGTGTTAAAATTGCTGTAGTCGATTTAGGTGTCTATAGAAGCATTTCCATGCTTATTAAAACTTTTCCCTCTTTGCCAAAGTTACCACCTTTGGTATTTCTTTGGAAGGGTTTTTCTTTCCTATTTTCACGCTTCCACCAATTTTTCTTACAATTAGTAAAATATTGGCCCTTCCTTTTCTCCTCTCACATGTTAGACATAACCAAAGATTTAGTTCTAGTTTTATAGACTTTTCAAATACATAGTCCATGGTCTCGGCCCATGTACATTGTAGTCACAAAATCATGCACTTTAAACATTATTTATCTTGGTCTCATACTACTATTTAGAAGGTTCTTGAGTGAAGAAAGTACTAATCAACCCTCATCTTTAGCCATCTTGTTTTAATTTATTTTACATTACCAACCTCTTACACCCATATGCCCAGTCAGAATTTGTCATTCCGCATCATTTTAGCCTTGATTGGGGTGCCAGATTAGTACTTAGGGCACCCGTGGGTGCTGGTCCCACTAGGAGCACCCGGTCCTTTTGTACTTTCTTGCCACTTTTTGGGCTCTTTCTATCTATTTGAGGTCTTTATCTTTCTTGTGGTTGGCCTTTTCGGGGTTAATTATGAAATTAGATCAAGAGAACCCTATAAATATAAAGTTATGAGACCATAATGAGGGACCTAGCATCACTTACTACTATCACTCCATTTAGAGTTGCATCCATCTATTGCATTGGAGATCACTTGCATCCACATAGCTCCATCATCAAGGCACAAGGCTAGGACATCTGCATCACACTTCATAAGGGGAGGGATTATATTCTATTCCATGCACACATTCTACTACATTTTCTACACATAGTTATTGTTCGCTATTTCATAGAGTGCGTGTTAGGTAAAAACTTAGTTTACCTAGGTTAATTATGCATTTACCTTAGTTAATTATTAATTAGTGGTAAGTTGTTATTAACCATTTATTGTTTGTAATTGGGAATAGTATTCTTGTACAAGTCTTTTGTCTCTATTGTATTTGTTATATGGTTATATTGTTTAAAACCATATATTTTTAATTATATGTGCACAGGATTGTATATTGTTGCATTGTTTCAACATCTCGTTTGTCTGCACATGGTTGTTCAATTCCTATAAGAATTGTAGCACATTCATTGTATTTTTATTTGATTAATTATTAATAAAAGTATAGGCTTTCGCCCTTTCGATACTTTCATTTTGGTGTGCTGAGAGTAGGTTAAAGCTCCGGAAGGTTGGAGAGAGGTTAGAGAGGTAGAAGTGTCTTGAGAAGAAATTGCATTTCTATCATGAGAGCTAGTATTTCCTCCAATAGCTTCCCAGACATCCCATGCATCCCCATAACCCCATGTTTGATCTTAGTGAAAAAAATTTTTTTGCTTGGTAGTGCCCTTGCACCTAAAGGAAAATTTGCTTCTAGAAGCTAAAATGTTTCAGAAAAATTAAAAAAACAATTTTTACCCCCATTAGGGTTTTCCTCTACATTTAGAGGTCTATTTAGTCTCTGCTAATTGTAGCATACCTCTGCATTTGGAGGACTCTAAGCTCCTTCATTGGGTTGAGCTAATCTAACTTTGTATCTCTCTAAGCCGAGGAGCATTCTAATTCTTTGCAGTGAGTTGAACCGAGTTGTGCGAGTTGTTTTGCATTGATAACACTTTGGCTGAGTTGCTTTGTGAAATATAAAGGTGAGTTGAGCCATGTTTTCACTCAAATGCGAGTAGTTTTAGAGCCTTGTGTTTTCGAGCTCTTAGACATGCTAGCGGATCCTCTCACTGAGCCATTTGAATTCAACGAGTCCTTCTTACCTTAGGGGACGTATTGGAAAGACCAAGATCTCAACACATTTCTTGGTGAGTTGCATAGCCATGTGATTGTTTACCAATGAGTTCAAAACAAAATCTGAGCCATTTCTTAGCATTCATCGAGACAAAGCCATGTCCCATTCTTGACCTACACAAAACTCAACATGGTAAACAAAAGCAGCAAGATTATCACATATGACCTGCAAGTAATCCAAATGAACTGCACTTGCGATCCAAACTAACATGCAAAAAAACAATAAAGAAAAATAAAGGTGTTAGCAAAAAAATGGTGGTCAATAGAAGGATGAAAATAATCTAAAAAAGCGAGGAGATAACACACCGATGAGCCACTCACCTTTGCATTGAAAGTATCCCCAAACACGACCATGCAAACAAAACAACAACGGATCAAACAATGGAGGCATAATATTCAAGGAGGATAATAAAGAAAATGGTGGATCCTTTCAATCAAAAGGCGGCTCTAACCAAATCGCATGGAATAAAATTATTGCAAAAAAGAAACACTATACACAAGGAAGATCGAGTTATTAGTGGAAAACCTAAACCGCTCCTGACCACCAAAGTGACCACGTGGAACCTCTCCTCAACGCCATGCCATGTCATAGGTTACAAGGTTAGTCACTTTTTTTTAATTAAAATTTGTTTCGGCTTTCATATACCAAGTGCATAAAGCGCTTTGTTGGATAGGTGTAAAGCCTTAAGACTAGGAGGTTGGGGTTTAACCCCCACCCAACACTATGCATTTTATATATATTGAGATTTAGTAGAAATTTCCATCCTTAGAGGCTTAAAACACTCTAAACCCGCTAGCTATAACCAAACCCCCAACTAAAATTAACGAAAAAACCCTAAACAAGGGTCAAAATTTTTTTCTCCCACTTTGCATATTTTTGCATTATGAGCAACATTTTCCAAAGGAGGGGTGATTAAAAACTTCATTTTGAGCCATTTTTTTTTACAATTTTTTGCTCAGAGAGAGCTATATTGAGCTCTAGAGGCCATCAAGGCCCTGAAAAAAAAAAAATGTTTTTACTTGTCATTCAATTTTTTCAGAATTTTGAATGTAATTGTATATTTTAGTGTATTGTACTAATTTGCAGGTTCCATATTCAACCGCAAACCATTATAAACTTCTTGTCTGTAAAATTGACAAAGATTTGTACTCAAAAATAATAAAATTTGGTTTTGTATCACTCATGAGATCTTTAGATCTCATTCGCAACGTTTGGTATAAACAAGTGCCTCTGGGAAGTGCTTATGGGTAAAGTCATCATGACTACTACTGCACTTAATGCCTAATATAGCTGCAACAACAATGTTGTTTGGGCATCGACCCTTTAAATCGACGAGGAGTAATAAGGACACAATGCACACACTTTGAGCCCTCCCATTCATCTATGAATGATTGCTCGACTTAAATCAGAATGAGAAATTATCCAAGTATATAGTGAAGTTATGCGTGCGTATGAGGATATTTCTTTGAGCCGGTGTCAATAATCACACAAGACCCCTTTCAGTATTATCTTGGTACCACGTATCAAGATTCTTTCACGTACATTAATGCCTCTTTCATACTGCCGAGTATATAGAAAGGGTGAGATTCTTCCATGTACTGATGGGTATATCGGAAGGGAATGTATATAGAAAGGTTTGGTATATCAGAATGACAATATATAGATTGGGAGACCATATACCTAGAGTGATAAGAGCCTTACCCTTTATTAGTTGATTTTGCAAAATGGGCACCAACACCCCAAATTATTTCTTCTAGATTCACAACTTCTCAGAGGAAATAACTATGCAAGCATGGAAGACAAAAATAAGACACGACTTGAGTTTGAAGAGATTTGGAATGTAGTGAATGGTATTGTAACCAGATCAACAACTAATACAACACAACATAGATAGTTTGATAGATCGATAGAAGGCCAAGCTGATAATCTTGTTTGTAGTGTCCGATGACGTGTAACCCCACATTTGTGATGCTAAATCAGCCAAAGAAGTGTGGGATAAGTTGAGCACAAGTGTACGAGGCCAAAAACAAGAATGTCATACTGAATTTGCAGAGTCTATTTACACATTGAAGTTTAAACAAAATGAGAAAATAGAAGCTTTCTTAAGAAGAGTTATAGAATTAAGGGCTTCACTTCTAGCCCTAGGAGAGGAGGTCACTGATGAAGCTCATTCCCATGTTTGAGAGCACTCCCTCCTTCATACCACATTTTTGTGACAACACTCAACTTGTCAGATCAGACAGTGAGTTTTGATAAGTTAGTGAACCTACTGCAACAAGAGGAAGCCATGTATAATAAAGATGATGAAGAGGAGCAGACACTTTCTTCTCATCAAAAATGGAAAGGAAAAGGAAAAGGAAAACCTCATTCCTATCAAAAACCCCAAAATCAGAATCAACATCAACAAGGGGATAAGCAATAAAAGAAGAAATGTCAATCTACAAAAGAGGACATGAATTAAAAGATTGTTGGTATAATACATACAAGAAAGGTTCATCAAGTAATTCTGGACCTCAACACCAACAATCTCACAAGGACATTCTAACTACAATCAAGGGTAGAAAAAGGGGAACTAGAAAAGAAAACCCCATCAAGCAAGGAAATATTGTTGAGTAAGAAGAACATTCAAATAATGAAGACTTCTTGTACACTACTCGATCAAGTGAACCCTCCACGTCATCTAGTGATGTCTGGTATGTTGATTGGGAGCCACTCGACACATGAGATAGCCAGAGATTGGTTTACTTCAATGAGGGACACGCCTTTGAAAAACCATGTTTTGTTAGGTGATGATTCTTCATACACAGTTACAAGGAGGATTGGGAACATTTCTCTACCCCTTGGTTCATGCAACTGTAGATTTTAGATGTACTATATGTCCCTGGGTTGACTAAAAATCTATCTCAGTTAGTCAACTCCTAGATCACAACTTGAAAATTGATTTTGATACACATTCCAACAAGAAAATGTGTTTAATTCAAGACAAATCATGAGGCTCGAAAATAGTTGCAAAAGCCTCTAATGTGGGATGTATGTTCCAACTTGATTTTTCCACATAGATGATCAGACACTTGTGGTTAAGAACTCTACCTCTACATAATTGTGGCATGGAGACTTGGTCACATTAGTTTCAAGTATCTCGAAACACTTCACCAGCACAATATGGTAAAAGGATTACCATCTCTCCAGAAGGATACATGAACAAGTGTCCTCACTTCCTAGCAGGAAAACAACACATAGAGCTTCATTCTAGAAGAGTACTTATCGAGCTCATGGTAAGCTTGATCTGGTTCATACTGATCTTTTGGTCGATGCAACCAAGTCATTCTGGATTTCATACTTCATGCTTTGTGTTGATGACTATTCAAGAAAAATGTGGATTTTTGTCTTCACAAGAAAAGTGAAGCTTTTGAAAACTTCAAGAAGTTCAAAGTGGTTTTGAGAATGAAATTGGTCATCACATCAAAACTCTCACTCAGATCGAGGGGGAATTCACCAGTGATGAGTTCAAATCCTACCTATAAGCTCATGGGATTCATCGACAAATGCCTCCTCCACACACACCATGCAATAGAATGGTGTTGTTTGAGAGAAGAAATCATACTATCATGGAAATGGTGCGATGCATGATCGATGATTCTAGACTAGCGAGGACATTCTAGGTAGAATAAACAAAACAAAAATATAGTTTATTTTTTTAAATAGAGTTCCCATAGTTTCTCTTGATGGAGTAATGCCACAAGAAGCATGGTCAAAAAGGAAACCATCTATTGCACACCTTAGAGTATTTGGGTGCAAAGAAAGTATGCACATACCCAAGCAGAATAGAAATAAATTGGATATGAAATCACAAAAACTCATCTTCATTGGTATAGTGAAGAAACTCTTGGGTACATATTGATGGATCCAAAGACTAGGAAAGTCTACACTAAGTAGAGAGATGTTGATTTTTTTTGAGAAGAAGGAAGAAGAGACTCCTCCTCCAGACTCACTTGATGTAGATTTTTCACTAGTTGTAAAAAAAAGTTGATGTTCCATAGATGATGAAAGTGATGATGGGGATGATGGTGATGATCAGATAGAACCATGACCCATGAGATAGTTCAACGTATGCCCAAGTGGTATACTAACATGCTACGAGATGCAAGATTGGATGCTCCACCAGATACATCCACCACTAGACCACATGGACTCGTAGTAAAGCAAGAGAAGAAGTAAAATTTGCTTTAATGAGTAGAGTTATTAAATATGATGAGCCCTCTATGTTCTAGAAGCCCTATAGTCAAAAGCTTGGAAAATGCCATGGATGTTAAGTATAACTCAGTGATGAAAAACAACACTTGGCAACTTGTTGATCTTCCACATGGAAGAAACCCATTGGATGCAGATGGATATTCAAAACAAAGTACAAAGTAGATGGGACCATAGACAAAGTATAAAGAAAGACTAGTAGTAAAAAGGGGTATGCACAAAAAGAAGGCATTGATTATGAGGAGACATTTTCTCCCACAACTAAGATCAAAATGATCAGGATGATCTTTGCTCTAGTTGCACAGTTTGGTTGGAAAGTCCATCAGATGGATGTAAAAAGTGCCTTTCTAAATGATATTTACAAGAAGAAGTCTACATGACTCAACTTGAGGGATATGTTGTACCTAGTCAAGAAGAAAAGGTATGTAGACTCAGGAAATCTTTGTATGGCCTTAAACAGGCACCCCGGGCTTGGTACATCAAAATTGATGAGCATCTCGTACAACATGGATTTGTTAGAAATCCATACGATCCCAATCTCTACCTCAAAAAGTAAGGGGGAGATTGTGATTGTTGTTGTCTATGTCGACGATCTAGTCATCACTAGTAGTTCAGTGAGGATGATTAATGCAACAAAGAAATATCTTAACCGATCATTCGACATGATAAGATCTCGGGTTGATGCACTATTGTCTTGGATTGGAAGTATGGAAAAAGGAGAATCACATATTTGTTTCTCAGTTGAAATATACCAAGACAATGCTCAAGAAATTTAGGATGATGGATTACACACCTATTGCTACACCTATGGAGAACAAATTGCAGTTATCTGTTCAGATCCATCTCTATGGTAAATGTAACTCTCTATCGGTAGTTGATTGGGAGTCTCATTTACCTAACCTACACTAGACTAGATATCAACTTTGTAGTGAGCTATCTATCCAGGTTCATGTAGGAACCCAAAGTTTGTCATTGGAAGGAAACAAGGTGAATCTTGAGATATCTCAAGGGAACAATGGATCTTGGTCTAGAATACAAGAAGAATGATAATTTCTTCTTATTTGGATATTTAGATTTAGATCATGTAGGCAACATTGATGACAGAAAATCCACTTTAGGGTTTGTGTTCTTTATGGGATCTAGACCAATATCATGGGGAAATAAGAAACAACACTTTGTTTCTCTCTCTTCTACAAAAGCCGAATATCGTCTCAGGAGAAGTTGTCGTGAAGTGATATGGCTACATCGCATACTTGAAGGACTTGGAATACCACAGGACAAAACCAACCACCTTGTATGTTGACAATGAAGGTGTTCTCAAACTTGTTCACAATCAGTTTTTCATGAAAGAACAAAGCACATTGAGGTACAAGTACATTTCATGCGAGCATGTCTTGAAACACAATATACAACTTTAATTTTTCCCAACAAATTTGAACAATGAGAAAATATCTTCACAAAGTCACTTGCACGTGACAAATTTGAGTTGTTCAGAGAATTCCTCTCCTCATCCCTTGAGAAATGCAAAATTAAGGGGGAATGTTAGGTAAAACTTAGTTTACCTAGGTTAATTATGCATTTACCTTAGTTAATTATTAATTAGTGGTAAGTTGTTATTAACCATTTATTGTTTGTAATTGGGAATAGTATTCCATACAAGTCTTTTGTCTCTATTGTATTTTTTATATGGTTATATTGTTTAAAACCATATATTTGTAATTATATGTGCATGAGATTGTATATTGTTGCATTGTTTCAACATCATGTTTTCTACACATGGTTGTTCAATTCCTATAAGAATTGTAGCACATTCATTGTATTTTTAATTTGATTAATTATTAATAAAAGTATACACTTGCACATAAACTACATTGGAGTGCGAGATATAGTACAACAATGCTCGGTTAGTAAGTCTACCATTGAGGTAGTTGAGGTTAGTCGAACCCTTCATATGCATTATTATTTTTAGGGTTTGATGGTTGTTTTGGTGTTTTGTAGGTCTTTCTTTCATCTTGGAGTATTGACGACATCTAGTGTAGGACAACAAAGTTGATGCGACAAAAATGAGGGTTTTGGGCCATCTATCAAACTAGTAAAGACCAATTTCAAGCTTTTGCATAGACTAGGGTGCCTAAGTTAGAAACCGAGCACTCATAGGCACCCCAATCTATTGGATCCTCCAGATCCACCATTTTTGGGAATTCTAGATAGTTTGTTCATGTTCCTTGATTTTCCGATTCACACATGCGACATGATCCGTCACTTCATCAAATCATCGAGTTCTTTCCTCTTCCTTCTTGCACATTAGGATTAACATTTCTTTTTGTATTATTACTTAAATTATTTACATATTGCCTTTTACTGCATTTATTTACTTTATTACAATTGTTCATAGCTTAGATTAACTATTCCCATACTACATAGTTAGTCCATTTTTAGTTAATCATTTTGGTGAACCCCACTCGATCATCCATGCTTCTAGGTCCTTCATCTATTTCTTTATTTCATCCATTATCCTAGCTTTCGCTCATCATGAACATTTCTATTCATGCTTATCTGCAAAATCACCCTGATTATATCAATAAGATTAAGAAGTATTTTTCTAACACTTATATCCCCCTCATACTTCACATTATTGTATACCATAAGTTCATTTCATCTCTCTCCCTTAATGAGGATCAAATAACTTTCACAATAGATGATCTACCTCCTCAAGAGATACTACAACATGACCCTCCCTTGTATATCCAAGTTTGTATTAACAAAGTCGTCAGTCAAAGCATGCTTTAGTCAACAATGGATATGCCTTAACATTTGTAACATCACTTTCCTTCAACATATAGGCATG
This sequence comes from Taxus wallichiana var. yunnanensis, assembly GCA_018340775.1. Lineage (NCBI taxonomy): Eukaryota > Viridiplantae > Streptophyta > Pinopsida > Cupressales > Taxaceae > Taxus > Taxus wallichiana. The sequence goes on along the minus strand of CM031238.1, from coordinate 659,530,568 downwards.
TCGGAAGCATCTTTAGCCCCTTCATCCATCTCTATTCGTGGCTTTGATAACATCCCCAAGCGTGTTTTAGGTATTATTAATTTACCGGTCACCATTGGTCCATGTATAATTGATATTCCATGTCATGTCATGCCTAATGACCTTAATTATAATATTCTCCTTGGGAGACCTTGGATCCATGTTATGCATGTGGTCCCTCTACACTACATGCATGGCATAAATTTCAGTATCAAGGCATTGTTTATGATGTTCTAGTTGATCCCTCACCTTTTGAGTATTGCAATTTTGTTGAACAACCTACTGATATCCCTACTTCCTCCGATATTACTCACAAATTTTCTAAGTATGGCTTAGGGTATGAATATTTCTACCACTTTGGTTTCTCGATACAGGTAGATTCAAAAAAGAGCATCTAATGTGAGCTTTGGGACCTTCCACATGGTCACATAAGTTTGGGTTAGGATATCAACCTCCTCCTCCCCCTCCCTTGGATGCTTATACCTCCTTTCATGTTCCTTCACTTCCCTTGCTGCACCTAGAACTCATTAGTGATGATACATCTACTCTTTGGGATACCTTCCATACTTTTTCTACCGATAGTGCATTACTTGATTACATGGGTGCTTATGATCATCTCCCCTCTTTCCACCATAAGCAACATCACCCTTTATCCCTCACTAATATGGTTTACCTAAGGGAATTTGATATCACCACCGATAGTGATGATCCCTTAATACTATTCCCTCCTCTTGAACCATATATCGAGGATTATTAGTTAATTACAAATGAAGAAATATCTTTAGCCCTTGTAAATGAAAAATAATACAATACAAGCTAGGTATGCTGAACATCCACACATAGTTTTCTAGTCGTTTCTCTCACCTGTTGAACAAAAAATATCAAGTGAGTCCTTCATGATTTCTCAGATATTTTCACATGGGATTATAGTGACATGCTAGGTATTGATACATCCATAGCAATGCATAATATTGTCCTTAACTCAAGTGCTAAATTTGTCTAATAGAAAATTCATAAAATGCACCCTAAGGTAGCCCTTTTAGTCAAAGAAGAAATTCAAAAGCTTCTAGATGTAGGTTTTATTCATGTCATCGACTATCCCGAATGGGTATCTAATATTGTACTAGTGATGAAACCCGATGGTCGGGTTTATTGTTGCACTGAATTTCATGATCTAAAAAATATTTCCCTAAGGATAGTTTTCCTTTACCACACATCGATCGCTATTGTTGATTCTACAACCAGATATGATATCCTTTCTTTCATGGATGGATTTTTGGGTTATAATCAAATCAAGATCAATCTAGCTGACCAAGAAAAAACTTCCTTCACCACACCATGGGGTACATTTTGTTACACATTCACATTAATCGACCTTAAAAATGCTAGAGAGCTACTTACCAATGGGAAATGATGCATATATTCCATGATTACATTCATAAGATCATTGAATATTATGTAGATGACATCTTAGAAAAATCATGGTGATGGTCCTCCCATGCGAAGGATCTTCGAATACTATTTGAACAATTATGACAATATCGTGTCCGCTTAAATCCTAAGAAATGTGTTTTTGGGGTTACAACAGGTAAACTTCTTGGATATATTATCTCCCAACATGGCATCGAGATTGATCCTAACAAAATTAAAGCCATTATCGATATGCCTCCACCCAAGAACCTCCATTAATTACACTCTTTGCAAGGTAAAATTCAAGCTATTCGGTGTTTCATTGCACAACTTATTGATAAGACTCAACCATTCACATGACTCATGAAGAAAGATACTAAGTTTGTTTGGGATGAGAAATGTCAACAAGAATTTAATCATATCAAAGCTTACTTGTTAAATCCACTTGTTTTGTCTCCTCTTGTAGTTGATTGACCTTTCTTGTTATATATCTCTGCCACGTTTCATGCCTTGGGTGCTTTATTGGCACAACATGATGATTCTCAATGTGAAAGAGCCATATATTATATTAGTCGTACTCTACTCTCTTACGAATGTAACTATAGCTACATTGAAAAATTGTGCCTCGGTCTTGTCTTTGTTGCCAAAAAATTATGACATTATCTCCTTAACAATGAGGTACATATTATCACAAAAGGTTGCCCATTACATTACCCTCTATCACACACATCTATCATGATGTTTGGAACGTTGGGTCATGCTCCTTACCGAATTTGATTTTAAGTTTATACCACAAAAAGAAATCAAAGGAAAAGTTATCACCGATCAACTCTCCACGACACCCCTCTCGGATACATCACCCATTTTTGACTCCTTTCATGATGATTTCACTACCTATACCATTGAGCCGCATACGTGGACAATGTACTTTGATGGATCTCATTGTCGATCTAGCGCTGGGGTTGGGATAGTCTTCATTACTCCACATGGTGACCCACTACCCTTCACATATCGGTTAGGGTTTTCTTATACAAACAACATTGCTAAGTATAAGGCTCTCATCTTAGGATTGCTTACCGCTAAAATCTCCTCATTCACAACTTATGCATACATGACAACTCTCAATTAGTCATCAATCAGAGTTAATGATACATATAATACAAAAGAAGAGCATCTCATTCCTTACAATACCCTTGTAAAGGATCTTTTAGCTACTTTTGATTCCTACTCCATTACTACAATTCCTCACAAGGATAATCATCATGCAGATGCTATGGCTAGTGCCATCGCTCATCCCACAAGACATCACTGACGAACAAGCTACCTTCATCATTACACACTTACGACATCCCTCTATCTCTGCATTACCTCTTGTAACTTGCACCATCATGTGTAGTCAAGACAACGTTGAATGGTTCACACATTTATAATTACTTATATAAAAAAACTATCCCCGATACCCTACAACCTCATGAAGCTTCACCGGTTACAACATGACGCTACTCGTTATGTAATCATTGAGACCGAATTATTCAAAAAGTGTTGTCGAATGTCATCTTCTCCATTTCTTGTCACTCATGAAATATTCCCACCGCCATCTTGCAAATTCATGATAACATATGTGGTGGTCACTTCTTCAGGTAAAGCTATGTCACAATTTTTACACCAATGGTACTATTAACACAAATTAGAACAATATTTCCTTGAATATGCTACTCATTGTGAAAAATTCCAAAAGCATGGCAATATCCATCATGCACCGCATATGACCTTAACCCATTGCACCAACCTGGCCTTTCTCCCTGTGGGGGCTTGACCTAATTGGTATGATCAATCCTAAATCGGTAAAGGACACAAATTCATCATTACAGCTACCGAATACTTTACCAAGTGGGTCGAGGTGGCTCCCCTCTGAATGACCACTGGCATAGACATTTGTAACTTTCTCACCATGTATATTATCACATGTTTTAGTGTGCCTTCTACTATAATAGTTAATAATGGAACTTCATTCAAAAATAAAGATGTCAAGAAGTTTTGTGCTAAATTCAAAATCAAACAATCCTTCTCTACACCTTATTATCCACAAGGTAATGGCCAAGTTGAGGCCACTAAAAACTATTGTCAAAATTTTACGCAAGACCATTGACTCCAGTGGTACCTAATTGGCATAACCAAATATTTTACATGTTGTGGGCTTATCGTACTAACATTCTTGTATAATTACTAACACTACCCCTTTTCCTTAGTTTATGGTGTTGAGGTTGTTATCCCACTTGAACTTGAGATACCATCCTTGTGGATCTCTCTCAAAGGAATCCTCAAAGATAATGAATATCATGAAAACCAATTACATGAACTAGAAATGTTGGACTCGCATCATGTCCAAGCACTAACATCTCCATGCATATCAATCTCGCATCGCTCATACCTACAATTGAAAAAACTCTCTAGAGAGAGTTCAACATTGGTGACCTCATCCTAAAAGAGAATCAAAAGAATACAAATGTTGAGGCACCTCTCAAGGGAAAATTCAAGCCCAATTGGCTTGGTCCATACATTATCACTGATAAACTTGGTGGTGGAGTATATTGCCTCACCACCCTTTTAGGTAAACCACTTAAAAATCCAATCAAAATAATGCATCTTAAGAAATATTACACTTAGACTACCAAAATGTGATCACTACCTAATGACACACTCTTGTGCTTAGGTTCATAGTTGATTGTTGAGGATTACTACACTTGACCCCACACACTCCACTATAGGCATTAGACATTGTGTTTCATCACACATCATGTGTCATACACCATATACCATACATTCTCTCGTATGTTCTTCTACAACATTATGCCATTCCCACATTCGTACATCATAAATTATATTAATCCTCACCTTATGTGTTTTGAATCATACATTATTAGGCTATTTACACATATTTCCTCACATCCTATACATAGGCATATACCATACACTACACATCTCACATTACTCATATTCTACACATTATGCTAGTCTTCATCATACATCCGTCTAGCATTACATTCATCCCTACATAATACAATATCTATCTACATGTATTACAATATTATACATTACATTTATACATTATACCTACTTACCATCACATTATATACACCATGTTTTACATATTATCTTCCTCACATGCAAAGTCATATTTTATCATTACCTATACTATATCATCTTCTATGCCTACTGCACTCACTAACCTATGATGCACTTTAGTTCCTCGGTCCATACTCAACTTTCGAGGGTTTCCAAATCAAATGAACCTTCAATCATCACACGTTTACTATTCGACCTATCATTATGCAACATTTCTACAATAGTGATACACATTATAGGATAACTCATCACTTCCTTCCTCCATCTTATAGTGGTATACACTTTAGGCTAAATCACCACCTCCCTCCATTCATCTAGTAGTGAAATACATTTTAGGCTAAATCATTACCTATTCTATAATTTTGTAGTGGTATACACCTTAGGTTACATCACCACTCCTTCCCATTTTGTAGTGATATACGCTTAGGGATAAATCATCACTCATTTGTTCATCTTGTATTGATATATTCCTAGGCTAAATCATCACTTATACATTCATCGATCATGATATACACTTTGTATATTGGGTTCATGCACACATTATTCCTAGGTTGCATCTCATCACTATACCTACACATTCATCACAATGCATTAGACACAACACATACTACTCAACCATTTCCCGATGATGCACTCTCGTTTATGGTTCATTCTTGACTGTTAAGGGGAAAAAAAAAACCTCATTACATACATTTCCATCCACTCGAGGAGGCACATGGCTCTATCATTCCATCTTGCATTCCATTCCATCCATCCACAACATATTGCATTGTCTTGGGGGCATTTACTCTTGTTTACTAGTGTTTTACATGATCACTTTACTACACATGTTAGATTGATTTATTATATGTTATTATCTATACCATCCACACATGTGTGTTCACATCTTTATTTAGTTGTGATCGCAGATACAAATCTTTTACACGCAACATGGATGCTCGCCTTCTACCCTTCCTACACTAGTCATTGGGGGCATCCACATTTTCTCTTTTCAGGTGTTATTGTTTCATTTTGTACTTAACACTTTTAATAACTTGATTATTCACGCTTTGAAATATTGGTTATTCATCTAACATACTTAATGTTTCATGTACAAAACCTATTTTACAGGATTACATGTTGTCATGACTACTCCTTGTTTGTTTGTTTATCACATTGTCTACCTTTGTTTGCTTCTTATATGTGGGCCTTGCCCTATGTTTGAGTGTGTAAACTTGTTTGTTGTTTGTGGCCAATATGGCCTTGTGTGTCTTGTGACATCAAAGTCCAATGTTTGCGACCCGCTTTGTGTGGCTTACTTGTCTTCTTTCATGTTTACATTACTGTGTTTGGTAGTTTTTACATTCTCTACGTAGATTACACATTGTCTTCTTACATGCATGTGTTTTCATACTAACACTTGTTTTGGCTAGTCAACCTTGTTTGTGGGTGCCTTGGCATCTACCAAGAACATTCCCTTCCCCCTACAGGGTAGAGTTACAAAGTACATGCGGTTGGTCCTCTTTTGGGGCGCATTCTCGTATCAACAACGTCACATGCGCCCCAAAGAGGGGGCATCATTTGGGGTTTTTATACATAGTAACACAAATATTCTACACCGGTTCGATTCGAGTTATACACAACGAGTGGGTTGAACCAATATACGAAACCCACACACAACGTCTTTTAAAGGATATGGTGTCATTAGCATTTTGGGAAGCGATTCTGAGGCTTAGAGGTTACAATATGTCTTCCTCACTACACTACTTCTTCCAGTGGTGTCGGATCACCCAAAAAACTAGGATGATACAAAAATATCTTCACACACATTCAGGGAAGAAGTTAGAGCTTGGAGGACATAGAGCATTTCCTCCCTACACTTCTTGACTAGGGTGGCGTGATATCACCCAAAAAAATCGTAGTACATGATATCCTTCTACACTCTCTTTCTCGACATGGATTAGGTGTACATGTTCCATTTACATTTGCATATTTTAAATTTACATGCATCTTTTACATTACATTTTACACATACATACATACATATTTGACTACTTGATCATTTTCTCTTTGCGGAGTGCAGTCGTATGAGAAAAAAATAGTCAAATGGGGGCACTTAACAACAACAACGTCAACAAAAACACTTTGCGATAACACACACTTTAGTAACCATGTAGGTACATCACACACCGAAACAACTACACACTCGTTTCTCCCTAGGTTCACTCTCATCACTTTTTCTTTGCGCATTTTTCATCTTTAGTTTCCATGCTCCATATTTTTTTTCATTCCACACTTTGTCTAGTTCTTGATGCGCCTTCTTCATCACTCTTCATGGCATCAGGTACACATCTCTATCTACTTTATGTTATCGATCTTTCCACTCACCAACATAAAGTGGGGGAAAAATGTAGTCACAAAATCATGCACTTTAGACATTATTTATCTCGGTCTCATACTACTATTTAGAAGGTTCTTGAGTGAAGAAAGTAATAATTAACCCTCATCTTTGGCCATCTTGTTTTATTTTATTTCTTCATTACCAACCTCTTGTACCCATATGCCCAGTTAGATTCTGTCATCCCACATCATTTTAGCCTTGGTTTAGGGTGACCGTGGGCACCTAGTCCCACCAGGAGCGCCCCGATCCTTTTAACACTTTCGCCACTTTTTGGGCTCTTTCTAACCATTTGAGGTCTTTATCTTTCTTGTGGTCAACCTTTTTGGGGTTAATTATGAAATTAGATAATGAGAACCCTATAAATATAAAGTTATGAGACCATAATGAGGGACCTAGCATCACTTACTACTATCACTCCATATAGAGTTGCATCCATCTATTACATTGGAGATCACTTACATCCACATAGCTCCATCATCAAGACACAAGGCTAGGACATCTGCATCACACTTCATAGGGGGATGGATTCTATTCTATTCCATACACATATCCTACTACATTTTCTAATACACTTGAATTAATCAAATATAATTTGATTAATTATCCATTCAAAATCCAAAAATAACCCAATCCTCACCACATGTCATTATTCTCCATGTTTTTCTACTATTGAATTAAAAATTCAAATTCAAATCCTCACCCACTCTTCATGGTCCCCACTCACCTAAAATCCTCCACTTATGAATTAAAAATCCAAAATCAAATCCTCACCCATTCTTCGTGGTCCCCACTCACCTAATCTTGCCCACATTTTCAAACCATGATTACTTAAATTACTCTAAGTTAATCACTCCCCCAGGCTATAAATACAACCTTACCCCTCCCCTCTAAAGACACGGAGAATAAACTTGAATGCCCTATCTAAGTTCTTGCATCCTTTGAGAAAAAACAACCTCATCCTAATGCCCAAATAGCCTCATCCTAATGCCCAAATAGCCTCATAATCCTTTTTCCCATCTAGTGCAAAGTAAGAGGATCGTTGTTGTAGGAAGGCCTTGCTCCGTCTTGAAGAAAAGCACCTACATATCACACAATTAGGGCTCAATCCAAGTTTCTAGCCCATTTCGAGGGTTTCTTATGGGAATGAAAAGGAGGAGGTAATATTGTTTGTATTTTACTTCCTTGTTAGTAGTGTATTTTTCCTAGCTTACATTCTGGCACATGCCCAGTTACTTTTGATATGTTACCATTAATTTCCCAATTAGTGGTTTTATCTATTCTTTGTTTATTATTATTCATTATTATCTCCTTTTCCGTGCCTTATGGCCTTCTTTGGCTAACCTTCACGCTGTGGGTAGTGTTTTTGTTGTGCGGTGTCTTGTGGTGCATATGTAGGTTATAATAACAATGACATTATGACACTCATCATCTCTTTGATCTCCACAATGCTCGGTGTCTAGAAGAAAGAACATTCATCCCTGCTCTAGCTACTCGTGGGTCACCGTGGATGAAAACTTTTGGTATGGGAAACTGATCCAGAAAGTCATTTTAAAGTTGTCTCTGTTCAATTTAATTTGATACTCAAAATTTGTAGTGTATACTCCTATTATACGCATTTCATATTCTTTCTCGTTTTCTAGTTTCTTTTACTTTAGTATGTTATTCTTTGTCTAAAACCTACACAAAACAAAAAAATGTTATTGTTAAATACATCAAAATAAAAAATTTAAAAAAAAAAAATACTTTGTACACCCTATTCTCAACTATCTACCCAACACCAACCCCCAACACCAAGCCAACACCCCACACTCACTCGTAGCTCCCTTCTTGTCTCGGCCACTCCATTCCCAACCGACCACATCGATCCCACACCCACTCCATTCTCGAGTGAACCAAGCTTCCTCCCAACACCGACTCCTTCCCTAACTCCATCCCCGCATCTACCTACTCCTCCATCCCCACCCCTAACCACTCGACCACTCACTCCTTCCCCACCTTCATCCCTCTCGTTGACAACTCTCCCAACTCCCTCGGCCACCGGTCCCGACCTCGCTCTCTTCCCACCATCCCCGATCCACTCCCTCCATGCCTAACTCCCATCTCCCCAACCTCCACGTCCCCCAATTCCCTTTCCTCCCTTTCACCCGAGCCCAGAGCACGCCCATCCCACCATCTCCCACATCCTGAATCCACTTGAATCTCCCCCCACGCCTGACTCTCCCCACTCCCTCGGCCACTAGTCTCGACCCCACTCTCTTCCCACCGCCTCCACCCCCTCCCTGCACGAGCTCTCACCTCCCTCCAGCCGTATCCTCTACTTAGACTTCCTCAACCCGACTCTACGCTTCATCCTTCTACGCCATCACTAGATTTTAATATTATGATCTGTTCATATTCCCACTTCATATTAAGCTCGATGTTCAAAAAACCCACACCGCATGTCACAATGAATCATTACTTTGACTTCTAAACTAATCATTAAGACATACTTTCATTTCAATTTCTACCTATACCGTATCCTTTTCCATTAAACTATTCACCTACTATATTCTCTTAAAATTTTCCATTATGTCCCTTTCCCATTTCTAATTTTAATTCGAAACACATTTGTTTTCCTCTAAAGTCCACCTTTTCATCATCTCAATCCACATTTTTGCCATATAAGTCCATCTTTTCATCTTCACAGTCCTATAAGAGCTTATTCAAACCCACCACATTCACACTCCCATCAAGTTGTCGATTCGAGTTATTTTTATTGATTATTTTATCTTTATCACGATTTTAATAACACTCTTATTTAATTATGTCTTTTATCATTATTTATTTTTAGTTTCCTTTGATCATTTTGTACCAAATCATTGCCAAGTTTTTCACACTTAGATTTTTAAAATTTGTACCTTCTTGTGTGGTTCTTCCCAATCGTAAATCACCAACGTTAATTCCCTTTTCCGACCACCCATGCAATTTTTATCACTTTTCGAGATTATTTTTCCAACTCATTCTTAATCATGTTTTCTAAATTTTTCATCCTCATTCACAATCTCCAAATTTTCTCTTATCCACTTAATTTTGTGATTTTTCACACTTTGTGATTATAATTCATTATTTTTAGTAATCATCCTATTGACATTGTGTGCAGGTACAAACTACTAATTATTTTCTTACAGGACCTTTTCACCAATACAATCCCTTATCACACCTATCTAGCCCGAATTATTAAAATCACATTTCCAGTCATCCTTTGCAAACAAGAGACCCACCCGGACTCTGCAAAACAAAAAAAAATTGCCTTACATTCCAATTTTCCACGACGACACTTCTGGGAACATTTTTAATGCTCTCCTTTTGTTGTTTTTTTTTTTCTTTGTGAAGATAATCGTTATTACTATTTCAAAATCATGATTAATTGCAATACTTTTAAACAAAAAATTAATAAAATCTATTCCAATTGTATCCGCGTATGCTCTTTTCCTACGCCTTGAAGCGATCTGGAAAATCAAAAATGGTCGCGATTGTTTAGTTTCTTGTTCTAACATTACAGGATCCATTTCCTTATTATTTTATGTTTTTAGCTATCGTCTCAATTAATTTTATTTCATCGCACTATTGATATTTGTTCCAGTCGTTGGTTGTGTATGATCTTTTCTGCGCCTTTGAGTGATCTGGAAAATAAAAAACAACCACGATTATTTTTCTTCCTAACATTTTGTCTACAGGATAACTACTAATTTGTTTTCTATAGGACCGTGTCACTAGAATATTATCAAAAAACACAAAAACAAACAAAAAAATCCCACAAAAGTACCACCATTCAAAGAAAATTGTTGAAACCAAAAATAAAATAAAAATTAGCACGCTCAGTATGTAATTATTTTTTGCTAGTGATTTATTTCAAGTTGGAAAGAACCTTGCATTTAATCACTTTATCATTTTATTTTTACACGTAGTTGAGGTGGATTTCATCACCACCAAAGCTACACCGATGACGTGGACTTGACTACCACACACCAACAACATTTGCATCTACATTGCACTTTGAGACCTAGTCTCATCATAGCGTTCGGTATTTACCTTGCCCTTGCTCTTCACTTATAGGTAATGTTGTCGTGTGGCGCATGTGAGTCACACCTAAATAGCTATAACAATGAAGCCTAGGCATCATCCTGTAAATATTCGGGGAGTTATAAGGACACCATACACATTCATCCCTCCATCACCTTCCACCTTTTCACAAAACTTGTTTTGGACGTGGTGATTCACTCCAAAATAGGTAAGTAAGAATTGGTGAGTCTCCTCCAGTGCTCTAAGGGTTCCCGTACCAATTCAATTTTGTCCCCGTATAAAATTAGGTATATCAGGACTAGGGTATATCGGAGGACACATTTTTTGGAGTAATAAGAGCTGCATCCATCATTCCACAACATACTTGTATGATTGCATGAAACAATGATCATTCCTAAAGAATTTACCTCATAAGCCAAAACAATTGGATCCACATGATTGCTTGTTGTTTGAAAACAAAATAGTTTAGCATTGTTTTATCATAAAACTTGGTTGATATCAATGTGTTCATTGTAAAAGTTCAAACCCTAGTTGTGTTCCACAAAAAAATCAGTTCTCGACTAATTCAATACCAAGTGAAAACATCAAACAATCCAATAAGCGAGACAAAACATCACACCAATTTCATTAGCTTGCTTCAGCTAACAATACATCTGCCATAGCTTGTCTTTGGCTATATCCAACTGATATTGAGTGACTAGCATTCACTCCCCATATCATCAATTGTCAAAACATCCTTCATAGCTTGTTTCAACTATATCAAACTAATATTGGGTGACTTGTTTGAGTTCACTCATTATTTTGTCCACCATCGCATTTATCCAAATCATAACCAACACAAATCCTTTCATAACTCATTTTGAGTTATATCACAACCATATCACGATTAACCTGTTTGGGTTACTCTCCCCATCAACAATCTAGAGCTTGTTTAAGCCAAATCTAAACCATTTTCATTATAGCTTATTTAAGCTATCACATATTTATCTCGAGTAGCTTGTTTAAGCTTGCTCCTTATAGCCTTACTTGTTAAAACTTGATTGAGCCAAAACAAAGATCACAATCAATAGGTTGAGTTCTTCATCGCACCTTTCTTCATTCTCCCTCTCTTTCAAACATGATGAATTCACGAAAAACATCACGCAATGAGCTATTAGAAAAATTAATAAGATGACAACACAACTCTCTCATATGGCTACCCAAATTAGTGAACGATCACCCAAAAAGCTGATCATACAACCTAATGAAGATGTCACTTCGTGTAAAGTCCAACGCCAGTTTACCCCCTTGGAGAAAGTCTCTCTAGTGTTTTTCATCAACTAAAAGAGGCTAAACTGATAAGATATCCAATTACAAAACCCTTTTTCGAAGGGAAGCTAAGCCATGTTGGTACAAACCTAACACATATTGTGACTTTCATCACATTGATGGTCATCACATAGATAAATGTGTGCGATTTAAGAATTACGTCCAAGACTTAATTGATGACGACGTCATCTCTGTAGAACTTGATGACAATGCTCTTCTGACAATGACACATCAATACCACAACTTTCCATGAAGAGGTTGATTACTATCGAAACTCCTATATATCTTTGAAATTCCATGAGATCATAATGAAAAGTCAAGACTCTCTAATTCTAAACCAATCCATATCTTCTTCAAATTTCCTTCCATTAGTTCAAACATACATTGAACATGTTTTGGACAACAACATTTATTTCAACATCTCTTGAGCACTTGAACTTATTTCGAGACTCTCTTTCAACCCAAACATATATTGAACTATGTTTTGGACAACAACATTCTTCCAACATCTACTGAGCACTTGAACTTATTTCAAGACTCTCTTTTGACAAACATACATTGAACTTGTTTTGGACAACAACATTCTTCCAACATCTACTGAGCACTTGAACTTATTTCAAGACTCTCTTTCAACCCAAACATACATTGAACTTGTTTTGGAAAACAACATTCTTCCAACATCTACTGAGCACTTGAACTTATTTCAAGACTCTCTTTCAACCCAAACATATATTGAACCTGTTTTGGGTGACAACATTCTTCCAACATCTAATGAGACCTTGATCTCGTTTCAAGACTCCCTTTCAAACCTTGATATTACTGTAGACACTACAGAAGAGGTTCCATCAATAGGTACCATTAAGTTTGATTCTATTATTCCAATATTGGCTCTTATGCCTAACATCTCTAGCCTTGTTGTTGAAACACAACCACATCGAGTTTGGACACTTGACAATGCAACCTGTCGTGTCCATCATGCTTTCAATGATCGATCTTGTAGGCATCTCATCACTAATTATTCTCACCTGTCAAGACTTCTACGTGCATACATTCTACGAGGTACTTATACCTAGGAATATCTTTACACAACCTTTTCCATCTTTAATCGTGAATCTATCCTCAAAACAATCAATTAATGGACAAATAGAAGCAACAAACCAAATAATACAAACCATCATTGTCAACACACATGGAAGCTATTGGCTTAACCAAATCTATCCCACTCTTTGGGCTTACTGCACATCTTATCACACACCTACTGGAGCCACTCCCTTCTCCTTTGTTTATGGTTGGGAAGCTATTTTACATGTCAAGGTTGAATTTCCATCCTTCATAATATCCTTCAAAGATGTAATCAATAAAGATTATTATCGACACTCACGCCTTAATGAACTCAAGCTTCTTGATGAAAAATGACTTAATTCCCTAGATCATCTTCAAGTATATCAAAATCAGCTATGACATAGCTACCATAAAAAATTCAAACCTAGAAAATTTAAGGTCAATGATCTCATTCTCAAAGAAAATCGAAAGAACACACCCAAAGAATGAGACAAACAAGACAAATTTGAGCCCAACAAAATCATAGATAATTTTGGGTTTGGAGCTTATAAATTGGCCATTGACATAGGCCAAGTCCTTGACGAACCCATGAATGCAATCCATTCAAAGAAATTCTATTCTTGAAAGCATTTTCTATTCTGGGAAACAACAGAGTGTACATTGTTCCTTCTGTCTTGCTTATCTCCGAATAAATTTATTCATTTTCCATGGTGAGATATTTTCATTATCAAAATCACATCTTCATATTTATCATCATGAGACAAGTGCTAATATAAATCCTATTAAGTTTGTGAGTATCATACTTCTTATAATATCTCCATTTTTAGTCGCTTTCACCTATGGTCATACCTAGAAGCTTACTGATGGTAATATATTCCCTTCAAAGACATTCTCTCTTTCATAACAAAGCTCTAAACTTCTTTACCTAGTTCGTTTGGTCATCCATCTAAGTATTCGGTGTTGAACCCTCGCATCCTACTAGTCATGTGGAGTTGAGATTGGGGGTAGACGTTCCTTCCCAAATACAAAGCACTATTGTAAAAATCCATCAATTCAATAACTTATGAATAATTCATTATCACATCTTTCGTCCTTCATAGTCTTTGGTGTTGAGCCCACACTTCTTCTTGGTAGTGTGAGACTGGGAATGGAGGAAGGTGCCCTTACTCATCTACGTCTTGTCTTTGGTGATAAACCCTTGCCTCTTACAAGTGGCATGGGGCAAAGCGTAGAGGGTCATTCTCATAAAAGCATAAAAATATTGCAAAACATTCAAAAAAAAAAAAAAAAAAAAAAAAAAAAAAAAAAGACAAAAAGGAATTCACTCACCTATGTTTTGCCTTCGGTGATGAGCCCTTGCTTCTCACTAGTAGCATGGGGCAAGACATAGGGAGTCATTTCAAAAGAAAAATATAAAATCTTACAGTGCTTACAAATTATAGAATCCCAAAGAAGTAATTTAGATGCCTAAGTGAAGAGAGAACTATCCCTTCACCTCATATCTTACCAATCAACATGCCACATAATTATCTAAGTCTAGCACGTGACTCATAAAGTGAAAGCCATTTTTGAAATTGGTTCAGTACCATTATGAAGAATGGAGTCACAATTTCCCAAAGGGATTGTTGTTAGCATTTGTCTCTATATTCATTATCTACCTCCTGCGTCCTTCTTGATTCTCGGTGATGAGCCCATGCATCTTACTAGTTGTGTGGAGTCAAGAATGGAGTTGGACTTCTTTTCATCATATCATCACCACCATATCCTACCAATGGAAAGAGAATTTGTGTTATTCTGAGCATAAGTTACCACATAGAACATGGTACATATAGATAATATCTAGTTTATCACCTCTCAAAAATAAGTTTGCACTCTGGTCCATAAATTGCCAATAACAGTGTAAAAATCCACAAATAGTGTGAAAATCGTCAAAAATCCAAAAAAAAAAACATGTAGAAAAATCCAAAATCTAAAAAAACATTTAAAAATCATCAAAAATCTAAAAACATTAGAAAATTGTCAAAATCCAAAAAAAAACAAAAAAATCGTCAAAAATCCAAAAACATTAGAATACTCATCAAAAAATCAAAAAAAAACATTGTCAAAAATACTAAAAAAATAAAAAAAAAAAATTATCAAAAAAATCAAAAAATTAAAATCAATCATAAAATCAAAAACATTAAAAAATCGTCAAAAATCTAAAAACATTATATATATATATATAATAAACAAAAATAAAAATATTGTAAACTCCACAAAATCGCAAAAAACTCTAAAATACCAACACAATTCAACCTTTGAACTATTATCCCCAATGGATGATCCAATCACTTTATGACTACCAAATTCAAAACACTTCTCCTCGCATGAATCCTCGCTTGGGGAAAATCTGGCTCTCATTGTTTCCTTGTTTGAGGACAATGACCCAATACTTTACTATGTCCTCATACCCCTACTTGGGGCACATCCGATCAATCCTCACTGTGGAACACGTTAGGGACATGTTTATTGGTTCTTGTGTTGCATTATTAGTTATAAATTATTAATATCTTTCTTGTATCTTGATATATTATAGGGGCATCTTGATTTTATGTATCTGGTGTTCTCTCTAATATTCTTATGTTATCTGATTGCATGTCATATTGAGGCATCATACTTTCTTGATGGCCTCTTTCATGCTCTCTTCCATTTGCATATCATACTGGGGCATCAAACCTTTTTGATGGCCCCTATCTATGCTATCACGCATATTACAGTCTAGTCATCCTGATCTTTTATATCACGATGCATCTGTTATGTGCTATATTAAAATTAAGATGCTTTTCATCACGTGAGTATCTTCCTGCATGATCAACATCTTACTTTTCACCCCATCCATTCACCCATACTAATACATTCCCTAGTTTGGGAATCCTACTTGATCACCATTGCAGTTTGTGAATCCTACTTGACGATCTTTCTCAAGTAGCATTCACTATCAGCAACTCCTTCTCCCCACCATGCTCACCATGTATTTGATCCATTCATCCTTGCTCCTCATTTTTACTCCTCTGCCACTTATCCCCATATTACCCTTCTCACCATTCCTGTCCCCTCTCACCCATTTGTATTCTTTCCTTTCACTCTTCTGCTTCCCGCTTGACAATCTTACTTAATAACCCCTTCTATATGGGATCCTCGGTGGAGGTTTACCCTCTCCCTAAGATCTTCCCATTGTAGAAGCTTCTTCACCACCTCCCCTCTCATCAAACAACACTCACCACCGCACACATCTTCCCATTCCACCTCTTCTGCTTCTCATTCTTGCATCATTACTCTCACCATGTGGGCATCCCAATTAAGGATTCCCCTCACACTCTTTGCCCTTCACTACATATATTCCTTCATCCATTCATGTTACACTCCTTTGTTTCCTTTCTTTCTTGTTATCACCTCATCTCGTATCCTATTCTACTCAGGCATACCTCACTCACTCTTTTCTCATCCTTCCCCAAATCCATCTTATGCCTGGTCATCCTACTTACACGCTCTCATAGTATGGAAAATTCACTTGAGGGTTCCCCTTCAGTCCATTTTGTCATACCCTATTCCCACCAACTCTATCATCATTCTTCTTCTTCTTTAGCTTGGTGATCTTACTTAACCATTCCGGCCGCATGGAAATCTTACTTAAGACTTCCTCTTAAGGATGATCTGCCCTATGGCCTTCCCCATCCCATCATATTTCCCCATCTTATTTCTCCGCCTCTCATTGTGATCATCTTCTTCAACCTACCATTCCACCCCTATACCCAATATCATTTTGTCTTTCTCCTTGCATATCATCCTTGTCGGTTAGGTGATCTTATGAAACCTCTCCGGCAACATGATGATCTTACTTAAGAGATTCTCTTAAGCATGACATGTCATCTTACACTCGCCCATCACTCTACATTCTTACCATCCA
The DNA here is from genome assembly GCA_018340775.1 of Taxus wallichiana var. yunnanensis. Classification (NCBI taxonomy): domain Eukaryota; kingdom Viridiplantae; phylum Streptophyta; class Pinopsida; order Cupressales; family Taxaceae; genus Taxus; species Taxus wallichiana. The sequence goes on along the minus strand of CM031238.1, from coordinate 659,513,256 downwards.
TCTTTCCTCTTCATTCCCCATCATCACATCTTTTTACCACCACTATCACCATCCTCTGCTTGGCAATCTTACTTAACCACTCACATGACATGGCGATCTCACTTAAGAGTCCCTCTTAAGGATGATCTATCTTCTTGCCTTTCCCCATCACTACACACCCTTCACCCTTCACTTTTTCTCAGCATTCCCCATTATCACATCCTTTCACCTCCTTTTCCATTCTCACAAACACCACTTCTCGCTTGCCCACTTGTCATCTCAGTTTCGCTCGCTTGGCAATCTTACTTAACCACTTCCATCACATGACAATCTTATGTAAGGTCCTCCCTATGCTTAACTTATCATTGTGAACTTCTGACGCCTCATTCTTCATTCACTTTGTTGATGCTTCTTCCATCTGGTATTCTCCTACTAACCACTTTTTCCTCCTACCATTATCCTTTCTCCACCTATCCTCTTACAACATACGTCTAATCTCTTCCACCTATAATCACGTTCTTTTCCCCATTTTCCCCTTCTTGATCCATCATCCTTCATACCATTTCTTCCCATTCTTTTCATGTCTTATTTCTTCATCCTCACCTCATTCATCCTCATCACCCGCATCCTCTCCTCACTTTCACCTAGTCCCAACTCATCCCTCCCATTTTCTTTACTCTTTCCACTTCATCTTCTCAAATCCCCCACATTTCTACCCACACACGTGTTCACCATTATTGTTAACATTCCTCTATCATTCTTTCATCATCATCTTCTATTCCCGTGCTAATAATTGTAAGTGGGATTTCCCTAAAAATCATCAATCCTCATTCTACATGACCTCATTCACTCCCTTGGACCTTCTAGAGTTTCCCTTCATTCCTTCCCTCCTCTAAGCCCACCACTCATTGTAAGGGGCTTTCCCTAACGTCCCTTTGTTGGCGTTACCCTTTCCAATCCTCGTTACCTTTCTCCTTTTCTTCATTTTTTCTCTCACCCTTCCTCACCACTCATTGTTAGTGGACTTTCCCTAACGTCCCCTCATTGGCATTGCCTCTTCTATCCCCCATTCTCTTTTCTCTCCTATTCTTTTCCCCCAATCCCACCCTTTCTTGTTACTTCTTACCCATCTCTCCATCTTCCCTTTGCCCTCTTAATATCTTTATTGTCTTCATCATACATCCTTTGTCTATTTTCTCGTCATCCTAATATCCTTATTTCATGCATCTCTGCATCTTTTCCAATCGATGTCATTCCTCCCCTCTTTCTTCTCTGAACATTCCTTATACTATTCCCTTTCCACTTATTACCCCCTTTCTGTATTCCCTTCCTTCTACATCATTTTCTTTGTTATCCTCTTCTCTCTCCCACCCCTCATCTTATTTCCTTCCCTGTACTGTCTTCTTCCCCTTTTTCCATCACGTTTCCTCCTTACTTCCCCATCGATAACCTGGCTCTTCAGCATTATCCTGTCTTTTTTATCATACCACCCTCCACATGCATCTCCATATGGTCTGCTCCATATTCTTTGCCTTGGTCTTCCTCAATGACACGATTCCTTCAATCTTCTCCCTATATTCACTCTATCTTCCTTTCCTCTCCCCTAATTTTCACGTTTCTTTTGACCATTTCTCCTTTTCTCTACCACCCCTACCTTTTATTCATTATGTATATCTATTTCTCTTCTTTTCTTTACTCTTTTTCACACTTTCCTTGCCCCTCATAGTTTCTTTTTTCTCCGTTCTACTTCTTCTTTCATCCTCTTTCAATTTTCATCGATTTCACCCCTACTCCCACCTCATCTTCTCCTTCTTATTTATCCTTCCCCATTTTTCCTTCTTTTCTCAGCTCTATCATTTCTTTCACTTTCATGCATCCCTCTTTATTATCTCTATTGCTTCCTTCATTTGGCACATCTCTCTATTTCATCCCTTCACCCTCTACTCTGTCATTTTCCTATTTTTCTCCTTGTTTGTCCTTCATCATTCCCTTCTTCTCCTATCATCCCTCTCTCTTATTTCTCCCTCTTTCATTCCTTTTTTTCCCCCTCCCCTACCTCCCTTACTCTTCTCATAATCCACCCCCAATCCTATCCATTCCCTTTTCTCTTTCCCACACACCTCACACCTAGAATTCAAGGCCGATTGAATCCTTTCTCCATTTACGTCGTGTGGTCATTCAGTCTCTTCCACTCCATTATCGTCCTCTTCTCATATAGAATTCATTTCTCTTCTTTTCGAGAGTTTTGTTATATATTCCATTCTCATCGGTCCCTCTCGAGGGGGCATCATCACATCTATCCATAATCACATCTTCTCATGACATTTTTGTCTTGGAGGATCTTATGACATCCGTCACTCACCACTTTCTATCTCCCCAAAAAACATTCGCTCTACCTTTTGCTTAAGAAAAGTAGATTGAATTCTTCCCCCATCCGTCTACTTTCTTTGAAAGGACACTACTTTCATAGTACCCTTCCAAAGAGGGGAAAATGTAGACACCCTAATTTCACATCTGTCCTAAATCAATTAATTCCCCTTCCTCATTTCCCACAAAAATACACTTTGAATTAATCAAATATAATTTGATTAATTATCCATTTCAAAATCAAAAAATAACCCAATCCTCACCACATGTCATTATTCTCCATGTTTTTCTACTATTGAATTAAAAATTCAAATTCAAATCCTCACCCACTCTTCGTGGTCCCCACTCACCTAAAATCCTCCACTTATGAATTAAAAATCTAAAATCAAATCCTCACCCATTCTTCGTGGTCCCCACTCACCTAATCTTGCCCACATTTTCAAACCATGATTACTTAAATTACTCTAAGTTAATCACTCCCCAGGCTATAAATACAACCTTACCCCTCCCCTCTAAGGACACGGAGAATAAGCTTGAATGCCTATCTAAGTTCTTGCATCCTTTGAGCAAAGAACATCCTTCTGCCTCATCCTAATGCCCAAATAGCCTCATAATCCTTTTTCCCATCTAGTGCAAAGTAAGAGGATCGTTGTTGTAGGAAGGTCTTGCTCCATCTTGAAGAAAAACACCTACATATCACACAATCAGGGCTCAATCCAAGTTTCCTAGCCCATTCGAGGTTTTCTACGGAACGCAAAGGAGGAGGTATGATTATTAGTATTTTACTTCCTTGTTAGTAGTGTATTTTTCCTAGCTTACATTACGCATTGGTTACTTTTGATTTGTTACCATTAATTTCCCAATTAGTGGTTTTATCTATTCTTTGTTTATTATTGTTCATTATTATCTCTTTTTTGTGCCTTATGGCCTTCTTTGGTTAACCTTCACGTTGTGGGTAGTGTTTTTGTTGTGCGGTGTATTGTGGTGCATATGCAATTTATAATAACAATGACATTATGATGCTCATCATCTCTTTGATCTCCATGATGCTGGTGTCCTGGAAGAATTTTGAACATTCATCCCCTCCTCTAGCTACTCGTGGGTCGCCGTGGATGACAACTTTTGGTATGAACTTATCGGAAATTCATTTTAAAGTTTGTCTCTTCTCAATTTAATTTGATACTTAAAATTTGTAGTCTAATCCTATTATACGCATTTCATATTTTTTTATTGTTTTCTAGTTTCTTTTACTTTAGTATGTTATTCTTTATCTAAAACCTACAAACAAAAAAATGTTATTGTTAAATACATCAAAATAAAAAATAAAAATACTTTGTACACCCTATTCTCAACTATCATTCTACCCCCTGCCCCAGCCAAGCCAATACCCCACACTCACTCGTAGCTCCCTTCTTGTCTCGACCACTCCATTCCCAACCGACCACGTAGATCCCACATACTCCATTCTCAAGCGAACCAAAGCTTCCTCCTAACATCGAATCCTTCCCTAACTCCATCCCCACATGCTACTCCTCCATCCCCACCCCAACCACTCACCACTCCCATGCCTTCCCCACCTTCATCCCTCTATGCCGACTCTCCCAACTCCTCGGCCACTTGGGTCAGACCTCGCTCTCTTCCCACCGTCCCCGATCCACTCCTCCATGCCATTTCCCATCTTCCCAACCTCCACGTCCCCCAATTCCTCTTTCCTCCCTTTCACCCTAAGCCCTATTTCACCTGCCCATCCCACCATTTCCCACAGATAATCCGTGAATCTCCCCATGCCGACTCTCCCCACTCCTCGCCACCAACCCCGACCCCACTCTCTTCCCACCGCCTCCCCCCCCCTCTACGAGCTCTCCACCTTCCTCCAGATTGTCTCCTCTACTTAGACTTCTCCCAACCCGACTTTATGCTTCATTCTTCTACGCCATCACTAGATTTTAATTATTATGATATGTTGATATTCCCACTTCATATTAAGCTCGATGTTCAAAAAAACCACCACATGTCACAATGAATCATTACTTTGACTTCTAAACTAATCATTAAGACATACTTTCATTTCAATTTCTACCTATACTACAATATCCTTTTCCATTAAAATGTTCACCTAGTATATTCTCTTTAAATTTTTCCATTATGTCCCTTTCCCATTTCTAATTTTAATTCACGATTACTTCAAACACATTTGTTTTCCTCTAAAGTCCACCTTTTCATCATCTTAATCCACATTTTTGCCATATAAGTCCATCTTTTCGTCTTTCATAGTGCTATAAGAGCTTATTCAAACCTGCACCATTCACACTCCCATCAAGTTGTCAATTCGAGTTATTTTTATTGATTATTTTATCTTTATCACGATTTTAATAACACTCTTATTTAATTATGTCTTTTATCATTATTTCTTTTAGTTTCCTTTGATCATTTTGTACCAAATCATTGCCAATTTTTTCACACTTAGATTTTTAAATTTGTACCTTCTTGTGTGGTTCTTCCCAATCGTAAATCACCAACGTTAATTCCCTTTTCCGACCACCCGTGCAATTTTTATCACTTTTCGAGATTATTTTTCCAACTCATTCTTAATCATGTTTTCTAACTTTTCGTCCTTATTCACAATCTCCAAATTTTTTTCTCTTATCCACTTAATTTCGTGATTTTTCACACTTTGTGATTATAATTCATTATTTTTAGTAATCATCCTATTGACATTGTGTAGGTACAAACTACTAATTATTTTCATGCGGGACCTTTTTGCCCAATACAATCTCTTATCACACCTATCTAGCCTTTGAATTATTAAAATCACATTTCCAGTCATCCTGCAAATAGGAGACCCACCGGACTCTAGAATTCAAAATTAAAATTGCCTTACATTCCATTTTTCCATGACACACATTTTTTGGAACATTTTCGTTTCTCTTTTTTTTTCTTTGTGAAGATAATCGTTATTACTATTTTGTAATCACGATTAATTGCGATAATACTTTTAAATAAAAAATTAACAAAATCTAGAAAATTGTATCGAGATTGCTTTTTTGCCGCCTTCAAGGAACATCGAAAATCGAAAGGATCGATTTTTATTTTTTCTAACATTTGATCCATTTTTATCTATTTTATGTTTTTTTAATTAATTTTATTTCATCGCATATTATTGATATTTGTTGGTCGTTGGTTGTGTATGCTCTTTTTCTGCGCCTTGAGTGATCTCGGAAAATAAAAAACAACCACGATTATTTTTCTTCCTAACATTTTCATTATACGTAGGATAACTACTAATTTGTTTTGTGGAGACCATGTCTAGAATATTATCAAAAAACACAAAAATAAACAAAAAATCCACAAAAGTACCACCATTCAAAGAAATTGCTGAACCAAAAAAATTTTTTTAGCACAAGTCAGTTAGTATGCAATTATTTTTTGCTAGTGATTTATTTCAAGTTGGAAATAACCCTGCGTTTAATCACTTTATCATTTTTTTGCACATAGATGAGGTGGATTTCATCACCACCAAAGCTACACCATTGGACGTGGACTTGATTGCCATGCACCAACATCATTTGCATCTGCATTGCACTTTGACACATAGTCTCATCACAGCGTTTGGTATTTACCTCATCCCTGCTCTTCACTTATAGGTAATGTTGTCATGCGGTGCATGTGAGTCACGCCTAAATAGTTGTAACAACGAAACCTAGGCATCATCCTATAAATCTTTGGGAGTTATAAGGACACCATACACATTCATCCCTCCATCACCTTCCACCTTTTCACAAAACCTGTTTTGGACGTGGTGATTCACTCCAAAACAAGAAAGTAAGAATTGGTGAGTCTCCTCTCAGTGCTCTAAGGGTTCTCATACCAATTCTATCCCCATACAGAATTAGGTATATATGGGACTAGGGTATATCAAGACTAGGGTATATCGGAGGACACATATTTTTGGAGTAATAAGAGCCTGCATCCATCATTCCACAACATACTTGTATGATTGCATGAAACAATGATCATTCCTGAAGAATTTACCTCATAAGCCAAAACAATTGGATCCACATGATTGCTTGTTGTTTGAAAATAAAATAGTTAACATTGTTTTATCATAAAACTTGGTTGATATCAATGTGTTCATTGTAAAATTTCAAACCCTAGTTGTGTTCCACAAAAAAATCAGTTCTCGACCAATTCAATACCAAGTGAAAACATCCAAACAATCCAACAACGTAGACCAAAACATCACACCAATTTCATTAGCTTGCTTCAACTAACAATACATCTACCATAGCTTGTCTTGGCTATATCTAAATGATATTGAGTGACTAGCATTCACTCCCCATATTGTCAATTGTCAAAACATCCTTCATAGCTTGTTTCTAGCTATATCAAACTAATATTGGGTGACTTGTTTGAGTTCACTCATTATTCTGTCCACCATCACATTTATCCAAATCATAGCCAACACAAATCCTTTCATAACTCATTTTGAGTTATATCACAACCATATCACGATTAACCTGTTTGGGTTACTTTGTCCGTCAACAATCCAGAGCTTGTTTAAGCCAAATCTAAACCATTTTCATTATAGCTTATTTAAGCTATCATATATTTATCCTGAGTAGCTTGTTTAAGCTTGCTCCTTATAGCCTTACTTGTTAAAACTCGATTGAGCTAAAATAAAGATCACAATCAATAGGTTGAGTTCTTCATCGCACCTTTCTTCATTCTCCCTCTCTTTCAAACATGATGAATTCACGAAAAACATCACGCAATGAGCTATTAGAAAAATTAATAAGATGACAACACAACTCTCTCATATGGCTACCCAAATCAGTGAACGATCACCCAAAAAGCTGATCATACAACCTAATGAAGACGTCACTTTGCATAAAGTCCAACGTCAGTTTACCCCCCTTGGAGAAAGTCTCTCTAGTGTTTTTCATCAACTAAAAGAGGCTAAATTAATAAGATATCCAATTACAAAACCTTTTTCCGAAGGAGAAGCTAAGCCATGTTGGTACAAACCTAACACATACTGTGACTTTCATCGCATTGATGGTCATCACACAGATAAATGTGTGCGATTTAAGAATTACATCCAAGACTTAATTGACGACGATGTCATCTCTGTAGAACTTGATGACAATGCTCTTACAACCAACGACACATCCAATACCACAACTTTCCATGAAGAGTTGACTACTTTTCGAAACTCTATATATACTGAAATTCCATGAGATCATGATGACAACAATGATCAAGAATCTCTAATTCCAAACCAATCCATATCTTCTTCATATTTCCTTCCATTAGTTCAAACATACATTAAACATGTTTTGGACAACAACATTCTTCCAACATCTACTGAGCACTTGAACTTATTTCGAGACTCTCTTTCAACCCAAACATACATTGAACCTGTTTTGGACAACAACATTCTTCCAACATCTACTGAGCACTTGAACTTATTTCAAGACTCTCTTTCAACCCAAACATACATTGAACCTATTTTGGACAACAACATTCTTCCAACATCTACTGAGCACTTGAACTTATTTCAAGACTTTCTTTCAACCCAAACATATATTGAACCTATTTTGGGTGACAACATTCTTCCAACATCTAACGAGACCTTGATCTCATTTCAAGACTCCCTTTCAAACCTTGATATTACTGTAGACACTACAGAAGAGGTTCCATCAATAGGTACCATTAAGTTTGATTCTATTATTCCAATATTGGCTCTTATGCCTAACATCTCTAGCCTTGTTGTCGAAACACAACCACATTGAGTTTGGACACTTGCGACAATGCAACCTGTTATGTCCATCATGCTTTCAATGATCGATCTTGCAGGCATCTCATCACTAATTATTCTCACCTGTCAAGACTTCTACGTGCATACATTCTATGAGGTACTTATACCCAGGAATATCTTTACACAACCTTTTCCATCTTTAATCATGAATCTATCCTCAAAACAATCAATTAATGGACAAATAGAAGCAAAAAACCAAATAACACAAACCATCATTGTCAACACACATGGAAGCTATTGGCTTAACCAAATCTATCCCACTCTTTGGGCTTACCGCACATCTTATCACACACCTACTGGAGCCACTCCCTTCTCCTTTGTTTATGGTTGGGAAGCTATTTTACATGTCAAGGTTGAATTTCCATCCTTCAGAATATCCTTCAAAGATGTAATCAATAAAGATTATTATCGACACTCATGCCTTAATGAACTCGAGCTTCTTGATGAAAAATGACTTAATGCCCTAGATCATCTTCAAGTATATCAAAATTGGCTATGGCATAGCTACCATAAAAATCAAACCTAGAAAATTTAAGGTCAATGATTTCATTCTCAAAGAAAATCGAAAGAACACACCCAAAGAATGAGACAAACAAGACAAATTTGAGCCCAATGAAATCATAGATAATTTTGGGTTTGGAGCTTATAAATTGGCCATTTACATGGCCAAGTCTTGATGAACCCATGAATGGATTCCATTCAAAGAAATTCTATTCTTGAAAGCACTCTATTTAGAAACAACAACGTGTACATTGTTCCTTTTGTCTTGCTTATCTCCAAATAATAAATTTATTCATTTCCATTGGCAGATATTTTCATTATCAAAATCACATCTTCATATTTATCATCATGAGACAAGTGCTAATATAAATCCTATTAAGTTTGTGAGTGTCATACTTCTTATCATATCTTCCATTTTCAGTCGCTTTCATCTATGGTCATACCTAGAAGCTTACTGATGGTAATATATTCCCTTCAAAAACATTCTCTCTTTCATAACAAAGCTCTAAACTTCTTTACCCAGTTTGTTTGGTTGTCCATCTCAGTCTTCGGTGTTGAACCCTCGCGTCCTACTAGTCGTGTGTAATTTGAGATTGGGGCAGAGACGTTTCTTCTCAAATACAAAGCACTATCGTAAAAAAATACATCAATTCAATAACTTATGAGTAATTCATTATCACATCTTTCGACCTTCATAGTCTTTGGTGTTGAGCCCACACTTCTTATTGGTAGTGTGAGACTGGGAATGGAGGAAGGTGCCCTTACTCATCTACGTCTTGTCTTCGGTGATAAACCCTTGCCTCTTACAAGTGGCATGGGACAAAGCATAAAGGGTCATTCTCATAAAAACATAAAAATATTGCAAAACATTCAAAAATTCAAAAAAAAATTCAAAAATCAAAAAAAAATAAGACAAAAAGGGAATTCACTCACCTATGTTTTGCCTTCGGTGATGAGCCCTTGCTTCTCACTAGTAGCATGGGGCAAGGCATAGGGAGTCATTTCAAAAATATAAAATCTTACAGTGCTTGAAAATTATAGAATCCCAAAGAAGTAATTTAGATGCCTAAGTGAAGAGAGAATTATCCCTTCACCTCATATCTTACCAATCAGTAGGCCATGTAACTGTCTAAGTCTAGCACGTGACTCATAAAGTGAAAGCCATTTTTGAAACTGGTTCAATACCATTATGAAGAATTGAGTCACAATTTCTCAAAGGGATTGTTGTTAGCATTTGTCTCTATACTCATTATCTACCTCCTGCATCCTTCTTAATTCTCGGTGATGAGCCCATGCATCTTACTAGTTGTGTGGAGTCAAGAATGGAGTTGGACTTCTTTTCATCATATCATCACCACCATATCCTGCCAATGGAAAGTGAATTTGTGTTATTCGAGCATAAGTTACCACAAGGAACATGGTACATGCGGATAAAATCCTAGTTTATCACCTCTCAAAAATAAGTCTGCACTCTGGTCCATAAATTGCCAATAATAGTGTAAAAATCCAAAAAACACTCCAAAAATTGTCAAAATCCAAAACATTTGAAAAATCACAAATCAAAAACATTTGAAAATCGTCAAAAATTTAAAAACATTAGCAAGAATCGCACAAAAATCCAAAAACATTTGAAAATCGTCAAAAAATCAAAAACATTTGAAAATCGTTAAAAATCCAAAAACATTAGAAAAAAAAAAAAAATATAATAAAAAAAATAAAAATAAATATTAAACTCCACAATATCGCAAAAACTTTAAAATAACCAACATAATTCAACCTTTGAACTATTATTCCAAATGAATCATCCAATCACCTTTATGACTACCAAATTCAAACCACTTCTCCTCGCGTGAATCCTCGCTTGGGGAAAATCCAGCTCTCATTGTTTCCTTGTTTGAGGACAATGACCCAATACTTTACTATGTCCTCATACCCCTGCTTGGGGCACATCCAATCAATCCTCACTTTGGAACACATTAGGGACATGTTTATTGGTTCTTGTGTTGCATTATTAAATATAAATTATTAATTACTTTCTTGTATCTTGATATATTATAGGGGGCATCTTAATTTTATGTATCATGGTGTTCTCTCTAATATACTTATGTTATCCGATTACATGTAAATCTTGGGGCATCATATTTTCTTGATGGTCTCTGCCTATGCTCTCTTCCATTTTGCATATCGTATCTTAGGGCATAACACCTTTTTGATGGCCCCTGTCTATGCTACCACACATATTCTGACGTCTAGTCATCCTAATATTTTATATCACAATGCATCTTGTTATGTGCTATATTAAAATTAAGATACTTTTCATCACATGAGTATCTTCCTGTATGATCAACATCTTACTTTGCACCCCATCCATTCACCCATACTAATACATTCCCCTGTTTGGGAATCCTACTTGATCACCGTTGCAGTTTACAAATCCTACTTGATGATCTTTCTCAAGTAGCATTCACTATCCAACAGCTCCTCCTCCCTCACCATGCTCACCATGTATTTGATCCATTCATCCTTGCTCCTCATTTTTACTCCTCCGCCACTTACCCCCATATTACCCTTCTCACCCTTCCTATCCCCTCTCACCCATTTGTATTATTTCCTTTCACCCTTCTCGCTTCATGCTTGACAATCTTACTTAATAACCACTTCTATATGGGATCCTTGGTGGAGGTTTACCCTCTCCCTAAGATCTTCCCACTATATAAGCTTCTTCACCACCTCCCCTCTCATCAAACAACACTCACCACCGAACACATCTTTTTTGCTCTCATTCTCACATCATTACTCTCACCATGTGGGCATCCCTAATTAAGGATTTCCCTCACACTCTCCACCCTCCACTACATATATTACTTCATCCATTCATGATACACTCCTTTGTTTCCTTTCTTTCTTATTATCACCTCATCTCGTATACTATTCTCGCTCAGGCATACCTCCCTCACTCTTTTCTCATCCTTCCCTAAATCCGTCTTATTCCCTGGTCATCCTACTTACACATTCTCATAGTATGGAAAATTCACTTGAGGGTTCCCATTCAATCCATTTTGTCATACCCTATTCCCACCAACTCTATCATCATTCTTCTTCTTCTTTATCTTGGATCTTACTTAACCATTCGGTCCCATGGCAATCTTACTTAAGACTTCCTCTTAAGGATGATCTCGCCCTATGGCCTCCCCATCCCATCATATTTTTCACATCTTATTTCTTCCACCTCTCATTGTGATCATCTTCTTCAACCTACCATTCCACCCCTATCCCCAATATCATTTTGTCTTTCTCCTTACATATCATCCCTGTCGGTTAGGTGATCTTATGAAACCTCTCCGGTAGCATGATGATCTTACTTAAGAGGTTCTCTTAAGCATGACATGTCATCTTACACTCGCCCATCACTCTACATTCTTACCATCCATCTTTCCTCTTCATTCCCCATCATCACATCTTTTTACCACCACTATGAGCCTCCTACTGCTGGCAATATTACTTAACCACTCACTCGGCATGGCGATCTCACTTAAGAGTCCCTCTTAAGGATGATCTGCCTCTCCTTGCCTTTCCCCATCACTACACACCCTTCACCCTTCACTTTTTCTCGGCATTCCCCATTATCACATCCTTTCACCTCATTTTCCATTCTCATAAACACCACTTGTCGCTTGACCACTTGTCATCTCAATTTTCACTCGCTTGGCAATCTTACTTAACCACTACATCACATGTCTATCTTGTGTCGTGGTCCTCCCTATGCTTAACTTATCATCATGAAATTTTCCCCGCCTCATTCTTAATTCACTTTGTTGATCGCTTCTTCCATCTGGTATCTCCTGCTACCCACTTTGTCCTCCTACTATTATCCTTTCTCCACATATCCTCTTACAACATACATCTAATCTCTTCCGCCTATAATCATGTTCTTTTCCCCATTTTCCCTTCTTGATCCATCATCCTTCATACCATTTCTTCCCATTATTTTCATGTTTTACTTCTTCATCCTCATCACCCGCATCCTCTCCTCACTTTCACTTAGTCCTAACTCATCCCTCCCATTTTCTTTACTCTTTCCACTTCATCTTCTCAAATCCCCCACATTTCTACCCACACACGTGTTCACCATTATTGTTAACATTCCTCAATATTTTTCATCATCATCTTCTATTCCGTGCTAATAATTGTAAGTGGAATTTCCTAAACATCATCAATCCTCATTCCGCACGACCTCATTCACTCCCTTGGACCTTCTAGAGTTTCCTTCATTCCTTCCTCCTCTAATCCCACCACTCATTGTAGGGGGCTTTCCATAACGTCCCTTTGTTGGCGTTACCCTTTCTAATCCTCGTTACCTTTCTCCTTTTCTTCATTTTTTCTCTCACCCTTCCCCATCACTCATTGTAAGGGGGCTTTCCCTAACGTCCCTTCATTGGCGTTGCCTCTTCTATCCCACATTCTCTGTTCTCTCCTATTCTTTTCCCTCAATCCCACCCTTTATTTTGCTTCTTACCCAACTCTCCATTTTCCCTTTGCCCTCTTCAATATCTTTACTATCTTCATCATACATCCTTTGTCTATTTTCTCGTCATCCTAATATCCTCCTTTCATGCATCTCTCGCATCTTTTCCAATCGATGTCATTCCTCCCCTCTTTCTTCTCTTTACATTCCTTATACTATTCCCTTTCCACTTATTATCCCCTTTATGTATTCCCTTCCTTCTACATCATTTTATTTGTTATCCTCTTCTCTCTCCCACCCCTCGTCTTATTTCCCTTCCCCTGTACCATCTTCTTCCCCTTTTTCCATCATGTTTCCTCCTTACTTCCCCATTGATAACCTGGCTCTTCAGCATTTTCTGTCTTTTTTATCATACCACCCTCCACATGCATCTCCATATGGTCTGCTCCATATTCTTCACCTTGGTCTTCCTCGCAATGACATGATTCCTTCACTCTTCTCCCTATATTCGCTCTATCTTCCTTTCCTCTCCCCTAATTTTCACGTTCCTCCTAACCACTTCTCCTTTTCTCTACCACCCCTACCTTTTCATTCATTATGTATTTGTTTCTCTTCTTTTCTTTACTCTTTTTCACACTTTCCTCGCCCCTCATAGTTTCTTTTTTTTCTCCGTTCTACTTCTTCTTTCGTCCTCTTTCAATTTTTGTCGATTTCACCCCCTACTCCCACCTCGTCTTCTCCTTCTTATTTATCCTTCCCCGTTTTCTTCTTTTACCAAGGAAATATCCTCCTCCCCAAAATAATCACATGCATCAATATTGATGGTGAATCCCTTTTTTATCCCTGGAAGGGATATCATCTTATAGCCCCATAAAATTTAATATAAATTCTTCATTTTAAAAGGAATCTATCGGTATGTGACTTTCTTGGTCCTTACATATGAAAGAGGGGTATTGAAATTCTAGGTTAGGATAAAATTGGTGAAGGGTAAGGGTGAAATTACTAGTGAAAATTTTATTAGATGTAAGATATTTGTAAATACTACAAGGAGACTTTGTTTTGGTATTGCAAGAGTTCTCTTCGTACTCTAAAGAGGTGGATTCAAATTCATCAGCTCACCATCATATGGTTTAAAGTCAATGCCATTATGTTCCAACTTATCATGAGCCAAGAAAGGATCATGGATGTCAAGTTCATTCTTATCACATCCATACCCTTAATAGTCCATGTTATATATTATCTTTTTTGGAATAACATAATTTGAGGACTTGTAAGAAGATGAGTAGTCATTGTCGTGTAACTATGAGAAAGAGGAGGTATCAAGATGTTCCGCTAATAGGAAACCACCTTTTATAAAGATTCCAAAGCTATTTCATTTCTTCTTCTTCTTAATGAAGTCGGGCTTGTCATTGTTTTTAAGTGACATGGGTAGATTATCGATTAGAAGGGTGTGATGGAGCTTGTATTGTCCACAATCGATGTTGATGATCTTGGATTTCCATTATATGGGGAATTTTTGATGTATATAGAAATGCATAAAATTTAATAGATTTAGGGATAAGATATTAGGGTGGATACGAGAGGAAGAATCCTCTAATTTTGGTTAAAAAGAAATCTTGGTACCAGGAAATTATATGCCCTACAACAATGACCTTCTAGTGTTTTGCAGTATTAGAAGCACCGAGGATCACACAGGCTTGTGATTTATTACCCGTGATATTATAATTTAATGCATTGATGATAGGTGGAGGGAATGACATATATGGTGTGAATCCATCGGTGGTAAAAGAGAATGTTGTATGAGATATCTAAATTGATAATATGAAAGTGAGTTTCATGTCCGACAAGCTCAAATTCTAGAGGAAGAGTTATAATACCTACATATTTTCACTCAACATTATTGTATGCCTTTATAGTGATGGAATTTAATTCTAATGTTATAGCGGGGTGACCCAAATGTTTTATGAGCTTTTAGAGTGAAAATATTTGATCCATATTCGTTGTTCATAAGCGCCCCACTTGATTTTCTTATGGGTAATAATGACATCAATGTATAGGAGCATGTTGTGAATGTGATATTTCTAAGGATCTTCACATTAGCTAAAAATAATTTTATGGGATGGGATGATTTTAACAACTAAGGATTGGAAGAACAAGGGATCAATACCGATAGAAACTCTTTACTCCGAAGGGTTTTATAGAGGATAATTTATGAACGATGTGAGTATTTTGAGAATATCAAAGGTGGAAATATATGTTAGAGTCTTCTCAAGTTATTGGAAAATACCATAAAACCCTTCTTAAGGAGCACATAGAGGAGGGATTGGAAAAGTGATGAGATTACATCATGTTCTAATGGCATGCTCCTAATTTTTGAATTTGATGGTGGTGTTGTGATTTTCAAATTTGGATGGCTATAGCTAATGAGAGAATCAAATGGATATGAAGCCTTAGAAATAACATGGTTGGTGTTGATACCCTTAGAGGTTTGACCTTGATCAATTTTTTTGTCTAGTTTTATTATATTTGGAAAATGGATCCTTGTATATCCTTAACTTATGATTTTCAAATTTGGGGTATCTTATGTATCTAACTTAATATCTCCACAATCAGGTAAGTCTTAGGTATAGTTCTTAAGCTTCATAAAACTATCCATTACAAGACCCTTGGGACGATGGTAGTCACAACATTCGTTCTATTTGTACCATGTGGTTTGGGGTTTGGATTAGTGCTTGAGAATGTGATCATATTAGTTAATTCAAGTTAGTGTAATAAGATGAGAGGTACTCACTTAAGGGTGCATATATTATTTGTGTTTGGCCTCTTGTTTGGGACTTCCATGAGTGATAGTTAGGTGTTAGGGTGTTTTGAACTACTTGTATATGTTTAGATTTTGTAAATCATTCACTCACAAAAAAATGTTCTTATTAAAGAACTTAGACTTATCATTTAATTTTTATCATAGTCTTTGTTGAATGTTTATAGGATTTCCTTTGCGATGAGGGATTTATTGATTTGAATTCCATTTTGATAACCTCCACAAATGTTTTGACACATTAAAAATGGAGGAGAAAGGCTATTTTGGATGAAAGTTGGGCACAAATATGCTAAAAACTACTTTTTAGGGATAAAACATGGGAAACGGCTTGATAAGCCCATCCACCATTATAAGAATACATATAAGTTATTGATGTTTCTTATTTTAGAATTAAAAATTTATAACATGGTAGTAATGTTCTACATGTTAAAAGAGAACTACTTTTTAGGGATAAAACAAGGGAAATAGATTGTTAAGCCCCTCCACCATTGAAGAATACATAGAAGTTCTCGTTGTTTCTTTGTTTAGAAATGCAAAGTTCTAACATGGTAACAATGTTCTCCATGTTAAATTCTTGACAAATATCTATAACATGTATGTGAATTTGGTGATGGACCCTTTAGGGATACAAAGGAACCATTCAAGATCTTGGTCTCCTAAGCTGCATGGGAAAATTTGTATAAGATAGTTATCGTTATAGGTGACTTCTTGGAAAACCATGAAGAAATATTTGACACAATCTCTAGGATCACCCATTATATAGTATTTGTAAAATTTTGTTTGACCAAATCCCAAAGGAAAAGGGATGTGAGGGATAAGGGCATAACTCCTCAAATCAAAATTTATTTTTGTATCCATAATTATTGTTTGACAAGCTAGTTAAAGTGTCTTTCATTTAATCCCAATCTTGATAGATGAATTATCATGGGTAGGTGTTGATGGGGCTTGATATGGTTATATTTGGAGGCTTTACTTCCTTTATTATTTTATTTGATGCTTCATAAGTTTTTTTGGGCTTCTCAAGTATGAACACAAGAGTTTAAGTTTGTTAATTGATGACTTATATTTTTAGTTGATCATGTATTGTTGAATTCTCATTGTGAGGATTGTGCATTTGGTATTTGACATAATTTTACTTGTTTTGAGTGGTTTTGATGAGGGATACTATATTATTTATTATTTTGTATGATTTGAGAGGCTCATTTCGTTAGATTCCTCATTAGGTTTTGATTTGGATCTAGATGTGGAGGGTTGTTCTAGGTTTAATGGGTCATTTTTGTACCAAGAGGTTTCATGTCCAATGTATCTTCCTCATGAATCATGTTTGTGAGGAAAGCATGGTCAAAATTAATGAGATGTTTGGATCTTGATTTGACTAATCAAAGAAGGAAAGTTATTTTGTTTTAGAACCATAAATGATATATTTTGGCCTAATTATTTTAAAAACATCACAAACCTTGTCATTCTCACACTCTGCTACAGGAGGCTAGCCTCATCTTAAGATATGTGGAAAGGTCCAATGAAAATGGGATTATGTTCATAATGTTTTTAACTTTGGCATGTTATTAGATCAATTATTTTTTGGATTTAAAATTTGACCAATATTTGATGTTTTGATATATGGGAAAATTTGAGTAATTTTTAATAGAGTAACGAGTTTTTTGTTTTAGAAAACTAGGTTTAACTTGAGCAACATTTCACATTTGTTTATTTTTTAAAACTCAAGTTTTGAAAAGGGATTATTTTTTGTTTTGCACATTAAAAAGCTAGCTTAAGTAATAAGACAAAGTTTCACCTTATTTGTTTAGAAAATCAATTTTAGTTTTTGAGAGAGTAACATGTTTTTATGTTTTTCAAACAAGATGTAGGGGAGTTAAGCAACACAACCGACACTAATGATGACAACTAGATAAGATAAAAAAACATTTTATGGGAGTCATTGATATACATTTTAGTATGTGAGGCACTATTCAATGAAATTAGGGAGTAATGTCTAATGGTGTGGATCGGATGATCAAACCCCCCTTACCTTTACTCCAACTAATTTATTGAAGCTTCGCTAAAAAGATAGTTCCTATATTTTAGGGACATATCTAAGGCTTAAGTATTGTAAGTAAATGAAAGCCTTACTTAGAGAAGACTTGTGAAAGTGAACTCCTACTTAGCTGAAAATGACAGATCCTCCCACAAAGTTATATAGCTTGACAATACATGGATTTGTCTAAATGATCTTTAAGCCACCAAACTTTATGAAAGGAAAATTCCTCTAAACCATTTATTATTCCCAATATCACCTTATGGAACATGGGAAGATCATATGTGATTTGAAATGAGGTTAAAAATACAAAAGAAAAGTGAACTTGCATAAACAAAGTAGTACAAATATGTGATTAAATAAGTGATTAATACAATATAAGAAAATTGATTTGAGTAAAGAAAGTACAATAAGAAAAGTTATGATAACCAAGATATAATAATCAAAGTGTTATTTAAGAAATAAAGTGAATGAAAACACATAAATTGATTTGTTTGTTTGATTTTTTTATCTTTGATGATTAATAAGACAATTGTGAATGATGATTGGTAATTTAACACACCAACTAATAACCCCTAGAAACTAATTCAAAATGATAAATGATTAAACAAGATATAAAGCAAGCTCATTATAAAAAAGCTACTAAAAAAAAAGTGGATTTGGAAAAAAGGAAGAACCATTGCAAAAGGTAGTAGAGCATTGCCAAAATAGGCAAACATTAACATAAAATCAAAATTGTTACAAATGCAAGTGTAACCACTAAAATTGACAAAAATCGGTGTAAAGATTCAAATAATTACAAATTCAAGAAAAACCACTAAAACATAACAAAACCACTACCTATCTAGGTGGAATCACTAAATTTGTAGACCTAATATGTTGAATCAAAGTCTCTACAAACACTAGTAGAAATGGTGACCACAAATAGAATCATGGCTACAAAGCCCATAATTGCTAATAAATAGCATGCAATTTTAAACAATCAAATGAAATGAAAATAGAAATCATAAGGGACAAACATAAGTAAAAATCTATTTCCATGAAGACACAAAAGTGATAAATTATATAAAAAAACATAGAGAACCCCGTAGCCGAGTTATCAACATAGAATTAATATAACTATAACAATCACTAAAGGTAGGTAAAACCACTACAAAGTCACATAAAACCGCTGAAAGTGGAAAAACTAAATCTTTTCAAACCATATGCATTAAGAATGGTTGGAGAGTCACTAAGTTCACTGGAGAGATTCTTGTTTGATAGAGAAAGGTCACTAAAATAATTGTGCAACACGAAACATGAGGTAAAAATTCAAAAAGCTCCAATTTTTAAGTCAAGACTAAAATTTGGCAAAGTTTTACCTCCTCAAAACCTAAAAAGAGACTAAAGCCTACCAAACACATAAAACTCAACAAAAACATGAAATATGAAAATGCATGTAAGACAAAGGGGTGTCCCACTAGGTATGCCAAATGTATACAAGGGTTAATGTTAATCTATTTAGATAAAACTTAAACATAGGAGTTATTAATATTAAAAGTTAACTCTAATACATCAAGATAAATCAATGAAACAAAAGCAAACATATTGAAAAAACATACGCAATGAAAGCTCAAACCTTCATTTGATGTTTTGGTGTGCCTTTGATTTGTTTTATATATTGAACCACACTTGTAAGATGAAAGGATCTGTTGGTTTTCTTAGGAGGAGGGTTTTGATGAAGCAAGTAGTTTTTCGAAATTGGCGTTACCCATCATTAGTAACCTTTTGAATTCAAAAGTTTTTTAAAAATTTACCTAAGATTTAGAAGATTAGAATTATCATATGAAAATTTGGTATGTTTTAAGATTAGGTTGAGGTTTTTTTATATAGGTTTCTACTTTAGGAAATGTGTTGATCTTTGTTAATTAGGATCAAGAGTAATTAAGTAATATTAATACTCCATAAGAGATGGTGGGAATTAGATAAAAGGAATGAAGTTTAATTAATCAACTAGGAGATGATTAATAGTATTTGGATTAGCTTATAGAATTGATTGGTGAGTGAATTAAGAGGGAATTAGTAGATTGAAGAGAGAATTTAATTAATTAACAAAGGGAAATTAATTAATAAGTGAAGATAAAGATTAGTATGATTTGTACATTTTATGATTAAATTAGCATGATGGATTTAAGGTGTCCATAACTATTAAGATATTATTCTATAAGGGGTGCACATGGTGGAAACTATGACACATAAAGAAAGTAATAATCGCAATAACAATCACGTGTTAGAGAAACAAAATATTGAAACAAAGAAATATAAGTAGACCAGAAATAGTATACAAAAGAGTCATATCAAGGCATAGATTTGGAACATGGGACACCAAAGAGTTACATAATAATCGTATGAAGGCACACATGGTACATATAAGGAACAAAATGCATACATAAAAGCAATGCCACATATAATACAAACATAAAGCCATAAACATGGGACACAAAAGTTTCACAATACAAGCATAGGGGCACATAGGCCACATACAAATAACCATGTATACAAGGATTTAAACAAACAATATAACATAGATACGAAGCATATAGCCACACACATGGGAAATCAAGGTGTCACAAGATAAGAAAGGTACACATACCCTATACAAAAATTATTCAAGTGCTCAAGAAATCAAGTAATAATGTAAGCTAACAATCAAGTAGGTGAAATACATAGAAACAATAATCAAAAGGCACATAAAACAAGATAAGTTAGTGATGCAAAAGTCACATGTGTTAATATTGCTAACCCAAAATATAACATACACAAATATAAGTAATTAATCATAATGATGAAGCGGAAGTAACTATAATGAAACAAAAACACCTAAATAGTGTGGAAGATGCCCCAAATGATCACTCACTAGAAAGGGTCTAGGCCATAACCTATCATCATGTATCAAACTTTATGTATCCTACATCAAGCTCAATATACCTCATGAATGCATGTGTGTAAAGAGAATATAGAAAAATATGATATCTATCAAAATAATATGAAAAACAAGAGATCTAAAGTAACCAACTAGTTAATCAAGTCACATGTAATTCCTAATTTTGTATTTTTGCAACTTTTTAAATGTTTTTGTATTATGTGATTATTTAAATGTTTTTATATTTTGAAATTAATTATGTACGGGAATGAGGTACCACAATATCTACCTAAGGAGGCTGCATTAGGAGGTAGGAAGACTCATGAAGTAAAGGAGGCTTAAGCCTCAAATGTGTGACAATAGAAGAAGGAAAATCATGTATAATTTGTATCATAGTCATAGTATGTGCCATAAGAGACCCATGATGGAAATATTGACAAAGACCAATGCTTCTTGTCTTATAAAGAGCTACATAATAGGATGAAAAATAGGTTATAGACTTGTATACATAAAAATATTCTTACAATATCTATGAATATATGCTCTCAATGGAGCTTCAACACTCTATCATGGAACTATTACAAATATTGATGTCCTCCTAAGGACTTAACCTAATCTGGTTACACTCTTGACTAGGCTCTACCAGCCTACAAATACTTATCCACTCTTAACTAGTTCTTGTGCTCTCACATGCACATTCAACAACACCTTCTTAGTCTATCTTCAGCAGCGCTAAGTTTGTGAACTTGTCCCTTTTTATATCAAGTGTCATACTTATTTTCTCGTGTCTCTCTCCATGCTTTCTCCTTTTAGATTTCCACTCAAAATCAAGTTGAACTTGGGTTCTTAAGTTCCCTCAACCACCTTATCACTATATGTTTTTCCTTGTGCCACATTGATCTTATCATTGGTCTCCTCTATCTATGTGGCCACCGCCATCCTTCTTTATCGACAAGTTTGACATTTTTTTTTAAAGTTTTACCCTTTGGAATATATGAGCAAATAGTCTTGGCTTATTAATTCAATAATCATGGATCTATCCTTGGTACTTCTTCTAGTGTCTCTTCTAGTCCTTCTCCACTTCTCTATGTCCTCTCCACGCTATCCCACACACCTTTGTGAGCCTCTTCTCACCATTAACCGACCACCTCCTCAAAATGGATCTCCCTTTCCGATCCTTCAAGAGTCTACACTCGCTCTTGTCCATCCACCTCCACCTAAATCCATTAGGGTATTTCTTCTCTCCTACCCACTTCATCTTTGGCTTCCTTCCTTTGCACATTCCTTTTGTGTGAACCCCTCTCCTTGTCTCCTTCTTTTTTTCCTATTCTATTGTCACTCCCCTTCGTGACCATCTATATCTTCGCTCTCCCATGTTGTGTACTTTTTTTCCTCTACACTTGTTCCCTTCTTACATCCATGGGAATTTGCTGCATACTATTTCCCAAAATAACCCCTTGGTTATTTAGAAACTTACAGATTCCATTTTGGCTCTAAATTCATGTTTTTAAAGACGTGTGCACCACTGGTATTATTCATTAGAAAAATACATGCTTGCACTTCTTCGTGCGTCCTCCTACGCACCCTCCCGACCTCTCCTTGATTATTTCATTTCCCTTTAATTTCTTTTGTGCATGCTTCACACATTTACATTATTTACTTACATAGTTATAAGTATTTCCCTTTTCCTCTCATGCATATTCCTTCACACATTCATTCTTCTATTCTAGACACTGCGCACTCCTTCACGTGTGTATGTGAAATTTCCTTACATTTTTGTAAGTCCCCATGCACACCCTTGTGTGCACTCATCACCCTCACACATTTCCCTTGCGTAACTCACTTTCATGCACCCTTGCTTCACGTGCTTCCTTTTTTCTTCTTGGCTTACTTCGCACACCACCTTCTCCTAAACTTCCATGCTTCCTTTTCGGATCTTCACACTTCCTTTCACATTTGCATGCATTAGAAACTATGCACCCATATACCTTTCCCCACATACCCTCTCGATAAACTTCTTACGCCTCCTACTCCCGTGCACATAAAATTCTCCTACCTCTACACCAATCCTAGTGTGACATGTGTCCAATTCTCGAGACTTGTCGATAAAGTGTACCTCAAAGGAAAAATAGAAAAGTGCTAGTTATAACCAAATCCTCATAAAAAATGAACGTATGACATGTGCAGAGATAAACCGTAATCAACCTATAAACTTTTGTGACCAATCAGATTGAGCCATGTGTCTTGTGTGTTCCTCTTGCACTACAAAATTTCAAATCGCCATAACTTCATCCACAAAGCTCAAAATCATGTGCACTTGGTATCATTAGAAAATGTTGACGTGAGCTACACTTTAGGCTTTTCAAAATTAGATTTTGGAAAATTTGATAGGTGAAAATGGGAAAACACATTTTAGGTCATTAATGCACATCTCTAGTCGACTCAACCACCCATATTTCATGGGATTTGGCCTCTTTCCTTCTTCCACAAGAAAAATGATGTGGAGAGGCATTTGATAGAGCTACATGTGTATTTGCAAGCATTTATTACATGTTGTTGGTGGTTATGATTAGAAATATGAGTTTTCCATCTCTCTCTCCCCCTCTTCTTCCCTTTCTCTTCTTTTCTCTTCTCTCATATTCCTCTATATATTGTATAATAATGCTCATTTGTAAAGGTTGGACCCTCTTGGATTACAAGATCATTATTCATAGTAGTGTGTTATTTGCATTTTGAGTTCTAGGCCTCGAGATCTAGGTCACTATATGTGGATATTTACCTTCTCTTTCATTATAATTGAGTGTACATTCGTTTGAAGTAATAGAAGTTATGTTTTGTGGCTATCCTGTAGCTTACTTGAGTTGTATGAGTTGTGAAAGATTTTTTTATAGGTAGATAAGGATTGGTGTTAAAAGCATCATTGCAATAGTAATTACTATTAGAGCGTATATCATGTGCCTTTTGAATACTAGGTACAATTCTAGCTCATTAGGAACAATATTTACAAAATAAAACATAGAGAGGACATACTCCCAAGGTGCATTAAGATGAAATTACTTGAGGTGGCATGTTTTATATCTCTTGTAGGGTTTATTTTTGTTATGCTCCATGGGAGTGAAAGTGTGAGTGTTGTTATGGAATGTGGCACACATGTCTACCCTTCCTTTTCCCATTTCCCCTTATTTTCACTCATCTAAGAGTGTTCATCCCATTCTTTCTAGTGTTATCACCTCCTCTTAGTTTAGGATTTTATTTTTTCATCTCCTTCTCACGATAGTCCTTGGAATTACAAGAGTAGAGTTAGATAGCTACATTTCCATTCTTAGGAGTAATTTAGTAGTAGAAATAAGCAGAGGAAGTCAACCTTCTTTGGAGGTATGTCTCAAATGTGAGTCCCACAACTTGAGATATAGTCCATGATTCCTCAATGCCCTAGATCATCTTGATTTAGGTGCGGGCACAATTTTGAGCTCTAACACATACCTTATCTTTGTGCATTATTTTTTATTCACCCCTTTCCATGCCCTCTTGTCACAACTTATTTCCTTAATGCATTTTCTCCTTGCACACTTGTTCCTCATTGAGATATTCTTTAATCATCTCTTTTCCTTCATGTGTTTACCTTTCCCCACACTTGTGGGCTTGGAATCATCTTTAATAAACTTATATCTTTCTTCCTTTCTCTTCCTAGGATTTCTCTTTATTGCAAATCTTATTCTTTGTACACTATACTTTACACATTTATCTCTTATAGTATTCATCTCTTTTTTCCCAAGATGTCTTATCCTTCTCTTCCTTATGGCCACTTCACCATCTTCTTCTCCTCTTGATTGCACCTTCATCCTTACATACTTCTACTAATGTCTTATCTCCTAATGACATCCCAACTTCATCACGTAATCTTCTTTGGTGGTTATTTGCCATGCTAAATGTCTAACATGTAAAATTAAAAATGACAACCCACACATGAAAATTTATTCTCCTTGTCATGCGAACCCTTCCTTTAGCTAACCTATCCTTTTAACCCACATTTTAGTCTTAGAGGAACATGATAATAAGATTTTCAAGTGTGTTTCATGTGCAGAGGAATGAATCCAAGATGATTTCACGATAATACTAAGATCAAATGTAGAATAGTGCTTTTGAAGCACTAAATTGGCTATGTTTGGCCATATTACAACATATAGACATCCTCCGGAAGCTAACAAGGAAAACTTAAACCATGTAAATTTTTGTAGGATAGAAATGATATTATTCGAGGTAGTTTTGGGAGAATCTATGGAGGTAATTGATCTCGGGAACCAAACTTGTAAAACAAGGTCATTTTAATGTTGCAGTGATCAACACTCCTCATGAAAACAAATTTCAATGATCAATGGTTTGTAGACATTTTTCAAGTCATGGGAAAAATCAATGTTTGGGTCCTTGTTCCACATTTTTGAGCCTCGTAGTCAGAGTTAGTCAAATTTTGCAAGTTTATGGGCAATCTGGGCAAAATCAACTTTTAGAGGAATAGGTGGAACTATTCCTTCATTTTACATATTCCATGCTTTACCACCTCGGCCACATTGAGCACAAAACTCACTTGGGCCAAATTTCATGCATTCCCATGTTCCCTTGATCAAATCAAACACCAAAAATGTAAAAAGGGCCAGAATTAGTTATGTCGGCCGATGGTGGAACTATGGGAACAATTTTATTATTCAATTGATTCCTGACCACCCAAAATTCCAATAAAGGGAAAACAAATAAATTGATTATGTTGGATGGTGGTGGAGTTATGGGAACAGTTCAATGTTCCTCTAAAACCCTAATTCAATGCTAAAAGCAATAAAAGGTGCATAAGTTGGTTATGTCATCCTAAAAAAATAGAGGTAATTATTCCCTCATTCCCTTTGTTCCCAATTCACCACCCAACTTGCAACACAAACGAAAAAAATCAAAATTTGAAGGCCCACTGAGGAACATTTCATTATTCTTCCGGTTCTACTCTAACGCTGGACCGATTATTTGTTGATTTTCATAATAACTTCTAGATTTTACCAATAAGAGGAATATGAAGGGTCTTAAACTTGGGTTTTGAAATGTAATATTATATTTGTGCCCAAATTTAATGTATTAACTCAAGTTTAGGAGATGGAAGGTCACAAGTGATAAGAAAGTGAAAGGTCATGTGGAAGGGGAAGATGAAAAGTCATATTGTAAATCTATAAATGGTAATGGCCTCTCCATTCCAAGGGTTGGAAATTGTTGATTATTGTAATTTTTGGTATTTGTATCACTACTACACCAAACAATAAAAGATACATTTACTCTATCTCCTTATCTATGTTCCTCTATCCTCTCCACTCTCAACTTTGTAAGCATTGTGATCTTGTACAACCAAGAAGGAACTTTGTGTCCTTGATTAATTGATTTGTAGAACTTTATGTCTCTCGGTTTATTAGTCTTACTAATTTATTACATTGTTGTGTTATTCTAATTGAATGTGGACCTACTTTGGATAATGCATGTGAATTATGTAAGTCTACTCACAACATTAACCCTGTCCCCTATTTCTCTACTCCTCTTTACCCCCTTTACAACAAGTTCCTCCCTTATACACAGTATATGCATTTTTCCACAAGTTTAGTGGAGTATTCCTATGTGATGCCTTACCTAATGATGACCCCATAGTTTTAGGTAGTTTACATTCAATAATGAGAGCCTTGATGGGTCACTGTGAGTTCCAATTATTTAATTAACTAACTTATAGTTGATTTCATTCTTAACCAAGGATGTGCCCAAGGTAGTATACAGAGAAGGAAAGGAATATATAGTTGGTAAGTGTATTTTTTTGTTTTTAGGGGGGTTTGATTTTTCTCTTGAGTCGCTTGATTATTTAACTATTATTGAAAATAAAAAATTCTACTCTATTTGAAAATAAGCAATTTTTAATCTACTAAAATCAACATACAAAAAGGAAATGCACTTTATAAAATGAAACTATTCTAAACAAAAATTTCAGGAAAGGAAAGTTGCAAGAATTGAAAATACCATGTAAGTAAAATATAGTGAAATAAGTTCTTGTCCAGATATTGTAATACTGAAAGTAGTTGTTATAAAGCATACTTAGAATTAAATATTATAAGAAAAATAGACATAAATACCAACACAACAAGCCAAGTCCTTGGTTGAGTGGGCCCTTGCTCTTCCTTGGCTTGGTTTTTTAACACAATATTCTCAAAAAAACATGTATTTATTGACCACAAAGAGTTTCTTGCAAATAACTGAAAACAACTTACAACAAAATACTCTCCTACATATGTCTATCTTTGTTTTCTATTACACTTTACACATACATGCCTATATGTATCTATCCTTGTCAAATCATTCAAGATTATTATTTTATATCTCACTCCTCAAACATGCTTAAGAATCTAAGTGACTCGATGTGAGGGAAGCTTTAGAATTTTTTACAATTCATAAAAGAGTGCTAGGAACTAGGCTCCCATTTTTAGCCTTTATTATCTTCTTTAAGCGATACTTATAGTGGATAAGATAATTTCAATCTAGACGTGATGCAATAAGGACCGGTTGGTTATCATTAGTTCATTACCCTACACACATCACTACATGTCTCTTCAAGGTAATTATTTGGAACAAAACCATAATCATTAATCCACAATATTCAACAAGGATAAAATACATTATTTCCTACTTAGATCTAATCAATTCCAATCATCACATGCATTGATTGATGTTTTTACAAAAAAAGTATTATATTTTTTGATATGACGAGTCAATTAGTGGACTCATCATCTCCCCACACCTTGCTTTTACAAGTCCCTTTACAAACTACTGTTGCATTAATCTTTGCTCAAGTATTTGGGCCATATTGAATTCTTAGATCATTTGATATGAATATTTCTTTGAAGTTGTAGCCTTGAATCCTCTATGTTCGTAGATTGAGTTTTCCCATTCTCTAAATTGTTCCTCATGTTGTGGTGTAGTGTTTTTCCATGATGTCATAAGACTAATAACCAAATGTGGTCTAGTCCTCATTCCCATCCATTCATCATTTTCTTCCTTATCTAGATCTTGAATTATTTTCACAATTGTTCCTACTCTCCTCATGCTCCATGAGAGATTTTGTGGAGAAATTACCTCCCTCCTTTTCAATGGAAGGTTTAAAGTTTCCCATCTCACATTACATGTAACAAGAGCTTTCCCATAATGTGTCCCACTATAAGAGATGAAATTGTTAAGGCATTCTTCCATAATTTGTGGCTGCATGCTTAGAAACTCAGGATGGTAATAGTAATCTCTGAATTTTCTTCTCATTCAATTTGTATTGGCATCTTGAGGCCTTATGAAGAACCCAATGGTCCTTGCCCTATTCATTAAGTCATTAGTGTTTTGATGCCATAAAATTTGATTATATAATAAGGATTGGAAAGCTTTTAACTGAAATTCTCCCACATATAAATTGAGCAAGAAATATGGCACATTAGGGACAACCATGTTACACAAAAATATTTCACAGAGAATATTTTGGTGTTCCTTGGCACTGGTCTTATAGGAATATATAAAACTCATTTCATCATCGATTTTATAAGGAAGACCATGACACAATTTGGTGAGCTACCAAAAATAGAATTTCTCCTAAAGAAATAGATCAGTAAACTAAAGCGGCTTTCCAGGAGGTTACAAGTTTTGGACTAATTTGAAAATGATGCCAAGGTAGACTCTAAATTTTTTTATTCTTGAATGGATTTGTATGCCTAGATTTTGATCACCTGCAAGATGGATTAGTCAAATAATAACAGCCAAATCAATGCTACTTAAAATAGAAACGAGCTTATGCTTTGCCATTGTGAAGAGAGGGAAAAATGTGGTTTCTTTTATTGAATAAAGTGGGTAAACATATTTCAAATTTGAATCTAAACCTACACACAAGCACACTCAAAAAATGTTAGCTATTTTTTGTGGTTAGGAGACATGCCTCGGTTAGATCCCTAACGATTTTAAAGAGATAAAAGACATTTTATTGATGTAAAATGATAAAACAATAAATGAAATGGCAAGTATACCTGACTCAAATCACAAGACATTTGCAATTATGTTTCACCGAGAGTCACACAAAGATTGTAAGCTAATCACGATTTTGATTTCTTGCCTATGTTGAGATTTCACTAGAACAATGATGCAACAAGTAAGATCTATCCTTTGTGTTTCACCTTGTCTTTTCAAGATTTTCAAAACCAAGATATATGCAAACAAGAAAACTCAAATAGTCTTTGTGAAATAAGAACCAAGGGTTATAATGAGGGGGTGAGGTCGTTTTTATAGATTTTGAGTGCATAAAGGAGTGGGACACACATGGGTGTAATGTGCATTGGGTATGCACATGGGTAGGTGTGATGGGACAAAATTAAATGTGAGTGGGTGAGGTTAGTAAATAGGTAGTGAGTTGTCTTTTATCTCTCATTTTTTGGGGTTTTATGATTTTTAGGTATTTTTATGTGTTATAATGTTTTTGTATTTTTGATTAAGGGACTTTTATGCACAAGGTGTGTTTTCTAGTGTCTACATTTTCCCCCTTTTTGGGTTGTGGGTTGTAGCGGGCAAGATGTAGCAAAAACTAAAGATGAAATGGGGCTCATCTAACCCTATGAAAATGGTGCAGAGCAACAGGCTTAGATGGTTAACATGATAGACATAAACATAGAAATGTGATTGATGGGCCACTTCATCTGGAGTCTATGAAGGGATCAATAGGTTGATTTCGCAAGGTAAAGACTATAAAGTCAATTGATTTAATGATTTCTTATGTTTTGGGCATCATAATATTGATGAGAAGGGTTTTATATGATTCCCCCTCCAAAGTGTGAGTTTTTGAGCTGTAAGTTGCCCCATCATAATGTCAAACAAAAAGTGGCCACTAAAGATGAAGGAAAATGAACCTTGGGAAGGCATTATGAGTGAAAGCAAAGAAAATATTGCCTCGGTCATGTGCAAAAAAAATTATATGATAGGTATAATACAAAAATGCATGTAAGTGTTGATGAATTATGGGGTCAAGAGGTTGAGAGTGAGTTACTTGTAAGTTGATGAAAAAAAAGCTTAGGTGGATGAGGCGATGAACGTGGCACGAGAGAGGTGGTGAGCGACACAACAATTTGGGTGACCAACATGAGTGATATAGCGGGAGATGTGGTGCAAGAGAGGTGGCGAGTGACACATCAAGCTAGGTGACCAACAAGGGTGATGTAATGGATGATGTGGCATAGGTGAGGTGATGAACTATGTCGTAAGTTATGCAATGATCTGGGGAGCTATGTAATGAGTTTAGAGCTAGCTAGGTGAGTTAGAGGTGAGCCAAATGAGTTTGATGAGTTGGAATGGAGCTAGGAGAAAGAAGGGAAATAAGTTGACATGTGAGCTAGCAAGAGGGTGCCAGTGGTAGGTGATTTGGCTAGGCAAGCTAACTAGGTGGAGGGTGAGCTAGATGGAAAGCTACAAGTGAGATATGGAAAGGGATATTGAGGAGGGAAAGGTAAGATGTATAAGTGATTTGGGTGGTGGTTAGCCGAGTCACAAATGCGACTCGACAGGATGTGGGGAGATGTTGGAAAGTGAGGGTTGAGTGGGGGTGAGACACAAAAGAAATTTGAAAATTTGGTTGATGTGTGAGGGAGTGGGAGAGTTTTGTGGAGTGTGGGGGAGCGACACGGTGGCTCGTAGGAGAAAGGTGGGCTACTGAGATAGGTAGTCATGGTGGGTTGGGTGGTACGAGTTCACGCTTGCGACTCGCCAAAGGGTACAGGGTGTTTGATAAGGTAGGGGAGTGGAAGATGAAGGGATATCGGTGAGCTTAGGGATGAAGCTAACACACAGGGGTGACTCTCGGCAGGAGTAGGGGATAGCTCAATTGAGTTAGGCTAAATTAAGGTTAGAGTCTCTAGGAATAATCCTAGTGAAATTCATTATTCTCCACTCAACCATGTGGAGGCCTCATAGAAATTTCCTTATTCCCGAGAATAGTGGATAAGTGGAGGAGAAACTCTTCCACTAACATGCATGACAAGAAGGATTTTCCCTACACTAATTAAGTAGAAGGATTCATCTCTTAAATGTCTTCACGATGGGTGGCAATCTTAACAAACATTGGATTATTTATTATGAGACAAGAATTCTCATTTCTCGTGCGTGTTGTTTCTTCTTGAGAGGATTGTGCTTCAAGTCGAAGTTCAAATATGGATGAAAACTTGATTCCGTTATGATTTTTCATCATCTACTAAGATGTTAAGATAAATTTCATTATAATACTCTAGAATAGAACAATTGTGAGTGGCACTGAAGTATCTTCATGGAATAAACACTTCATTATGGAGGCTCATCTAAATCCTTTTTGGAAAGCACTTCTTCTCCTTCTTATGGAATGCCTCAAACTCGCATACTTACTTATCTTGCATGGGCACAACACATGTTAGGATTTCAAGATTGATTTGAGGGTCAAAACTTCCTTTAGCAACTCTCAATTTTTTTACACATAATCCTTTTTCAAGGAGGTCATTTCTTCATCTCCATAAGCAAGAAAATCATCCAAATGAAGGGAAACAAAATACAATGTTTTGAGTTTTTCAAAAACAAAGTGTATATTATAAAACATTACATTTAGAAGGTTCTTCTTCTAAAAGAATTTTCTCTTCACTTACCTCATCTAAATATTCATCCTTATGTCCTTATCATTCAAGTGCATTGAACATTTGGAATCTTTTGATCTTATCATCATACGCTTGAATCTTAATCATCGTGTGGGTGAAATCCCCATTTTCTTTCCTCTAAAGCAACAATCCTTTTGAACTTTTAGACACTAAATCATGCACTTTGGGTACATTTCTAAGTCCTAGTCACATATTATTATTCATATGATTCCTAAGCGAGAAAACTAGCAATTGACAACTATCTTTGGCCTTTTGTCTATGTTTCATGTCTTCTTTCTAGCCTCTTACACCCTACATCCCAGTTGATACTTTATTGTTTTATATTTTATGACTTTAGACACCAACACCTAGATAGACAACAATGCCCAGGCGTCCTCATCTTTTAGGCACCCCCAGACCTTTATTTACTTTACTCAATCCTTTTGGGCATATTTTATCTTTTGGGCATCTTATTTTCTTATAGGTTTGACCTTCCAGTTGTTAATTAAAAATTCAACCAAGGGAATCATATAAATATAAAGTTATGTGACCATAATAAAGGACCAAGCACTAAGCATCTACTATCACCACCTAAGGTTGCATCTAAAGGCATTCTAAGAGCATCAAAGCATCTAACTAGCACTCACTCAAGGGTCAAGGGAATGCATTTTTTGCATACACGCATAGGAGGGGAAGTTCATTTTGACATCCACACATCTATCTACATTGCTACATCTAATTATTTATCACTATTCAAGTGCATCTTGCACAAGCACCACCTAGGGCACAATTCATGCTCACACACATGAGAACTACACAGAGTCTGAAATGTAGTGTAATGCTCGGTTGTAATTTCACTCTGTCGGGTGACCACCAAGGTCAATCTAACTCCCCATTTACATCTTTTTCTTTTTAGGATTTGATGTGTTTTGGGGTTTTTTGGCAAGAGATATCATTTGTTTCTGTAAGTTATGTATGAATTATGTGGACATAGTGTGACATACAAGTGATAAACAATAAAGGTTAGTGACATTGGTGCAACACAAGAAAATCATTTTTGAGGTTTGCATGCAAATGCGAGGCTCTTAGAACTAGTCATGCCCTTGGCCTAGCTTGGCCGATCTAGGTGCCACGCTCCAGCTTATTATAGTAGTTCTAAAATTTTTGTGTGCATTTGCGATAATTTCCTCCTCCTGTTCATCATTCTTCTAGTCCAACATACTTTGGGATAAATTTTGAAATCAACTAAATATTCTATTCCCTCTTTTGCACCTAGGGTTTCATTTTTATCTAGCTAATTACTTAGGTCGATCTATACTTTATTGCTTGTTTATCATTTGTGACTCGAAATATATAGGGTTTTAAAAATTTCAATATTTTTTAAATCATTTGGTGAACCCATCCTTTGAATACTCTCTTCTTCTTCTTCTTCCATCATGGCTATTTCCATATATGACTTTTTACAAGCTCATCTTGAATGTAAGGCTAAAATCAATGCTCTTCTAGCTAATACTTACATTCCTGCTAATACTTCTCTGGATCAAGTATATCAGTTATTTGTAGATGCGTATTTACTCAACACCTTACTTTCCCATCTGATGTAGTTATTGCTCTTTCTATCTATAACAATGATCCTCCTCTTTATATAAATGCTTACATCTTTAACATAGGCATTAGGTGGGTATTAGTTGATAATGGATCTGAGCTCAATTTGTGTAATATTACATTCCTTCAGCAACTTGTCCTTTCCTCAGCTAATCTCAATCCAACATCCATTTCTATTCATAGTTATGATTCTTTTACACGACCATGCATGGGCCATATCACCTTACCTATCATAGTTGGTCCAAAAACCGTCCCCACGGTATTATTTTTTATTGATGCCAAGCTCAATACAATTACTTACTTGGTAGACCATGGCTTCACACTATGCAGGTAGTACCTTCTACAATTCATTGATGCATTAAGTTCCTACATGATGGTTGTGTGTATATTGTTCTTGTTGATCACGACCCATTCAAATATTACACTCTAGACCCACTCACTGCTCTCCCTACTCCATTTCTCCATCACAATGTCGGTCATCCTCATAATCCTCCTACATATCTCACTGATGATTATCAACTCACGAAACCTTCTACCCCTACCACCGACATGATTCATCTCTAGGGATCCATTTGTGCATTGGACACCATGCCACATGCTCCATCTTCTCAAGAACACTCTGAGTCGACACCCCCTCCTTATACTAATATTATGGTACTTTATCAGGAGTATTTCCATACATTGGATGCCATACCACCTTCCTCATCTTCTCCTAAGGAACTGCATCCGCACTTCCTCCTTTCACATGTACTCTTTTCATGAATAATTCTTATTGGCCACACATTCCATTTGATCCCACTTACTCTAAAATTATTTGCACATTTGATGGCTTGGCTTGGCTAGGATTCACATGGGATGATCTCTACCCTCCATCCCATTCTTCTCATCAGTATTATGGATTTTTCACATCACTATTGCTTATTGCATGCACACTTCTCACACTTCTCCACTTACTCTTGGGAAGTCCTGGCTTGACTATAGACGGGAACTTTAGATCATGATAGTATTGATATGACATTTATTATGCCCTTCAGCCACGTTTCTATTTACAATGATTCTTTTCTCGATTATTTCAAAAAATCTTATTTTCTGGTACACACATGGTTGTCCATTATCACTTTTCACCGATGAAGAATACGTAATGAGCTTGTACAATTTGTGCCACAATAGATCCTTTATGATCAACCACATACTATTGCTTAACAAGTCTCTGTTGCATCTCCATTTGACTTCAACCATAACAATGATGATCTCTTAGATAACGTTACTTGATTCTTCGTTAAATCATACACTTGGGGGAATCATGCTTTCTTTCCCCTTCAAACATTATGGTGTCTTGCATCTCTACTATTACACTCCATACTTTGCATCTAGTTGTTGAAATCACAATGGACCGAGAAGGGGTGAATTAGTCCTTACAATTTAATTTCAATTTCATATCACTTACATAAATCATTTATCATTTAGCCATCCATTATTGTGTGCACAACAACATACAACATTCATTCAAATAACCATGAGCAAGATAAAACACATGACACAAGATATAAGTGGTAAACCATCAAGGGGAAGAAAACCATTGAAAACTTTGTTGATATTACACAAAACAAAGACTAAAGTGAATATTAAACATCACAAGAGATTTTTTTAGTGAGGCACCAACCCCATAAGGAGCACAAACCCCTAAACCCTTGTTGATATTACACACAACAAGAGACTTACATGAATATGACACATCAAACAAGATTTTTATGAAAATATCACTGATAATATGCTTTAACAACTCAATTGATGGTGTTCACAAGATTTAACTCTACACACCTTCAGAACCTTTGCTTAAACCCTAGGTCTTTAAACATGCACAAACTAATAATTTATTCACTTCTCAAAGCTTAAATTTCTTACACACATGCTTAAAATCAATATTCAAACTTTAAAACACTTGATAAGTTCTCAAATCATGCTCATACACCTAAAAACAACTTAATGTAGGTCACACTTTTTTACAGACTCACCACTAGCTCACAAAAGCACCCAAAACTATGCTTTTATAAGCTCCTTAATTCAAATTCAAACCAAAAAAATTTCCCTCCTTTTTCATGACCAATACATCATAAAAACATCCCATATACTTTTATAATAGCTACAAGTGACCCATATGGGTCGGCCTATCAAAACACCTTCTTCCATGCACCAAAATCCTCAAAACCCATACATTGGAATGCCAAAATTATCCTAACACCAAAATATTTTTATCCAAGATCTAAAAATCACCACACATGTTTAAAATAACATTTAAACATAATCCATGGTCACAATTATCATGAACCAATCATATTATTTCATTTCATGGGCCCATTGGCTAATTGTCTTCACCAAATAGTTGTTTCAGCACCCTGAATCTGACTTTGGGCCTCAATACCCCTCAAGATGAACTAAACTATGGAATGTGACCACTATATGGAAATATAAAGAATTATAAAACACATCTAAGAAATTTTTAGCTCATGAAACATCCCCTGGTTCAAACCACAACAACTTTTATCTTCACAAAATCAAGCTACCCAAAAAATTGTTTCCATAAAGTAACTAGTTAACACCCTTCCAAAACTTTAAAGACATATAAATGGATTAAGTGGATGCCAAATTCATCCATATTAACATTATAGGTGATATCAAGAATCACCCAATCCATTATATGCTTAAAACAACTCAAAATTTTAGAAAAAGAAGTTATGTCCCGAAAAGTCAAAAATCTTCTTGTCCACAAAATGACCTTGAAACCATATCAAATCTCATCATCATGAAAATTTTTTTATATAAATGGAAATATATTTAATCCTCTTCCCAAAAAAACTTGAACACCTCCTAATTATTCATATAGCTCTGTGATATCAATTTTACTCCATGCTTCTCTCAAACTGCTCCAAATTGCCCTTTTAACTACCAACATAAATAGGGCACAATTTGCACTTTTTCACCATCACCATGACATGAAACCTTCATGAAATCTAGAAAAACTCCTAGGATATCATAAATGTCAATTTATTTCATACTTCATTTGGAAAAATTCTCCTTAAACTAGAACTCTTTATAAACAAGCAAATTTAGGTGGTACCCAAATATTGTCACATGATCTATCTTAACTTTATGGAAATATGGAAGATTCCTCTACAAATCCAATCATAAATTTTGAGGAAACAATAAAAACTAATCTAGTACAAGAACTTTTCTACAAGCAGCTCCTAGCTAGGTTTAGTTAGGGTTTTAAACCACTTTACCTTCTTAACGATCATTCATAAAAACGTGATGATCAAACCACCTCATTATTTTTGTGAAATATTATAGAACTAAATGTAGAAACATACCTGAAATCCACAAGGTCCCATTAAAATCACACAATTTGGGGTGAGAATCGAAGTTCCAATTTGATCTGGAAATGTTGTTCATCTTGAACTTGTTTCACCAAAATTGACATATCTTGCAAAATTCTCATCATGGAAAACTGAATTTTTCCCACCACAAAATGACACACCCTTATAACATCTCTAATCATAATAATTTCATAATCACCTCTCATTATTTCCAATCATTGAGACTTTCATAGCTATTCCTTAGGGTTTTGCACTATAAAGGTTAGGATCAACTGAAAGATCCTCAAAACACATCATAAAAGCACTAAAAATAGTCCAAACATACCGATACATCATGATACAACTACATACATGCATCCATGAGCTCATATAGCTCCATACCTAAACATCATACCTCGTAGCATCCATACTTGCTCCAAATGAGCACCTGAAACATAGTCACCAACCTATATCATGCTCATAATCATGTAACATGCTTCTTGAGCAACATCTCGGCCCTATACCATCATCTAATTTGTCATTATTGACAACACATATGCAACAACATGCCAACACTAGTCTCTCTCATGAATCATACACACATTGATACACACTTATCTTGTTATCAAAATGAGCCCTCGCTCATTTTTGGCTAACTCCCTTCATTCTTTCCTCTCTTGTGCCTCAATCATAATTTTTTTATCTTTTAGGCACTCAAAACCTTATGGAAATGGCACCATTGGATAGAGATTTTCTCAACTTTCGAAAAAGGTAAACACTCCATGTATTTTTGAAGTTATGGCTCATGGTAGACTTTTGTGGGAAATTTTCCAGTCAGCCAATAAGATGAGGCCACGTGTCCTTGGAAGGGCGGAGGTGGAGGTAAACTTGGAATTTTTACCAAGTGTTTGGTAAGGTTTCAGAAGGAATTTTTCAGCCCGATGGCCCGCCAGTGAATAGGATCGTGCCACGTGTCGAGGGGAAGAAGTTGGGAACATTTCCCAAGGGTTGGTGCAAGTAAAATATTCTGGCCTAAGGCCCGCATCCAATAGCATGGCACCGCGTGTCACCGGGGTAGCGGGGGTCGAGAGGTGTGAAAGGATTTTATCCTTTTTGCCCAAGTGAGGGAAATTTTAAAAGGGATCTCGCCCCAAAACCGAACTAACCAATCATGCCACATGTCCATGTGGCGCCAGCAAAAACACAAGGCGAGCTGCGGGGAAAATGAGTGGGGAAGGCCCACATCCAATGGGATTGTGCCACATGTCACATGGTCAACATCGATGGAAAAGATCATGCATGCATGAATCACACATGCCATGTGTCCTGTCACACGGAGAATTTTTTTGAAATTTTCCAAAGGCATGAAAAAGAAGCAAGTTAAAACCAATGAGAACATGCCATTGGCACCAAAGCGGTGGGGTGCAAAGATTTTTGAGGAAATTTTCCAAAAATGCAAAAGTGGGAAAATTTCAAATTTTCCTCACCACCTTCACTTTTGCCCTAAATTTTGAGAGGCATAACTTTTGATCCAAAGCTTAGTTTTCACGTTCTTTATATCAATGGAAAGCTGGTGAAATTATCTACATGATTCCAGGCTCAATTTTGTGTTTTGGTGGAGTTTGAGAGAGAAAATTGGAAAACGCCTCTGGCACGTGGAAATGAACAAAATTGACATTTCACTATTTTAATGCAAGTATGGCTCGCATTCTCTGATGGTCAAAAAACATTGGGAAGTGGATTTGTAAGGGAACCCATGGTGTTTATTATGAATTTGGTTAGTTGTTGAAATCTTTCTCATCTCTTGACTCGAATGGGCATTGTAAAAAGCCGAATGGGCTCATTTTTAAACAGATTAGACATTATTTTAATGAACTTATCTTCAGTAGATTTGTGGAGTTTTTACCTTTCCACAAATAATACACTTCTTTTTCTCTTGGTCATGTTGCCTTTGTATGGACCTAGAATGATCATTCACTCTTGATTAAATCTTTTCAATCCTTTCGTATCGTCATTATTTCTGATCTTTCATTACATTTTGGAAATTTGTGCATGTTTTATATTGTATTTTCTTGTGGATTGTGTACCTCAGGTGTCACTCCTTTATGCATCACCTTACTAAGTTTATTTTTGCATTTTCACATGCAAAGTTTGATTAAGGTATAAATAAAACCTCTGCGGAATGTCAGCACACTTGTTGAGGAACCATCTAATATGGAGATTCTTTTCAACTTTTACAATCCCACACTTAGGGAAAATATTCAATGTTGTGCTGATTGGATGCTAAATGTCAAACTTCTCGATAGAACATCCGGAGGGGTCTTTGTTGATTTGCACTACAACAACTTGTATCATCATTACCCTATGACGCACTCTCATGCTATGATTCACACTTGACTATTCAAGGCATACTACATCCATGAACACATCATCCACATGACACATTTCACTGTGCATTTACGAATTTTTTTTTGGCATCACATTCTTATAAATCACACTACCTGATGATGCACTCTAGTTCCATGGTTCATACTCGACTGATGAGGGTCCAAATCATAAGTGAACCTCACCACCTTCACTTTCACTCTCTATTTATTGATCTATCTTCTAATGCACAATTTTATTTCCTAATGACACACTCTTGTTCTATGGTTCATTCTTAACTATTGAGGAGTCTTATAAATGAACCTCATCTCATGCTCATACACATTCACTCGGGGGCATGTTGATCCTATCATTCACCTTGCATTCCATTCCATTCAAACTCACAACATGCTGCATATCTTGGTTGTGATTATTCTTGTTTGCTTATACTCACATGTTACACTTTGCTTACTATGTTAGTCGGATATCTAGTATGTCATTATCTTTATCATATACACATGCGTGTTCACTTGTTCTCTAGTTGTGAATGAAAACTTTGTACTAATCTTTAAAGGAAGCATGGATGCTTGGAACTATACCTCTTACCAATCCCATAGTGGATCCTAGGGACATCTACTTTTGTACATGCTACAAGTGCTATTTTTTCATTTTATACTTCATATTCTTACTAAAACACCACTCTATCGATATTTACACATCTTAACATACTTTTTATCTTTCTAACATGCTAATGGGTGTGTCATGTGTAACATTTGATTGAAACTATTTTCCACCATGGGTGTCTATTACTTTACTTTGCTACATGTTTATCATTGTTTATATTTGTTTGCCATTGTTTACAGGATTTTCCCTTTGTCTTGTGTGCACACTATATGATTTTGGCTACTTCATATTTGATTTCTTCTGCAACATTTTGAATGATGTGCCATGTTTGAAACCCACTTTTTGTGGTCTATATTACCTTCCTTCTTACTGCAATATTACACTTTGTATTTTATATACATATTTGTCTTGTTTGTACTAACAAACATTTCCAGCCACTTTGTTTACATGTGCCTTAGTTTCCACCATGCACATTCCCTCCCCCTGCAGGGTACCAATTTCATATCAACATTCGGTCCTCTCCTTTGGGCCATGTCCTCTAAATGACATCACATGCACTCCAAATAATGGGGGCATAAATTGGGTCAAATAGTCACCCCGTTCATTGGTTCAAAGCTTTAGTAAAACATAATTCAATACGAAACAACACGAGTCAACTATTAAAATGGCCTAGAATCTAACTTGGGTCATCAACTCAGCACAAGACATACACCAACACCAGATACAAACATGAGTGCCTATGTTCCCTCGACCCTTCGGGTACCTTTGACCAGGGGGTAGTTATAATCATTTTCTCAAATCAATGCGGTTTTCAAAATTACATAGAGTAGTTTGCATAGTATAGGCACAATCCTCCACAATCAAAATGCATTCTATCTCCATTTCTTCTTTTTTTCTACTTGGATCGAACTAGATCAAAATGGATCGAAATGGAATAAAGTAGGATCACACCATTCAGTAGTGGTGTATAAATTACAGAAGTTAGGGTTGGAGAATAACACTAGACCTTTCTCCCCAACACTTCTTATGTCGTGGTGTGAGATCGATCAAAAAATTTGCACTTTGCATGAGATCACCCAAAAAAATTATTCTTGGCATCAGATCGCCCAAAAAAATGCACTCTTCTACAACATTTTAGGACATTTTATATCCTTTTCACTCGTCACGGATCAGTGCACATGTTCCTTTTACTAATTTTTGTATTTTTACATACTTGGATCAAATTTTCACATATACATGACTTTGAATGCTCCTTCACTCTCCTTTATAGGACCATCCTTAATACACAACAATAAGTAGCACCACATCGGTAAATCACGATAATGACAATAGTACAAACATGACACAACACATACACTTCACCCTAGGGTCACTTCCTCTTCCTTATCTTCCACACTTCATTTTTATCACTCCACACTTTTTCTTGTCTCCTCGGCACGCTTTCACCATCGATCTACATGGTTATCAGGTACACATATCTTATCTACTTTATGTTATCAAGTATTCACTTAAAAACATAAAGTGGGGGAAAATGTAGACATTAAATCACACACTTTGGGTACATTTCTAGGTCCTAGTCACATATTATTATTCATATGATTCCTAAGTGAGAAAACTAGCAATTGACAACTATCTTTGGCCTTTTGTCTATATTTCATGTCTTCTTTCTGGCCTCTTATACCCTACAGCCCAATCGATGCCTTACTCCTTTATATTTTATGACTGCACAAACGCCTAAATAGGACACCAATGCCTAGGTGCCCCTCGTCCTTAGCGCCCCCTACCTCTCTTTACTTTACTCACTCCTTTTGGGCATCTTATTTTCTTATGGGTCGGCCTTCTCAGTTGTTAATTATGAAATTTAACCAAGGAATCATATAAATATAAAGTTATGTGACCATAATAAAGGACCAAGCACTAAGAATCTACTATCACCACCTAAGGTTGCATCCAAATGCATTCTAAGAGCATCAAACATCCATATAACATTCACTCAAGGGACAAGGGACTACATTTTCTACATACACACATAGGAGGGGAAGTTCATTTTGACATCCACACATCTATCTACATTTCTACATCTAGCTATTGTTTCATTATTCAAGTGCATCTTGCACAAGAGCCACCTAGGGCATGATTCTTACACACACACATGAGAACTACATGGAGTCTAAAGTGTAGTGAAATGCTCAGTTGTAAGTTCACTCTATAGGTGACCTGCGAGGTCATTCTAACTCCCCATTTGCATTTTTTTCTTTTTATTTGATGTATTTTGGAATTTTGGCATGAGATCATTTGTTTTATAGGTTATAGGTGAATTCTAAACATAGTGTGACATACTGGTGACAAATAGTGAAGGTTATCAAAATTAGTGTGACACAAAAAAATCATTTTTGAGGCTCTACGTAGATGCAGGCGCTCAAAATAGTCTTTAGTGCCCAGTGCCCCTAACCTAGTCTAGGTGCCTCTGGTCCAAATTTTATTTGATAGTTCTACAATTTTATGTGTGTTTCAACAATTTCCTCCTCATGTGTTCATTAGTCTTCCAATCGACATACTTTAGGATAAATTGTGAAATCAAGCTAGGTCCTCTATTCCCTCTTTCACACCTAGGGTTTCATTTTTATCTAGCTTATTGCTAAGGTCAAATATGTCTTTGCATTACTTGTTTATCATATATGACTCTAATTATATAGGGTTTTACAAATTTCAATATTTGTTAAATAAGAATTGAAGCCATAAGGATTTGATAGTAGGAACATCAATGAATTTCTTTCCTTTTTTGATTGTAAATTTTTAGTTGAAATGAGAGACCTCTTTATTATGTTAGAATTTGTACCTTTGCAAAAGCTTTCCAAGAATAGTGGTTATTCTAAAATTAGGGTATTTTATGGTCATCTTCTTCTTCGTTATTGTTGTCACTTATTGATCTTAAACAAGCAATCACAAGACTTCATCTTCATAATGTGAGAAAAAAATGTCACGAGAAATTCATTCCTTAATAGATTCACCTTCTAATGTTAAGTTTATATATATATTATTTTAGATATATTTAAAGAGTTCACAAGGGTAGATAATCCTCATTGGAGTTGTAAAAACTATTGGTGAAATAATTTATCGCAAGACATATTAGTGGTTTTCACCAACGGTCACGGATAAGCCCCTCCTTATTGGGTATGGGAGGCTCCCATTTATTGAATGCAAGGACTAAATAAAACTGTGGGTGGACATTAGGATGGGGATCACACATGAATACTCCACTAGACCTATGGAAAAAAAATTGTACAATATACAAGGGAGGAATTTTATTTGAAGAGAGGTAAAGAGGAGATTGGGAAACAAAGAGAGGGGTTTAATGTTGTGAGTAGACTTGTAGATTTCACACACATTAGCTAGAGAAGCTCTACATTTAATAGGAAGAAATCAATAGTGTAAGTAATAAGAAGACCAATAAATCAGAGACACAAATTTCTATGGATTCATTAATCAAAGCACAATGTTCCTTTTTGGTTGTAAAATATTACAATGCTTACTGAAAGTTGGAAAGTAGATAAAGTATGAGAACATAAACAAGGAGATAGAAGAAATTTAGCTTCCAACCACTAACAACAATTAAAATTGCTAACCCTTGGAATGGAGAGGCCATCCCAATTTATAGTTTACAAATATGTCTCTTCCTCTCCCCCACATGAATTTTCACATTCCCATCACTTATGACCTTTCATATTCCTATAGGAATAAAAATAAGTCCCTTTCTTATTAATGAAAGAGAACTTTTACAATGTCAAATTAAAAGGCCACTTAAGTGAATAAGATAGAAAATTCAAAAAGTACATTCTCAATGAATAATTATAACATAAAGAGAGAGGGAAAAGAGAGGAGAAGAGATTCATCAAGTTGAGGGCGAAGAGTCTTTCGATGATAATATCTATCTCTTGGAGAAATATGAGGGAATGCTCCTGGAATGATCTCCTCGCCCTTCAATTATTTACCAAAATGAGTTATTGTGAGGGCCACCTTCTCTACTTGTGGAATGCAAACACAACCCAAATCACTAATCCAAGTCTAAGGGATGCCACCAAGGCTCTTGCATTGGTTGAACCAAACTTGATGGTCTCTTTACAGTATTAGAGATTGAGCCTCTAATTTCCACGAGAGATTCCAAAGTGTCTTCATTGAAAGAGAAGGGATCTCCTACCTCTTTCTTGACCAAATCTTGGAAAGACTTAAGGAGATCTTCCAAGGATGATTGTTTGTTGAGTAGAGGTGATATGATCTTATACACATTGTTGGTAACACTTTCCAAGATCTTAGATGCGTGCTCTTCACAGGACTCAAGTTATGAGATAGCATCATTTATCATATCATAAATGACATTCATTATGCGAGACCATATGGGAGACAAATTTCAGAGATAGAGGTGAATACATTTTTTCTCACTAAGGAGTGAGAATCAAGACAACTCATCTGGAAACCAATGGGAATACACTATCCTAGTGGGTATTTTCTTTCTCAATCTCCTCCTTGGTCATTTTCACCTTGGAAATAGTGGTAAGGGAAAATTTGAATAATGAGAGAACCTCAGGTAGTAATACCTTTCCTTGAGATCTCTTGATCACTTGAGGATAAAAATTTTTGATGAGATAGATGGTCTCTCTAGAAGAAGTGGTATTATATTGGGTTCCAGGAAGGATTGTACATAGATAGTGAGGGTTCTCACATGCTCATCTAT
Source organism: Taxus wallichiana var. yunnanensis (assembly GCA_018340775.1). Lineage (NCBI taxonomy): Eukaryota > Viridiplantae > Streptophyta > Pinopsida > Cupressales > Taxaceae > Taxus > Taxus wallichiana. Next base: position 659,469,005 of record CM031238.1, on the reverse strand, counting down.
TTACTCCACACTCTATTTGTTCTCTTCATTTTTGGAAAGCAAGTGGGTTATAAACTCTTAGAATAGGTGCACATATCCCTCATGCTAGCTTGTCCCAAAGAAACTCTAGTCATCTCATAGTCATCTTGAGTCATCTCTCCCATGGGTTTTACAACTTTTGGTCATGTAACTTCCACATACTGAGATCCAGAGACCTCAGTGAAGAAATAGAAAGTTGTTTGTGCTTTCTTTCTTCTCTTATTTTTGATGAATTTTGAGATGGCCTTAAAATTAGGTGTTGTGGCTTGCTACACCATTCTTGACTCACTTACAAGAAAATCTTGTACCCATGGGAATGTTTCGAGTTGATTACACACAAAATTGGGTATAGGGTTACTTTGGGTGCTCGATAAGGGATCATAGTCTGCTCATGATGAGATGACTCCACCACCAAGAAGGACACACTAGGATGTAGGTGATGAATAAGAGATTGTGTTAGATAAATCTCACATAACTCAAGGGGTTCAATGGGATTTTCAATGATCTTCACCCTCTTGTGAAGCCTCCTAGGAGGAGAAGCTTCATGCACTATGCTTCCACAATTTTCCTCGTGGAGCATTCCTCTAAATGAGTACAACTTGTGGATTTCTCAGATTTCTCAAGGAGGATGTGTGGAAAAACTTGCCTACATGGAGATAAAAGACCACTGGACTCTATAAAGGAAGATTTCTTTCGCTTGAACCATTATTTTGACCTTTGGATCATTATCATGGTCCTTTCTTTGATATCACTTGATTCCCTAATGTTCCATGGAGTGGGAGGAAGAGGGGAAGATTGCATCGCTTGGTATTCAAGATCAAACAAGTCTGACCCATCATATTTTATCCCATCCACAAACCAATCAAACTTGAAGTCTCTCATTTGGTCCACTGTCATCCGCATGTAATCCCATTTTTTGACCTCAAAGTCATCTATGTAGTTGATCCAATAATCCTCAATTTATGGAACATGATGCAATCCTGACAAGATGAAAGTTTATAGATTCTTCCTACTATCAAAGTTATACCAAGATATGTAGGATTATAGATTGAGCGTTGGGAAATATTTTTTGATGTTTTTTGCATCTATGACATTATTACATGAGTATATTCCTAGAGAGATAGGAAATGACACACCTTTCTTCTTACCATTATTTCACCTAGTATGAACATGGGACAACTATCTACACAATTCAAACATGATGATCTTATCACTCAAGTAGCTCGGTAGCTTTGCTTGGAGCAAGATTAAATCCTCGACCATTATGTAGGTGAAAATTGGATAAAGCTCCTGTATTTCTCAATTAATGTAACAAATTGGGATGAGATCCTCCATTCGAGATATCCTTTGAGTAACCTTATGATGTACATAGTGAATGTATCATTCACCCTAGATTAGTGAGATTTTCTCTCCCTATGAGTGAGTTATGGATACTTCTCATAAGTAGGTGACTTTTGAGGCACATTAGGAGTAGTTGATATACCTTAGAAGGGTCTTGTGAAATCAAGGGCGTACACTAGGTAAGAATTCATTACAAACTTCTTAGTGGAGGAAAATTACAACATTTTCAATGGATGTTGTTACTAATGATTTACCCCAGTCCACCATTTGGTTTCCTTCTGTGACCACCAGGATGAATTGAGCCATCCAATCTTGGAAATCCTTCATTATCTCTTCCCATATTGCTATACTTAGTAGGACAATGGCATCAAAATATGCCTCATGAAACTCACTCCGTGATAGGTTTTGGGGATATGAGAGGGATTTATTCCTTGTTTTATCCATGAACTAAGTGTTAGTCCTTGAAAATATGAGTTATTCCTTGCCCACTCTTGTGAAGAAAACTCCTAGTTATGATGACCATGTTGCTACTAGTGGGAATTTGCAAGAACTAAGAAATTCCCTTTGGTGTGAGGATTGCGAGGATTGAGTTATCATCTGTCATGATTGTTCTAGTGTTAGGATCATAATGCTATGCACATGTCAAGACTAGTTCAATGCTTTGAATAGATAGTGGGTGGCCTACTACTCGAATAGTCCAATCGAGAGTATATTCTCCTCCATTGGTTCTTGTGGTTCATTTAACATTTTGGCTATTAAATATTCCAGGTCCATGTGGGTGACATCATTGTCCCCCACATTGGGTTATTCAGTGATAAATGTGGAGATTGGCTCCCATAGACACAAAATTATTCCCTTTACACGTAATTTAGCCCAATCTTATACTACTATTTATAAGGTTCTAAAGTGGTTAAAGTACTAATTAATCCCACCTTTTGGCCATATTTATTTGACATTTGTTTTGAACTTTCCAAGAATTTTCCAACACATGCCCGCCCATTTTGTAACTACCTCATCATTCTAGCCCAAATTTAGGGTGCCCATCATGTATTGGGGCCTGGTCCCACTTCAGGTGCCCAGGTTGATGCACATCCTTTTTTTCGCTTTCTTTTGGGGATTTTCTAACCGTTGGTTTTCTTTATATTTTTCTTTTAGACCTTGTCAAGATTAATTACAAAATTAAACTTGAGAGCCCTATAAATATAAAGCTTATAAGACCATAATGAGGGTCCTAGTGTCACATACTACTATCACTCCATCTAGAGTTGCATCCATTGCATCACTTGCATCCATTAGTGCCATGCATCAAGGCTAGGAGATCTACATCACACACACTACATAGGGGAGGGATTCTATTCTATTCCATGCACACATTCTACTTACATTTTCTATAGTTATTATTTCTCACTACTTCACAAAGTGTGATTGACATGAGAGCACCTAGGGCACAACACACACCAAAACTACATCCGTGTATGAAATGTAGTGCAACACTCAATGATAATACCACTAGTTTGATGGTTGAGGTCAATCGACCCATTCATTTGCATATTTTATTTTTGTAGGGTTTGATACTTCTCTTTGCATTACGAGGTCATTTCTAGTTCATCCGAAAAACCAAGCATGAAAAAATATGAAGGGTTTTAAACCAAGTCATGACACTTCCGAACTCTCTCAAGTTTTGAGCTTTTATAGTGTTAAAAGCACCTATAATTGGACAGGCACCCGAGGGCACCTCAGTACACTCTCATGTGCCTCAAACATCTAGATTCACCAAATCGCCCTTGCGAGGTGCTTGAGTGTTCATTTGCACCTCTAAATTCTCTTATCAAACTGTGATAACCTGCGACCATCTTCTCTAATCAGCTATGCTATTTCTTTCCCTTCTCTTGCATACTTAGGGTTTTATTTCACTGAGAATACTTAATTGAATTTATCCATACTATTTTAGTTTATTTATACAACATTTTAGTCCTCTAAGTTAGATTAGCATTAATACCCTAATACACCATTTAGGTCAATTAGGCCCATTTTTGTTAATCATTTTGGTGAACCCGAAGTATCCTTTTAGCACCTCCTACGGTTTTGGCTTTACCCCTTCCATCATGGGAAAGCATCATAGAAAGTCCTCTTCCTTTAAGTCTTCGGCGACTCTTCAATTTAACCACCATGGTGGTGTTTTTATAAACACTACTCTGCTACTAATGGTTATAACCCTTATCCTTCTTTTATCCAATTGCCATCTTCTGGAATGAATCCTCGGGATATCCAAGATGTTATCACCGCTTATCTATGCACCATTAATCCTGCAACTCTAGCTCAACTTGTAGCGAAAGTCGAGGCTCTTCCTCTTGCGGATGCGAGATGACTCTAGCACCATCTTCCCGCTTCTTACATCTCCTCCTACATCCATGATTCCTTCCCCATCTAAAGCACCCCCACATGACCTAGTTCCTACCATTTACATGGTTGATAAGGTCCCTTCTACTTCACCACATACTCTTGTTATTGCTCACGTTATCATACCCTCCACCATGCATACTCCACAATACTCAATTGTTTTTCCCATTCCTCCCTTATTTCCCTTTCTTTACGAGATGTCATTCAACTATTATCTCGCACAACTTAGTATTGTCTCTTCCCACCGTTTGATCCTACCATCACTATTGTGTCATACCAAGAGGCCCTTCATCATCCATGGTTCTTCTCCCGCCTCTCTACCAACATTCTCCTCCTCCATATGCCCACCTTTCACTTGCACTCTCTTCATAAATAATTCTTATTGGGAGCACATACCACTCGACACATCTTGCACAACCAATGTCTATTCCATGATGGTATCCTATGACTTGGGTTTGACTTCTCTGACCTTCATACTCCCCTATACATGACCCACATCTGTATTATGGTTCCATCATTCTTACTGTTGCATATGGCCCACACGTTTTCCATCTTGTTGTTCATCTCGCATGAACTCCCATCACTTCTCCACTCACTCTTGGCCAATCTTGGCTAGATTATATCAGAGGGACACTTGATATTGATCATGTTGATATCACCTTTCCCATGCCATTTGGTGACATCCACATTTGTAGCAGTTCCTTTCTTTGTTATTCACCCAACTTCACTATTTGGTATGCATTAGGATGCCCATTGCCTCCCTTCACAAATGAACAATATGTCATGGTCATGCATATCTTACGCATTCATGGTTATTTGGACGACCAACCACATACCATTTCTTATCAAGTCTCTTATGTTTTCTAGTATAATTTTGATACCTATCTTGATGATTCTCTAGAAGACCTTCCCTCTCCTTTACCCTCATGTGCTAACACCGATTCACCTCCTACTACTGATATGTTATTTCTCCTTTAAGATAGTTGATGATTCTCCCTCATGTAGTCCTTCTTCTAATACAAACCTATGGGAGGCTATACACGTGCTACAAGTTCAGTGTCGAGTCATGGAAGCCAAATTGCGTCTTTTCATGCTACATGATTGCACAACTACATCCTACTTCTACTCCTCCTACAACTCCTACTCCATCCATCCCCTATCGGTCCCCTCCCGATCCAAAGTTCTACCTTCCCCTTCACCCATTTTCCTTCCTTCTAATGCTATGCCTGCGAGTACATTCTAGGTCACCTTATCACCACCAACTCCTTAAGTTTTCGCCTACTTGCTATTATCCTCCTTCGTAATTCACCCACATATGTGACCATCCATTTTTCATTATCATCACATTCAGGACATCATACAGATTCTTGTCACACATTATCCCATATTATCGAGATGCCCAATGATTCGACCTTCTCTCATTTAGCACCCCACCTCCTCCTATTCTACATACCACTCCTCGGGCTCACCGGTTGATCATATGCGTCGATCTCACCCTACCTACATACCATCTCGCCTCTAACCTATAGTATCACATTCCCTATCTCCCCTACAAGTTTCACACCAAAATATTTGTCACTTGGCATCATCCTTCACGTGCATATCAATTACACTCGCGCCACGCCACTGTTTCTACTATATCCCCATTGGTAGATCGTGGCCCTCCATTCGCATTATCTCAAGCACCGATTGACATACCTTTGGCCTTTGACCTTCTTGGTTAACTTTCTCTTTGTGGCACGTGTGGGGGGGGCACAACGCATTTCCCCCTCTTATATTCTCGCATATATATGCACTATTCCATTACATATTTTACTCTCGGTTATCATCACGCCTATATCGTCACACATTGTAGCTCCTCATTACCCGATGACACACTCTTGTGATTCGGTTCACACTGGAATGTTGAGGGATTACCATTACACTGAACCCCACACACCACACATCATACATTATCCTATACATACCTCATCTACTATTCATTTATACATCATCTATATCATACATGCTACACTAGTCATCATATCACCTGCGTCTAGTTTTGTATCTCTTTCATACATTTTCCATTTATGCTAGATCACATTATATATGGGTCTAGCTTTACATTCAATCACTACACATTCTATTTCTATTTACGCTTATCACCCCAACTTTTATATTTTCCATTCTACACACCCTACATTTCTTACACCACATGAGTCACATAGCACATCTACCCATCATCTACATTCTACATGTTACACTAGATTCCATTACATTCGGGTCTAGTTTTCTCATCATTGCATATTCCATTTCCATCTACATTACATATCCTATATACATTATACATTTGACATCTTATGTTAGGTTACCTTCACCTATGATCCTAGCCCTACATTTTTTTACTACATACTCTATTCTATCTCCACCTATCATAACACTTTCTCCATTCTACCGTGCATCTGCACACTCTAGTCACCATTCGGTCACCTACACTACATTGTTCTACACGTTGCACTCACCACCCTATGATGCACTCTAGTTCCTTAGTCCATACTCAACTGCTGAGGGTTTACCAATCAAATGGACCTTCCCTACATGCGACATGTCATCATACCACATTCATCAAACTAGTGACCAATGCTCTAGGCTATATCATCACCCACACTCATCATCACATATCATAGTGGTATACACCTTAGGTTAAATCACCACTCTTTTACTCAATTCTACATCATCCTCTTACATTCTATCATCTTCTATTATATCATCCTATTACATTTTCCCAATTCCAACTTATTCCATTACATTCTCACACCTTCAATCATTCTGTAGTGGTATACACCTTAGGTTAAATCACCACTCTCCTCATCAATGTCTATCATCACATATTCTATTATCCTATTCTACGTCATTCTATTTCATCATCATCTATCCTACTCATCACCCAATGGTATACGCTTTAGGATAAATCACCATCTCATTCTTATTCATCACGTAGTGGTCTACTTTTAGTGCTAAATCACCACCTTCCACTATCCACCACCTACTCATATACGCTTCATACACCCTCATCACCCATCTCGTAGTGACATACACTATAGGTTAAATCATCACCTTCTTCTTTCATCATGTCGTGATATACGCTTAGGGATAAATCATCACTCATCCATTCAACACATCATGGTATACACTTAGGCTATAGGGTCCATGCTTATCTTTCCATATGTCTCCTCACCATACACTTCTTCCATAGTGATATACGCTTAGGGATAAATCATCACTCATCTATTCAACAAAGTGTAGTATATGCGCTACGCTATAGGGTCCAGACACATAATCTTCCCCATGTCGCATTTCATCACCATCACATACACATACTCATCATAGTGCACTGACACAAACAACACTACTCGACCAACTCCTTATGACGCACTCTTGTTTATGGTTCATTCTTTCTTTGAGGGGAAACCAAAATGAACCTCACTACATATAATTCCATACACTTGTGGGGCATGATGCCCCTATCCTTCCATCTTGTATTCCATTCCATCCATCCATAGCATCTTTGCATTGTCTTAGGGGCATTTAATTTCATTTACTAGTGTTTTGCATGATTCAATTTACTACACATGTTAACTTATTTAATTATATATCATTATCCTACACATACGCATTCACACCTTTATTTAGTGTGATCACAGATACATGACATTTACACATGGAATTGATGCTCACCTTCTACCCTTACTATTGGCGTTAGGGGCATCCACATTCCTCATACATTTGTTATTGTTTCATTTTACTTAGCATCTTCTATTACTTGTTCATACACGTTTTTGACATATTAGTTATGTTTTAACATGCTAACATGTGTTCCATGTGCATCACTTGTTTTGTAGGATTCTATGTTTCATTAGTTGAGTAGTTGTTTGTTTTATAGCTACTGTTTGTTATGTGATGCGGGCTTTACCTTTGCTTATGTGCACACTTGTCTATTATTTGTGGCCATGATGGCCTTGCGTGTCTTGTGACATCGTGAGTGATGTCCCATGTTTGTAACCCACTTTGTGCGGTCTTCTTGGTGTTTCTTTGCGTGTTTACACTCTTTGCGCTTTGGTATTTTTTCTACACTGTTTGTGTTTTTTTTTGATTACATGACATCTTCTTGTGGACTAACACTTTTTTTTTGGCTAGCCATCCCCTTTTGTGTGTGCCTTGGTATCTACTAAACATTTTTCCTTTTGCTATGAGTGAGTTGGTTATAGTTAAGTCCGGTTGGTCCTCTTGAGGGGCTGCATTCTCCTGTCTTCACACGCCCCCAAAGGGGGCGTCATTATGAGTTTTCTACTAACACATCGTATTTACACCCGGTTGGACACAGTGGTGAGTTTAGGTCTACAAAATCCATACACGATGGGCCATAACAGGATATGGGTTCCTCTCGTAATTTACGGAGAGTTACAGGCTTAGGGGTTATAATGGGTGTGCCTCTCTACACTTCTTCATCCGGTGGTGTCGAGATCACCTAAAAATCAACGTGATACAAAGATCTCTTCAAAAAAATTAGTAGAAGTGGTTAGAGTTGGAGGACATAGAGCATTTCCTCCCTACACTTCTTGAGTAGGGCGGTGTGAGATCACCTGAAAAACTCACTGGCAATACAAAATATCCTTCGACACCCTTCTTCTCAACATGGATTAGGTGCACATGTTCCATTTACATTTTTCTAGTGTATTTGACATTTGCATACTTTACATTTGCATATTTTACACAACATTTTTACATACATACATATTTGGATACTTGATCATTTTCTCCTTGTAGGTCCGTCGTATGAGAAACAAGCAATCAAATGGGGGGGCAACAAACAACAACGAGAATGATTACGATAATGACAACACATAGGCATTTTCCTTTACTAACCATGTAGGTACACTACACACTACAAGCAGCCTACACACTATACAATACTACACGTGTTCCACCATAGGTTCACTCTCATCACTTTTTATATACATTTTTCATCTTTAGAATCCACGCTCCATCTTTTTCTTTTTTCATTCCATGCTTGATTCTAGTCCATCGCACATTTTCTTCTACTCTACATGGATATCAAGTACACATCTCTATCTACTTTATGTTACGAGATTTCACTCACTCATCAACATAAAGTGGGGAAAATGTAGACACAAAATTATGCACTTTACACATAATTTAGCTTGGTCTTATACTACTATTTAGAAGGTTCTCAAGTGGTTAAAGTACTAATTAATCCCACCTTTTGGCCATCTTTATTTTACATTTTGTTTTGTACTTCCCAGAGTATTTTCCAACACATACCCACCCATTTCATAATTGCCCCGTCATTCTAGCCCAAATTTAGGGTGCCCTGACCTATATTGGGCACCCGGTCCCACTTTTGGGTGCCTCGATCAATGCACATCCTTTTCCCACTTTCTTTTGGGGATTTTCTAGTCATTGGTTGTCTTTATCTTTTCTTAATTGGCCTTTTCAAGATTAATTACAAAATTAAACTTGAGAGCCCTATAAATATAAAGCTTATAAGACCATAATGAGGGTCCTAACATCACATACTACTATCACTCCATCTAGAGTTGCATCCATTGCATCACTTGCATCCATTAGTGTCATGCATCAAGGCTAGGAGATTTACATCACACATTGCATAGGGGGTGGGATTCTATTATATTCCATGTACACATTTTACTTACATTTTATATAGTTATTATATATTCACTACTTCACAAAGTGTGATTGACATGAGAGCACCTAGGGGAGCAACATGCACACATGCGCACGTAACTACATCCGGGTCTGAAATGTAGTGCAATGCTCAGTGATAAGACCACTACTTTGGTAGTGAGGTCATTCCAACCCATTTATTTGCATATTTTTATTTTTTTATAATTTGATACTTCTCTTTCCATTGCAGGTCATTTCCTAGTTCATTCAGATCCAAGCGGATCCATGGACAAACAAAGAAGGTTTTAGACCAAGTTGCCACACTTTGTCGAACTTAGGTTTTGAGCTTTTACAATGTTCAGAGCACCCATAATTTAAACCAAGGCACCCGGTGCCACAAAGTACACTCCCGAGTGCCTCAAACATCTCAAATTCAACGAGATCTACCCTTTGCGTAGGGTCCTGAGTGTTTTGCTGCACTCCATATTCTCTTATTAGACCTGCGATAACTCGACCATCTTCTCCAATCAGCTACGCTATTTCTTTCCCTTCTCTTGCATACTTAGGGTTTTATTTCACTTAGAATAATTAATTACATTTATTCCATACTATTTTAGTTTATTTATACAACATTTTAGTCCTCCTAAGTTAGATTAGCATTAATACCATAATACCCCATTTAGGTTAATTAGGCCCATTTTTGTTAATCGGCTCAGACCTAAATAATTAACCTTTATGGTGGTAAAAATTAATGAACATGTGGGGTATGAAATGATACAAGTGATATGAGCCCAACTACAATACTTTTTTATTTTTAGCAGGTCCTATATAGGATGGCTATTTTTAGTAAGTTTTCACAATTTACACTTTTTGGTGATTTTTACTTGTAAGGAACAATACGAGATCTTAAGAGTTCAATGTTTTGAAACTTACTATATTTAGATAGAAGGGACTTGTCATAACTTACTATTTTTAGACAAAATTATTTTGGGTTTGAAATGGAATGAAATTGGTCTTAAAATTTTAGGTTTTGTCTCAAGATCTCTGCTCCAATTTTCAAGGAATTTTGATCGGTAGAACTCGTAGATCTAAAAAGGAAACTAGAGGGGATAAAAATTTCTTATACTTACTGCAAATTATACATATCATCAATGGTGCTACTATTATAGTAAATTGAAGGCATTTTTGGTAAGAGTGCGGTGATGGAGATCGGGTGCACGTATTGGGAGATATGAGTGAAATTCAATTTTGAGTTTTGATAGTCCGGGAAATTTTAGCAACATTAATGGGAAAGAATGGAGTTTTAGGGGTAAATAAAGTAGATTATTTGAATAAAAAATATTCTAAGTGTTTTGGTTTGAAGTTATTCATTCATATTTGCAAATTTGACTCACTTTTAACCTAACATGCCAAACAAAGGTTAGATGGGGGTAAACATATGATTGCACCCTAAAAAGTAGGGGAAAATAGGTGAAAATGGAAAGAGGGTAAAAGAAGTTCACTTTGCACTAAATTTTGACAAGTGATACCTTGTGGTGGCATGTAGGTGAGATGAGAGGAGCTTAAAATGGGCTTAGGAGCTTCCACTTGACCGGGGTGTTACCGGAGGGAGGGAGCGCATTTTCATGTCCTCATTTCCATTTGGCTATTGGTAAAATGTGAGGGGACATGAAAAAATCTATAATGTTCCATGGGTCATCATATCACGAGGTGAGGGGACATGGTGGAGAGAGTGTGTGTTTGTAGATTTCCTAGGGGTGAAAGATGTGATTTGCAAGTTCTAGAGAGAGAGAGAGACATCATGGGGGAAATTTTTGTCTCCCCATGTCAATTCAAACCTAGGACAAGTGCAAGGGGATACTCAGCCTCCCAAAGTGATCCATGGATCTTGGCAACAAGAGGAGAGGGGCTTGGGATGAGTGGAAGGTGAGTTTGGGACATTTCTATCACCTCAAGTTGTCATTTAAGTGACACGTCAACATGGGTGAGCACACTTTTGTGTCCCCTGTGTCCCTTTACACCATGGAGACAAGTGCAATGTGATGCTCAACCTCCCAAAGTGCAACAAGGGTCTACTGACTGTGGGAAGGGGACCTAGGTTGAATGAAACACTCACATGCACCTCCTAACAACACAAGTTGTTTAAGTGATGAAACTACTTGAATGAATGGGGGAGCACACATCTTTGTCCCTCATTACCATTTTCACCTTGGGAAAATAAAAAGGGACACACAATCTTCAAAAGTGCACTCAATATTTTTTCAATTGCTTATGTCATCCTAACAACTCAATTTTAGAACACCGGTAGTGTTTTTCTACCGGAGAGCATGAAGTGGAGTTTTTGGGTCAAAAATTATAATAAATGACTCTGAAATCACCTTTTAGACCATATAAACAAACTTCAAAATCCATTTCTTCCTTAAAATTTATTTTCAGAGGCCTATTCCTCTTTTGTCTCAAAGGGGTAGCTACATTGTATTAGATTATCATGGAAGATTTTGAAGTCTTGGACCAAAATTGATGTGTCTATCATGTGGAGGATTCCAATACATTTACATTATATATTTTTATCTCCCAAATCCTCTTATATCTCCCATAATATTCATGACAATTCAACTTTCTCCATCGGGTATGGCATTCCCTACGCCCAATGACCTATTTTGCTTATTCGATTGCCGACATCACCTTGCTCCAGAGAATTGCCTCAAACTACCTTTGATATATTTTAAATTCCTATTCACAACTTCTAGATGGGTTATGGCCCTGCAATCACCTTCCCAGAAGGATATTTATCAATTATAAAATGGCCAAAAATAGCCCTTTCTATGCCTCTGGGGATAGTTGCTCAGCTTTGGATCTCAATAGCTTCTTCAATCACCTTAAGTATACTTATATGCACATGAAACACAATTTGAAATCATGTTATCATGTTTCTCTTATCCATAATGAGGATGACATTATGGATAAGTTGGCTAGAGGAAGGGTTTATAGTGATCGGGAGAGGAAATTTTCAAGTGGGGGCTTGGTTGTCATGACCAAAATTTTCAATTTTACATGTTATACATTTAGCATGACAATAAGAATGAGTCTATTTAGGTGTTTTAGATTGGTTTTGAGTTATTTCCTTCTCAACCTCATCATCTAGTCTATCCATAATTGAAGTTTCTTCATCTAAGTCATTGTTTTATTCACTTAGATAAATTTGAGGAGGTTCAGAGGAGGATATACAAATGGTTTTTCAAGGACATGAACATTCCTATTTTCAATGATTTCTATTTTATATGGATCAAATATTCTTAAACCTTTAGTTTTTCCTCCATACCCAACAAGTATACAAAATTAGGAGGTTCAATCAAGCTTTTTATTTTATATTTAGGAATGAAAATAGAAACAAGGCTACTAAATATTCTAAGATGAGAAACATTGGTTTTATGATTAATCCATACTTCTATAGGAGTGGTTTTATGTAATGATTTGGTAGGAATGTTATTCAATATATAAACAACAACGTTTGTATATCTTCTTCCCATAGAAATTTAGGAACTTTGGCGGTGTGACTCATGGTTCTAGCCATTTCAATAATGGTTCAATTTTTCCTTGTTGTAATTCCATTCTTTTGTGGAGAATGTGAAGTGGTAAGATGTCTTTAAATTCCACATGATATGCAAAATGCATCAAATTATTTACTAATATATTCACCGCCATCCTTAATTATTAATCTCTTAATTTTATGATTATAGATATTTTCAACTAGGGCTTTAAATTCTTTAAATTTAGATAAAACTTCATATTTTTCTTTATGAAGTATGACCATATCATCCTAGAATAATCATCAATAAATGTTACAACATACAAAATACCACTAAAAGAATCTACCTCAAGTGGTCCTCTAACATCACTATGAATAAAATCTAAATGATGAGATGAATTAGAATCATGATGTTTGTGAAAGGGGTTATAATGATTCTTACCACATAAGTATCCCCACAAGTTTCATGATTAGATTTTATTTTAAGTAGTCCTATCTACATATCATATCTTGAATCATCAAAAAGACTCCTAAAATCAAGATGACTAAGTATTTCATGCCATAATTGAGTTTCATTTGTAATTTGAGAGGAAAGACATGTTTCATTAGAAAAACCATCAAAAATATATAATCCATTGTTTTGAATACCCTTAGAAATAACACGATCATAATAATTTTGATACAAACCATTTATCCTTAAGTAAAGTAACAAAAAATTTATCTCTAGTAAGTTGAGAACAAGATAAGATATTTTTTCTAAGTTTAGGAACAAACAAAACATCATTAATGAACCCATTAAATATTTTAGCTTTACCTTGACTTTTTGCTTCAATGAAGGAGTTGTCTCCTAGATAAATTATTTCAACAAGTTCTAACATCAATGAGGATGTCATTCATGTAAGTCATGCGCCTTGAGGCACCACTATCTAGGATCCATTCATTTTCGTAAGAAACAATAAGTTTAGTGTAACATGTAATTATTTTCTCATAATTCTTATTTTGATTTTGAGTTTTCAATTGAATTTTGATCATTATTGTGATTGTTAAAATTTTTACCTCTATTATTCCTAAAGTTTCTACTATTAGATCCCTTTTTATTTTGATAACAATCTTTTCTATATGACCATTTTTCTCACATTTGTTACATTTTCCAAAATATTTGACTTTATAGTTATCATTCACCTCTTTCTTCTTATAATTCTTATAGTTAGAATATTTAGTATTAAACCTATGAGGTATATTATTAGGAACATATATTTTCTCGCTTTGAGATAGAATGGCATGCATACTATTCTCCTTAAAATCAAAATTGGTCATAACTTTCTCTTCTTGGATGAGAAGAGAGGACAAGATATCAAAACTAGGAATATCAATTTCATTTTGATATTTAGAATTTAGAATAGAAATAAAATTCCTAAATTTTTCATGAATATTCATTTGAATTATAAAATACAATAATTGATCTTGAATCAAAATATAGTTATAGCCATCCAATTGAGATTTTATGTTTTTGATTTTAGCAAGAAAGTTTACGACCTTTTCATCTCCTTTCATTGGAGTGGTCATTAGTTCTAGGATAAGTTTTATAATTTTAGATAACCTAGTACCTTCATGCATAGAATCTAGGTGTTTATGGGTTTCCCTATGAGATCTAAGGTTTCCAATGTGAAGTAGGAAATCATCCTTAACACTCCAAAAATAATGTACATAGCCTCTTGAGTCCTTTTTGATAAGTATTGGTATTCTCAAAGGTTACTAATCTTCCAAAAGGTTCTTTCTCTGTCCCATTTATAATAGCCCATAATTTTTTAGCCATAAATTCAGCCTTAAGTCTAATTTTCCAAATATTATAGTTAGATCCATTTAGCATTTGAGATTTATCAATATTAAAATTGCTAGATGATGTCATTTTATGATTTACACGATTTAGGGGAACATGATTTTTAGAATTTAAAACAATTATAAAGCATTCTTTTAAAATTAAACAAGTTTAGAAACCACTTTCTAATGAGTTTTGAAAATTAGGGTTCAAACAAGATCGACCAGTCAAACTAAAGTGGTCGATAATGTAAGAATAAAATGAAAATTTTGAAAAATTCAAACGTGATCGACCATGCAAGGTTACAACGATTCAAGGTGTAAGAAATGTAATTTTCAAAACCATACAAAATCAATCATGTAAGGATACAATGGAATTAGAAATAGAATTTTCAAATTCAAACAAGATTAACCATGCAAGGCTAAAATGGTCGATGGTGTAAGAAATGTAATTTTCAAATTCAAACAAGATCAGCCATGCAAAGGCTATAGTGGTTGATGGTTTAAGAAATACAATTTTCAAATTCAAACAAGATCAACCATACAAGGCTATAGTGTTTGGTGGTACGAGAAATGAAATTTTCAAATTCAAACAAGATTGGCCATTCAAGGCTAAAATAATTGGTAGTGTAAGAAATGAAATTAAAAAATAAAAATAAACACCAACCTCTTAATGCACAACTAGGGTTTACGGATTTCATGGGCGTGTTCAAGGCTTTATTTTCAATTGCCTTTACTTTATAAGTTTGTTTTTTTACTTACTCTTCATTTAACTACCACAAGTAGAGGAGGTCATATTAGATAGAGGAAAAGTTTTTCTGACATGAGAGAGAACATGATTTGTAAACGAGCGGGGTTACTTAGGAGCAAGGATTCACACCAAACAAAAACATGGGAAATGATTTCTTCTACAACACCCAATGAAGAAATTAGAATACATATTTTTATTATTTTCCCTATATTATATTAAAATAGGTTTTCAATTAGATTATTATATAATTTTTTATATCTACTTCCTCTAGGAACACAAGGGTGGGAATCGAGGAGAAATTGATTCAAACTAATTCTAAAGAATGTGAAAATCATAATACAAGAACTTTAATTTCTTCCACATGGTTAGAGATAGGGAAGAATTTTAAATTTCTTCTACCACTGCAATTTCTGAGTGAAGATTCACCCCATTTCTTGTAGCCTATAAACTCTCGAAAAACAATGCATGACTTTGATATCGTGTTAGAAGGTAAAAGGATCATGAAATTGATACAATCAAGGAATCATACAAGTTCATTTATTTATTGTAAATAGACAATTAAATGCAATGGGATTAAAAAAATCCCACACATAATGAGCACATATTTATGTGGGGAAAACTCTTTCAGTGAAAAATCCCACCAAGCACTATCCAAAAGTTATTGAAATCTTAAAGAGGAACATACAACCAAGATGTATTACCAACATACCTTATTCTCACTTCTCCTTTTACACATCTGAATATCTCTCATGAATTTTAAATGTAATATGTAATGAAATTTAATGATTTAAATCTTAATGATAATAGCACACCACATTAGATTTGCAATATTAAGAGCTCCAAAAATACCATATATGGAAATCCATCATAATCCATAATGCTCGATACATTCAATAGAATGACTTGAATTATTCAATAAGAAATATGTACATATAGGAGGAGGAAGTGCAACTACTACCTAAATCGGTGGTGAAGAACTCCCACTAGAAATTGGTAGTTAAGTTAACTCAAAAGACTAGTAAGCTAACTCCACATTCGCGAGAAGATAACTCAACATGAATAGTAAGTAACTCCACACAACTAGTACACCTAAGCAAGCTAATTAAAGTATTAGGGCTAACAAGTGTAAAATTTATCCCGATAAATAAATAAAAGGATAAATAATAACCTACACTAACACCCTCAAAGCATAGCTTAGGTGGGTGGAAAAGAAGGTGGGTCAAAATCACCCCGATTTACCCCACACAACAACTAGGAAAAATAGACATCAAAAGTTTATACCCAAAACTAGTAATAACAAAGTGAGAGAAAAACCCTGCAAGATATCCTAAGGCTCGGCACAAAACACGTACAATTGAAGAAGTTGGTGTGCATGATTAACAAAGCTTAATGATCATTAACTCAATTCTAATCTAATTTGGGCTTTTAGAATAGCCCACATGCAAAAAATACAATGGAGTGATCCTCAAAGTGAAAAATATAGCAAACATAATTTGATCAACTCTACAAATAGGTGTGCCACGATCCAAGAACACCATGCAACAAGGCTTTGGACACGAGATCTCAAATAAATAAGAGTGCCATGATTTAGAAAAAGCCAATAACAAGGCAAGGACATGAAACCCAAAGAAGGTTAGTAGACCACACCCTCCCAAAATGAGTAGAGTACCACAGATTGTATGAGTTGCCAAATCAACTACTCGAACAAGACAAACTACCATTTGATTACCCTCGGAATAGCCCCCATAAGAGGCTTATCAACATGCCGAAAAAAAAGTGTCAAAATACAAATCCAAAATATCTCAGACAAACAAGAGATATAAATGTATACACCCATAGATACAAGAATTAATGTTACCCTAAAGTTTAGGATGTTGACTAGAAATTGCATCCATGGTGATTACACCCTCCTAGTTTTGGTACTTTATAATTGAGTTGTGTAAATATTATGAGTAAAATTACCTTTTACATTTAAATATGTTTATAAAGTGGGGTTTAGTAACACATAGATCTTGAAAAAAATACACAATTTCAAAAAAAGATCACCTTAATTTGAATACATCAAAAGTTATGAATATACACTTATTAAAATAATATTTTAATGCTAATCTTTTTAAAAGGTAAATGAACCCAAATGTCCAAAGGGTAAAAGAGTGCATCCACACGATAATATCATCAAAGGATAAAAATCCCCAAAACCAAATGTCCAAAGGGTAAATCATTGCATTAAATACAACTATATCTAATGGATAAAAGAATGCACCCTTAGGGCACATATCAATATAACAAACATGGATAAAATTGCATCCAATTCAGAAATATCTAGAGGGTAAAAGAGTGCATGCGAAGGTGCACACTTATATCGATGGATAAAAGAATGCACCAGAGGGTACATATATGTGTCCTAATGGATAAAAGCTTGATTCGCTATAAAGTCGTAAATGAAATTCAATAAATTCTAATGACTATCATGAATTCAAAGATTTATTCTTATACATGGATAAAAGAATGTCACCTATACGGTGAGAGGTATTTCCAAATGGAGTCTCAAAACATGGTCAAGTTTGTGATCAATTCTAGGGTTTTGACACCTTGGAACCCAAATAATGATTATGTTTTGCATAACTTTGATGTTTGATTAAATTACTAACAAATTCCAAATACATGAAAATAATAAACCCCACATAAAGAAAAACTTAGATTGGATGTCTACATCATCCCATCGCTTCTACATCATTCGAAAAGAAGATTTTTCAATCTTGATTCTCAAATGATAATAGCACACCATATTAGATTTGCGAAGACAAAGAAGAGCTAAAATACCATATAGAAATCCAATAATCCATAATGTCAATACATTCAATAAGACTTAAGAAAAGCAATGAAGAAAGATGTAACATATAGGAGAAGAGAAGTAACTATTACCTTTTGGTGATGAAGAACTCCCACTAAGCGTGTGGTGTTAGTTAACTCCAAAAGACTAGTTTAACTCCACATCGAGAGCTAACCCTCATCTTCACTTTCCCCACACAATTACAGAGAGCAAGAGGAACCCAAAAAGGGACAAGTGAGATTTATCACGATGAGGGGTGATAAATGATAATCACCACCATGTTTATCTTTGAATCCATTGTTGTGATAAATCATATATATTTTATCTTATTTCCAAAACAACCACAAACCACTCTCCATGCCCATGTTGGAGGATTAGTGACTAATTGTAACATTTCTTACCACTTTGATCAATTAGAAGCACTTTGTTGGCTACCACACCTCTTTCACATTAGAATTTCACTTTATGACGAATCATAAGTCAAAATCATCTTCAAAATAGACAATTAGCAATTATTAGCTATTTGAAATATTTTGCTTTTAGTTTTTTAAATACCCTACTATTGCTCAAGCCCCTCTTCAACCACGGTTCAAAATCTTTCCTGTGGAATCTCACTTCATCCAACTAGGTTTTATTCTAGTTTTTCTAAGGTTTGGATGATGGAAAAGGATTCTACATAATTGTCATATAATTCATACTGTGACAAATTTCATTGATTAGCATATTTTCTAATTTGGGTCATGTCCCAAAACCTAAATAAGTTTTCTCAAAAAAAAATAAAAAGAATTTCCCTCATTCCTTAATACTTTAAAATATTTGGGCTTTGAGGAATTTTCATATAATAAATATGATTTATAGTAAAAGCTCAAAAACATGGAAAGGTTTATGTGGATATCCAAAATGTTTTTGGAGAGGCCATTTCAGGAGAAAATAAAAATCATCCCATTTTTACCCTCACTATTTAGGAATGTTAAGTAATTGAGCATATTAGTAGGCATGATTAGTTAGATTTTGAATTGTATTCATGTTAGTTAAGCACTCCTTTAAGATTCTATCTTAATGTTACATTCCTATGTTTAGTGTATTTGCCTTTTTTATATTTGATTTGTATTAGTTTAGGTGTTTTCACTTATAAAGGGTAAATATGTATATGTAGACATGGGGTAATTAGTTAAACTCGTTGGGGAAATTATTATAATAAACATAAATAAGGTGTAATATATTAATATACACTTTTAAATTTAACTCTAAATCATCCTCCACAATGATCCATCATTAAGTTTTGGATGGTTTATATCAACATGATAATCTCCCATCCTTCAATAAATAAAACTATCTTGACATTTCAAGCCCCTTAAATCATAATAACAAACATCCTTAATAATGGCAAAATTCATCAAATGTAAAGTAGTGTTATATATGTGTGATCATCCATATCAAAGTGATTTCTCTAACATGAATAAATACTTTAATGAGCTTGATTTCTATAAAGTATCCTTTAAATGTTCAAATAAATTCTAAGACTATTAATTATCTAGATTTATTCTTAAAAATACACTTATGATTGTCGCTTCCCAAAGGTATTTTGTAGACGGTACATTTTTATTTCACGGTAAATTTAAGCCTTTTTCACTTCTTTTAGTGACAACTTGGGTAGTAAAGGAACATCTTATCCTCATTGTAAATTTAGAAACATAAAGATTATACCATATTATTTTTGTATTTAATTAAAATATACAAAGACTATATGTCACACCCCTAACGGGCTCGGGTTCAAAAAATCCAACAACTACCAAAGGAAACCCACAAATAATAATAATATAATAATAAAACTCATGATATTTTTTTGTTTTGTAGATATAATAATATAATTAAATGACTAAGTCGTGGTTACACAAATTTTAACGATGAAGGTTAAAAATTCCCACCAAGGACTAAGGAGAATCATTTTAAATATTTTAATTATGATGATTAAAAATGTGACAATGTACACAAAATTTATGCACTTAGGTATATTTATAGGTCTTAAAAGCATGTTAGCATTTACATAATTCCTAAGCAAGAAAACTAGTAATTGACAACTCCTTTAGCCTTTTGCTTTGTCTTCTACACTTTTATTGGCTTTATACATCTTGCACTCTTGTCGGCATTTGACTTTTTTTTAATTTTTTATGGCCTAGACACTAGCACTAATTAAAACACTAGCATCGTGCACTCTAGTCCTCCCGGGAACTCATGTCCTTCTTTACCTTTTTATTATCCTTTTAGACTCTTTTTCTTCTTGATTACTTTTTACTAGTTTGGGTTAGAGTTCCGGTTGTGAATTATAAAATTCAAACAAAGTAATCATATAAATACACAAATATGTTTTCAAAATAAGGTACCAAGCACTAGCATTACTTACTATCACCTAAGCTTGCTTCCAAAAGGCACAAGAGCACAAAAGGCATCCATCTAACATATTCACTCAAGGGACAAGGATTACATCACTTTTGCATACACAACATAGGAGGGGAAGTCTATTATATTCCATTACACACATTTTCATATGGAGCATTCTACATCTATCTCACTATATTAGTGAAACTTGCACATGGGCATCCTAGGGCATCATTACACACACAAAACTACATGGATTCTTAGATGTAGTGCAACTCTCGATCGTAAGTTCACTCTTTGGGTGACCGTTGGAGTCAGTCCAACTCCACATTTCACATCTTTTTTATTATATTTGATTTGGTTTGTGGACATGTGTAGGTAGACATCTTATTTTGTAGGTTATATGTACATTCGGTGATTAAGGAGTGAATCTCAAGTGATAAACAAAAATCAATAGGAACCCCTTTCAACATAGAAGATATCATAACCTAAGCATTTTCCTCGGCCACCAATGCCCAAATTCAGTACTAGTGTCTCGAGAACTCTTGCCCTACACCATTAATGAGTTTGAGAATCTCCAGTGAGCTTCAAAGACGACTGCTACCTAAAGTCATTGTCTAATCTATTCACCTACCCGGATCATTTCCAATTTACTCAAAAATCAGCTAAGTCTTCCTATCTCCCTCTCTTTCTTAGGGTTTTATATTATACATGTTTATGTCTTAATGTATATTAGCACTTATATGTCATTATTTACATTACTTACTTTGTAATTAGATTTAATTCAATATATATTAAATCATTTGGTGAACCCGCATTCGAACACTATTAACCCCTTCTTTCTTGTCATTTTTGCCAACATGGGTGTCTCCTCTATGCCTTCTTGCACGTCAATCCTGAATGTGCAAATAAAATACAATATTTTTTGTCTAATACTTACCTTCATCCTAACACCTCTCCTAAATATGTTTACCATAGACTTACTACATCACTCTCTTTTAACGAAGAACATATTACTTTTACATCTGTTGAAATTTCTTCTCAAGCTGTCTTAGATAATGATCCCCCTTTATATCAAAGTTCAAATTAATAACATAGGGGTTAAATGAGATTTAGTTGATAATGGATCTGAGCCTTAACATTTTTAATCTACCATTCCTTCAACAACTTGGCCTTTCTGAAGCATCCTTAACACCCTCATCTATTTGTATTCGTGGCTTTGACAATATTCTAAAAAGTCTTAGGTACAATCACACTTCCCATTACTATTGGGCCATGCACTTTTCCCATCCTATTCCATGTAATGCCTAACAATATTAATTATAATATTTTTAAAAGCATGATGGATCGAGAGGGGGTGAATCATTCCTTCCAAAACTTTAACCAATTCATTTGTGCTTACTTAAACCATAAACCATTTAATCATTCATTAATGTGTGCTTAACATTCAATAAAACCCACATAACCATGAAAGAGACACAAGAACACAAGATATATGTGGGAAACCCTCAAGGGAAAAAAACCACCGAAAACTTTGTTGATATTACTCACAACAAAGACTCAAGTGAATATTACACATCATAAGAGATTTATTTAGTGAGGCACCAACCCCATAAGGAGCACCAACCCCTAAACCCTTGTTGATATTACTCACAATAAGAGACTTGCATGAATATGACTCATCACACAATATTTTAATAAGATCATTTAATATATGCTAAAACAACTCACCTGATGGTGATCACAAGATTCAGCTCCAAACTCTTCAAACACACTTCAAACTCTCATTCCTTTAACTCGCTCAAACTTAGACAAACTTGATTTGATTTGATCTCAAAACCTTGCACACAAGATATCTACCATTCCTTAGCATTTCACACACTTCCTCAGCTCGATATGATGCCTTTATACATGTTTCAAACACACACTAGGCTCACACGTTTTCCCTCTAACTCAACTAGTTAAAATTTGAACTCAAACATTCACTTTATACCCTTATCTTCTCATAAACATAAGGGAGGTCAGTCATTCATCATTATTTTTACCAACATAACTTAAAAACATAAAAATAAACTCATGCACATTTGTAAAATTTATCCATGTAGGTGGACATGCCCAAATGCAACAAATAAGCTTAAAAACAACTCAAAACCCCATCACTTGGATGAGATAAAACCACAAACACCATAAAAATGATTATTCAAGTTCCCAAATTAACCATAAATGCCAATATGACAAAATTCACCACAAATGTCAAATATGACAAAATAACACCATCTATGGTCATAAATAATCTTACACCAATCAAATTCTTCATAACTCACTCAAAAAAGGCTCATATCCTTCACATAACAGTTATTTCTAGGAACCAGATTCACCTATCATGCTTTAGATCACACCATAGCACATAAACTATACCATATAACCACTCATTAAAAATATACTAATATTTATATCACATCCATGCTAAGCTAGATCCATGAAACATCCAACATAAACCACACCAACATTCCTCTTCACTAAACCGAGTTACCCTAGAAAGCTATTTTAGGAACTCAATAGGTTTTCACCCTTACTACCATTTGCAAAATAATTACAAAGGCCTTCACTAGGAACAAAAATCATCCCTCTTCACTCTCCAACTGATATTAAGCAACATATAATCCATTTCATTCCTCTTTACCTCATCTTTCAACTGAGCAAATATGTCCCGAGAAACCAAAAATATTCTTCTCCATAAACTAAGTTGGATAACCCATAAAATCTCATCATCATGAGACAAATATTATACCAATATAAATCCCTCTAAATCCTCTTCCTATAACATCTCACTTTTCCTTCCAACTCCAAGTGGAATACCTTCAACCAAGTCAATCTCTCGAAACTACTCTCTTAACTATCCCAAAACTACCTTAAGACTGGTCTTTTTAAATAGATAAACACTTTGCACTTTAGGATCTCAACCATGATGTGAAACCACCATGGACATCAATTAAAACTCCTAGGATAAAAAATTGTCAATTTATTTCATACCTCCTTTGGACAACTTTTTCCCAAACTAAACATCTTCAAAACTTGCCAGTTTAAGTGGGTTCCACTCATCACCACATGCTCTATAATACCTTTCTAGAAATATGGATGAGTTCTCTACAACCTCAATCATCATACTAGCACAAAAAATCAATTCTGAGCACCACCATGAAGTTCTTCTCCATCGCTCTTGACCAAGGGTTTTAAAGCCATAACAAGTAGTTTACCTTCTTAACATTAGTTCATAAATATTTGGGCATCATTTGACCTCATTCCAACTCTGAGATATTCTTAACTCCATGCTCCAAAATTCTTGAAAGGTTCATCTACCCATGCAAACCTTTCACATTCCAACCATGAGAATTTCTCTCACTTCGAGTTGGAAATAACACTATTAAGAACCTTATTTTAGTCTAAACCTCATATCTTGCAAAATATTCATCATGGCAACTTAAATTTTTCCCACAACATCTTGACATACCATAATAACATCTCCAATTTTCACCAAGTCATAAATAGATCTACATCTTCATTTCCCATCTCATTTTCATGACTAGGCCTTGGGGATTTACATGTTCTAGGCTATGACAAATTGAACCAGCATTGAAACTCATCATGAAACCTCTGAAAAATGTTTGTACATGATGAAAAAAACTTGACATAAGTTCATGAGTGATATCAAGAGCTCACACATACCTACAAGTGACTATCATGCCTAATTAGGCCTCAGACACTAGGATTAGACCTAGTTTGCACCATGACAAGCCCGCAGGGTGGTATAACGCTTGAGTTTTGGTTTTCTCCCAAGATCTTGGTTTGACTTCAATGCCCAAATTTAATTGATACACACATCATCTTGTGGGTGTGCATATGCATCCCAAGGGACTAGTCTCACCCCAGACTCACCCTTTCCTATCCTCAACTTGGGCAAAAAAAGTAAGTCCAAAGTAAGGTGGGTCGGGTCACTAGGATGGGATGTGGGGAAACCCCCAGGTAAAAAATTTTTTTTTACCATGACAAAGTAGACCAACCACATGACTCTACTTCTAAGCACTCCAAAAGGACCTAACACACCTAAGACAACATGTCTCACACTTCTACATGCTTCCATGAGCTCATATACTTCTGCACCTCATTCTCATGCACCATTTGGCCTTTAAGCATCTAGACTAGGTCTAGATGAACACCTACAAATCATGCTCAAAATTTTACATGCACTCCTCAATCACTTTGCATCTTTTATACCAATAGCACCTTTATACAATAACACTAACACAAACTTTGAAGCATTCAGTCAAACTCCAAGCAACTGTTCGCTCATATTTCAAGCAAACAATTCATACTTCAAGAAAAAATTCATACTCGAAGCAAGATGCATCATAGGACTTGATATCTCTTGAATTCATTGTGAGTAACCATGATGACATTCTCTAAAGAACATGACTAATTTCATTACAACTAAAACATATTACCAAGTTCTTACCTTTGTAGCCTTCATTACCCCAATTCTGACTCGAGGGTTCATACAAGAAATACTTAGCAACATGACCTCTCTCATGATAGTTGTAGCACACCACACTATTTGTTTTCTCACTCCTACTATCCCTCCAAGGGTGATCATCTCTAGCATACCTCCTACACTCCTTATCCCTATGACTAAACCATTACAAGTGAAACAATAACCATTAAAATATTTTCATACCTTGAGGTACTAAGTTACTTAATGAGCTTTGTCTTCACATTTTCTTTAGTGTAAATTTCTTTCTTTCCTTCCTTGATTCTTGTCCCTTCACTATCCTTTCTAATAAAACCATATTCTTGCTTCATCTCTTTTTAAGTCCTCTTTAAAATCCAAACTTGTTCTATAATTTGCTGATTTTTGACTACTAAGAAGATAATCAATATCCTTGGTACTTTTTTCAAATCTCTGAAATGATATTTTCTTTTGACTACATCAAAAAACTCTTTCTTAAGAAGATTCACTTCTTCTTCCGTAGATTGAAAATTTAGAGTCATAGAAATCATCTACATCTCTAGCTTTCTCACTGTCTCATCAAGCTTCTGTAATAACCTAATGTTTATCTTCAAGCTCATAAATTTTTCTTTCATATCCAATGAATTTAGTTTTTAGCTTCTTTACATTCCTCTCAAAGCATGCTTTATCTTAGTTTGAACACATTCCAATTTAGTATCATAAACATCTTCTTATTCATCATCATCAGATTACATGTTGTCACAAAACAATGTTGAATTTTCACTCATGGATCTCATAACATATTTGGTCATGAATAAGACCTCATCAACAACCTCTTCATGTTTTGATTATGATTTAGAATCAAATACTCCATCATCAATGTTGTTATCCTCATATGAATAACACTCTTATTTTGTATAAAAATTCTTCTTCTTGTTATCAAACATCCTAAACTCTAATTGCCTTTACAATACTTGTGATACTTCTTGTCATGATCTCCATCACTTTCTTCATCCTCATCCTTATGTTTATGAGGGCATTTTTTTGCAAAATGGCCTACCTTACCACATTTAAAAATTTAAAAGGGATATTTCCTTTGTACTTACATGATCCAACTTTCAGTCTTCTAGAAATCATGGAAAACAACTCATCATCATCCATCTCATGAGAAATATCATCATCCTTAGTCTTCTTACCCTTTGTCTTCTTCTCAGCCTTGAATAATATCTCATTTTGGATAGGTTTATCACTCTTAATCCTCATCTCATATGTTGTTAGAGTTATATGGAAATCGTCCATTTCAAGAGAAACAAATCATTTTCTTCTTCAATAGTAGACACTTTGGAATCAAATCTAGAAGTTAGAGACCTCAAAACATTTTGAACTAAAACCTCTTCCTTCAATTATTCACCTAGACCTTTCATGGTGTTGACAACCTTGTCAACCATAAGTAAGTATACAATAATAGGCTCATCATCACTCATCTTAAGCCCTTCAAACTGATTTCTAAAAGTTTGGAGCTTAACAATCCTCACCTTGGAATATCCTTCATACAATACCTAAAGTTTCTCCCATAACTTTTGTTGATTTGCAATGCATCACCTTTACAAGTTTAGGTTCAACTAATCCACACATGATTGCATTCATGGCCCTGGAATTGTCACTACATAGCTTCTTGTCTGCATTACTTGTTGGAGGATTTGCGGGAGTGGTATAACCATCTACAACCGATTGTAAAATTTCAAACCCTAGAGACATGATATGAGTCCTCATCCCAAATACTCCAAAAATTATAGTTCACTCCATCAAACAATGGTGCCTTGCTGGAAGAAGAACCATCTATTGACTCACCATTTTTTTGCTTCAAGGATCTCCTTTCAAGTGATTAAACTTCTCCAAAATGACCCACTCGATACCAATTTTGGAATTATAATGGGATGAGAGGGGGTGAATCAATCCTTACAAAACTTTAACCAATTCAGATTTGATTACTTAAACCATAAACCATTCAATCATTCATTAATGTGTGCTTAACATTCAATCAAATCAACATAACCATGAAAGAGACACAAAAACACAAGATATATGTGGGAAAACTTAAGGGGAAGAAAACCCACTAAAAACTTTGCTGATATTACTCACAACAAAGACTCAAGTGAATATTACACATCACAAGAGATTTCTTTAGTGAGGCACCAACCCCACAAGGAGCACCAACCCCTAAACCTTGTTGATATTACTCACAACAAGAGACTTGCATGAATATGAATCATCACACAATATTTTAATAAGAATATCACATAATATATGCTGCAACAACTCAGCTAATGGTGATCACAAGATTTAGCTCTAAACTCCTTTAAACACACTTCAAACCTCATTCCTTCAACTCGCTCAAACTTGGACAAACTTGACATGATTTGATCTCAAACCCTTGCACACAAGCTCTCTACCATTCCTAAAACTTTCACACACTTCCTCAAATTTAAATGATTCTTCTTACATACCTATTTCACACACACACACACACACTAGGTAGTTATTTTTCCCTCTCACTCAACTAGTTCAAATTTGAATTCAAACATTCACTTTATATCCTTCTCTTCTCATAAACATAAGGGAGTTTAGTCCTTCATCATTAGTTAGACAAAACAAATTAAAATCATAATAATAAACTCATGCACATTCATAAAATAGACCCATGTAGGTCAGCCATGCCCAAATGCACTAAACAAGCTCAAAAACAACTCAAAACCCCATCACCTAGATGAGCTAAACCAAAAACACCATAACCATGATTAGTCAAGCTCCAAAATTCACCACACATATCAAATATGACATAAAAATACCATCCATGGTCATATATAAGCTTTCATCAATCAAATTCTTCATAACTCACTCAAGAAGACTCTTATCCTTCACAAAGTAGTTATTTCCAAGAACCAATCTTAATATATCATGCTTTAGATCACACCACAAAACATTAACTATGTCATGTAAACACTCATTAGAAATACACTGATTTTAGATCACATCCATACTAGATAGATCTCATGAAACATCCATACATGAAAACCACACCAAATTTCCTCTTCACTAAATTGAGCTTCCCAGAAAGTAGTTTTAAGAACTCAATAGGTTTGCATGCTTTCTACCACTTGGAAGACCTCCAAATGCCTTCACCATGAACAAAATCCATCTCTCTTCACTCTCCCACTAATATAAAGAAACAACTAATCCATTTCATGCCTATTCTACCTCAATTTTTGAGCTTGAGCAAATTTGTCCTAAGAAACTAGAAATATTCCCTCCACGAATCAAGCTAGATAACCCATAAAATATCATCATCATGAGACAAACATTATACCAATAGAAATCCATTTGAATTATCTTCCCATAACATCTCACTTTTCCTTCCAAATCCAAGTATAAGGCCTTAACCAAGTTAATCTCGAAAAATCGCCCCAAAATTGCCTTAAGCCAATCTTCATAAATAGGGCATGCTTTGCCCTCTAAGAGTTCAACCATGATCTGAAACTACCATGGAGATCAAGTACAAATCCCAGGATAAAAATATCAATTTATTTCATAACTCATTTGGAACAATTTGTCCCAAATGAACATCTTGAGGAACTTTCCAATTTGTGTGGGGTCCACTCATCACCACATGCTCTAACATACCTTTATGAAAAGATGGTGGAGTAATATACAACCTCAAATCATCACACTAGCACAAAAATAAATTTTGAGTACCTATCATGAAATTATTCTCCATCGCTCTTCATCGAGGGTTTCAAAGTCCATAACATTTAGTTTACCTTCTTAGCATTAGTTCATAAATATTTGGGCCTCATTTGACCTCATTCTAACTTTGGGATCTTCTTAACTCCATGATCTAACATCCCTTAAAGGATCAGCTACCCATGTAAACCTTACACATGCCAAACATGAGCATTTCTCTGTCTAAATGGCATATCTTGCAAAATCTTCAGACAACCTAAATGTTTTACCACATTATCTGACATACCCTCTAACATCTCTTTGAGCTGGAAATGGCACTCTATTTGGAACCTTATTTTTGGTCATATATACCATCATATCTTGCAAAATCTTCATCAACCTAGATTTTTAAACCACATTATCCCGACATACCCTACTAACATCTCCAATTCTCACCAAGTCACAAATAGCTCTACATCTTCATGTCCCACACCCCCATTTGCATGACTAGGCCTTGGGATTTGCATGTTCTAGGCTATCATGGATCAAAACCATCTCTGAAACTTCGTCATCCAAAAAAATGTGAAAATGTCTCTACATGATGAAAAACTCGACATACCTTCATGCGAGTGATATCAAGAGCTCACACATGTCATGTAAGTGACTATCATGCATAATTATATTTCCAAGCACTAGGATTAGACCTAGTTTGCACCATGACAAAGTAGACCAACCACATGACTCATCTTCCAAGAACTCCAAAAGGACCTAACACACCCTAGAAAAATGTCTCAAAATTTTATAGGCATCCATGCAAGGTTTTGCTATTAAAGTTATATTTTAATGCTGATCTTTCGGAAGGTACATGACTTATTCCCAAATAAAGGGTAAATGCACCTCATATACTTGCTCGCACCTCATTCTCATGCACCATTTGGCCTTCAAGCATCTAGACTAGGTCTAGATGAACACATGTAAATCATGCTCAAACATGTACCTGCACTCCTCCACCTCACTCTACATTTTCTAGACCAATAAGACCTTTATCCAATAGTGCAACTAACTTATACAATGGATAAAAACACAAACTTTGATAAAGCATGCATCCAAAACCTAGACTTCAAGCAAATGGTTCATACTTGCACCAAAAAGCAAGTTGTATTTCACCTTGTAAGCACTCATACACCTCTGACACACCATACTAACCATGATAAACTTCATGAAAACCTCTACTCAACTTAGGATGACTTAGACTATGACCATGCACACTAAAACATGCTCCAAAACACCGTAGGACTTCACCAAACTGGACACTACCAATCAACCTTCAGACTTAACACTGAAAGACACCTCATGGAGACTGATATGACACCTACACACCCTTTTCCATCAATTGAATTGACATCAATGACAACACAAATTTGAGACACAATGGACTTACATCAATGAAAACACTGAGACACAATGGACTTGACATATGTGAGTGTCTCTCTCTATGCCTTCTTGTAGGCCAATCCTGAATGTGCAAATAAAATACAATCTTTTTTTGTCTAATACTTACCTTCATCCTAACACCTCTCTGAAAATGGTTATCATAGACTTATTACATCACTCTCTTCTAATGAAGAACATATCACTTTTACATCTCAAAGAGCTTAAATTGCTTCTCAAGTTGTCTTAGATAATGATCCCCCTTTATATCAAATTTCAAATTAATAACATAGGGGTTAAACGAGATTTAGTTTATAATGGCTCATACACCTTAACATTTTAATCTACCATTCCTTAGAATAGACCAACTTGGCCTCTCAAAAGCACCCTTAACACTATCACCCTTTTATATTTGTATTCATGGCTTTGACAATATTCCTACAAAATTCTTAGGTATGAAGACCACACTTCCCATTACTATTTGACCATGCACTTTTCCCATCCTATTCTATGTAATGCAAAACAATCTTAATTATAATATTCTCCTTAGATAGACTTGGATACATGTCATGCATGTGGTTCCTTAAACCCTTCACTCATGTATTAAATTTCTATAGCAGGGTGTGGTCTATGAGACCTTCACAGATACCTCTCCATTTTCCTCATGTAACCCTATTATCCATTCACTTGAAGCCCCTACTTCGGCCACCCCTCCTCATAACTTCAAAAAGTATGGTCTTGGGTATCGGTATATGCTTTGTTATGGTTTCACTGACACCAAATTAGGAAAATATGCAAAAGGATTCAAAGAACCTCTTTCCATTCCCACATAATCCACCAGACTTGGCATCGATATCTCCCTCGCTTGCTCCTTTTATTCCCTCCACATCTCCTCCCGAGGTTTACACTATTTCACATACTCACCATCACAAAAATCAATTTCAATCTTCTCTCAATGCTACAACTTTGGAAAATTTAATCCTCCTAACACGATATCGATAATCCTAGCACATTGCCACATCTGGTCGCGAATTAGGAGAAATATGCTGAAAGAGGTCGCCACCATGGTATGGTTTCTCTTCCATCTTCAGCTAGATCTCCATCATTCACATGCTTGGGGGGCATTGAACTCTCCCATCATAGTCACATGTTCTAATCAACAATTACCTATCCATACATTACTCTTTTATTCCAATTCACGTCAAAAGTATTTCTAATAATGCTTTCTCCCATCTACACTATGTGCACACCTTGCTACATCTATAATTTCTTTATGCTTTCACTCCTATACACATTTTGCTACTTGTGCTTACTTGTGGATATTTTTACTCATGATACACATACCACTTTCTATATATGGTATCCATCCTTTATGCACTATACAAACTCTAGTTATTCTTGCTCACAATGATCACATATATTTACCAACAACTCTACTTTACACACTTAGGCGACATCACACTTCCCACCTTTTCCATCACTCATCAAGTGTCTCTGGTGCTACTACTACACTTCATGCTCCACACTTCTTCACTATCTTTCTAAGCATCACCACATCATTGGTTCACATACTTTCTCTTCATTACTCGATGACACACTCTTGTTCTATGGTTCATTCTTGACTGTTGAGGGTCTAATTCTTAAATGAACCTCACATCACCTACACACTTCTTGCTCAAGACTTCATGATACATCTTTTCTAGCATCTATTCTCACACAACACACTCATTTCAAGATGACACACTCTAGTGTTGTGGTTCACACTTGAATGTTGAGGGCACACTTGCATCTATGAACTTCACATCCTCTACACTTCAAGCTTTGTGCTTCACGATACATATTTTCTAGCATTTAGTCTCACGCACCATTTTCGATGACACACTCTTATTTTGTGGTTCATTCTTGATTGTTGAGGGGGCATTTATAAATGAACCTCATCTCATACACATCTCTAGGGGGAAACATTGCTCCTATCATTTTCAAACCTTTCATATCACATTATCACACTCATATAAGCATTTATATATCTTGGTTGCATCTACTCTTAATAGCTTATTTTACTTACATGTTACATTTTGTTTCCTATGCTAGATGGATTCTTAGTATGTCATTATCTTTATTATATACACATGTGCATTCACTTGGTCTCTGGAAGTGAATGCATATCTCTTACATCTTCTTACACGATGCATGATGTTTAAAATTGAATCCCTTTCTAGTCCCACTGAGGTTCCAAGAGGCATCTACCTTTACTACTCTCACACATTATAGGTTATATTGTTTCATCATTCACTACTTCTTCTTACTAACACTTTCTTTGCGTTGATATATACACACTTTGACATACTACTTATCTTTCTAACATGCTAATAGGTGCTTCATGTATAGCATTTTCCTTGTAGGATATATACAACCATGGCTATCTGTAACTACTTGCTTTCCATTGCTTTCTATTACTTGCTATTGTTTGTGAGCTATGCCCTATGTCATGTTTGACCATTATATGATTTTGGCCAATATAGCCCCGATTGTCTTGTGACATTGTGAGCGATGTCCCATGTCTAAAACCCACTTTTCCTAGTCCATCTTGTTCTCATACTTGCTTATTACATTATCTTTCATTGCATAGAAGATTTTATACTAACACTTTTTACTAGTCCATCTTGTTTGCATGGTCCTTGGTTTCTACCATGCACATCCCCTACCCCCTGCAGGTATCTCCATTTCAGATATGCATATCAAATCAGGGTCCTCTCCTTTGGACCACATTCTCCTACCGTCATCGCATGTACCTAAACGAGTGGGACATTTATTGGGTGAATAAATCACCCCTACAACAGCTCAGAGCTACAATACATATCAACATAGTACAAAATTAAGAAAGGCATATAGTCATAAACGGTCTAGAAATAGACTTGGACCTCACAAAACACCCAATATCGACGGTAGCATTTAGTGCTTGTGTCATCCCCTAAAGTGCTAATGTCCTTGGGGCAGATAGTAATTTTCTCAATTCAACACAGTCTTAAACATTTTATAACACATTTCCCGAGTAGTAGGTACTTACCTCCAGTCCACGAGAATGCATTTTATCTCTTACAATCAGTTAGAATTGGAACAAATCATGACAAATGGAACAAATTGGGATGTACCATCTAAAGTGGTGCTTATTGGGAAGAGTCATGGAAGGAGAGTAAAATTGACCTCTCTCCCCAACTCTTCGCTTTTGGCATGAAATCACCTAAAAACTTGTTCTTGACATGACATCACCCATAAAACTCATTCTTTGCGTGATATCGCCCAAAAAACTTGCTCTTTGTGTGAGATCGCCCAAAAAACTTGCTCTCGGCGTGAGATTGGACAAAAACTCGCTCTTGGTATGAGATCGCCCAAAACCTCACATTGGAATTCAAATCCAGTATCTTTAGCAAATCATGTCAATTTTTCTATCTTTTACACTCTTACACATCAAGTGCACACTTTCCTTTTACATAATTTCACACTTTTACTTATACGCATGTTACTTTGATTTCTCATATACAAAACTTTGACTACTCTTTTTCTCTTCTTTTTTAGGTTTATCCTTAATACGCAACAAGGAGCAACTCACATCAGCAAACACAACACAACTACTATGCATATGCTTCACTCCTAGGGTCCACTTCCTTTTCCTAGTTTGTACACATAACTTGTCCAATCGGCATGTTGTCACGTACACTCTTCTCTACATGATCATAAGGTATGCATCTTCTATCTACTTTATGTTATCGAGTTTTCACTCAACAACATAAAGTGGGGAAAATGTAGACATAAAATATATGCACTTGGGTACATTTCTAGGTCCTAAAATCATGTTAGCATTTACATGATTCCTAAGCAATAAAACTAGTAATTGATAACTCCCTTTAGCCTTTTTCTTTGTCTTATGCACTTTTATTGGCTTTATACATCTTGCACTCTTGTTGACATTTGACTATTTTATTTTTCTATGGCCTTGGACACTAGCACCTAGTTGGGACACTAGCGCTAGGTGTTCCTATCCTCCTAGGTGATCTTTTCCTTCTTTACCTTTTTCTTATCCTTTTGGACCCCTTTCACTTCTTGATTACTTTTTACTACTTTGGGTCGGCCTTCTAGTTGTCAATTACGAAATTCAAACAAGGGAATCATATAAATACATAGTTATGTTTTCAAAATAAGGGACCAAGCACTAGCATTACTTATTATCACCTAAGCTTACATCTAAAAGGCACAAGAGCACAAAAGGCATCCATCTAGCACACTCACTCAAGGGACAAGGGTTGCATCACTTCTACATACACAACATAGGAGGGGAAGTCTATTCTATTCCATTACACACATTTGCATCTGGAGCATTATATATCTAGCCCCTATCTTAGTACAACTTGCACAAGGGCATCCTAGGGCATCATTACACACACTTTCACATAGAACTACATGGAGTCTGAGATGTAGTGTAGTGCTCGAAGTCATAAGTTCACTCTTTTCATGACCATCGTGGTAATCTGATTTCACATTATGCATATTTTTATTAAATTTGATGTGGTTTGTGGACATGTGCATGTAGACATCTTGTTTTATAGTTTACAAGTACATTTGGTGATCACGGAGTGAATCTCAAACGACAAACAAGAATCAATAATGAACCCCTTTTAAGTACGAGAAGATATAAAAACATAAGCATTTACACTGGCCACAAGCACCCGCATTCAATCACCAAGATCGATGTGCTCCTTCCCTCGTGCGGGAACTCCCGCCCTACATCGCTCGAGTTCCATAACCTCCAAGTGTGCTTTGACGAAACTTCATACATTATGTTTCAACTATTCAATTGCCAAGATGATTTCCAATTTACTCGGAAATCAACTAAGTCTTCATATCTCCCTCTCTTTCTTAGGTTTTTATATTATACATGTTTGTTTGCTTGTGTCTTACTGTATATTAGCACTTGTACGTCATTATTTACAGTAGTTACTCTGTAATTAGATTTAATTCAATTTATATTTAATCGAATAAACCAAATTAATTAAGATGATTTAATGAAAAGCAATTTAATTTCGGGAATAATAAAAGGTTATAAAAAGGGTGAAATGGTTATAAAAGTTGGGCATGGGTCTAATTTGGTCACCCAAATGGACCCATGCCCTTTACCTTTATTACTAAATTCTGATTAAAATTATTTCCTAACAAATAAAATACATAAAGGACCAAATAATACATTACAAAAAGCAATTAACTAGGATTAAAGGAGAGCCCTTAGATCAAAGGGCCCTCCACCGTAGGGTCTTACGGTAACCAAGGAAGCCCAAATTTCCTTATGGCTTCCTAACAAAATCACAAATGTTTTAATTTTATTTTGATTTGGTTGATTTTCTTTTTTGTTGCAGGTATGGGAAGGAGGAGGAGGAATTTTATGGATGCGCAAGTTGCTTGGATGTTTAATCATTCATTTCTTCCTTTCATTTAAATGGAATGTTCATTTATGGTTTGAAATCAAGTTTTATTGTTTACAAATCCACCAACTCTCATGTATTATCCTTATTTGAAATAATTGTTTCGGATTCCAACAGTGGTTGCCATGGAGTTATTATTGTTTCCATGTTTTTTTTTGTTTGAGAAAAATGCAGCTAAAATCTCTCGTTGTGAAGAGTTATATTTGGTTTTATATATGTTTTAATATATGTTTATGCACACACACACACACACACACACACCACGCACATGTGTGCACACATGTATGCAAACACACATATTGATTGAATACAAATAGTACCCAAAAGGGTGCACATGGGATGATAATGGCCAAATGCCTAGCCATGCAATGGGTTGTTCCAATATGTATGAGGGGGTTTAATGGCCATAAGGCCAAGCCCTTAGTAGGTTGTCACAATGGAAAAGGGGAGGGTTGTGGCCATATGCCACAACCTGGCAAAGGAGGGGTGGATGGCCATGACTTATTCATGGCCATGGTTCAGCGCAACAAACAAGGGCGGGTTGGGATGGTCGGTCGTCCAACCCTCTCCCCAATAACTTAATCGAAATCCTAAAAAAACTCCTTTCTATTTTTTTAAACAATAAAATAATTACGAACATATATATATATATATATATATATATATATAACTATAAATTCCTTAAGATTAGTTTTCTAGTTCTTTTTCTATTAAAACAATTTATTCATTTTGTTTTCTAGGATTTTTCTCAAGCAATTTATATTCATATAACTATATAGTTATAACATTTCAAATATAAACACACACACACACACACACACACACACACACACTTAAATGAGGATTTTTCAAGTTTAATTTCCCAAATTAAACCTATTAAAAAATTAGCTTACAAATCAACAAGTTTTTTTAATAACAAAGCAAATCCATTTTTAGAGGTTGTAAAAATAGAACTAAATTGAGTAATCTATTTTTTATATTTCTTCATGAGAAAGAGAAGCAAATAAAAGAGTTCCATATTTAATGAAAATAGAATTTTGAACTATACTTGCACTTTTCAAATATCTGCAATAGTGTAAACATAAAATCTATGCACTTGGGTACATTTCTAGGTCATAAAGCATACTAATATATACATGATTCCTAAGCAAGAAAACTAGTAATTGACAATGTCTTTTAGGCATTTTTCTTTGTCTCTTATACTTTTATTGACCTTACACACCCTACAACCCTATTGGTATTTGACTGATTTATCTTTTATGGCCTCGGACACTAGTGCCCATCGGGATAGAAGCACCCTGTGCACTCCTATCCCTTCGGGTGCTCTGACCCTCTCTACCCTTTTCTCACTCTTTTGGGTCTCTTTTTACTTTTTGGGCATATTTTAATACTTTGGGTCGGCCTTCCAGTTGTCAATTACGAAATTCAAACAAGGGAATCATATATATATATATATATATATATATATATATTCATACGCATAGTTATACCTCTCAAATAAAGGGACAATCACTAATATTATCTAATGTCACCTAAGCTTGCATCTAAAGGCACAAGAGAATTATAAAGCATCCATCTAGAACATTCACTTAAGGAATAAGAAGGGCAACATCACTCTACATACACAACATAGGAGGAAGCCTATTTTGTTCCATCTCACACATTCTATACATTTTTATATTCTAGATCTAGTTAGTTATCATTGTGTAACTTGCACACAAGGGCATCCTAGGGAAAGATTACACAAAACTACATGAGTCTAAAATGTAGTGCACTACTCGATTCTAATTTCACTCTTCGGGTGACCATAGGGTCAAGGTCAAGCTGACTCCACATTCTACATCTTTGTTTATTATATTTGATGTGGTTTTGTGCACATATGCAGCTAGGTATCTATTTTGTAGGTTATAGGTGCAAACAACGACATTAGAATAAATTCATAGTGACAAAGGAGATCAACAACGAAGCTCCTCGTGTATAGAAAAATTAAAACCTGAGCATTTGGGTGGACACTAGCACCCATATCTAGTCACTAGTGCCTGGGTGCTCCTAACCTCCCATGGGTGCTTCATGTCTTGCACATTTATGAGTTCCATAACTTCCGGTGAGCCTTAATGATGTTGTTTCTGGTCTATTTCAACTATTCACCTACCGGATCACCCGAGAAATCAGCTGACTCATCCATCTCTCTCTCTCTCTCTCTCTCTCTCTCTCTCTCTCGCTTAGGGTTTCATATTATTGCATGCTTATTGCTTGTCCATTTACTATATATTATCATTTGTATATCATACACTACAATAGTTACTCTTAAATATAGATTTAATTCAATTTATATTAATCATTTGGTGAACCCAACCACTCAAACCTTACCTTCCTTTAAAGTCTTCTTTTTATGCCCATCACCCATAGTGGTCATTTTGGTCCTTTGAGCACATTGAGCTTCCTCCATCTGTTCGTAAGTTCTCTAAATCAATGGTTGAATATTCTAATCCTTTTCTTAACTCAAACAACGTTCCTCTTGAAAACATCAAACTTCTAACAATGAACAATCATATGATGAGGACACTAACATTGATCAAGAACAAGTTAGACAAGCTCACTAATTTTCATTCTACTTTATGTGACCACCCTACACATATTCCACACATCCTAAATGCTTTACTTGCTGCAAAACATGCTCAAGATGTTGCCTCTCACCCTCTCATGGGTTCCTCCTCATTCGTCATGGCCTCCACACCACCCTCCACTATTCCTATTTCTATAGCTACAACTATCCCTCCTCCCAATACTTCACACACAACCTAGTTCCTCTTCAGACACTCATGACCTAGCTTCTTTATACCAAGATCTACAAATCCAAATCATCAATTACAATAGGTTACTTCACATTCCTCTCCATCTCTAGATTCCTCACTTCTCCTTCATAGCCCTTTGCACGTCGACATATCCTCTTATCCACTTCCTCCTAACTTCATTGCACCCAAGCTTCCTACCTTCAATGGCCATGATGACCCTTAGGAGCATCTTCGATCTTTTCATGTGGCATGTCTTGACTATGTGCAGATGATCTTACATTACTGGCTAAATTGTTTCCTAGAAGTTTACAAGATTATGTTATGCGATGGTTTTATGATCTACCTATTCATTCGGTAACCTCCTTTACATCATTAGTCGATGCTTTCCTTGCTCAATTTTCTATCAATATCGACACCAAGATATCTTATGCACAAATTTCTCAACTCAAACAAGGATCAAACGAACATTTAACAAACTATGTATTGTGTTATAAAACAACCTTACTAAGATGACCAATGTACTAGCTAATTTGAATTACAAGATCTCTTTATTCAAAGTCTCTTACCTCCACTTCAAGAGAGTGTTATCTTTGAGACCTCTCCCTCCTTTGATCAATTATGCCATACACTCAAATTATGTGAAGGCAAACTTTTATCTATGGGAAAATTGAAATATTATGATGCTACTTCATCCTCATCCTCCAATAGGTTTCAAGATAAATCTACCTTCAAACCATCTCCTAAGCCCACTAAAGCTAAGGCCATTGTTAATGTTGTTTCTACACACTTGACAAGATTAATTACAACCCACGAGGCATACTTTTACTAAACTACCTTATGCACCTTGGCTTCTATTACCACAACTTATCAAAAGCAATCTTATTACTCTTCCTCCACCGCTCAATCTCGATCCTTCTCACCCACGTGGCCGTAATTACGATGAAAATACATGCTATGAATACCACCAATGTATTGGACATTCTAATGATCATTGCTTTAAGGCTCTAATTCAAGATCTTATTGATAACAATGCAATCGAGCTCCCTAAGCCATCTACTTCCAAGCTGGTTAATGATAATCAAAAGCTAAAAATCTTCAATGACCCTTTACCAAAGCATGACAAGCAAGCTACCGATTCTTCTGCAAACCATACATATCATGGCATGCCTCCTCCTTCCTCGGGGCCTCTTAACTTTCTTGCCACTTATGTTGATGTGCCTCTACCATTTATCACATTCTTGGATCATGATTATCATGATACATTTTATTCTGATTCATTACATATCAATGCTTTATTGGTACTTATACCATCAACAATATTATGGTTTATCCATTAACACTTACCAATGCATGCTCTGTGGCACTTCTTTTAGCTATCAAATGTCCCACCTCTCTAATCACATTTCCAATTCCTAATTCTTATGGATGTGTCATTCTTCCTATTACTATTTGGTCTCTTACTATGTTTACACCATTCCTTGTTACCTCTTGAAATCGTCAACTGTGACATGCTCTTAGGAACTTCCTTGGCTCCACACTACCCAAGCCATCCCTTCCATGCATCACTTGTGTCTCAAGTTCATCCATAACAAACAAGTTATCACTATCAAAGGTATTCCACCATGTACACCATTTCCTTGGCCCACTACTGATATCTATGCACCATTTATGGCATTTAGACCTCATGCGCCTCTCAAGTCTAAAGCTACTTTTGCACCTAGCTCTCCTATTCGCACATGACCTACATTATGACCTTGTCATCCTCATTGGTCCATTAGTCCACCTCATTGGCCTAAGTCCCCTACTGGGCATCCCCTTCTCTTAGGTGTTCTCCACCTTCTTCTCCACATTGGTCTCATTCACATGCACATAGTTATTCTCCTACACCACTGATCCTAGATCATGCTCACATGCCTTTTTCTCCTCGGATATCAAGTGGGGGCCTCGCCCTTCACTATTTTTGGATAACCTCCTATCCATAACACACTTGGGGGCATCACATTTCCCCCCTCCATCACTATCAGTTTTCTTAAGTATTACACTTCATGCTTCATGTTTCATGTCTAATATTTCTCAACACTCCTACACCTTTGGTACACACATTGTACTGTCATTACATGATGACACACTCTAGTGCTATGGTTCACACTTGATTGTTGAGGGCACACTTCATCCATGAACCTCACATCCTCTACTCTCATTACACTTTGAGCTTAATACTTCACAATACATCTTTCATTACATCTACTACTCTCTCACTTCACACTTCATGAATATCTTTCGAGCATCACCACATCATTGGTTCACATACTCTCTTCATTACCCAGTGAAACACTCCATCATTGCTACGGTTCACACTTGAATATTGAGGGTCCACTTCTTAAATGAACCTCACATTATCTACACTTCACGCTCGGTGCTTCATGATACATCTTTTCTAGCATCTACTCTCATACAATACACTCATTTCCGATGACACACTCTTATTTTATGGTTCATTCTTGAATGTTGAGGGGTAATTTCTAAATGAACCTCATCTCATACACATCCTCTGGGGGAAGCACTACTCATTTCATATTCACACCTTACACACCATCCATCACATCACAACATTTGCATATCTTGGATGCATTTACTCTTGTTATCTTATATTATTACATATTACACTTTGTTTCCTATTATACTTTGATTCTTAGTATGTCATTATCTTTTTCCATAAACACATGCATGTTCACTTGGTCTCTTGAGGTGAATGTATGACCTTTCACATATTCATACATGATGCATGATGCTTGACACAACTCTTTACTAGTCCCACCGAGGCTCCTAGGGGCATCTACTTTTACTACTCTTATACTTCATACATCATAGGTTCTATTATCACATTATTTACTACTTCTCATCATTATCACTATACTTTTCGCTAATTTATACATGCTTTGACATACTATCTATCTTTCTAACATACTAATGGGTGTTTCATGTGTAGCATTTATCTTGCAAGATCAATACAACCATGGTTATCTGCCACTTCTTGTTTGATATTGTTTACTATTGTTTGTGGGCTATGCCTTATGTCTTGATCATTATATGCTTTTGGACACTTTGACCTTGATTTTCTTGTGGCATTGTGAGTGATGTCCCATGTTTAAAACCCACTTTCCATAGTCCATCTTGTCTTCCTAGTTTCTTGTTACATTGTCTTTATTGCATGTTATCTTATTTTTACTAACACTTGTTTACTAGCCCATATTTGTTTGCATGTGCCTTAGTTTTTACCATGCACATCCCCTACCCCTCAGCAGTATCCACTCATATAAGCATACCAACTTAAGGTCCTCTCCTTTAGACCGCATTCTCCTACATTCTCCTATAGTCACATGCACCCCAAATAGGGGGCATCTATTAGGTGAACAAATCACCTCTATAGTAGCTCGAGCTACAATACATGATAACATAATATAAAATCATCACAATAACAAAATTATACAAATTGGCTCAAGAATCAAACTTGGGCCCAAAATACATAAGTAGACACTAGCGCCTAGTCTTGGGACATAGAAACTAGTGGGTGAGTTTTTCCCCCATGGATACTAGTTTTTTGGGGATAAATACATTCATTTTATCACTCAACATAGTTCACAACAATTTTCAGATCAGTTCTCTAGTAGCAAACACTTGCCTCCAGAATAAATTCAATCTATATCAGGTTATATTTTAGTTACAATCAAAACAAATCATGGATGTACCATATGTAGTGGTATTTATTTGGGAAGAATCATGGAAGGAGAGAAAATTTAGACCTCTCTCCTCAACACTATCCTCTTAGTGTGAGATCACCCAAAAACTTGCTCTCGACATGAGATCACCCAAAAACTCACTCTTGGCATGAGATCGCCCAAAACCTCACCATCGACATTCAAATCTAGCAACTCCAAGAAAACAAGACAATTTTCTATCTCATACTCTCTTATATATCAGGTGCACACTTTCCTTTTACACACTTTTACACTCTTTACTTATACATGCATTACTATGATTTTTCATAGAGAAAACTTTGATCGCTTTAACTAATTTCGCTCTTCTTCTGTAGAACTATCCTTAATACGCAACAAGAAGAAGCTCACATCAGCAAGCACAAGCTCTAATATCATGCTACTATGCATACACTTCACTCCTAGGTTCTATTTCCCTTTTCTAGTATCATGCTTCACATTGCGATCACTTCACACTTCACTTGTCCACTCGTTAGGCTATCGCTACACGCTTCTGTATAGATCATAAGGTATGCATCTTCTATCTATTTTATGTTATCGAGTATTCACTCAACAACATAAAGTGGGGAAAAATATAGACAAAAATCTATGCACTTGGATACATTTCTAGGTCCTAGAGCATACTAATATATACATGATTCCTAAGCAAGAAAACTAGTAATTGACAATGTCTTTTGGCCTTTTTCTTTATCTCTTACACTTTTATTGACCTTACACAACTTATAACCCTATCAGTATTTGAATGATTTATCTCTTATGGCCTCAGACACTAATTCCCATTTAGGATAGAAGCACCCTCTAGGTGCTCCTGTCCCTTCTAGTGCTTCTAACACTCTTTTGGTTCTCTTTCACTTTTTTGACATCTTTTAATACTTTGGGTCAGCCTTCCAATTATCAATTATAAAATTCAAACAAGGGAATCATATATATATGCATAGTTATAGCTCTCAAATAAAGGGCCAAACACTAGAATTATCTACTATCACCTAAGCTTGCATCCAAAGGCACAAAAGCATTACAAAGCATCCATCTAGCACATTCACTCAAGGGACAAGGGCTACATCACTTTGCATACACAACATAAGAGGGGAAGTCTATTCTATTCCATCTCACACATTCTATACATTTGTTATATTCTAGATATATCTTATTATCATTGTGCAACTTGCACAAGGGAATCCTAGGGCATCATTACACACACTTTCACATAGAACTACATGGAGTCTGAAAATGTAGTGTAATGCTCAGTACTAATTTCACTCTTTGGGTGACCGTGGGATCAGTTTAACTCCACATTTTGTATTTTTTATTATATTTGATGTGGTTTGTGGACATATGCAACTAGGTATCTATTTTATAGATACAAGTGCAAACAACGACCTTAGAACATATTCAGAGTGACAAATAGAGATCAATAATGAAGCTCCTCCTATAAAAAAGATCGTAACATGAGCATCTAGGTAGCACTAGCACCCAAATCCAGTCCACTAGCACTGGACACTCTTGTCATCATGTGGGAGCTTCTATCCTATATTTTTTTAGCTTCGAACTTCCAATGAGCCTTGATGACGTAGCTTCTAGTCCTGTTTCAATT
Source organism: Taxus wallichiana var. yunnanensis (assembly GCA_018340775.1). Lineage (NCBI taxonomy): Eukaryota > Viridiplantae > Streptophyta > Pinopsida > Cupressales > Taxaceae > Taxus > Taxus wallichiana. Next base: position 659,424,957 of record CM031238.1, on the reverse strand, counting down.
ATTCACCTACCCAAATCACTTCTAGATCACTCAAAAATTAGTTAAGTCATCATCTCTTCCTCTCTCTCTTGCTTAGGGTTTCATATTATTACATGTTTGTTACTTATCCATTTACTCTTGTATATTATCATTTATATATCATACATCGCAATAATTACTCTATAATATAGATTTAATTCAATTTATATTAAATTAAATAGGAAAACCATTTAAAACTCTTCTTTTACAATTATTTAAAATTCATTTAAAAAAAGGGAAAATATAGGAGTTTAGCGAGAGGTATAACAACAATTTATATTCCTTTCTATGGTGCAAAATACACTTTATTTTTCAATTAAATTTGTAATTTAAACAAACCGAACAACCATGTCTTTTAACAACGAATTTAAACATTCTTTCAACATCAATGAGATTGCAATTTTAAAAACATTCTTTCTTACATTCATTAATAATCACGAGAGGGAAATTTTACACTTAAAATACAAGTGGAAATTCCTCCATAAAGTGGAGACAACATGCTAAAATTTCAATTTTTTCCAACTTCAAAAGAACTTTGAAAACATGAAACTTTCTCAAAGTTTCCAACTTTGTTCCATCTCTAAATCAATCAATAAAAGCTTTTAAAAGGGCCACAAGAGATGGTTTGGTTGTCCACCTAACCAATTGGCATAATCATATGTCTCAATAAGAAAATGAGAACATGTTAGCCTCCCTCCAAGCCCATGGAGAGAGGAAAGACATGTCTCTAACCAACACATAGGATAAAGGAAACAAACAAGAATGCAAGGCTTTCAATTACACAACATAGTCAAAATACAAAGAGTTTCCACAATATTTGAGAAGCTTTGAGCTTATACTAATGGGGAAGAGAGGATGAAGATATCCCTAAGTTTTTCAAAACCATAGTAACCAAGAATCCCAAAAATCCTCCAAACCTCCTTATCTCTCCATTTTTCTCCCCTTATCTCTTCATGCCCTTCTTCACCAAGATTTTTCAAACCTTATAGGCCTCCTTAGGTAAAGATAGGAGATAATTTCCAAACCAAATGGAAATGATCTCCTATAAAAAACCAAATGTAGGGGAAAGAAAAGAACCCATCAAGCTTGTCCATCAAGCAATGAGGGTGAAAAAAATGAAAGGGATTCCTCCCTCTTCCCATCACATTCTCAAATCCACTCCCCTCAAGGGTGGATGGAGAAAATCATAACCAAGCACAACTACAACACTTTCAAAAACTAAAATAATTCAACCATGAAAGCAAGACCATTCCATAACCAAAATAATGAGAAAAAGTGAATAAGATCCTACCTCACAAAGCAAGAGTACAATCCAAATCCATGATTTTTCATAATTCCTTCTTCTTTCTCCAAAGAAACCCAAAAAAATCACCAAAGGAACCCCAATCCCTTCAAAATGAGGGATCATATAGAAGATGGACCAAAAAAATCAAATGGGAGGGTGACAAGTGTCACCCTCCACCCAAGATTCAACCAATCCAGACTTTCCCAAAATTGCACCACAATTTCATAAAAGATAATAATCCAAAGCAATCATGGAAATCTCCACATGGAGAAACATGCATCCCATATCTCAAATAAAACCCCAAAACCAAGAACCATAAAAAATGTGGCTGAAAAGGAGGAAAATGAGGTAAATGAGCTCAATTTTCCTTAAAAAGAGCTCACCCACCCATAGGTATATAGCCTAGGGCTCTTTTCAAGGTAAATTTATCCCTTTGCTTGCTTTTTACTCCTCCTAAATGTCACCTCTTTCCCAAATCCGATTTTGGGAGAGAGATGACATTTATGAGGATAGTTGGGCTTACCTAATCCAAGATTAGGTGCCCCTAATCCCTTTTAACCTAAACAAACAATCCACAAATCACTCACATGAGATGGGAAGGGTTAGCACTAAACAACTCAATCAATCACTAAGAGAAAGGGGTTAAAGTTAAAATTATTTCATGATTATCAATCTAGGGTGGTGTCCATGGTTGTTTACAACAAAGAGAATGATTGAAACTATTCTAAGCATGTATTCACTATTGAATTCAATCAAATACTACTTCTAAATGTACTTAAGAAATGTCTATTTATTGATAAAATAGAGATTACTAAATTCATGAATTAAAATGTGAAAGTGCTAGAATTATCATAAATAACCAAATGCTAAATAACATAGATTCAAGTAAACAAACAATGTCCTTCACATTGGGAGGAGTGGCCCTTGCTCCTTCCCTCTAATTTGGTTTGGAATTGCAAATTACACCAGTTGATTTAACTCAGAATCATGCACTTTATTGAATGTAATACAATACTTTTTAACAACAACCAACTAACATTCTAATTCTACTACAAACATTGTTTTATATCAAGAGCAATCCTTGTCACTCTAAAAGAGGATGGATTATTTGCAATAACTAACTACTAATTAACTGAAATATCTCTATGACAACAATTGCTTCTTAAAGAGTTACAACTTTGAAAGAACAAGTGCATGCCATACTTAGATTAGATTTCATCTTGTTAACTCCAGAGTGGAGTCCTTGATTAACTCTCAGCTAAGATGATTTAGTGATTCCAAAGGATGTCAAAGATCATGCATTCGAATCCCTTAAATCATGGTGACTATCAATTGTTTTGTCCATTTGTTCCACATTTCCAATTGAACTAGATGTTAAATTGGACTTGCATAATACACATGATTCACATGATGACTAGATGATAATCCACATTCAATTCTCTTTCCATCATACAACTCATGTGTGTGTGACTAGATCAACTCACCTCCTTGTTGTACGATTCATTTGCTTCCTTCATACGAGTCCTGCACTTCCATAGCGTGAGTCTTGCGCTCTCAAAGCAAGTCTCGCACCAATACTTGGTGAGTCATGCGTGCCAAAGTGAGTTATGTGCAAATGTGTGGGCCAATGTGAATGAGTCATCCATTGGGCTTAAGATATGTTCTTCATCCACATTGTTAGCACATATACAAATTTATTTAAACTCATTTGAAGAAGCATAGATAAGATGAAAATAAAAGTATGCACAAAAATTCCTCTTAAATATATTAAAGTATTAATTACAAAATGTTAATATCAGTCTTAGTACAAAATGATGAAACAACAAAATGGGGGTTTACATAGGAATTAACAAGGCTCATCACTCCCCCACACTTAAGGATTAAGCAGGTCCTCCTATTACATGGTTTTTATTTAGGGCTTCTACAATTCGTGTACAATTATACTCATTTGTAAAAGTGAGCCATGTTTCATCTTCTTCTATATTACAGAACCCAAAAATTTGATTATTGTGTCCCTCCATCATTTGTAGCTCTATGCCGATAATCCCATGGGTGTTATTCCATCTTGGCATATGTGCTAATATCAGTGGTGGTCAAAATCTCATACCGACCCATTTTTCTTGCATTTCCAAACATGATTTTGCATAGGTATTTTTCTCTCTTTAGTGACCACCAAAGGTTAGTTGGAGATATAACCTCCTTTTTTCCAGACCTCTGGAAGTAATCCATACCATAGCTGGAAAGCAAGGAAATTCATATTAAAGTTTGGGAGTACATACTCCTCCTGAAGTCTAGGATACACAAGTTGAGATACTTTCCTTGTATTTGTCCACAAGTTGTAGGCAATAAATCTGGGCCTGATACCTCCTCAAGAATCTCTCTAGTGCGTGAGAAGATCATGCCTCATTAGGAGGCCTACATTAGTTTCTTCTCTTATATAATCTCCTACTTTGATGACACCAAATGGATTGATGTCTTAAAGTGGAAACAAAAGATCTCAATTGCACTTCCCTACATACAAAGTTGATTGGTATTTCCACCTGCTCAAGGAGCAAAAATTTGTGGACATAAAATTCACATAACAAATTCTTACCAATTGTATCAACTACTGCATATGCTCCCATAAATTGTTTATCATTTTCAAACTATATGGATTCGATGAAGCGGACTTTAGAAACTTGTCATTTAAAGAATTGTTCTTTAGGAATAAAGCATAGAAATTGGAAGGTGCTCTACAAGCAAGGGCTTGGTCATACAAATGGCAAAGAACAAGCATGTTATCCTGAAGTACTTTATTTTCCTCTTTTAATATTTTTTCTCTCTTCTACTCCCCTGAGATCATGGCACTACTGCATCCATTTTACCATCCCTTTTAGTACAATGATTTGTGGAAATACAAAGTTATTTTGAATCATTTTCTCAGTGGTTTCCACAAACTCTGTTTTCTCCTTCTCTCCTTATAAAAGTGCAAGTTCAGTAGACAATTCTTCAGTTCTAGATTGTATGGATTGAATACTTTGTTCTTTTTCCTCTACAGTCTGTTGAAGTTGTTGAATTGTTATATCTTTCTGCTCCAATGTTTGTTGGAGTTGATGAACTTCCTTATCTCTATCTTCTTTCAATTGGGAAATGCTTGCATTTTTACTTGTAAGATGAGTTGCAATTGGGTAATCCTTTCTTGAGCTTGTTGTAGCTCATATTGTACTTTAGAAATGACCAACACTTGTGGAATAAGGGTTTCAATATCTACAGGTGAGCTAGGCTCACCTTCAAGCATAGGTTCCTTTCCCTTGTCAGGGAGTGACTCTTCAACAATGGTTGTTGTTTTCTCAATGTCCAATTCAAAACATGGTTTTCAGGGAATGTAAATGTAGGTGAAGAATCAAGAGGTGTTTGATATAAGGTTTGCATGATAGTTGCTTCCTCTTGTTCCTCATGTGAGGGAACATTTTCAGTTGGGTGTTCCTCAATAGCTTGGGTTGGATGCCAATGACCTAAGCCTTTTCCTTGGTTTGTCTGAGATGGAGGGCCATGTTTCTGGAACTATCAAGGTTCAAGGGAATATTTATTTTGGAATTTGACCCACTTTTTGAGCCCATGATGCTTCTTGATGAAGTGATGTTTACAGATAAGGTGGATGAGGCCTTGGAACTTTAAATATGGGGAACCCCAACGAAATTTTTAGTAGCAGAGGAAACATAGTCAAACAGAACTGTGGAAGATTAAATTTTTGTGGTCTTTGGCTTGCCCATGGCATAGGTGGATAAGAATTCTCAATACTGGGCCTAGGATAACTTCATATTGACCCTCACATGTAAAATATTTGATAACCCATTTTGCCACATCTTTCCCATGGCTTAGGAAAGTGCTTCTTTTGATGCCCTTAGCTTTCCCTTTGCTATCAAAAACTAATTCCAATTTTTATTTCTTTCCCACAACAAATATTTTAATAATTTCAGAGTAAGGAGTCCTAAAATTGACCAATTGCCCTTCCTCTGGAATACCAACAAGTTGACTAATAATGGAGGAGCTAAATAAGATTTTCTTACCTTTTACTTTTGAGTATCCTTCCACAACGTTTTTGTAAATTCCTTTGTCATCCTGGGGTTGAATTCCTCATATGAAAGCATGAAATCCAACCATCCCGCTTTCTCAAAGACTACCACTAATGATTTTTTTTCGAGAGAAATTCACCATGGCTAGTTCGGTTCATGACAAAGCCTAATCTTCATTATGGTATGGAAAAGAAACGATTTGTGGGTAGGGTGAAAGGAACTAAAACATGAATGGAGGAAAGTGATAGCGAACAAAGAATGGATAAAGTGATAGCAAGAATGGAAATGGTGATAGCATAGGAGTGGAATATGACAAGTGGAAGTGAACAAGTGAAAATGGGAAAAATAGAGGGATGAAAACGGTTTTATATACAAACAACACAATTGGGTAAAATTTAACCAATTGTGATGAAACATCGACAATATGGAGAATAAATTGGTATGTGGGAGTGATTAATTAGGGACGTGTGAAATATTTATTGGGATATGGGATGCATGCGAAAGCATTGGAAATGGGGAATCATCATTTCACACAAGAGTAATAATTAACATCCTATAATTAGAATTTTTAATATTTAAAGGAGAGTAATGACACATACCTTGTTAATAATCACTTGTCAAATCTGCTAACAACAATGGATTCTATTTTTCTCTCTCCGGATGTTGTCTCAACACATTTATTCATGACATGATTCATAGGTGACCACTCATTATTGCTTTTTCACACACGCATTTTATTTTCAAATAGATTTTTTGTTTTTTAGAGGATGACCACCATTCTGGTTTTCAACCATCCCCTATTTATTTTTTTTCATAGGAGGTAATTCATCCTTGAGTTTGGATAGGGAACCTTATCCAAGCTTTAAAGATGAATTATCTTGTAGCATATTTTTGAATTCTTCCTTTGATGCTAGATTTTGGTATAACCTACTATGACCATTAACCAACATCACTCTTCTTTCACCATCAATTGGAATCGTGTGTCAATCCCATTATTAAAGACTTCATCAATTTGGTATGGACCCATCCATCTTGTTTGCAATTTCCTTTAAAGTCCTTGTATTTTGAATCAAATAGAAGAGCCCAATCCCCTTTTGAAACTTCATTTTCTTGATATGACTATCATGCCACAATTGTCTTTGATGTTGGATGATTTTTATTTGGTGTAGTTGTAACCTCATCTCATCCAATTCATTCAACTAAAGAATCCTTGTTTGTTGTGCTTTATGATAATTCAATTCCTAATGCAGTAGTTGTCCTTAAGGTCTGAATTTCAAATTCTATGGGAAAGATAGGTTTCTTCCCATAGACCAACTCATAAGGAGTGAATATCATGGTTGTCTTCCAAGTGGTGTTGTAGGCCCATACTGCTTCAAGTAACTTTTGAACCTATTTCTTCCTTGAGAGATCTACTGTCTTGGTTAGAATGTTCTCTAATTCCCTATTATTGAATTCCACTTGGCCATTAGATTGAGGGTGGTATGGGGATGATTTCTTATGCCTTAACTGATATATTATCACAAAAAATGATTACACTTGACATGAACTGTGGTCCCTAATATGAAATAATAGATCTAGGTGCTCCAAACCATTGGAAGATGTGTTCATACAAGAAGTCTATAACTTTCTCATCCCTTGCATATTGGAGAGCTTGCACCTCAACCCATTTTGTAACATAGTAATCTGTAAAAACCAAGATGTACTCATTTCCTTGAGAAGGTGGGTCAAGTGGTCAATGAAATCCAATCCCCACTTCTCAAATGGCTCTAGAACTACTTGAGGTTAGGAGTGGCATCTCAGTTGTAAGTGTTGGTTTTCCCATCCTTTGACATTGATCACATTTCCATACATAATTTTTGACATCTTTATGCAAAGAAGGCCAATAGTAGCCAGCTCCCAAAACTTTTGGATTTTCTTTTTGATTGAATAGTGTCCTCTAATGGTTCATCATGACATGCTCTGAGTATATCAAAGATCTCATCTTCAACTACACACCTACGTAATACATGATTAGGCCCACATTTGAAAAGCATTCCATTAAACCATGTATACATCACACTTTGTTTGATTAATTGTTTTATTTGTTTATGTGTGAGGAAAGATGGGAACTTCCTCAGTATAAGTAGTTAGCCATGTTTGTAAACCAAGGAGAGATAGTTGAGATTACAAATAAATGTTCATTCGGAAAATCATCATTGACCTGATCCTTTGTACTTAAAATGGTTAGCCTTGAGAGAAAGTCAGCTACCACATTTGATTTCCCTAGTTTATCAATAATCTTTATGTTAAATTCTTGCAATAAAAAATCCACCTTACAATTTTTCCATGCACTAAAGGTTTATTCATTAGATATTTAATGGTAGAATGATTAGTATGAACAATTACTTCATATCTTGTAATGTAATGATGACAAAACTTGTTAATTGCATAAACAAACAAGAAACTTTTTTCTCGTGGTAGTGTAATTCCTTTCGCTAGAGAGATGTTTTGTTAATGTAGTAGATGGCATGCATTGCCTCTCCTTCCTCTTGTTGTCCAAGCACAACTCCCACTACCTCATTGGAAGCATAGTTTGTATGTGAAAGGAAAATTCCAATTTAGACCTCTTAAAATTGGGGTATTTGTCATATTATCCTTCGATATCAATGTCAAAATATTTTTGACATGATTTTGCATTCAAATTCAAAATCTTTTGTTAGAAGGGAAAATAATGGAGAAGCTAGCTTACTGAAATCTGAAATGAATCTTCTATAATAGCCAACATGTCCTAAAAAAGCTTCTTACTTTAGTTTGATTTTTTGGGGATGGAAGTTGACAATGATACTGACCTTATCAGGATCTACCTTGATTCCTCAGCTGAAACATGGTGGCCTAAGACTATTCCTTTCTCCATCATGAACAAACATTTCTCATGGTTTAAAGATAATTGATGTTTCTCACACCTAGAGATTACTTTGTCTAAATTATAAATTGCCTCTTGAATTTTTCCCCATAAATTATAAAATCATCCATATAAATCTCCACATAATCATGAGTGAGATCAACAAAATATTGCTAACATGGCTCTTTGGAAAGTAATAGGAGCATTACATAAGCCAAATGATAAAACAATGTAGGCAAATTTCCCCATGGGCAAGTGAAAGTAGTCTTATCTTGGTCTTCAAGTGCCACCATGATTTGATTTTACCCATTGAAACCATCAAGGAATGAAAAATATTTTTTTCTAAAAAATTATCCAAGACTGGTCTATAAAAGGTAAGGGAAAATAGTCTCGATGTGTTGCCTTATTCAATTCCCTATAATCCACATAAACCCTCCATTTACCATTATTTTTAGGCACTATAACTAATGGAGAAACCCACTGGCTATTTGAAATTGGATAGATAAATCCTACCCAAAGAAGTTTCTCAATCTCAATTTTTACAATATCTCTTAAGGGTTTATCCTTTATGGTTTTATGACTGGTCTAGAATCAGTTGTGTAAATGTGGTGTGTACAAATACTGGGATGAATACCCTTCATGTCACTATATTCCCAAGAAAAATCTTGAGGATGAGAGCATAAAATCTTGAATAGGGTATTCTCCTCTTGACTAGTCAACCAACTATTGACTACCAATGTTTTCCGGGAAAATGGGTAATTGTTTGGTGTCTGGATGGAGAGAATTTACCAATAGGTATCCTCTTAGTAATGAATTCAATGGAACTTATGGCACTTATGGGGAATAAATATGTGGATTTCAGTAATGTTATGGAATATGTTCTTAATCAAATCTATGTTTCATGATAAAGGACAAATTATATGTTGTTTGTTTTATCTATTATATCATCCCTTATCTCTATTGGTTGTGACTATAGTTCATAAGGATCCCAATTTTGGATTTGTTCTGATTGTTCTTGAATTATAACCATAGCTAATGAGGAGACAACATCCTCTACTTCCTCTGAATCATCCTTCCACCATGTAATTATCATGTTTCATATCCTACAATTAATAAAAGTTGTAGTAATGGCTAACCACGGGCGTCCTAGAACCATAGGATATCCAATTTTCTTATTCTTTGTTTTAATAACCATAAAATGTACTAAGTAATCATATGATTCAATTTTTATGGTTACATCCTCTATGATCCCTTTAGGTTTGACAACTGATTGGTTTGCCATTTGTAACACTATTGGGGTTGATTGTGGATCAGGAAGAGACAATGTGGACAAGGTGTCAGTGGTCATCACATTAATTATAGCCCCTAAGTCAATTAGGACATTTGGAATCTTCACATCACCAATACACATTATGAATAATTAGACTCCTGTGGTCACCATATTTTGGAGGGGTCATCTTCCTTCTAATATGCTAGCTAATTTTCCATCAACATGGATTGTTCTAGGCTGATTTTTCCTTCTACCTAGAGTTTTCACACGAGAGATATTTGACGGTTTTATTCAACTCTAGGATATCTCTAAGAGCATGCGATAGAGTGTTGCAAGTGACAGGATCTGGGGGTGAATCAATACCCAATAAAACTAACTCACTTGTGCTTCAAACCCTAACCACACAAACTCATGTAGAACACATCAAAGCACACAAAATTTCAATGAATTAAACTCAATGCAAAGAAAAAAAAATCTTAAAGACACATATATTGATAATCAAATCATATCCACACACTTATATAGATGCTCAAATCATATCACAAAGAGTAATGTCTTCAACAATGATTCAAAAGATACAATGAAGTGCTCACGACAATCAATGTCTCATGAATACATATGAAGATGCAAAACTATGAGAATGTCTTCAAATTCAATATCAGATTTGAAAACACCTTATAAACTTGAAAACTACATCAATATGCTATGAAGATAGCCTCAAACAAAAACATCCAAATTTTCCTCCTCAACTCGCTCTCAAATAAACAACACCAACTTTGCTCTTGCTCAAATTATCCTCATGAAAAATTAACCAACTCTTGTCTTAGAATAGAGTTCTAGGGTTTTGGTCTATGCCCAAAGGGGTTTACTTTTCAGCAAAATGGTTCTTCAAAATAATATAAAGGGTTTCAAAAGGACTAGCACTATTGTACCCAAAATCCATTTTATAGTCTTTCCTTGATCAAATTCAAAGTAGGTCAGTTTCCCTCCACTTGCACGACCATACCAACCTAAAAATATCCCATAAGAATCACTATAACATTCACAATTTACCCATATAGGTTGGCCTAGAAAAAACACTTCATCCATGCACCAAAAATCCCAAAACCCTTGCATTGGGATGACAAAAATCTCCTAATCCCAAAACTATTTTTTTAAATCTCTAAAAATCATCACACATGTTTAAAATAACATTTAATAATCATCACACATGTTTAAAATAACATTTAAAATCATATATTTTCTCAATTTATCTCATCCAATCAAATTATTTCGTTTCTTTGGGCCCGATGCTCTTTTTGTACTTCTCAAAACAGTTGTTTCCTACACACCCTTCAACACCCTGGAAACTTCATTATACCACCAAATGACTTAAAATAAACAAAATATTTCATGTAACCATTTGATTGAAATTTTAGATCCTTTATAACACTTCTAAGCAAGTTATAAGCCTTTAAACAATCTCATGCTCAAACCACAACAACTTTTGTCTTCACAAAATCATTTTCCCAAAAAGATGTTTACGAAGATCAAATGATAAAAATACTTACACAAACATTAAAGACCTCAACATTGATTAATTAGATTCAAAATTCATCCCTCTTCACATTCCAGTTAATAGAGAGCATCACGAAATCCTTATTATGCTTCAAACAACTCCAAACATATAGAAAAACATATCTTGTCCTAAACTGGCAAAAACCTTCCTGTCTAAATAATGACCTCGAAACCTATACAAAACATCTTATCATAATAAAAATATTATATCACTGGAAATTTCTCTAAATATTATTTCCAACACATTTTGAATCACCTCAAAATTCTAATTGTAGCTCTTGTTATGGCCATTTTACTAAGAACTACTTTTTATGGCCTCAAAATTGCCCTTTGACTAGTCAACTTGAATGGAGATCAACTTGCATTTTTTCATCATAAACATGATCTTAAACATTCATATAAATAAATATCAGCTACTATACATCATGCACCATCAATTTTGCATGTTACTCCTTTGGAAAACCTTGTCCCAAAACCTTCTTCTTCAGAAACTGACTGTTTGAGTGGGGCCCACTCATCACCATGACCTCAACCATACATTTCTGGAAATATAAGAGAGTCCTCTACAACATAAAATCATAAATTTTGATTAACCAATCAAAACTAGGTCACTATACTCTCTCTTTCTACAAACTACTCCTAGTTAGGGTTTAACTAGGGTTTTAGACCACTTTATCTTCTTAACATTCGTTCATAAAAAATGATGATAAACAACCTCATTATTTTTTTTAAACCTTCTAAAATCACCTTAGAATCATCCCTGAAAGCCACAAGGTCCCATGCAAATCAAACTATTCACAACGAGCATTTGAAGTTCAACTTTGAGCTGGAATTTCACTTGATTTTCACCCTATCTCACATAAACTATCATATCTTGCAAAATTCACATCATGGAAACCTAAAATTTTTCTCAAATAACTATGACACATCCCTATAACATCTCAAATCATCATAATTTCAATTCCATATCTCAAATCTCTCCAGTCATTACGACTTACCTTTGCTTACATATTTGTTCCTCACTGTAGAAGCTAGGGTCAACTAAAATAATGCAATAACTGATAAAAAAACCTCTAAAAATGACCACAACACATGTGATACATCATGATACACCTAAATGCATGCTTCCATGAGCTCATATGGCTCCAAAACACATTGTCACACCTTCGAATCAATCATACCTGCTCCCAATGAGCATCTATAACATAGAGAACCACTTGTACGTATAATACCTCTATTGTGAGTGCCCCAACACCCTAAAAAAAATAATAACTATCATGTCAGCAACATGCTTCCAAATCATCTAAGAAGCTCCTATTGTCATGTTGCATCTCCTAGGTACTTGAATAGGCTTGCAAGAGCAAACACACCTCACTTGAATCTCATTGTACTAACACAAACACATCTAAACCATCATGTTAGCATCATTTACATCATCATAAAACCATAATACATCATTCACTTTGTCATTAATGTGATTTTGCATCAATGACAACACCTATTAGGACCATATGCCAATAATCTCCCCCTTTGTCATTGATGGAAAACACCTGAAATTCTCCCCTTTTTACATTAATGAAAAAGGCATACCTATAGCTTACATTATTTACCTAACTCAGCTTCATTATATAATCTCTTATTTTGGTTGGAAACATCAACCAAAGATCTCAAACTAGCTCAAATCCTTGAATTTTGCACAAAAATTGATTTTTGGCTTCATTTTAAGTATGCAATCAACATGCTCCCCCGAGACAAAACATATACAACATTTGAAATGCTTTCAATAAATATGAATGAAGCATAATATTACCTAATTTTGGAGCCAAAACACCATCATTCACGAGTCTATGTCTACAAAAACTTGACATACCACACCAAAACTCTATTTTTGTCAATATGAGACCACTGAACCAGACCAACATCTAATGGTACCACCTCATAAACATGCCAACAATGAAGAATGGGAATCAAACATGTTATGCATACCTTCATTTTGGGAAAACTCAACTAGTCAAGGAAAATTTGACTTGTCTCTTACACGACAATATACAACTCCCATTTTAATCAAAACATCCACCTCTCTAGGTGATCACAAAAATTTTCCTTCATGCCATGATATCTTACATGAGAAGAGACTTTTCTATTTTGACCAAGTCCTAAACCTTATTTTTAGTGTTTAATAGTCATATCATATGAAGTGACACATTCCATAATCTCAACTTACTTGTTCCTTGTAAGAAAACCTTCATATCATACCCCAATGCTTTGAAGATGACATTTCTATCTTCAAGAGAAGGATATCATGCTCCTCATATACTAAGTAGGCACTTATGCACCTCAAACCCACTCAACCTCTAATACACTTATCCAAATTTTTCCTAGAATCCCGATTTCTATAACTCTTCCACCAAGTTTATTGTCTAGTTTCATTTTTTCACTCTTCTAGACCACTAACTCTCTTCTAACCCATTCAATTAAGACTCAGTAACTGATAAAGAATTACTTTTTATTGTCTTCAAGTAACCTTCATGGTGCCTAACCATGCTTTAGAATGTAGGCTTTTTTTACATGGACTATCATTCCTAAGATGACTTCTACACTTCTCAAGCACAATCTACATTGTTTAACTTCAATTATGGAAGAGACACTTCTTAAACCTAGTGTTCACACCAACTAGTGATACATACCCGTGATATCTTTGTTAAGAGAACATTGTCATATTTGATAGTTCAAACCATCTGTATACTTATTTATACTATACAAAAGAGTCTAAACTTATTTGGGACTTCATCATCACTTGTATACATGCATTACTTCATTAATTACATCTTAACCTCTAACTTCGACCTTTCACAAGGCAACAAATGTCTTTAACATACATCATGACCATCATACACTTTAAATACCACAAGCATGATCTGGGAGACTTCAATTTTCATAGTGACAAATAGACATATAGTGACATTTGATGCATTTTGTTATAAGAACAAGACATACTTTTTGAACCCCGATTATAGTTATTTTAATACTTCAACCTTCATTATGATTGTAATGCTAGATTTTAGTATTTTTATGATCTTAAACATTGTAACAGACCCTCAATTTCTAGATGTTCTACATGTAGCTTCTTGAGATTTCTTCTAGCAATCTTCCCAGTGTTAAGTAACCTATTGGACATCACAAAGATAAGAACTTAGAATACTACGAGAACACTTTGGGACACTCACAAATCCCTTCATACCTTCTTCTTCTGACATCATAGATCATCATATACTTGTAGGTCATGTTCTTTGAACACTCCAAATCATACTTTCAAGCATGAGACTCATTACATGAGTGCATTGTGATATTTTGTCAAACCTAGAATAGTCTCCATGACTCTTACTCAACTATTAATGAACTTTTTCATGCTAATGTACTATTATCACTCACATTTTGCACTCTAGATATCTCATGTAGGATTTGATGATAACCTTCATACTTGATGAAAACCCCTAAAGACCTTAAGATCTTCCTTACACACTTGTCACACCCTTTATGCATTGAGACTTTGTAAATTATGACATTTATGACATTAGAATTTTAAACCAGGTCATGAACCTCTATAGAAATGCACTCTTTTCCCATGAGTGCTTCATCTTAATTATACCCTCTTCAATATATTGCTTATTCTTGTATGCTTTGGAAAATATCTCGACTTACTAATGAACAAGGTCGTGGTTTTCATGATATAAACCCTTGTGCACTTTTTAGCTCAAACATAACCATTTGAGACAACTTTCTTGAGAGAACCATCAAGGAATACTATATACCTAGTTGATGCTTGGTTTGATGCATAAGACCTTCATACATTACACATTTTGACACGATGATGCACACTTTTGGGCTTGTAGCTACCTTTTCATTCTTCTTGTGAATTATTGAGTAGGAAATCGAAGCATCTTTTTTTTGGCTTGATTCTTAACTTGATTAACTTGGGATAACATATATGACTTATAGAGACTATATATCTCTAAGCAAATTTGTAAGCAACAATTTATACCTCTTCATTTAAGTACCTATATTCTATAGGAGCATGTTTGTTTTTCTTCAACATGGTTCACCAAAGATATGGATGTTCCTCATTATGTCATAATCCAACATCAAATGACCATAAAAGAACTTCTACCACTTGTTTCAATTCCAAGACACTTTTGAGGATAAGAAAAACTTTGTGTATCTATAACTCACTTCATGTAATAAACAACACATTCTTGGAGCATCTAATGCACATCTGAAATTGTCTTCTAGCCCAAGAAACTCGCAAGCACTCACACCTTTGACATACATTCAATCATGAGTACTTATTCACTGATGTAGGCATCCATTTAGATAGCAATAATCCTTCAACATCCTTGTGAGAACCTTCTAAAAGAGCATACACAGATTTCAAGAAGACACTAACATAGATTAGGTCTCTTATCACTACAACCGTCAAAATTTAAACATTTTCACAAATCCCAGAAAAAGGATTCATTCATATGAAATCAAGCATATTTCATCCTTTAGACATCCTTGTGAGGAAGATATGTACAAAATTTTAAGTAATCATTCCATCATTAGACCTCCAAAACTAAGTTTCCATTAGTCATTTCACTCACAAATAATGTGAAAACATAGTCAAGAACAAAGAAGCCTCAAATTGCACAATTTTCCTCTTATGATCTCTCAACTTAATCAACATTATTGTTGTGAAGCATCCCAATACATTTGAGCTCATGTATTCATTGATATGAAACTCTATATTGTATATGCATACCTGAAACCTTCTTGGAAAACTCTAGCATTCTCATATGTCTTAAACATGTCTTGACCATAGCCCACCTATTTCAAGTAGTGAACTGATCATAACATTACTTGAATCACACATCCATCACATTTAAGAAGCACCTTCTACACATTAAGTAATATATTCACACATGTAGAGCTCATGAAACATTACTTAAAGACATACTCGTGACCGGAACTTAAGCTCAAACCCCTCATGACACTTTTACGAGAAGAATGAATACACCTGCGACTCATGATGACCTCAAAGAACTTCACAGACACTTTCAAAGCTTCCTTACTCATCAAAGACTACTAGACACACTTGAAAAATGTAGTTAAACTTCATGACTAATCCTCGTGACACCATAAAGCTCGAATGACAAGACACCATGATCTTCACATAACACATACACACACATCATTGTCAAATTTTGACACCAAGACAATGAGCACACTCTTGAGGACTTATAAACACTTTACACTCCTTGTAACACATCAACGAAACTCATGAATCTATACAAACCTCTCATATCGACCACATACCATAATGATGTAAACACAAACATTAAGGGCTTTAGACTTGTACATTCAATGACCATAGAGTTGAGAGAATGAATTCTTACACAAGAAATACCAAATAGAACCTTGAAAACACACTTAGAGACATTAAATGACATAATTTAACATCGAGGAGAAGACACACATTGACAAGACAACTCCCCTCACTTTAATGTTTCCTTTGCTCCTATACACCTCTAAGAAGCCTAGTAGAGGCATATGTCACCATGAGAAGCTAGATGAGAGACCTAAGAAGGTTTCAAACCCTCTTCTTACACCTTGATGCATTCCTCCTTTTTGATTTAACTTTTGTCACAACATATTCCTCCTTTTTCTCAATCAAACTCTTGGAAACATCTTGACCACTTTGACTAGCTTCTTCCTTCTTTTTATATGCTTGAACTTATGGCTTGAGTCTTTGAGTTTATTTCTTTAATTGACTGCGCATCAAAAAACCTTGCAATGTGCCCTACCTTGTGGCACCTAAAGAATTCCACTTGTCTTCCTTTGCACTCAAAATCCCTATGTCCATATCCATTGCAAGCATAACAATAACCATTGAACTTTCTTACATACCTTCTTGTGTTTGATGGCCCATTTTTGCAATACTTTTGCAAGATGTCCTCTCTCATGACAATGATAACATTCAACTCCATATCTTTTACCTAATTTTTTCTCTTGTCTTGACATTCCTCTTCCTTCTTTCCTTCACAATGTTCCTTTCCTTTGCCATCATCCTTATTTTCAACCTTAGGACTACAAAAACTAGCCTTATGTCCATAGAACCACATTTATAACAATTACCATGAAAAACACCATACCTATATGCATTTGGTTTCTTGAGAGATGATATCCCATGGGGTGGAAGCCTTGATCTCTCTTCCTTGCTTGGCTTCTTGCTTTCATTTGATCCTTGACTTGATTCTTCTTCATTCTTCTTGGATGAATCCTCATTAAAGCCTAGGCATGTCCTATCACCATAGATATTTTGTTTTTCCAACATATCACTCAGAATTTTTGAAATTCCTTGAAAAGATAATACTTTGCTTGTCATAGTGCCTAGATCTTTCTTCAAATTCTCTATTTCTTTCCTCTTGATCTTTAGATAAGCTTGTGCCTCCTCAATTTGATTTGTTAAAACCTTGACTATTTATTCTTTCTCAACCTCATGTTTGAGACACTCATCTCTCTTGATCTTCAACTCAGCTTGGGCCTCCTCAAATTGAGTCTTTAAGACTTTGATAATATCATCATGAGATCTATACATCTTGTAGATATGATCACCATACTCAGCTACCCATTGCATTGTCCTTTGAGTATTATATTGAATTATTTCCAATGATGGAGGTTTTGGTTGATTCATCTTGTCACCAAAGATCTCCCTCTAGATTGTTAGGCTACTTCCAAGGGCCTGCTATGATACCAATTGTTGGAGGTGACAAGGATTGAGAGGGTGGGGGGTGAATGTATCCCCAATAAAACTTACTCACTTGTGCTTCAAACCCTAACCACACAAACTCATGTAGAACACATCAAAGCATATAAAATTTATAATGAAGTAAACTCAATGTAAGGAACACAATATAATATCAAAGACACATATATTGATAATCAAATTAGATCCACACACTTATATAGATGCTCAAATAAGATCACAAAGAGTAATGTCTTCAACAATGATCCACAAGATACAATAAAGTGCTCTCAAGACAATCAATGTCTCATGAATACATATGAAGATGTAAAACTATGAGAATGTCTTCAACTTAAATATCAAATCTGAAAATATCTTTGAAACCTAAAAATAACATCAACATGTGTAGTCATTATTTTACCCTCAATAACTCTTTCTAACCCCAAGCGTGTCACCTATCACCCAAGATACGATGGGTGCTCACCAAGTGCGCATGGGCATGCACGGCCCCTCCTTTATGTGAGCTTTGTAAGAGAATTCCGCCATTAATGAAGGATTATTTGAAGAAACAAAAGTATATGCATCTACTTAAAAAGGAAAAAGATATAACTAACATTTCTACACATCAATGCATCACAAAAGCTGAATAAACATTGTATGAAGCACAAGAAACTAGATCCGAGTCATAAAAATCTAAATAACATGAGGGTTTACACCCATAAACAAGATGTACAGAATAGATCCATGTATATTGATTTAAAAAGAGTCACTGGTAGCCATACTACATTCAGAAGGGTCATCTCACCATATACATCAAATGACAAAGATCCAATCCCTATAAACCTAATATGATCAGAGGTCCTAACTATGCTTTCCCCATTATAACCCTTTGTATATACCCCATTACCCATACTTATGCTTAATGATATCCTTTACAACCCTTTACAATCAATAACTCTAAACCCTAACATCATGAGCTCCAACCCTTAACATTTCCTAACATTTCTTAGCACTCGTTACTCCTCCTTCTCTCTCAAGCACTCTGTACCTTCTAGTGACCTCATACTACCATATCCCTTTCTCCCTTTTCCTCCCTAGTTCTTGTCCCAAAACTTCTTTAAATAGGATCAGTGTCCACCGCCATGACTTCTCTCTGAGAAGATCACATGCCAAGTGTCAATGTGGTCCTCCATTGGTGAATGTTTATCCTCTTTACAAAACCTTCCACTAAATGTAATGATGCCTCTAGGAATATTCCCTATGTGGAATATCCTTTTCTTGGCCTCCAAGGTTCCAAGTTAGCACCTTATCCACTTATCACGCCTATGCGGTCCTCATGTTTTTCCTCAAGTGACTCTTGGATGCCAAATATGGCTAAGTCCTTTAAACCCTTGTTCTCGCCTCCACGCGTGCACCCCGGTTTCACTTAAACCTTTTTTTTCCTACACATTTTCCTAAGTGCCCTTCTATTTACCGATCCTATTTATACGCGTGCCTTCTTGGTACTTAGCCAATATTTAGGGTCCAACATCACCCCACACTATATGTGTTCTCCGTCCTTAGAAACATTATACTCCTTCAAAGAATAAAGAATAGTGGAATTGAAATAATTTAAATAAAGAATGGAAGAATATGCTACTATTGCATGAGGAGTGGGAACTCCTTTATGGATGCCTCAATCTTCTCTAGGCATCCACTTCTCCCTACCTACTGAAGTAGGTCACCCACCAATGCACTTACTTCATCAAAACTTAGTTCATCACTCTTAGCTTTTAGTGTATCTACAATGCTTTCCATCTTGCTAAGATCACCTAGTGCATCCATCTTGTGAGTGACTTGGGGTATAGTTCCTTTAGCCTATTCTTAATCGAACCCACAAGGTTTGATTACTTCCAACTTCTTCTCAACTTTGGCCAAGATCTTATCACGCTCTGCCCTATTGCCTTTGTTCTTTTCCTAAAATTATTTTAGATCCACCTCATGTGTAGCAACCAATATGCTTGCTACCCTGTCTCTGTCGGCACAGATTTTCATACACGACTTCAACCATCTACGTGCGGTGGTCTTTACTGCAGAAAAGAGCTCGAGTACCGAGTCATTGTCTCCCCAATATTCAAATTTTCTTCCTCCTTATGGCATACCATCACCTCCTCTACCGACTCTAATGCGAGTGGTTTCCTTTCCATGGTGAGGATGTGGGTTAAGTCTTCCAAGAAGTGCATGGTTGACTTGTATTTACTTCGGGCAAGACCATGTCCAGTGTTTCAAGATAATGGCATCTGAAATGGCCTCTATCTTCTTATGGACTTCATACACCTTCACCTTTTCATCCCTCAGCTCACACCTTAACTACACACTGATCAATTCCTTATGTTTTATCTCCTTGTCCCGCTCAATGATATCCTCATTCTTTTTCTCAAGCTCTTCCTCCAAGACCCTTATTCTATCATTTATGCTGAAGAGTCTTGCTTCCACCTCCATCGATACTTTGTTGAGCGCATTGCAAACTTGCTCATCTGATAGTTTTTGGGAATTTACAAGAGGGTTTACTCCCTTGGCATCTGGTATCTTCATCAATGCATCACGATTTACCTCGAACTCGGGTTCATCAACGTGGGACTCAAAATCCCTAGGATAGCATTTTCCTCGTGCGTGGGTACGCACCCTCTTCATAAAAAGAAGACCAAGCGAGGAGTTGGTTGTGGGAATGATACTTTGGAAGCATGCACGCAGTACCTTGCTTGGATCATTAATATAATCTCATGTTCTTGTGCACCACTACTATGCCCTTACCACTACACGTGCATTATCATTGGGAAGCTTACTACTAAGCTAAGTTGGGGTCTCCGCCCATGCTCCCATACTCCTTTCCTACACTTGCACTCTCCTCAGTTTCCTTCAACACTTCTTTTGGCACTTTTCTCTACTTCATGCTCCACCAACTATTGGATAATACCTGCCACCTCCCTCTCTATAGTGTTATCCATTTACTCCTGGTCGAGGTCGGGTCTTCGATCTTTCATGTTTACTTCCTCACTCCCCCTTTCATGAGTTCCTTCCTCATTCTCATCCCTTTCTTCATTTCCTTCTTCATCTGACTCATGTACATCATACATAGGATGATTATGAGCCTCACCGCGCTCTTCATCATCTTCATCACCCTTTTTCAGCCTCCATGATTTTGTTTCTCTTGAGTCTGACCCTTTTATCACCCTTTGCTTCTTCCTTACTAGTGACTCCAATTCATGGGACTTCTCTTTTTCTTCTCTTTTGGGTGACTCTTCCCTTACTAGTGACTCTTCCTTCTATGGTGACTCTTTTCTAATGGAGACCTCTTTTGGCGGATGTAAGTACTTGTGCCCGCCCTACTCTCTGTGCCCTGCTTCTCATGCTCACCTTTTTTCTCAGGAGCCTCCCTCTTTCTCTTTTCCTTGGCATACCTTTTTCCTCACGGTGGGGTCTAAGAATGGAGACATCATCTTCAATATAAGCACCTTTTTCATACTTAGGCCTTAGGTGTAAATACACCCTCATTGTTGTCCTCCCTACAATATGAAATGTTATTAGTTTCAACATGTGCACGTCATGAGAGACATACTTCTCCACATAGGCATGCTTCTTGGGGTATATTAACTTCTTGTGTAACTCATGGTAATCTTGATCTACTACACTTAGATCAAACCCATGAGTTTCACCTCTTTGAATTGATTGACCTTGGCCTAGAAGTATTACACCGTGAAGGAGAAAAAACTTACACCAAGGACTCTTGGTGTCATCTATCAAAGTAAATCTATCGATACAAAAATTTTGGTATATGGATGAACTCAGCCTCTCCTTGTACTAATGAAGGTAATTGCTCCATTATTCTCCATTCACCCCGAATGTGTTGTGCATCCACTTATACCAATTTTCTAGGCGCCTTATGAGCGGCCATCATGGTTTCAAGTATATTGTTCAAACCTCTTGGTAGGGGAGGGGTTCTCATCTAGGTATTCCCAAAACAAACTTATCCGGCCCATCAAGCACTCTAATCTTTGAAAAGACAATGGTGAGGAGGACATTACCAAACATGATCTTCTCTCCATCATACACGGTGGCATTTATAATCTCCTCTCTACAATAAAAGTTGAGAGGTTATAGATGGTCCCCTCGAGATCTCATGCATACATTCAACTAGGCCTTGTTGATATGTGTCCATCTCTCTTGCCCATTAAGATTTGTGACCAAGCATGCGGCCATCCTCATCATAAGTTGGTGATTGTAGAAATGTCAAAGTAGTGTGAACCCTTCTTGTAGTCATAAGCTTCAATGGTCTTCTTAATGGCTTCTTTATCTCCCAAATCATTGTCCAATGATTCTCCTTCATAGATAAGGTTGGTGAACTTAGAAATCAGCTGGGGGTTATGCGCATCCTCGACCTATGAAATAGAAGTGGTCTTCATGCATGCGTGACATCAACCATTGGTATAGTCACTCGGGATTCCAAAATAGGGAAACTCATAGAGTTACAACAACCCAACCTTCTCCATTTTCACCTTCACTTTGTCATCATAGATAGGAATTCCATCTAGTGTCCTCTTCTCTATAGGGTGAAACTAGTTCTAGTGTCATCTCATTTTTGTGGTGCTTTTCGATGGTTGTAATCACTTACGGCCATATTTTTGACATGAGACACCCATTCCTTACCAAGTAATACGTCATCTAGTACTACATTTCCACGTACCATTCTTCATTGAAATTGGTAGAAACGGCTTGTTTTCCCTTTCCCTTGCCCTTCTTGTGAAACATTTTACTTTCCTTGGTGTCATTTAGGTCCTTAAAACTTCTTCCTCTCTCTTGGTCCTAGCTCTTCTCAACTTCATGGCTCCACTCCTTTGCGAAAATTCCTTCAAACCTCATGCCCTAGCTATGCAACCCTAACCTAGAAAACCCTTTTTCCACAAGATGGCGTAACACCCATGAGATTCTTCCACACAACCTTTCTCTGTTTACACCCATGTACTCCTTTCCACTTTGGTTCACTGATCAAACTAGTTATGCATGCAAATCTTCACAAATTTTCTCAAACCTTCTTCGTAAGGATGCCCTAGTTCACGAGCTCTTTGATAACTTAAAACGCAAGGTAAAGAATAACGCACCCCGATCTTCTATTTATAACTTTTTCTTTTCTCCACAATAAATGTCATGCCACCTACCAATGTACTTTTCACAATAAAGGTGGATTTTTCCAATGCCAACCTTCAGCACTTTTCCTCCACGCTCAATCCTACGTGAAAAACTTTGGCAACCTTCGTGCACGTAAAAAACCCCTTATCGACACATATCCTTACGCACGCGCATGTACATGCCAAAGGAATTCTTCCTCTTGTGTCCTAATCCTAGTTCTTGACATCACCTACCTCATGTTGTTCCTGCACTTTTCATTCTTGTACATGGTTTCTATAAAGCCTTTTGACACCATCCTTCCCTTATGTTCACCTCTTCTACGTGTGATCTTCCAATCCACATGTTTTTATTTTTCAAATTAGCCATCAACAACCATAGCTTCTAACACTTTTCACATCACTCCACCCCACACAAAAATGGATGTGTGGTCCTCTGCGCATAGAAAATTTTTTGAAATAATAAGTGGCTATCAAACACAAACACACACAAAACAAAGCAAACAAGAAAGGAAACACAAAGAAAGGAAACTACATCAAAGCAAATCCTAGGCTAACTGGAAATATTGCCTTATTTACAAACACAAAGAAGACTTATTTATAGTAGGGATTTCAACCTACTCCCATTAAAATGGCCTAAAACTGTGTTCCATCTAGTGTTTCAGAATCGATAAGACTTGAATCAAGTATATAGGATACAATGTATGAGCCCAACCAATGGACTTTGAATTTCCCAGATGGCACAAAACTTGGAATCATACAAGAGAACCATCTATGCCCAACCTCAAACTATTTGTTTTGATGTGTCTATCATGTCATGCCTTCTACCTAGTTTTTTTCTATTTTTTGACTCTAATGAGTAATAGCCCACCTCTCATCCAATTGCATCAACTTATCAATCCTCTCCTCAAGTGCTTGTTCATCATCTAACCCTCTTGTGTGCGCTATACGTAGTGATGGTAACATGAATTCAATAGGTAACATAGATTTTGTGCCAAACACCAATTGAAAAGGTGTGGCCTTGTTCAATCTCTTATAAGTAGTTTGATATGACCATAACACAAAAAAAATTTGTCATCCCAATCCTTTCTTCCCACATCACAAATCTTGGTTAACGTGTGATTCAAAATTTTGTTAAACACCTCAGACAGTCCCATTAGCTTGTGGGTGATAAGGGGTAGTCTTGTGATGGGCCACCATGAATTATGCCAATAAGAATTCTAATTGTCTCATTTAAGAAATGAGTACCCCTATCACTTGTTAAGCTCAGTGGGCATCCATACTGTTGATTATATTTTCCCACAAGAACCTAGATGTTGTTGTCATTGTGCAATCCCTTGTAAGCATCACTTTTTCCCACCTTGTAAGGTAATATGTGCATGTAATGATATAGCGCAACTTTCCTTTCACGTGGCTAGAGAAATAGGGCCTACAAAGTCAATTGCCCATTTCTCAAATGGCTCTACACTAGCAATCGGTCTTAATGGAATTTCATCTCTTTTCCTGGTTTACCAAGGTGCACTGGAAGTGGTCACAAGCCTTGCAATACTCGATACAATATTTTGTAAACTCATTTCCCACCAAAATCCTACTAGAAGGATCTTGCACGGTTACATTCCCTACATAGTGTCCCCTGTAATTCCACCATGAGCCTCTTCCATGATTAGTGCGCTCATGCTCAAGCATGCACCAACACAAAACCTCATCGTGACCTAGCTTGTATAAGTCTCCACTAATTAACATGTAGGGTGTGACATGTATGGCTAACTGCTTCCTTTCCAAATTCTTCATTCCTCTCACACCACACCCATTTTGAGAAACACAACAATATCTTCCAAGTCAGAGGGTGCATGTTACAATCTAAATAGTTGTGCATCTAACATTATATCCTCAATGCTTTGTGCATCCTCTCCTGAGTCAATCCTTGATAAATGGTCAAGCCCCAAATTACTCTTACTAATTTTACAAAAATCATAAACTCAAACTCCTAGAACAATAGACCCACCTACATATGTGCCCTTGCAAGAAAGGCTTGTTCACTAAGTAATTTAATGCCATGTGGTCCATGTAAAATATAAAAGGTGTGGTTAGAAAATACCGCCTAAATTTGTATAGTGCGTAGATCATCGATAATGCCTCATGCTCCGTGGTAGTATAATTTTGTTATTTTGGGGTTAGCTTCCTACTAACAAAGCACAAGGGATGGTCAATAATTCCCTCTCCAGGTTGTGCTAAGATTGCTCCAATCGCCATCCCTGAAGCATCAACATGTATATGGAATGGATTATCCCAAGAGGGAAAGTGTAATATGGGTGGTGATAAGCCTATTCTTTAATGTATCAAATGCCATTTGTTGCACCTCTCCCCAATGAAATGTACTTTTGTGTTTCAGCAAATCCTCCAATGGTGATGATCTTGGCATACCCTTAATAAATTTATGTT
Source organism: Taxus wallichiana var. yunnanensis (assembly GCA_018340775.1). Classification (NCBI taxonomy): domain Eukaryota; kingdom Viridiplantae; phylum Streptophyta; class Pinopsida; order Cupressales; family Taxaceae; genus Taxus; species Taxus wallichiana. The sequence continues at coordinate 659,399,506 of CM031238.1, read as the reverse complement.
AATACCTCTGTATGCCCAAGGAATCCATACGCACATGCTCTGGCTAGTAGGCTCCCCCAATCCCATAATAATGACAACTTTGGTAGGATCCACCAGCAAGCCTTCTTTACATATGATATGTCCCAACAGGTTCCAAAGGAGTAGTGAAAACACATTTCTTAATGTTGAGAGATATACTCAACTATCGGCATCTCTCAAACATCAGCCTTAGATTGTCACAATGGTCCCTCACTAATCCATATATTGTCAAGTCATCTAGGTAGACTTGTAGAAATTTATGGATGAAGTCCTAAAATCCCGAACCAACAATGCACAAAAACACAACAGTGTGTTCTTTATTCAAAAAAAGGCAAGACCGTATAGGAAAAATTTCCCCATTCAATGGAAAAGTTTGTCTTTTCTTGGTCCTCCTTTGTAATTCTAACTTGATGATATCTTAAGAATCCATCTATGAAAGAATAGATTTCGCACTTCCACTACTCCTTCCAGGATCTCCTTAGTGAAGGGGTTGGAAAAGGGTCAATGACACATACCACATTCAAATCTTATAATCAACACAAATCCTTATCCTCCCATCCTTATTAATGTTGATGACCATCATGGACTTATCCATTTTGATTCCTTAATAACCTCAATGATGCATGATGTGATCATCTTATCAATCCTCCTGAGGGACTTGACTTTGATGTGCAAGGATTAAGATTCATTCGATAAGGTCTCTTCCAAATTGGGCATGCACCTTCCTTTAACTTGATCTTCATTTCTCCCAAGGAGTGGTGAACTCCTTTAAGCTCATGGTACCACATGGAAACAAATCTTGAAATTCATGTAACAGATCAATAATCTTCAAAACCTCCCTTTTTATCCAGTAATCTCCAATAGTAGCTTCCTTAGGTTCCACCTATGAGCCAATGTTAACCTCTTAGTTTTTAGGGGTTCATGGTAGGCACGTGCTTGCTCATCATTAATCTATCTATAACCCCGCATGTACCAAAAATATGGTTAACATCTAATTTTTCCACCTCTTCACCATCTATCATGTAGACCAATTTTCCTTTCTCTTTTTCCATGCATGCACACTCAAGTTGTACCTCCTCTAATTCTTCCTCATCAAAGTGCACTTCCAAGCTAGGTTCACCACAACAATCAATACTTTGTCCTCCGCCATGGAACTATCTCCCATAGTTAGTGCTTAACTTAACAACGTGGTAGTGCCTTCTTCACAATCATTTATTACTTCGATACTCAAAATATTGAAGGAGATCACCATCAACTCTGTCGTTTCTTTCCTATCAAATGGCGTAACTGGGAAAGTGAATGTATCATGCACATGCATAACATCTTGTAAGGTGGAGTAAAGCTTATGCACCCATAAAGATGGAGGAAAGGCTTTCACCTTCCATGGAAGACCTTCTCACATGCCTAGGACATGAAGAAGGTGGGCTCCTTCCTAATGATAATCTTGTATAGTAGTAGGTGCATTGCTTCAGAGAGAAACCTAATAGAGAACTTGATTCACGCCCTCTAGAAGGTTATCACGATGGGTTGCCCACCAATGTGTTGTGGTCCCGAGCAAAGTATAGCTAAGCATACTTCTTCTTTTGAATCTCACATCTCCATTGGTTCTCCATTGCTCATAGGAAAACATCGTGGTATGCTCCCTAGTGTATCTTGGTAAATTTTTCTAGGAAGTGACTCTTTGATGAGCGTGCTTGAAATCTTTTGTTACTCTCATCACAAATCCTCTTAACTGCCTTTTGAATAACTCATATGTCTCGTGCACCCAATTTTCACATGCCACACTAGTTGTATCACTTATATATTGAGTGTCTTCCCACTGAATAACACCTTCTTTTTTTGGTTACACAACCTTAGGGTCCTTGATATGTGCACATAGATTCTTATCTAGGTCTTCTTCTCCCAAGGGCTCATTATAGGGCGTTGACTTCCCATCCATCAAAGGAATGATAACACGTTCCTCTTGTTCTCAAAACTTATATACCCCTTATTAAAATGTAATTCAACATTGTTCTTATAAGCACTTGGGGTGACCAAGTAACGTTGGAAAGTTGTCCGTCTCAACAAAGCGCCAAGAATTTGAAGTCTCTAGTGAATTTCAACCCCGATAATGGTGCACCATCTTAACTCAGACTCCTCTATTCCTAACACTTAGAGTTTCATGAATAACTGCGTAAGGTATGACAAAATTCATTGGCTCTCATTTTCCCATAAAAACTTGTTCCTAAAGTTTCATGGCTTAAATTTTTCAAAATCCCTTTATCTCATTTTTTCTATTTCTTTCATGAGAAACTCAATCTCATTTGAGAGGAATCTAAATCATTCATAATATTTGATTTAGATATTTTTTTAGGACTCCAATATTTACACATCCAGAGGTCTTTATATGTTATATCCTTTCTCTCGACACAAAATTTCAGATCTTCATCTTTCTTCTAGCTCCTTAAATTAAGCATTTACCAGTCTGATTTCTGGATATTAACATTTAGATAAGCCTTCTAGAAGTTTCCTAGATTACATTTAGATTTGAAAGGAAGGAACTATACTAGTCCCACAGTCATGTCTTACACAAAATGAAGGCAATATCATTGAAGGTTTCTCCTTATAAGTATTCAAATATGTTATTCATACCTAGATAGGTGCCCTCCAAACCTTCATGCAGTGTATTTTCATCATATTATGCCCAACTCCTTTTAGTTAAGTTTTCCATCTCATCACCATAATACAATCCAAACCTCGCAAATCGGTCTTTATATGCAATAAGGGTAATTGCTTCATTGATTCAGGTAGCACGTAATTCACTCCAACACATTAAATATACCTAGCTCCACCTTCTATAACAATCTAGGATCATGATAGATATCACACCATAATCCAAAAATGTTTTTTCCTGTCAAGTTCATGCACATTTGTAATCTCTTGTTATAACTCAAAAACGCAGTCATCTATATTTTGAGCTACACAAAACCATTCCCCACAATATTTGGACAATTGGTAGATCACATCAAGACAGAGGTATTGTGAAATTTTCAAGCAATTTCATCCACGCAATAAAAGTTATATTGAGCCTGAGAGCTTAAAGATCATCAAATGCCTATAACAATTAAATTATGCAATTTCAAAACTTACAAAAATCATGATGGCATTCCTCATCACCTGTAGAACCTTCTCATGTTAACAGACAGGGCTTTGCATCATTTAAAAGGTAAATTCGATGGTTTCGGCTTGTTGCCTTCAATAAATTTCATGCACATTCATGGGAAACATGCAAATTTATAGTCCTGAGCAAGGTTAGGACCAAAATCTTTCCAAAACATCATCATTCCTTTTATTCTTCATTCTTCATCTTCTACATAGGAAAACATTTTCAGCTCCCAATGTAACTCTTCAAATTTCCATGAACTAGGTGTCAATTTTTTGTTAAGGACTCTAACAAACTCTTAACTACCGACTACTAAGCCAACTCACACTCCTAAGTCAAGACTCACACTACTTCCTCATCACATAGAAATCATGTGTAGATCCCCTGAATATGCCTCTCATGTTAATTTATACAAGACAACTATTACATGATAACATGGATTTATTTTCAATATTACTCTTTTACTAAGTCAAATTCACTCCTACAACTCTCTTACAACACATCATTTTTTACAACATATTCAATTTAACATGTTCCTCCTTATTCTCAAAACTCATATACCTATGAACATGTATTTATTTTCTTATATGACCTTATTATAAGTCTTGGTCCTCGATGCTCAAAAAGTCAAGACTTTGAAGTCCCTAGTGAATTTTCCCCTGGATATGATAGAACATCCTTTAAAACACTAATGGGCATTGCCTTTGTCTTATTAGCCATATATAACACATTTGAAGATGGTTGTAATGGGGGCCTTCCCATTTGATTCCATGTGTCCAAGGTGAGAACATTAACTTATGTGCACTATGTCAATCATAATATTACTTAGGAGATCCATCCATCAAAAACTACATTCAAGGTAATCTCCTTATCATAGTCAAGGTTGTGGGGAGGTAGATTAGCATGCAAAACTTCTTCTCACGCTCTCCTCCCATTGCTTGGTACTTTATCTCTCAACCATTCTCCTAATAGAGGGATGATATTCTCTTGGTGTAACATTTTACACACCTCTCTAACATCATCTATATCTACCTGAGGGACCTCAATGCTTTTTTCTGCTCCAACTTCCTAGATTTCTCTTTTAGACACTGAATTTCCCCTTGAAGACTTCTGAATTACTTCCATGGTCTCTTGATAAACTTCCTTATGATGGTAGGGTCCTGGATACTTCCCATGTACCACTTCTTCTCTTGTAATTAGTGGTCTCTTTGCATTGGTATCTCTTTGGTGCGCCTAATCTCAGCTTCACATTGTCACTAGTATAGGTTCTAACTCTAACTCACGCACCACCCTTGGCATCCACTATTGATTAGCACATTTTATGCTCACCATCCCAGTGCCCTTATCCTTCCGCTTCTTCTAGCTCATGTGTTCAAACAATTTTGGGCATTCCTCATACTTGTGTTTTTTTCCACACCAAGAGCACTGTAAAATCGGGCATTCACGCTTATAGTGTTCTGTAGACCCACAGTTGTAACAAGTTCCACATGGGAACTCACTTCTTCCACCTCCATGGTTTCCACGGCCTCTAAATCCTCCTCGAAAGCCTCTACCTTGACCTCCTCCTCCATCTGCGCACCCTTCATAATGATGACCATCATCCTTGGAGTTGTTTGCAACACTGGTCTCTAGCACACACCAAGTATCAATGGCATCATGTATTTGGTCAATCAATCTATAATCCTTGGTGTCATGAGTAGTAGAGGTGTAAATTTTACAATAGCAAGACACACATTCTTGGATCACACGCTGCAATAGTGGACACCTACTTGCATCATGATCTCTATGGTGGAAAATCTCACAGTCCACCGTCATCACACATACCAATCTCTCGAGGAAAATTGTCCTTCGTATGCCCTTCTACCTCACAATTTGTACACCATAACCCGGTGAGTCTCATGAGCTGAGTTCATAGATAATTTCTCTAGTTATTTTGTCATTGCAGCAATTTGGGCTTCTAGGAATGGACTAACTCTTGTATCAATGCTTCCTACTACCTCATAGCGGCAAGGTAGCCTCTAAGGCCTCGTGGATTTGTGAAAGTTCCCTCCTAAATGGTGTGATCAGTCCTCCAATGAACCATTGAGCATGTTGTGAAGGTGAATGTCATAAGATAACTTGGATAGGAGAGTCTTGAAACATGTGTCATACTCCCACACACTCTCTGTCATTCCTTGTTGAATCTCCTTCAAATGTGATGTTTTTTCTGTTCAAACTCAGGTATGTGGAACTCCACCAAAAAGGCATTACATAGCACAATGTAATCCACCATTGTTTGGTGTGGGTCATACTTCTGTACTCAGTTATGTGCGCGTCCTTGCAACATGGTTGTAAACTGACTTGCCTTCCACTCTGGGGTAGTGATTCCCTTCGTACCATAGTAACTCACACTTGTGTACATGTTTTGTGGCATCCTCAATGCCCTTGTAATCAAGTAAGTGGAGTGACATCTCATAAAACACTGTTGATGGTGTTGTGGACCTTGTCCGCCAGATCAAGACCTTGATTCCCTCCATGTTACCTCCACCACCAGACCCACTAGATCCACTAGTGCCAACTCCTCCAGATCCACCAGATCCTCCTCATGTTATAGGTAAGGGCCTAATGCAGTTGTGCCCTATGATCCCACCATCGTGTTAAACTACGCGCTGATAAGCAATTGTGATACCAAACCACTCCCAGATGTGTTTCCATGCCTGCTCCTAGATGTGATACTCAAACCTTGTGATCCCACACCTTGCCCAAATGTTGTGCCAGAAAAAATACCCCCAAACACAGGAAATGATTATGTAGCCATAGATGTACCAAATGAAAAATTATACCTCCTAGGTGTCGCTTGACTACGAATATCGATACCAACTAGATTATCAAAACTTATCTCAGAACTAGAAAACTAAGCACAAGGGTCTGGTCACCATGTGGGTTAAGATGTGCACCTATAGATCTTCCTCCTTTCTTCATATAATGAGCTCTCTCCAAAAGCCGAGGGGGTTTCTCTTCTATGCTTGCAAGATGGGGTAGCTCAGACTGCTCAGGTTTCATGTCCTTCACGTGAACCTCAAATCCTTCCCGCAACGTCTACCTCCATAAATCCATCACTCCTGCAACTTCATGTTGTCTTACCAACTCCCTCTCTGAGCTTCATTATACTTGAGTCACCTCTCCTCTCTCTCCATTTCCGCCACAAGGTCCACCATCCTCTACCACACCAACTTCTACGCCTTGCCTAGCAAGATTTTAGCAAGCCATGGGAAAGGCTTCCAAACTCAAAGTAATGACCAAGATCTTGATAGCTAGTGGAATAGCATGCAAGAATGATCCTCTAGGCTCCCTCAAGAACTCAAACTCAAGTAATATCCAAGAAAGAATACGTAGAAATAATGTATTCCAAGGTATAACTAGTCAACACTCTACTCCACCAGTGATCAAAAACATGGGTCCATGTCAGATCGGCATCATGCAACCGCTGATATTCCTCCTAGGTCCAAACATAAGGTCTATAGTACCAACTTGTCCTTGATGCATATGTTGAGAGCCATTCATACAACTCTACTGGGAAACAACAAAAAAGGTCTCATATAACTCATGATACAGGTGATCCTCTACCCATTTACATGCATCAAACTTAGGTCTAGTGTTAAATCTTTGAGCAAACTCATCCTTCATGTTTTTGAGCCATGCTTCAACACTATCCAAGGTCAAGTGCTCCATCATTACACATTTCTCTCACAATAGCTTCAAAAGAGGTCCCAGGAAATGGAACCAAGATGTAGTCATTATTTTACCCTCAATACTTCTTTCTAACCCCAAAGCGTGTCATCCTATCACCCAACATATGTTGGGTGCTCACCCGAGGTGTGCACGGGCACTCGAGCCCCTCCTTTATGTGAGCTTTTCAAGAGAGTTTTACCATTAATGGAGGATTATTTATAGAAACAAAAGTACATGCATCTACTTAAAAGGTAGAAGATATAACTAACAGATCTACACATCAATGCATCACAAAAGCTAAATAAACATTGTATGAAGCACAAGAAACCATATCTGAGTCATGACAAGCCAAATAACATGAGGGTTTACACCCATAAACAAGATGTACATAATAGATCCATGTATATTGATTTAAAAGAGTCTCTAGTAGCCATACTACATTCAAAAGGGTCATCTTAGACCATATACATCAAATGACAAAGATCCAACCCCTACAAACTAATATGATCAAGAGATCCTAACTATGCTTTCCCCATTATAACCCTTGTTACATACCCCAAAGTACCCATACTTATGCTTAATGATATCCCTTATAACCCTCTAGCATCAAGAACTCTAAACCCTAGCATCATGAGCTTCAACCCTTAGCATTTCCTAACATTTTTGCAACACCTCGTTACCCTCCTTCTCTCAGCACTCCCATACCTTCTAGCAACCTCGCACTACCATCTCCCTTTCTCCCCTTTCCTCCCTAGTTCATGTCCCAAGAACTTCTTTAAATAGGATTAGCGTCCACCACCATGACTTCTCTCTGAGAAGATCATGTGCCAAGTGTCAATGTGGTCCTCCATTGGTGAATGCTTATCCTCTTTGCAAAACCTTCCACTAATTATAATGATGCCTTTGGGAATATTCTCTATGTGAATATCCTTTTCTTGGCCTCCAAGGTTCTAAGCTGACACCTTATCCACTTATCATGCCTATTCAAGTCCTCACTTTTTCCTCAAGTGACTCCATGATGCCAAATATGGCTAAGTTCTTTAAACCCTTGTTCGCCTCCCACGTGTGCCCTAGTTTCACTTAAATCCTTCTTAAACCCTTTTTCCTACACGCTTTTCCTTGAGTACCCTTCTATTTACTGATCCTGCGCATGCATGCCTCTTGGTACTTAGCTAATATTTAGGGTCCAACAACATGCTATGAAGATAGCCTCTAAACACAAGCATTCAAATTTTCCTTCCTTCTCCAACTCGCTCTCAAAGAAACAACACCAAATTTTGTCTTGCTCAAATTATCCTCATGAAAACTCAACTAGATGTTGTCCTAAAATGGAATTCTAGGGTTTTTGGCTAGTCCCAAAGGGTTTTTCTTTTCAGCAAAATGGTTCTTCAAAATAAGATAAAAGGGGTTTCAAAAGACTAGTACCATTGTACCCAAAAACTCCATTTTATAGCCTTTCCTTGATTCAAATTCAAAGGAGGTTGGTTTCCTCAACTTGCATAACCATAACATCCTAAAAACATCCCATAAGAATCACTATAACATTCACAATTGACCCATATAGGTTGGCCTAGCAAAAACACTTCATCCATGCACCAAAAATCCCAAAAACCCTTGCATTGGGATGACAAAAATCTCCTAATCCAAAAACTATTTTTATTCAAGCTTTTAAAATAATCACACATGTTTAAAATAATATTTAAACATCATATATGGTTGCAATTTATCTCATCCAATCAAATTATTTCATTTATTAGGCCCAGTGCTCTTTGTACTTCTCAAAACAGTTATTTCCTACACCCTTCAACACCCTCGAAACTTCATTATGCCACCAAATGACTTAACATCAACAAAAATATTTCATGTAGCCACTTTATGGAAATTACAAAGCCTTTATAACACTTATGAGTAAGTTATAAGCCTTGAAACAATCTCCTTCTCAAACCGCAACAACTTTTGTCTTCACAAAATCATCCTGCCCAAAAAGTTGTTTCCAAAGATCATATGATAAAAATACTTATAAAAACATTAAATACCTCCAAATTGATTTATTAGATTAAAAATTCATCCCTCTTCACATTCCAGGTAATAGAGATCATCACCAAATCCTTCTTATGCTTCAAATAACTCCAAAAATACAACAAAACATATCATGTTCGAACTAGAAAAAAATCTTGTATAAATAACGACCTTGAAACATCTTCAAAACACCTCATCATAAGACAAAAATCATATCACTGGAAATATATTTGAATCATATTTCCAAAACATTTTGAATCACTTCAAAATTCAACCTGTAGCTCTTGTTATGGCCATTTTACCGAAAACTACTTTTTATGGCCTCAAAATTGCCCTTTGACTAGTCAACCTGAATGGAGCTCAACTTGCACTTTTTCATCATAAACATGATCTTAAACCTTCATATAAATTAATATAATCTCCCATATATGCATGCTATCCTTTGGACAACCTTGTCCCAAAACCGTTTTTTCATAAATTGGCTTGTTTGAGTGGGGCACACTCATCACCGTGACCTCAACCATACATTTCTGGAAATATAAGAGAGTCCTATACAAAATCCAATCATAATTTTTATGAACCAATCAAAAATGGGTCACTAAACCTCTCTTTTTGCAAACTACTCCTAGTTAGGGTTTTAGACCACTTTATCTTCTTAACATTCGTTCATAAAATCCTAACAATAAAAAAACCTCATTATTTTTGTGAAACATTCTAAACTCGCCTTAGAAGATTCCATGAAAGCCACGAGATCCTATGAAAATAAAACTATTCGTAACAAGCATCTCAAGTTCAACTTCGAGCTAGAATTTCACCTCCTATCTCAAAAAATTGTCATATATTGCAAAATTCACATCATGACAACCTGAAATTTTTCTCAAAGCACTATGACACATCCCTATAACATCTCCAATCATCATAATGTCAATTTCATGCCTCAATCTCTCCAGTCATTAAGACTTACCTTTGTTTACATGTTTGTTCCTCACTGTAGAAGCTAGGGTCAACTAAAATAATGCAATAACTGATCACAAAACATCTGTAAATGACCCAAACATACCTAATACATCATGATATACCTAAATTCATGCTTCCATGATCTCATATGGCTCCAAAACACACTGTCACACTTCCAAGCAACCATACCTACTTCCAATGAGCATATGAAATATAGAGAACCACATCTAATCGTACAATGCCATTATTGTGGGTGCCCAAGAACCCTCAAAACATGTTAAACATCATGTAAACATGTTTCCCAAGAATCCAAGAATCTCCTACTATCATGTTGCATCTCCTAGGTGCCTAAATAGGCTTGCAAGAGCAAGCACACCTCACTTAAGCTCACTGTACCAACACAAACACATTTGAACCAACATGTTAGCATCATGTACATCATCATAAGACTATAATACAACATTCAATTTGTCATTGATGTGGTTTTTCATCAATGATAACCCCTATTAGAACCACATGCCAACATAGAGGGATTTGATACTTAGTTTTTTTAATCCTTGAATCAACTCTAACTCTAGATTCTCTTGGGTTACAACATTTTCCTTTTCCAATAGTTTGGTTTCTTCAAGAAAAGGTTTGGGTTGTGTTTCTTCTAATTTTTCCTTGTCTTCAGGGTCTTATTCTATAATTGGAGATGATGGTTTTAATTAGCCTTCCTTGACAATAATATGTTTCTACAGCCCAAAAAATTCACCGTGGGGATATTGTCAGATTTGATGGTGAATTTTGGGTCACCTTGCCTCACATTCTTTGGATTTTCCATGGTTTGAAATAGAATTTTTGGTTGGGTAGGTTGTTAAGATTGGATTAAGATTGGATAGTATTTGTAGGCCAGCTTAACAAAGTTTGTTGTCTTTAGGTTCTTCTAAGATTATAATATTGTTATCCGATCCTTGGGATGCATTCCATTGTTAAAGTTGTTAAATCAAACGGTGGAATGTTTGAATTTGGAGTCCATGGTTGTGGATAACAATTTGGTTGTGCATTCCACTAAGGACTCCATTCTTGTGGGACTTGTTGAACCCAAGGTTGGGGGTATGACCATGTGATTAAATAAAATTAACTAATATGTAGTATGTGGGGATAGTTAATCTAAGTTATGAACAATTGTAAATAAAGTAAATAAATGTAGTAAAGAGTATGTAAATGAGCTAAACAACTATGCAAAAGGAAATGTTAACCCTAATGTGCAAGAGATAAGAGGAAAGAACTCAGTTGAATAATAGATGCTCGTGGGATTGTGTGTGCAAAGGTGAGTAAAAATATGGAAGTATCAATGACTATGTAGAAGCTCCAAAAGGATGGATCTGGAGTATCTAGTTTGGACTAGTGTGCCGGAGAGGGAGGGCACTGCGAGCACTCGGTCTACAAACTAGGTACTGCACGGTCTCACGCAAAAGATTCAAACCAATCTCGAGGGCTAGGAGGTGGTCTGAAACCCTCACCATGTGTCGTGATCATATTCATTGTCTGTACTTAAGTGTCGTCAATAATCCAAGATGATGTAAAGACTGTAAAAGACCAAGAGAAGTATCAAAACCCTAAAAAAATAAATATGTAAATGAATGGGTCGGACTAACCTCAAAGTTGCCACAATAGTGGGCTTACTAACTAACGATTTACTACATTTCATACACAAATGTAGTTTAAATGAGTGTGTGCATAATGTGTCATAGTGCTCTTGTGCTAGTCACACTTTTGAAGTAACAAGCAATAACTAAATGTAGAAAATGTAATAGTATGTGTGCATGGAATAGAATATAATCCCTCCCCTATGAAGTGTGATGTAGATGTCCTAGCCTTGTGCCTTGATGATGGAGCTATGTGGATGCAAGTGATCTCCAATGCAATAGATGGATGCAACTCTAGATGGATGATAGTAGTGAATGATGCTAGGTCCCTCATTATGGTCTCATAACTTTATATTTATAGGGTTCTCTTGATCTAATTTCATAATTAACCACGAAAAGGCTAACCATAAGAAAGATAAAGATCTAAAATAGCTAGAAAGATCCCAAAAAGTGGCAAGAAAGTGTAAAAGGGACGAGGCACCCCTGGTGGGACTAGGGCACCAAGACCCCAAGACTAATCTAGGGCCTTAGTCAAGGCTAAAATAATGCAAGATGATAGAATTTGACTGAACAAATGGGTACAAGAGATCAGTAATGATGAAATAAAATAAAACAAGATGGTCAAAAGACGAGGGTTAATTAGTACTTTCTTCACTCAAGAACCTTCTAAATAGTAGTATGATACTGAGACTAAATAATGTCTAAAGTGCATAATTTTGTGTCTACATTTCCCCCACTTTATGTTGGTGAGTGGAAAGCTTAGTAACATAAAGTAGATAGATATGTGTACCTGATGTCTATGAAGAGTGTAGTAGAAACGTGTCGAAGGACTAGACAAAGCATGGAATGACAAAAATATGGAGTGTGGAAACTAAAGATGAAAAAAATGCACAAATAAAAAGTGATGAGAGTGAACCTAGGGTGAAACGCATGTGTAGTTTTTGATTTGTGTGATTTACTGCATGGTTAGTATTGTGTGTGTTGTTGTGAAGTGTCGTTTTCATTGTTGTTGTTGCCATGATTTGACTATTTGTTTCTCATACCGCCGGACCATGTAAGGAGAAAATGATCAAGTAGTCAAATATGTATGTATGTATGTATAAAAACGTAATGTAAAACGCATGTAAACATATGTAAATGTAAAAATGTAAATGAAACATGTGCACTGATCCATGTCGATAAAGAGAGTGTTCAAGGATATCCCAGTACTTTCGGGTTTTTTTGGGCAATCGACACCATATGCCAAAGAAGTGTAGGGAGGAAATGTTTTATGTCCTCCAAGCTCTAATTACTTCCCTGAATGTGTGTGAAGAGATCTTTGTACATCCTAGTTTTTGGGTGATCCGATGCCACTGGCCGAAGTAGTGTAGAGAGGCACACCCATTGTAACCTCTAAGCCTATAATTGATTCCCAGAATGCTAAGGACACCATGTCCTATAAAATCCACTATGTATGGGGTTCGTAGACTTGTCTAAACCCACTCATATGTATATAACTGAACCGAACTAGTGTAGAATCTTTGTGTTAGTATGTAAAAACCCCAAATGATGCCCCCCTCTTTGGGATACATGTGATGTCGCTGATAGGAGAATGCGGCCCCAAAAGAGGACCAACCGCATGAATTGTACCCTAGAAAGTGCTTGGTAGAAACCAAGGCACACATGAACAAGAAGGCTAGCCAAAGACAAGTGTGAACAAACATGCATATAGAAAACAATGTATAGTCTACACAAACAATGTGTAAGCTACCAAACAATGTAGTAAACACGCAAAAAGAGAAAGCAAGTCGCATAAAGTGGGCTACAAACATGGGACATCACTCATGATGTTGCAAGACACACAAGGCCATCATGGACGAAAACAAGAAACAAGTGTGCACACCAAACATAGGGCAAGGCCTACAAACAAGAGCAAACAATAACATACAATGTATCAAACAAGTATGAAAGCAAATAACCCGCATAACAAATGTTGCACATGAAGCACCCATTAACATGTTAGAAAGATAACTAGTATGTCAAAAGTGTGTATAACAAAGTAATGTAAAGTGCTAAGTACAAAATGAAATAATAACACCTGGAAGAGATGAATGTGGATGCCCCGGCAACTAGTGTAGGAAGGGTAGAAGGTGAGCATCCATATTATGTGTAAAAGACATGTATCTACGATCACTACTAGAAAAAGATGTGAACGCACATGTGTGGATGATATAGATAAATTACATACAAATAAGCTAACTAGCATGTGTAGTAAAGTGACCATGAACAAGCACAAGTAAGCAAGAGTAAAAACAACCATAATATGCAATATGTTGTGGATGGATGGAATGGAATGCAAAATGGAGTGATAGGAGCCGCGTGCCCCCCAAGTGAATGGAAATGTATGTAATGAGGTTCATTTTGTTTTCCCCCTCAGTAGTCAAGAATGAACCGTAAATGAGAGTGTGTCATCGGGAAATGGTCGAAGTGTGTTGTGTGTCTAATGTGTTGTGATGAATGTGTATGTGTATTGATGAGATGCGACCTAGAAATGATGTGTGCGTGAACCCTATAGCGAAGTGTATATCATGACTAGATTGAACATATAAGTGATGATTTAGCCTAAGTGTATATCACTACAAGATGAAAAGAGGGAGTGGTGATGTAACCTAAGGTGTATACCACTACAAAATGATAGAATAGGTGATGATTTAGCCTAAAGTGTATGTCACTAAGCTAGAAATTTCACATGATGAAAGGTCGAATAGTAAATGTGTAAGGTCTATTTGATTTGTAAACCCTCGCAGTCGAGTATGGACCGAAGAACTAAAGTGCGTCATAGGGTAATGAGTGAAGCGCGTAGAAGGCAATGTAATATATGTGATGATGACATATGACCATGTGATGTGTAGGACGTGTGATATGTAATGTATATTATACAATGCAAAAATGCATAGATAGAATAATAACGTGAAGTGTATGTTATGTGATGTGTATGATAAGAAATATGTAATGCTAGATACAAGTATGTATAAAGAAGACTAGTATGATGCAAGATGTGTAAATGTGCGATGTGTAAAATGTAATGTAAGGTATGTAAAATGTAATAGATAGCACGCAATGTGATATGTGTAGAATGCATAAAGTGTAATGTGTAGTATGCGATGTAACACATATAGGTAGAGTAGTGATGTAATATGTATAATGAAATGATGCTAGACTCGTATATAATGGAGACTAGTATAATATGGAGAAAATGCATGATGTGAAGATGTGCAGTGTATGATGGAAGGCATATGTCACTAGATGTAGTGTAGAGACGTTATGTGTAAAATGCAAGGCAATATGTGTATGCAACCTAACAGTAAGAAGTGTGTGATATGTATAATAGCTAGTATGATGTATGATGTAAGATGCGTGATGTGTTAATAGACGTAGTTTGTAGTAACTATTGTGCGTGTGTGGGGTTCATGTGTATTAATAATCCCTCAATAGTCAAGTGTGAACCAAAGTACAAGAGTGTGTCATCGGGTAATGATGATGTTAGGATGTGTGATGATAATGCCTATATGTAAATGAAAAGATGATAGACATTAGGGTGAGTGGGGAGGATGTATGAGTTATCATGCCCCCCAAGTGTATATGAATGAGTAAACTAACCAATGATAGTGAATAACAAAGTTCGGTGATTCTATGTATGTGATGATGATAACACATGATGATAAGAGGTATGAATAACGATGCTAAGGAAAGGTATGTGTAAATGCTAGGAGTATGATATAACACTATGTAAGGATGATAATATAGAGATAAGAAATGTGCCTATGATAATATGATAATTAGAGAGGGGGATGTAAATAGTATGCCCCAATGTGTGCGTGAAGAAGGAGGCCATCGTAATGTCATCTAGGAGATCATCGTTCAGGATCATAGTCGAATGGATAAGCATTGGTGACTTGATAAGCAATAATGTCTAGTTGATCATGTAATGAGCCATTAAGGTGTAAGTTGTACATGCCCATAACATACTCCTCATCAATGAATGGAGGAAGTGGGAAACCTGTGTGCATACCAATGAGTGAGATTTTGTGAATAGCCAAGAAAAGAACTATTGTAGATAAAAACACAAATGAAGGGCATAGGAAATGAAATGTCTATATGACTAGGATCTAATGTGCCTCTAATATAAGTAAGCCAATATTCCCCTAATGTGAGTGGAGAAGAATGAGGGGTACGTGATAAGTAGACCATAAGATGAAATACACACAAACCATAAGTGGTGGTAATATTAAGAAAGCCATAGTAGAGGTGAGGGTCATGAGTGGAAGGATGAAGATCCTCAAAAGCAAAACCAAGATGAGCGAGACCATCATGGGAACATATAGTGGCATTGTATGTAGGGTCGAATGGGATATGTTCCCAAAATGAGTTATTCATGAAAAATGTGCAAGTGAATAGTGGGCGTGCTAAGATAGATGGTGCATGTAAAGGTGGATGTGATAGAGCAATGTCCATGGACCGGACGGATGCACGATAAGGAATCATAACAGTAGTAGTAGTAGGTGGCATAGAAGAAATTACATCTATCACACACATGGTACCATCAAGTGGTGGTAAATGAGGTGGTTCTTTGATAGGTTGGGGCTCATCCGTAATTTTAGTGTGTGGAATAGGAAGACTTATATTAGAGCTCCGGTGCAACACTGGAATGGAACACGGTCATGAAAAACAACGTACTCAACGCTCATGTAAGGATTTTAGACAATTATGGACAGAGAGGTGAAAACTTGCATGACATGAAGCCATGGCCTACTAAGTAGACATATTTAAGAAATCGGGAAATCAACAATGAAAAAGACAAAGGTGGATAGTATTAGGACCAACAATGATAGGAAATGTAATGTAATTGTTGATGCAAAATCATAGAACCCCGAATTTCCCGGTTTGAGATGTTGCATTGGCATGATTACACAACATGGAGTTGTCGTGAAGTGTGGGACCTTATGAATCAGACAACTCTCCGGAGAAGGCCGGTTCTTACTCCTAACCTACATGCCACTAAATACTCTAAGTGCAGGCCAAACTACTACAACCCTAAACTATAACTTCCAAGGGGACAGGGATAGAAGGATGCATGAAAGAAACCTACACTAACAGTGGTGATACACCAAGAAAGGAGTGTTAATCACTTCCCTACCTGCAAAACAATGAAGGAATGAAACTAGGAAGGGTGGTCCTGCACCACAACTAGATTACATTCAATACATCATTCCCGAAATGAGCACAACACATCCAAACCTTATAATGGACAAGAAATACACATAGATCCTGCAAACACAATGAGAGGCAAGGAAAAGTAATGGAAACAATGCAAGGATTGACAATTGAATCAAAAACACCAATTTATTACTCCAAAGTATTTGCACAGTACATAGTTATAACAGGAAGAGGCATGAAGCCATTACATGATTTGAAGGAAGGCTTGAAGCCCCAAGAAGAAATGGGGTGCATGGGAGAAGAAAGGTGATCAACAACCTTTGTTTGTGTAACCCCTTACAATATTTATAGCAGAAAATTGAGGGGAGGAGAGAGAGAAATGAAACACAAAATTACTCTAAAACCCATAAAATATCTTTGTTTAATCTTGAAATGAGTGCTTAGAGATCTCTAAAATATTTGATCCATTAATAACCTTACCTAGTGCATGAAGGAATCTACTATGATTGCACCTGAGTCTAGTTTAGCTCTTAGCTTCATCATGACCTATTTTTTCCACCTACCTCCATTAATGATTTCCACCTACCCAGGGGAATTGTTTATTGTTCCCAAATTTGGAGGTGCAAAACCCCGAAATCTCAAAAAATGATATTCTCATGTTATAGAGCTTGCTCTCATGATTCTAATGACTATTCGTTTGCGAGAGTTGGACATCGGGAGCTCAAGATATCACATTTCGGGTTCTGGTGAACTCTACAATTTTAGGGTTTACAAAACCTTCGAAAATCCATTTTTACAACTCCATTATGCCTCCATTGCAAATATCTCTCTTTTAGCTTTCCATTGGTAGTGATTTTGTGATATTTTGATGTTGGGAGCTTAAGGTACAATGTTTTGAGTGAAGGGGAGGTTTTGTGTGGTTTTCAAGCTCTCACATGGCGAGTTGCTTATCGAGATCCTTCATCGACCTCAACGAGCTCATGTCTCTCTCTTTCATTTGGCCCTCATGTCGAGCTCTTTTCACAACCCCTGGCTTACTTCCAAAATTTTTCCATCAAGCCCTCCCATGTCTTCCTTCGAGCTCCCAAGTTATCAACGAGCTTTTAACTAACCTCCATGTCGATCGATCATTCAAAAAACTATCCCATTACACGCGATTTAGGTTCCAAAATATTTCGCTATGCTACATCAAGCGTTCCATCATCCACCACTTGTATGCATTATTTTCCAAAACTTAAATATCACTTTGGAACTTCTCACTCTTCAAATTTCCCAAACCCAAACCAAAACCACACCTCCATTGACCCCTAAAGGGTTTGAACCTAAAATGACCTCGCTACGCCACGCCACAACTTCTTGGGCTTTCAAACTTATCGACTTCAAGCTCTCCCCTCGCTCCACTTTGGACCCGATTCTTTGCCAAACTTTAAACTCGACACATTTCGTTGACCCTAAAGGAGGGTTGACTCTGAAAATTTGAGCCCTTTTAGACTTCAAGTTTTTGGGGTTTAAGGTCTTTTGCTCATTTTTTTACATTTTCTCTATGATAACCTCAAGCATTAGACTCCCGAAGTCTCAAGTACTTGAGACTTTAGCTCTACCCAAAATTTTGACTCACTCGTCATGTAGAGTTTCATCCTTCTATGTTGAGTCATTTTTGAGCCTCCTAACTCGTTCGGGCCATCCCTACATGCGATTTCATGGCATTGCCCTTGATACATGTGCTTGGCCGAGCTCTGGGAGCTCGGCCATTATCCTTTTTATGTAATCTCTATCTCGAAAAAGTATTCGGCAAGTTTCAAGCCTCGGGCCATCTGGCTGACTGTGAGCTCTGGTTGAGTGAGCCATCGACATGGTCTTTCCATCCAAAGCATTGAATTTCCCATTTTTTTTGACTTATTTCTCTTGACATGTTTATGATTTGCCTTTACTTATGAGTGAGCTTGTTACCTTGCCACCGTTAATCCTCCCTGCGATGAGCTTTTGTGCCTTATCAAAGCTAAGTGAGCTCATCCTTACCTTTTGTTTTGAGCTTGATCTAGGGACCTCGGCCTTCTATGATCTCTTACGCCAAGTGGGTCATGAGCTTGGCTTTAGACATCCAATTTCTACATTCATTCAAATTTCTCAACATTCCCTTTAACCCCAACCTTGCACTAACCTTGTTGGCGAGCTTTACATTTGTCTTCTTCGAGCTCGAAGAGCGTGCTTCAATGTCTCTCCCCATGTGGTTTGAGTTTGGCTCACTTATGAGCTCGAGAGAAACTCACCTGAGCTCCCACTAGTTTCTTAGCTCGACCTATAGATTTTTATTTATTTCCACACTATATGGGCCTTCTAACCTTTGCATGAGCTTAATCCTTCCAACCAACAATTATAACTTCATGCATGGCTCAAGTCGATGTTTCCACCGCCATTTGAGCTTAGTTCTCCCTATCGCTACGAAATATCTTGGGTGTTTTACGAGTTCACTCGCTTGTTGACTTGTCCTCCCAAGCTCAACCTATGGCATTTGTGAATTGGCTTGATCGAGCCCTGTGCACCTTGTCTAAGCTAGGTATTCCTAACCTCTTGTTGCCTTGTGGCCAAGTTGGCCTTGACCTCTCGTGTTATGTTTGATGTGTTCTCTTCTCACATTTCTAAGCTTTGGATCTACATGGCTCGATGTTTTGTGACTTTACTATTCATCGCGAACCATCACCATTCATTTATTGGTGCCGCAATTCCCATTCCTTCCAATGTTGAGCTCATGAATGGTTCGCATTGCCCAATTCCACCATCACCATTTTTCTTGTTGTCACTTAGTTGAGGTCCTCGCATGCAAGTCTACGAACCCACCGAGGTGAGTCGGCCTTCATCCTATGCTCGAGTCCCTTGGAGCCTTGCAACATCGTTGAGCTACCTCGGCCTGGGGAATTCCCCGCATCTATCGAGCTGTAAATCGAGCTTCTATTTCCTAATGCATGCGGTGGCCAACATGACATGACTCGATCACCGAGCTACTCAGAAAATCACTGATGCACTCCTTCATTATCAAAATACGAGAAGATTAGACTAAAAACTAGGTGTGAAGACCCATTGGTAAAGGCTTGATAAACTGAGTTGGGATGCATGTTAACACGAATAGTACTAACAAGAAAATGTTGGAGTCTACAAAGTAAATCGAGTAGCTCATTGATTGAGATACTCATTATGAATTAACCTAGGAGCTCATGAATGAAGAATTTGAGCTCGGTGGTCCCTGATTGATTCCTATGTAATGCAATTTTTAACCTTTAGAGATTGTTTTGGGATTTTTTTCTATTTTTACAAGTCGAGGGCCTGATGGGGTTAGGTATGGGGAATTTTAGGCTCGAAAAAGTGGATATGTCACCTATTTTTGCTTGCTCTTGGCCTAATGTGGGCGTAAAAGTATGGGATAATTTTTTCTTGTGGGAAATAATAGTTAACCGTAATCGAAACATGGATGGATAGAACCACCATAAGCACGAATGGGTGAGACACTAAAGGGACTAACATCATGAGCATAAAGGCCTAAAAATTTGAGGAATGAAATAGGACACAAGTTAAGTTCAGAATCGAATTATCAATCAAAGTATGCTTGATGATCGATATGCCTACATTATGAATGCGAGATATGATATGCAGTGATGGTCTCGTAACTTTATATTGGTAGATCATTATCAAAAGTGTGAACACTTTATATTTATGGGAAGATTAGACAAGAAAGAAAACTAAAAGGCGTGAAGAGAATGCATCAAAGGGACAGAAAGGCTTGATAAAGGCCGAGTTGGGATGATGTTAACACGAATACAAGTACTAACAGAGAAAATGTTGGAACCTTCTAAATATATATGCGAGATAAATTAGGATAATTTTTGTCTACAAAGTAAATAATCATTGATTGAGATACTCATGATGACTTAACCCTAGGATGCCAATGAATGAAGAATCTATAATCATGAATGATTGAGTCGAACCCATGAGTTCACATCTTGGACAAAAATGATTAACTAAAATTAACTAATATGTAAATTTACAATGTGGGGATAGTTAATCTAAGTCTTTCCATGAAACAATTCGGGAATAAAGTAAATAAATGTAGTAAATAAGTATGTAAATGAGCTAAACAACTATGCAAAAGGAAATGCTAACCCTAATGTATAAGAGAGAAGAGGAAAGAAGTCCTCAACACTGAATAGCAGATTGTATCCTAAAGAGTTCTTCCTTTTTGTCCCTAACCCTACAGTAATCTTGGTATTTATCCAAGAAGATTGTTTCCATCTCCTCCCAAGTGTGGATAGAGTTGGGATTTAGGCCCATGAACCACCTCATGGTTGTATCCTTTAGAGTTGAAGGAAATAGCTTAAGCTTCGGGTGTCTTGAGGTATAGTCATAGGTTTGGCACAACACTTTGAACTCAAATAGAAATTGGTTAGGATATTTTGAGACTAGTCCCCTAAAGGTTGGTAAAATTGAAGGAGATATGTTCTTCATGGGGGCTTGGTCATTAGGGTCCAGATTCTATGGGATAGGTGAATGTCCTTCCTAGTGGGGGGTTTCCATATTTGCACCATTGGGGTTTTCCACTCCATCAACCATCCTTTCTTACTAATCAAGTTGCTCCACAAAGGTTGATTTTGAGGGGGTTTTGTAAATTGATTCTAATAAATCTACCTCTATGGTCTCTAGGTCTAAACATAAAATCCTACCATGCTTAAAAACACTTTCCTAACTATAAGTGCTTAACTAATTCTTATGTTCCACATACTCCAAAGCACATAAAAGAATCTTGTTATCACTACAAGGTATTTTATTTCAAAAGAAAGAGTTATGGAAAATATATTTCTAAATGGATGTTTACCAGGCTATTAGGAAGTACGTAAGTTAGTACATTGATCTTTGCTAACACCTTAAAAAGGTTCCCCAAAAATGATGCACCAAAAAGTGACGAGCGTTGTTAATACTCACACTTTAATTATTTCATGATTGTTAGTCAAGGTGGTGCCCATATTTACAACAAAGATAATGATTAAAACTATTCTTAAACATGCATTCACTATTGAATTCAATCAAATATTACTTCTAAATGTACTTAAAAACACATTCTATCGACAAAATAAATATTACTAAATTCACGAATTGAAATGTTTAAAGTGTTGAAATTGTCATAAATAACCAAATGTTAAATAACATAGATTTAGGTAAACAAACAATGCCCTTCACGTTGGGGAGGAGTGGCCCTTGCTCCTTCCCTTTGATCTGGTTTGGAATTACAAATTACACCAGTCGATTTAACTCAGAATCATGCACTTTATTGAATGTAATACAATACTTTCTTCAACAACAACCAACCAACCTCTAATTCTACTACAAACATTGTTTTATATCAAGCAATTGATCCTTATCACTCTAAAAGAGGACGAATTATTTGCAATAACTAACTACTAATTAACTAAAAGATCTCTATGACAACAACTACTTGTTAAAGAGTTACAACTTTGAAAGAACAAGTGCATGCCACACTTAGATTATATTTCATCTTGTTAACTCGAGTGGAGTCCTTAATTAACTCTCAAATGAGATGATTTAACGATTCCAAAGGATGTCAAAGATCATGCATTTGAATCCCTTAAATCATGGTGACTATCAGTTTTTTGTCCATTTGTTCCACATTTCCAATTGAACTAAATGTTAAATTAGACTTGCATAATACACATGAGTCGCATGATGACTAGATGATAATCCACATTCAATGCTCTTTCCATCATGCAACTCATGTGTTGATTATATTAACTCGCTTATTGTATGAATCCTTTGATTTCTTTATACAAGTCTTGCACATTCATAACATGAGTCTTGTGCCAATGCTTGGGTGAGTCTTGCACTCAAGTGAGTCCTATGTCAATGTGTGGGTATGTCCTATGCAAATGTGTGGGTATGTCCTATGCAAATGTGTGAATGAGTCATGCACCGGGCTTAAGATATGTTCTTAATCCATGTAGACACTAAATCACACACTTTGGGTAATTATTTATTCTGGTCTCATACTATTATTCATATGGTTTTGAGTGAAAAAGAGTACTAATTAACCCATGTCTTTGGCCATTTTACTTTGCTTTTTGTCGTTACTTTTGATCTTTCATCAATATTTGCCCAGTTGGTTATGTCACACTGTGTTTTTCCTCCTCTGACTAGGGCACCATAGGCGCCCGATGGTTCCCCTATGGCGCCTAATCCTCTTTACACTTTACTCTCACTTTTTGGGCACTTTCTAGCCATTTGAGATTTCTATCTTTTTGGTGGTTGGCCTTTTCGGGGTTAATTACAAAATTAGAACAAGAGAACCATATAAATATAAAGTTATGAGACCATAATGAGGGACCAAGCACTAAGCACTAGTATCTCCACCTAAGGTTGCATCCATCAAAGGATTTTATTGCTCCATTTGCATCCATCTAGCTCCATCACAAGGGACAAAGGTTGGTTCATCTGCATCACACTTCATAGGAGGGGAGTTAATTATATTCCATGTACCATTTACTTACATTATACATCTAGTTATTTCTTACTACTCACAAAGTGCGACTGACACAAGAGCACCTAGGGCACAATTACACACACACCTAGAACTACATTGGGTCTAAGATGTAGTGCAACACTCAGTGATAATTCCATCCATTTGGAAGTTGAGGATAGCTTCAACCCCTTCATATGCATCTTTCTTTTTTAGGTTTTGATGATTTTCTTGGGGTTTTGCAAGTGTTTCCTCCATCTCTAATTTACAACGACATCCAATGAAGTTCAACACATTCACGTAACAGAAGCGAATAACAAAGCTATCATTTAACGATACCTCAGAGGAGGTTTTTGGTCATTTCGTAGAGACCGTGGTGCCCTGTGCACCCCTATCCTTCTCCAGACACCCCATTTTGGCTAAAAAGTTCAAATCTATGTTGTTTTGAGCTCATGTGCGGTTGTTTTCTCTTCATGTTAAGCTCGGTCTCCACTACAACACACGGTCCCACACGACATCCGCGAATCAACTAAGGCCTTTCCTAACCCTATTTGTCTTTAGGGTTTCACATTTTATTTCTTAGGTTTCTTGGGTCTATTTACTGCATTTTATCATCATTTATTTACTGCTTCTATAACATCAAATTAGACTACAATATTCCATTTTAGTTTAATCAATCCACATTGTTATCACATATACATATTTTTTTAAACTCATTTGAAGAAGCATAGATAAGATGAAAATAAAAAGAATTTATGCACAAAACTTCCTCTTAAATATATTATAGTATTAATTACAAAATGTTAATATCGGTCTTAGTACAAAATGATGAAACAACAAAACAAGGGTTTACATAGGATTTAACAATGCTCATCAATAATCCAAACAAAGTCAAAAGCTAACTAAACAAGTCAATAATACTATAATCATCCATCCGTAGCAAGAAAAAGGTTATGAAAATGCATCCGTAGTGTATCAATAAGAAAACCATGAGATCACAATCCAACTATCCATGACATCATATCAATACCCATAAAAATGATCAATATACATCGGCATCGCATGCCCCAACAATAACTGTCAAAATGAGTTAGCATCCTAATGCTAATATAATCCACATAATATAATAACATCAACAATAACAATGATAGTAATCATAGTATCAAATGTATCCATAAAAATAATACAATAGTACAATGAGTAAGCATAGTCCCAAAATGGTAAGAAAAATAGGTGGGCACTACACTATATTACACTATATTGTTTTTGTATTCAATGCAAATGCAAGGACAAATTTTTGCATTGAAAGCAAATACATATATAATTGAGTTGTTATCGTTGTTTAAAGTAAATACAACTCACACAAGCCATGACTCTTTTCATGTTTTGAATTGCTATCATGCAATCGCTCTTAGTTCCTTCACAATTGAATCTAATTTGCCCCAATAATCAAAACCACTCGAAATTACACAAGACAAGATTTGTGGTGATTCAATCCAATGATCAACTTAACATTTTTCCATAAAGTGGGGCTCTATAGATGTACGAGGTTTTAATGTGCACCTATAATTCCACTTAATGGAAGTTGTAATTTGTTGTATGCCTTTCTCGATCGAGATTTTGTTGTGATCGTACATTTCCAATATTTCTTCGAGGAGTAAAGAACAACGAATATATTTTTAGTAGTGATTTTTAACTTTTCCTTGTAATTTTCCATAGCCCAAACTTTCCATCTTACTCAGGTTTCAGTAATAATTATTTTTTAATAGCTACAATATATATTAATCATTACTAAATATAGGGAACTAGGGAGAATAAATAGCATGAAGCTGGGGAAGGACCTAATTTAATTTAAATAATTATTTATCCATAAATTTCAAACTTCAAGCACTAACGGTAAAGATTTTCAAGCTATTTCGTCAATTCTTACAAAAAGGGCACCCATAGATATCATTTTTATGCCAAAAGCATATCCATATCAGACTTTCAGTCATTGCAGCTGACACATTTCAGGGAAACAGAGGGTGAGGATTCACTTAGTACATGGTTGTAGATCAAAATAATCTCATTTTTTACTTTAAATCCATTGTTGCCCACGCCATGCATTTCAATTGTATGTTTTACATCCTGCATGCTCGCCGTAAGGTCCACACCATGTGTGTTCAGTGTCTGAGCCAGCGTCCTTCATCATCAACTGTATCTCGTCTTCCGTGGCATCATAGCCCAAGTGACCCGACTCTGTTGATGATATCTTCCCGTCGTTGTTGACGTTAAATATTTTGAATACATTTTCAAGATTTGCGGTGTTTAGCCATGGATAATTGATCTGCAACAACGCTACCATTGGTAGAGATGTTATTTTCGATGAATTCATGTGACATTCCTTTTATTTTCAAAGTAAAAATGAAGTGATCCAATTCTTTAATTTGTCAACACAAAAACAAGACAATTTAGCTTCAACTGTAATCCCCACAAACCACTGAAAAAAATACCATTAACTAAAGATTTATTACAACAAAGGCATCTCCAAATTGGATTTTAGTATGTTGTGGCTGACACACGTAAGGGAACAAATGGCAAGGATTCATTTAGTAGATGGTCGTCAATCAAAAAAACTCAGCAGTCAGTTTCGTGGCATATGACACAACCGTTTATAGTGGTTGGTAGTGATCCGTTATGCATTACAACATTCTTTGGAGTAAGTCGAGGAGGGCCTACATTAGAAAGTTCCATGTTATTGGACCGATGATGTATCATAACAAGTAAATGCAAACAATTTGGCTTCTGATGTAAAACATCTTAATAACTATTACGTGCTCATTAGAAGTAATTCCAATTCGAGAAGAGTCATAATCATAGTTAGGGAGGTTTATCGGTGAAACCGATGAAAAAGAACTAGAGCTATGCTATGGGTTTTATCTGCTTGCATGTCATACTGTGGCCTCTTGGACGCTATGGGATTGTACTTTTTCGTTAAGTTCTAAGGTTTCTCACCTTTTGGACACCCCTATATAATGCCTCCTTCCACCTCGAGCCCGACTATTATTGTCGAGGCCGGAGCTTGTGGAGATTAAAAAAATGTTGCCGCCGCAGTAAATGCCCCTGAAGTTCGCTTCAAGGTCTTTCACGAGGTAATGATTCTCCTCTTGATGTTATTTTACATGTTCCTGAATTTAATGTTGTGTGCTAATGGTTAGAACAGTTTTTCCTTATTGGGTATTTTGTGGGCCGCATCCCCTCTAAAAGCATGCTAAAGTCATGGGTTAACTCTCACGACATCCGGCTTCAAAGTGTGTAGAACACCTTAGGCCGCTCACGACATCCGGCTTGAAAGTGTGTAGAACATGACCAAAGGTTTTTTCCTTTTCCATTTTTCTAACCCATCACATGCCCCGACTATTTTGAACCGTTCAACCACTTGGTATGTGCATAACTCTCTTTTGGTCCTTTCTCCTTGAACCAAAGATTTTGTGGTAATTTAGTATGTGACTCTCAAAGTCCCTATTTGGGTGTAGTTCCTTGGTCTCGCCACTATTATGTGTCCATTTTTTGCACCAAATCACCTCCTCTATAGGGTGAGTTTTTTGCATGGAACCTCAACGCTTCTATAATGCTCGGCCTCAAAAACACGTTTGTGTTGAAGTCGACCTCTCCCAAGAGTTGAAGGAGTTCATGGAAATTCAAATGGGAGATACTCGATACTCCCAGTGTGTTTTATACATTAACTTGCCTAACACATGTTTTTTACTGTGTCTCTAATCATAAGACCAAGGACTGTCTGCCCTCTTTATGTTCCACGTAATTACCTAGCGCCTAAGGCGACCTCTAAATCTGTTAATACCCTCAAGAGGAAGGGTGGCGAATTGTTGGAGGGCAGAAAAACAATAACAAAAAGACTCAAGCCAAGGTGTTTAACAACAATGGCTTGAGTGAGCGAGCTGTTAAGGTACACACGCATGAGGCAACCACGGTTCTTAAGGAACCGACAAGCTCCATATGAATTTCTGGAGACTCTTTTGACTTCACATTTGCATTAATAATTGGTTCATTGTGGCCTCAAATCCTTCTCAACACTACATGACCAATTGTGATCATATCCCGACACAGAGTGTGGAATCTACAGAGGATGAATATAATATAGAATGTGTCACATGAAGGAAATTTGAGTTGCAGGATTTCTTGAAGCACAATAATGCTCAATTTCTACAAAATCAGTTTGATGCCTTGGATGCGGATGGTATGGCCCTTGACCACCATTTCCCATGAATTACATGTCATGGAATGTGCGAGGTCTACCGAGACTCCAATCGCAAGTATATCGTTCGTGATGTTTGTCAAAAATTACCAACTTAGATATGTTGTGTTTGTAGGAAGTGAAAGTTAAAAAGTGTTTTCGGTTGGGGATGGTTCAGAATCCATCCGGCCCGCCAACCTGACATTTACCAATAATCATGAGAGTGGGCGTGGGGGTTTGATCTCCCTTTTTGCCCCCAAATGGTGGCCCTTCTTTATGAACCATGGTGTCAACCCCACCAATCATGCCATCTGGGCCTTATTTAATATTAAAATCCGCCCTTTAGGCTTCATCAATATTTATGCCTCTAATGATGTGGTTGAAAGAGCCGATCTTTGGCAGTGGATAACAAATGAAATTCCCGATGCTTATTAGGTCATATGTGGCAACTTTAATATGGTGGAGTTGCCCTCAAATAAGTACGAGCACCTGCCTATGTGATGGAAAACTGACAAAAGGGAGGTGTGGTTCTATATGCGCAATAAATTCGGGTTTAATGACCCTAACGCCTCTCGCACACCCACCTTTGAAGCTTGGTTTACTTGGTCCAATCTTTAGCAGATTGGATCAGGTTCTCAAACAACTCTAGGGCCATACTATCAACTCAAGATTTTTTTGAGTTTGACAACCCTAATTCTTTGTTTGTGGAAGTGATGTTATATTTCCTTCTTTCGCACCACTTCCCTATTCGATTTCATATCACTTGGTAAGATAGACGACCCTTTTGTCATAAAGGACATTTTTTCTCAATACTACCTTGGAGTGCAAACCCACACTCAATTATATAAAGTGTGTGTGGAATTTAACACCTCGGCCATGTCATCTGCAAAATTATCATCCACCTCTTCATTCTAGTTGGACCCAGTGGTGTGAGGATGCGATGACTAGGACGACCAAATTCCTTAGAATCTATGGTCGACAATCGGCCAAATATTAATGCAGATCATACTTTGTTACCTCCTCCGCCTAAGCCGAGAAGTGGTAAGCACTCAAAGGAAACCCTTTATCTCGATCTATAACCCATGCAACTCAGTGGCGAGCTTTGTCATAAAATTCAAATTGCAGATAATTACAATGCTGTGGTGCTCAAATTCATGCATGTCTACACCGGCTTAAAGCGGGGGATCGTGTTTCAGAGGAATTTTTCTTTCCCTCAAAGCCAAACATTCCTTCCAAAAAATTTGTGCCATATGTGATGGCGGAACATGACTCATGGATCCCCACCTTATGCATGCCTTTTTCAGCGATTATAAGCTAGTTTTTCAAGCTCAAGCGCTCTTGGATGAGGGATTTGTTGCCTTAGAACAATGCTTCGTCATGGTGCCATGTGAGCTCTCTTAGCAGCTATCGCGATATCTGGAGGGAGAAAAAAATCACCGCAATCACATGCTCACCCTTGATGACCTTCACGAAGTGGTCATGCAAATGGCCAATGACAAGGTGCCTAGTTATGCGATGGTTTTCCCTACAAGTTCTATAAATCGCTTTGGGATATTGTTGGCCCATACCTCTTTCAGTGTCTATCTAAAGGGATTTCAGAGTCATTTGACACTCACATTAACAAAGGGAATATCAAGCTCATCCCTAAGCCTCGAGGACCCCGAGTTCATCGCTAATCGACTACCTATTACCTTGCTCAATGTTTTATACAAGATTATTACCAAAGCTCTGGCCATTCGGCTGTGACATATTCTTCTAGTCATTATTCAACCAAGTAAATATGGCTTCATCTAGGGGTGTTACATTTTGGACAATATTATACCGTTGGAAGGTTTTGGCTATCTCGTCACAAAGTCAAATCCCAAGGGCTTGTTAAGGGAAATGCCTTGCCTTCTTCCGATAATTCTCAACTACTCAATGGCCACTTTGCTGATGACTCCTTTCTTACATTGATTGAGGATGAAAGTAACATTTGTAATGTCACGCAGCGATGGTAACACTCGGACACTTTCTCGCTTAGCGTCACCGGTTCATCCATTCGATGACGAAAACGAGTGTTATAGCAATCCTTCCTCCCCGTACTTCTAGATGACTTCGTATGATTTGAAGATGATTGACCATGGTGATATGTTTATATTTATTGGCATTACTTTTACCTTTCAAGCATCACTTGCAGATATTTAAGCAAAGATGTTGTTCAATGGGTGGCTAAAAAGCTTGAATACTAGATAATCAATTTGTAGTCTCTAACGAGTAAGCTCTAGATTTATTCCAAAGTTCTTCAAGCCACACATGTTTATTATTCCTCTTGTTGGGTGCCATTCAAAAATCTATGCAGAAGTTGAAAAATCTTCTCAAATATTTTCTCTGGTCCAATACTTCCTGTGGCAAAGGGTTTCATAGGGTCGCATAGGAGACATGTTAACTCCCCAGAATATGGAGGAATGGGCCTTATTGATATTTTGCATCAAGGGGCGCTATGTGCCAAATGGATAATTCGTAGCATCGAAAGACAAAAATCTTGGAAAGTGTTCATGCATCATGGCATTGAGAAGGGTTCCTCCTATGGTTGTTCAACTTGTAAGGGTTTAAGATTTTCCAATCTTCTCATTACTCATGTTCCTGTCAAAGTGGTCGGCACCTTTGTTCTCAAAAGTATCTGGAAAGCATGGGAGAAAATCAAACCATGGCTTCAATGGAAAGGCAACAACTTTCATAATGGCCTCTTTGTTAACCATCACTCTTTGTGGTGGTCACCAATTATCCAATTCCAGGATCAGTGCCTTGTAGAGGTCCCTGGGATCCCTACACTTAAGCTTTTAAGCATGGAATTTGCTCCATTCAAGACCTTTTTGCAAGCGTATCCAAGCTTGGTGTCCTTGGAATGATCTCAAAGCTCAATTCAACCTTACCTCACATGATCATGCCAATATCACTGACATCATCTCTTTGTTCTTGATCATATGAGTCACAAAATTTATGTGCTTCCTTCCCATCCATGGTGGACATGACGAAAGTGGTTCGTGGATACCCCCTTTCGGAATTACTCATGCTAGTAAAGGTTATGCTTGGCTATCTCCACATCTTCCCATGGTTGAAAAATCAACACTCGGTGGGGTTGCATTCTTCTCCTTCCAGTTGGAGAAGGAGATTCAATATCTGTTTGGACCGCTTGTGTGGAACCCAAAATTGCTCACTTTTTGTGGTGTGTTCTCCACCAAGGCCTTCCAATTGGTGCCCATCTGGTTCAACTTGGTGTCTTGGCCCCCAAATGTCCCTTCTATGGACACTTAAAAACCTTATCCCACTTATTCTAGTATTGTAGTAAAGCCCAAAAGGCTTGGAACTGGATTCACTCATTCTTTCTCCCATTCAAACCAAAATGTTTCACCTGACATCATATTCTTTTAGGAGATAACCCTAGAATGTTGCACATGTTATCCATAATTTGGCATTCTTTTAGAGGAGAAATTATCTTTTGGCTTTGGAAAGAAAGGACTTATTGTTTATTTGTTAATGTTGAAGCTGATCAACATTTCTCTATATATAATAAGTCGGTGGTTATCTCCAATGTGCTATCAGATTCAAGTGCAAGCGAATAAGGTGGCCCTCGAGGTGGAGCACTTCTAGAGCCTTTTCACGCTTTGCGGTGGCACCCTTTGCAATGTTTCTGGGAGCCACCTTCTCCCTCTTGGCGCTCTCCACCCCACGATGGTTGTCCCCGAGGTGGTCTTCTGAGGTGCTCCCAACGTCACTCATTTAGTCGTGCTCGCTCACAGCCCCAATGCAACCAACTACCATAGAGGAGCTTCTCTCCTCCGCCCCTAGCTCACCAACAAGGTTGGGGCTCCCTTCGCCGTCTCGTCGCGCCTTGTCAGGCTCGTTGGTCGCCCGTGAGTCACTGTGCACCCATGATAGGTGGAGCCTCCCACCTCCACTAGATAGGTTTCTTAGAATGGCTTTAGCCATCTCGCCCACTCGTGATGTTATGAAAATAATGAAGAAGAGGGCCACCTTGGCTTTGGTTGAGAAGTGTCGAGATAGTGACAAGGACCTTCTTCGATCTCGGGTGGCTTGATGATCATGATTTGCCCTATGTTGGTCAACTTTTTCAGAAGAACAACATAATTTCATTATCTCAATGCTTTTTGTTATGTTGTTATAGTTGACTTTTCCTAGGACTAGCCTAGTTTGATCGTGGTTTGGGGCGTGCTTTCATACCGCCCGATTTTTCATTGAATTATCTTGTATCATTTTACTTGTTAATATAATATAAGATCTTATTCATAAAAAAATAATCATAGTTAGGATAAAGTTGATAAAGGTGGGGAGTGGCGAGGAACATTCCCTATACAATGTTCGATAACACATTGTGAACATCCACATCACTTGTTATGCCCAAGCCAATGTTCATGTCTACATGACATGGATTGTTATTCAAGTTGGTTGTAGCGATGATGATGGTGATGGTGACAATAACGGTAAGGATATGGTGGTTGTGAGTGTGGTGGTTTCGATGTCTTGCGAGAGCTAGACTATGGGAGGGGAAAGTATGAAACTAAACTGGGGAAGTTCAAATACGTGTGTGCTCCTCTTAGAGATAGGGATACCATGTCATGTGCTTGGGATGCCACGTCCCGTGCTCGAGCGACCTTCTCAACACTATCAAGCTCTCCAACCATATTCATGAATTGTTTTTGGGTCGCCAAATTTCAAATACCTATTTTCCATAACTTGTTCTTCTCCTCACATCCCTTAAAGTGAATGCCTCTTCTCTCCACTTTGTTTTTCTTGGCATCATGCTCGCATCAAACACTACATTTTCACCTAGCTCGACTTGATCCCTTGATTTCGATTTGTATTGGATTTATATTTAGTTTTGGGATCAACATGTATCACTCTTTGCCTTGAGGATCCTCCGAGCTTGACTATCCTCCGAGCTTCGATTTATGTATTATACGTCATTGCTCCTATATTAAGTATTACGATTCAAACTTACTCACATCCGTAACTCCTCACACTACTAACGAGATCATCGGGCTTTGCATCTTCCTTGACTTGCCCATTATTCCGCTTTACATGCGGTGGATAAACATTACATCATCAACTCTCTAAATGACTAAATCATTTATGCTACATGTGTCCCTATGCATCAACATATGAGTTGACATCTCTTCCAAATGTCCTCGACTAACATCCCCGCATTCAAATGCCTCTAATACACATTATTTCTTCATGCCGCAATGTTTCACTCCTTCAAGTTCGAACTTCCTCAATACATCCTCTTCGCCGTCTCCATTGCACCACTTACGTGCGATTATTAATTATAGAGAATCGAAATTCAAATTAAAACCCTTATTCGCAACATAAATGACAAAATAACGATTAAAAATCACAAATATTAGATAAGAAAGAAGAGTGCACCTTGACTTAAGGGGCTATTAAAAAGCCACATGAGCATTCTTACTCTCCAAATAAAACTAAAATCGTAGTGAAGCTTTAGAAAAACCAAAAGTGTAAGGATGCTCTAGATATGGCGGCACCAAAACATTGGAAACAAAGAGAAAAGAAAAGAAGGGAGAGAGAAAGGGGAGACATTGATGATAACCCAAAAATGTGCCAATAAAACCTCTTTAAATGACAAGTACACAAGCATACTAAAATTATACAAGCCCACGACTAATTATATCTAAGGGCTATTTTTAGGGGTATTCATTTTCCTTATATTTAAAAATCAAACTTTATGCCCTTTAATTTTGACCTCATCCTAAACTCCAATCATAGGGACATAGGGGTTCCACTTAATAGTAAGAGCGTAACCTCATGGATGGGCTTCGTCATAGTTTTTTTTTGTAGCAGTAGGTTCCGTTAATGTTTTTCAATCCAACTACAAAATAAAATGGAATCTTGTATTGGAAAATAGGAGTTCTAATTTTTTTGCCCATTAAATTTAAGAGGTCGCTCAGTGGGACTACAATTTCCCCTACTATTTAAGTATTTTTCCCACATCACCCGTAAAAAACATTACTACTAATAATTTATGGGAGTATACTTTTATATTTGTTGAATTAATTTCAATATATTAAGTAGGTTTTCGGAGTATAATATGACTATAATACTCATTTATAGCCCTTTAAAGAGAGGCTTCTAAATTATTTAAGCTAGTGTTATTAAACAAATTAATATAAAAACATGAAACCATATCACTTCTTAAATGCTCCTAAATTATTGTGGGTTGCACTAACCGTAATAATTTAGAAGCCCCCTTCCATGGGACCATGGATGTTTGGTACACGTGAATTGGCCTAATAGTGAACAACTTGTGCTTTTAAAGAGAGGTCACAAGTTCAAATCGTGTAGGGAGTATGTACGCCTCGTAGTGGAAGCCTCCTCAGACTACATGGTAGTCACATATGCTATAAACCGAAAATAACCTAAAAACAATTATTACATATTATTAAAGCGTTTAACTCCGTCCTTGGCCGTAAGAGTACCATTCAACCTTAAAAGAGGTCTGTAATTGATAACGATATAATAGGCAGATCTTCCGGCCGAAAATACCTTCATTAAAACCGTGAAGTACCCAACACTGCCCAACATGACGGCCCCAACTCAGGAGGAACTTTTGGCTGCTCATCTGGAGCAACACAAGATCGAAGAGGTAACAACACGGCCTCATTATCACCATTTCTCTGCATTCATTTGTAATCTCGCTCAGGAGATTTTACCCTGTAAAATGAAGTAGATTAGGTTCAATGGCCAGTGGGTGTTCTCAGGTAAGGAACACTACAACATCAATGTGGGCACTTTGTATATATAGCTATTTTGAGGTCTTATGCTTTTGAATGAGTTAGGTTTGGGATAATTTTTAGTGGATATTTTTCATATATAGTTATTTTGAGGTTTTATATCTCCAAATGAAGTGGGTTTGGTATAATTTTTATTGGGTACCATTTGATAACGAGCTTGGAAATGATATGTGTTGACGATAATGATTAGTGGGTGATGCTATTTTCCAGCAAACGCGGATATAAGTTCTGCCTCCTCTCACAGTCTTAGGGTTTTTGTTTATCAAACATATCAGATGAGAAGGGCTCAGTTTTAGGGTTAGTTTATAATGTGAGTGTTTGCCACAAACATGAGTAATGACATGAACAATCTGTATGTGGGTGTAGAATTTGGTGTCAAGTACACGAGGTGTATATGGTGGTTGTGGATCTGGATTCCCAGTGGTCAATAAATTCATTGTAATTGAACTAGAAGCCATCTGTTCGATTCCGCTGTTACATAATAGTCTCTGCAAAATAGCTAGGTAGATATTATTGTGGAACAAAATTGTCAATGAGTAATATGCTACTGTATTTGATTGAAGGTTGTAATATTAGAACATCATTCACATAGGAAATATGCACAAGGCATGGGGACCCTGAAAGTTCACGACAACTGCTAGTTATATTAGTTCCCGAGGGCGTCTGGTGCCTTTTTCTTATTACCTGGTATAATTGCGACATTGAGAAAGTTCGGTTTGTTTGAGAGGGGGAATGGTTTTGCGAAGTTTTGGGGTGGGGCGGGCCGGGATGGGCTGGGGGATACCACATTAGATAGGTAAGTTTTGGAGGAATTGTTACTAGCAGGGGATACTAGATTGGATAGAAAAGTTTTGGAGAAATTGTTGCTAGTGAGGGAACCATAAAATTATAGTGGAGATTCAAGTTCAGAGAAATGTGCATTAGTTTAGTCTGAATCCTTCATTAGCTTTTTGTGAACCTTTCTTTGGGGTATTAGAACTGTCTTTTCTGTTTTCAGTCAATGCGAGGGATCGGAGTCATCAGACTAAGCAAGGTGTACAAGTAGAATAATGTCACTTTAAGCCTTTTAAGGTGAATGCCTTCAGCAAGTAAAGGTGTTTCTTTTGCCCTTTGCTATTAATTGCACGTTGACAATGACTATGAGACAAGGGAATCTAATCAGGCACTACACGGTCCAAAAGCTTTGACAATATCCAACTGGGTTGATGTGTTAGCACTTAGCGCCTTCCTATCTGGTACCAACTTTGCTTAGATGTGCTTGTGTGCCTTGTGGATTCCCCTTCATTGTAATTATTGTGATTGTAAATGTTTTAAATAAATTACAAGCATCAGAAAAATATAGTGGTATATCCCTAGTGGAGGATTTTGCTCTACATTAATATCTACCTATCTATCTACCTTCTATGTATGCTGTAGGATCAATCTGCAAATACCAACCAAGACTTCACAAGCACAAGCATTGAATACTCAACAGAGACAGCGATCAAACTAGATTATGAGTAATATACAACTATCTTGAAAAACCAGATTACTAAAGATTTAACCTAAAATGTTTTAGGCCAATGTATGGCATCTCCTTTGATAGTTAAGTTTTAACCTAAATTGCTGGTTTGTTTTGTGCACAGGTTCATGTATGGCGATTTGTTATTAACTTATTGCCTTGGCTATGCCTGTACAAAAATAATAACAATCAAAATGTAAAAATTCTAGCCTACTAAACATGAATTATCCACACAGTATTTGTATTAAAAAACCCACAAAACATGTGGTATACACTCATACTAGCATAGGAAGATGATAACAATATTGCTTAATGAAGTGTCAACCCTCAATGAGCAATGAGAGGTAAATGTTTTGTTTTGTGCATTGCTTCTGTGTTTTGTGTTGTTTTATGTATGTTTTTGACAGTTTTTCATAGTTAACATGTTCAAGAAGTTTGGAAGGGGAAAACGTTTGGATTGTCGGAATTTTGCAAATGGTTTGGCTCAGAAAATTTACAAATGTAAAATACTTACATAAATAATTAATATTATGCAAATGTGATTTTTGTAAAGAAAAACTAATTACACATGGGAATAAATAAATATACTATCCTCGCAGTTTTTCCATTAAGTGTTTAGTTATTAGTTATTAGTGTTTCTTGTTTCGTTTTGTTTTAGCCTTTTTAGGTCGAAGTTCTCTTAATTCAAATGATAGGAAAAATAATGTTTGACCGAACTTATTCGTCAGACCAAAAGTATGGTTCGAACAGATTTTTCAGTTCAGTTCATAAGAATGTGGTAACTATGATGTTTTTGAGTTTTTAGGGTTTAGATTGTGTTTTTATTTTTTTGTGATTTATTTTATTTTTGAAAACAACTTTTATTTCTGGGTTCGCCCTGGGTATACCTGGATTCATCTGCAGATGAATTTGGCTGTACCCGAGCTGTCTTGGACGTATTTGGAATAAAAATATAAATCCTCTGTCAAATTGGACTCGGACATGGACCGGGGTGGGGGAGGTGTGGCGGCGAATCTGTATCCTAGGTTTTAACTTGGAGTTTTTACTTTACATAGTACTTATTGGGCGGTGTTTATTTTTTTGGTTCTACCGGCCTGAAAGGTTTGGGATTTGTCCAGACCTGATAATTATCAGCTCCTGTATGCAAGTGGTATTTGCTTTAAAAGTTTAAAATAATGTATCCCTGATCCTGGCTGTTCAAATGATCTTTCTGTTGGCATCATCTGTTATGAGTAATACCCATGTCCATGTTTAACTATCTATGTAGAACCCAAACTAAGCCTGAATTATATTTTTCTGCTCTGGTGCTCTTCTACACAAAAATTAAATTTGCTATTCTACTTGTCTGTACTTCAAGTTTCAACATATTCTATTATCAAAATTCATGCATATGTTCATCTGTGAGATTTTGCTGAATATTGCAACCATTCACAACTGTTTTAGTAGAATAAAGCAGGACATGATTACCCAATGTTTGTCGCATTGTATTTTTACATTTAAATAACTCTATGAATAATTGTTATTCTCAGGAAGAAACTTGTCCATTCAAAATCTAACTTGGGGCAGAAATTCATTCTAAAGCTTGATATATATACATTCGTAAGTCGGTGTGGTGGGGTTTTTTCTGGAATTCAACTGCATGCATTTGTTTTTGTTCTTTTCAAACTGCAATATACTTTTAATATTTGTGAATATCATGGGCATTTGTTTGCCAGCTTTATTGGAGATAATTCCTGCCTTGCTGAGCTTTTAATCCAGAGCAAGCATTTTGATTTAAGTTGTCACTTACTGATGTTCAACTGTATAGATGGTAGGGTCAAGTCACTTGGTTTTGTATGCAAATGTGCCTTTAGTCAGTGTTACATTTGGAAGAAATGAAATGATGGGAAGCAGAATGTAGTGGATGATTTAAGGATAACTAGAGTAGTGTGAATCTGTTTGATGGGTTGTCTGGTAAGCCTATAGTAAATGTGCCTTCTGTTTACCTTTTATTATATTGTATTTTTGGATTGCGAAGTCACTGGAAGAAGGTGAAAATTCAGTTCAACTTCTGACCTTTTCCCCTTTAAAAAAATCCTCATTTTTTCTTGGGTAGTGGTCCTGTGATTAACCTCTAAATAAAAATTTCATAAAAGAAAAAAATTATCAATAGACCTGTACATTAGTGTTTTCACTGAAATTCGCCCCTGCTGAATCAGGAAATCAACATTTTAGTGAAAACATAAATGATTTCGAAAGTGTGGGGGAAATCAAGATCAAACCTCAAGTGAGAGGGCTGGTTCCTCTCACCCCAGTTCGCTGTAACTACTCTAACCAGCTTCTACTCTAACCTATCTAATCTTAAACTAAGAAACTCCAAGGAGACAGTGAGAGAGAGAAAACTGAAATAAAAGGGAGGTGATGCACCAAACTGGAAAATGGATCAATCATGGCTCTAAAAGACACAAATGTGAAGTTTGAACACACAAGTGAAAATTTAAGAGATGCACACAACTTGAAAGAAATAAAATGGAAAAGAGTGAAAGCGTGCAAGAGGACAAAGATGTTCACATTAAACGCGGAACATTCAAAGAAATGAAGTCACACTTGCATTAATATCAACACTTAACCATTTATAGACATAGAGCCAAGGCAAGAAATCTCCACATGCAAGTTACAGAGGCCGCGAGCAAGAGTTATGCAAGCTTGTAAGGAGGAGCTGCAAATTCAGTAGAAAAGAACCTGTATAATGTGCCAAAGCACTTACATTTATAGAATTTTGGAGAGAAGGGAGAAGAGATTGATCACATCCAGTGATCAATGAAATCAACCACCCGCCACCACCAAGGACCACTTTAGTCCGGGTATGGGGTCCCACAAAGACTGATTTTGATGCCGAGAAAGATTGACTTCCTTAATGCCGCGAAGGTCTAACATCTAACTTCAACCTCCACGAAGCACTAACTCCATCAAAAATCTGCTTAAATCCCGAGCTCCAATTCCCTTGTTCCGCGGGTTAGGAGAACCCGCGAAACACTATATTCACACCTTTTGTGGAAGACTTAGTGTTCCTCGACTTTCTTGAGCAATAGTATGCCTTCTATTTCAATTTCCCCTTTCCCTTGCCTAGTATGCCTTCTTTTTGAAACACTTCCTTGCATTTTTTTTCCTTTTATCAAGTGTTATTTTTTGCAAAATTATTTGAGAAAATTGCCTATGTATTTGGATTTCAGGAATCAATTTGCATTTTGTATGCAAATTGCTTCCCAAAACCCGAAATACATAAGAAATTAGAGCAAATCGAAAGACGGAACTTAAATTAAGTTTTGCATGCAAACTACAAGATGAGTCCCGAAACCGAAACCGAAGTGCATTTCGGGTTTTGGAACTTGAATTGCAATTTGCATGCAAATGGCAAGTCGAGTCCCAAGCTCGACTTCACGACCATTCAAGACCATTTTGGGTTTTAGAATCCGAATCGCACTTTGAAGCAAATCGCAAGTCGACTTCCGACTCGAAATACAAAGAACTTATACCATTTCGGGTTTGATTTAATATTGCAAATTACATGCAATGTGCACGATGACTTCAAACCCTAAACTGACGCTAGGTCAGCGCATTAAATGCCACCTACCCACACATGTCACCTACATGGTAATTAATTTTCCCTTTTCTATTTAAGGTCGAATTTTTACATGTCTTTTTCACTTGACACTTTGTATGCCGACCGCTAACGCTTCACCAACCTCTGTCCATACTCCTGCATAGTTTTTTGGGGAATTTTCACATTTTCTCTTCGACCCACTTGATATTTTGGTAAGTTTTAATATTTTAATGGTTTTGCAGGTTTTCAAGTTGTTAGTTTGAGCTTTATTTTCATTTTACCTAGCATTATGGGTTCCCTTAGTGTTTTCATTTGCGGTCCGCTTCTAGGTTGTCCTCCCTTGTACTTTTGGATTAACATCTTTTCCGTCTTCCTTCATTGATTGTGTTTCGATGAAACTTAAGTTTCAAGCTCGCATTTTCTTGAAAATCGAAGGAGGATTTATCGTTGGAACGCCGTTTGGAAGTTCGGGCTTGCAAAGCAAGATTCAACTTTGCCATTAGAGGTCGGGGTTGAAAAGCACCTGCAAGTTCCGACAAGGCAATTTCGGGAGTCAAAGCAAGCGCATTAAATGCCACCTACCCACACATGTCACCTACATGGTAATTAATTTTGCTTTTTCTATTTAAGGTCGAATTTTTACATGTCTTTTCACCCGATACTTTGTGCTGACGACTGCTAACGCTTCACCAACCTCCGTCAGTACTCCCGCATGGTTTTTTGGGGAACTTTCGTATTTTCTCTTCGACCCACTTGATACTTTGGTAAATTTTAATGTTTTAATTGTTTTTGCAAGGTTTTCGGGTTGTTATTGGAGCTTTCTTTTCCATTTTTACCTCGGCATTATGGGTGCCCTTAGTGTTTTCATTTGCATGATGCCATTTCTAGGTTTTCCTTCCTTGTATTTTTGGATTAACATCTTCTTTTTCCTTCTTCCTTCATTGATTGTGTTTTTGATGAAACTTAAGTTTCAAGCTTTCATTCTCTTGAAAATCGAAGGAGGATTTATCGTTGGAATGCCGTTTTGGATGTTCGGGCTTACAAAGCGAGCTTCAACTTCTACCATTAGAGGTCGTGGGTTGAAAAGCACCTTGCAAGTTTGCCGGGGCAATTTTGGGAGTCAAAGCATACAAAGCAAGGGTTGACTTCTACAAAACTTCAAGTGGGGACTTCACGTTGAGCTTCAAAAGCTGCAGAAAGCGAACAAAATTCCCGCTAGTGCATTTAGGGTTCCTTGCTGCATTTTAAGGGTTGACTTCCGCCATCAAGTTTTAGAGAACTTTGTGAGGATTTCATGGACCCTTCCCAAGGCAAATGTCTGAATCATCATCTAATGGGAAAGAGAAACTGAAATATAGCTTCCAAGGGGTTGCCTCTTCTTACAGCATCACATCCGAGCGTTGATAACATTGGAGATACTGACCTCGGCCACATCGATTTGGAGTTTTGTGATTGGGTTAGAGCTCCATCTAAAAATGCTTGGATGAAAAGTATTTATGATAGTGGACTTGCCTTGGCTGCCGCTTTTCCACCATCAATGCACGATGTCGAAATTTGTTCTAAGTAGTGCAATGACACATTATGATAGAGATTCCCGACCGAGTTAGAGACGATGATGGAACAATTGTAATCAGACTGAATATTGATTATTTTGAAGATTTGTTAAAACTTCCTGATGTCGAGGATATGCCTCAATATCTCTCCCAATTCTGCCCTTGAGCATTGGAAAACAAATTTTGA
The DNA here is from genome assembly GCA_018340775.1 of Taxus wallichiana var. yunnanensis. NCBI lineage: Eukaryota > Viridiplantae > Streptophyta > Pinopsida > Cupressales > Taxaceae > Taxus > Taxus wallichiana. The sequence continues at coordinate 659,358,448 of CM031238.1, read as the reverse complement.
CAATTGTGCCAAGGTTCTTAACAAAAGCTATTTAAAGAAAGCCCAAGCCTTCAAAGTGACTGACGAGTTCCAAAGACTATTCCCCGCTCAGATTTCATCCAGAAGGTGAATGACATTATCACATTATTGAGTAGAGTTACTGAGGCTCCCGTCTTCCAAAGATTTCCAGGAATGGATGTACTTGTACATCTCTACTATTTGTAAGAATTACGATCTCATTCGATGGGTAGAGCACATCAGCGATGCCATACATGCCTAGATGTTAGATGTCTAAACTTCAGGCAATTTTTGTATGATTTCTTATCTTGTGTATGTTCTTCATGAGAATGAGAAATTATCTTGGATTGTCATATGAGGAACAAGAAATTCATCATAGATTTATGACTTCTACCCTCAACTCACAATGAAGGTAGGATCAAGTCATTTTAGGAGGGTTAGTGATGCCTTTTTCTTTGCCATCCTATGTATCTTTGACAAGGAGCTCTATAATCGAAGGATATCAGATAGTGCTTGGAATGTGGTGAGGACTTGGGGTTGTATTTTCCTATAGTTCCCAACGTTCACATATCTCAAGGTGGGAGGATTTCGGTGGTCCCATAAACTCGCCAAGGTGTCCTACAGATAAGTGGGTTTTGATGGAATTAGTTCGACAACTTCTTCACCTCCACAAAATTCAGCACAACAGGCATAAAATAGGGGTCCAATTCCCAATAGTCTTGGGTCGATACACTTGTGCATCCTCATATAAAGCAAAGAATGTTGAAGGTGAGATGCAGCGAATGACATTAAAAAACTATCACCTGCGGGTTATCTTTGATTATTGGGGTGTGGTCGGTGGACTTGGACCAACTGGTGTCCACATACCATAGTTGGAGGATATCTGGATAAATTGCAGAGATGAAATTGCGGTATGAGAAAGAGACTATCAAAGGTTGACTCTTGAGGAAGTAGCCAAATATGGAATTGCAGATGTTCCTGAGGGCCTTTGAGATGATGGAGAGGTCTTGGACCCTGTTTATGATCAAACAAATGTGAAGGACCAACCATTGGTCACTTCAGGAGTGCACCAGTTCTAGGGAGCGCACAACCCATATTCTCAATCGGACCTACCAATGGTTGATATCATTGGGAGTTGCATCACAAAACGCGTTAGAGTAGCTCCCTATTACAACAACGTAGGTGGAAAACCACTGGTGGGCCATCCCACCTCTTCAAAAGGAAGGAAATGTTTTGCCAAACCCACTCCCAAGCCTCGAGAAAATACCATTCTTGCTTAAGAGGTTCTAGTTCTTCTTCCAAGGTCCCCTCCACTGAAGATACTTCTTCCAAAGTGCCTTCCATAGAAGTATCATTGACCATAGTGTTTCCTCCAACCACTCAAGTGTTGCAGTCACCTCATTCACCTTCTCTTCCTACTTCACCATTTTCTTCTCCTCTACCCCTCACTCTCTCTTTGCCCACATCTTCCATTTATTCTCCTCCCATTTCTCCTACTCTCATCATTTCATTTCCTACCATGGCTCGTAGTCCTTTCCTCTCTTCCTCTCTCTCATCCAGGGGCTCTCAGGGTTCCCCTCAGAACTCCCCTTAATGATTTCTCCCCCTTCCTCTCCCATCACTCTTCCCATTTCATCCACCCATGCACTGTCTCTTTCCACTCCTCAGATGGTTACCACTTGAGGTTACTTTGCAAGTCAACAACAATTGCCCTTTCATCACCGATCCGGCTTTACTCTTTGTGATGACAAGTGCCCATGTCATCCTCTGAACAATTGTCTTCTTCTTCTACCCCTGCATGGTTGAACAGGCAAACCCCAAAGTAGAAGAAGAAAATTCCTATTGGAGATGATGTTGATCTCAACATCTTGGATCTGACTCCCCGACGACAAACAAAGAGGCCAAGGGTTATTTCTCACCTTTCGGTTGATCAAACAGGGGAAAGATTCATTGAGATAACAACCCTAGCTGCCGATTAATCAAAAAGAAATATCACCGATAGATTACCAGATTTCAAAGTTCTCTTTGGCGAAAACAGGATGTTAAACAAGGTTGCCCTTGCAACCTTCTTGACAAAATCGATAAGGATAAAATCACCAAGGATGAGCTGAAAGGCAAAGTGGAACAATTGACAACCATTTTGAACAAAATCACGATGGCCTTCAAATGCTCTCGCGATATCTACAAGTTTTGATACAAGTTCCTTCTTCGTAGTTGAGAAGATTGGACAACAAGGTCGAGCAGTTCGGGGCTTGGATTGAAAGCAGATCCAGGAGGGAGAACAAGCGATTAAGGACGCTGTCACTTTGTATAACGAGCTCGAACCAGAGAAGGACACAATCACTAAAATGTATGGTATTCTTAGAGAGGAATGTGATAATCTGGAACTCACATTGGAGGCATGGAAGGAAGTTCGAAGCGTCAAATCCGATCTACTCTTAGGAGAAGGGATCATTGATGATTCTTGAAATTGTTTGAGTATAACGAAGCCATGGAGTTTCGTGTTCGGATGTTGCAAGAGGCCATGTCAAAATTGGTCGAGGCCAGAAACGAGAGCATTGACGGCCTCAATGATATCACAAATGAATTCGACATCATTCATTGTAGGTTCCTGAATGAAGATCTTGATGTGCTTTTAGAAGATTAAATTGTTACTAATTTCAAGAATCTAGTTAATGAGGATACTAAGGTAACAAAGTCATTTGGTCGTGAAGGTTCATGATCGCCCCTTTTTGCCCTTTTGCTTTCTGACCTTATGCCATTGATTTTGTAGCTACCACCAACATGAGGTCATTGGAAGGATCGGGATTTTGTTCTTGATCAAAATCTGATTTGTCTGATTTATCAGATTCGTGTCCCCTCTTTACCCCCCCGCTAACTTTTCTTCCGCCTTATTTTAGGAGGCTTTGTGCGGCACTTGGTCTCGAACTTCCCGGAAACCCCAAGGATTGGTTTGCAAGCCGGGTTCGAGGAAGGGTTGTTCCAGACCCCTTTGTTTGACATACTCTTCTTTCGTTGATTCTTCTTTCCCTGTGGGCAATCTGCCTGCAAATGACCTGGAGCTTTGCATATTCGACACCTGAATGTTGTATTCTCATAATCTAGGGTTTGAATGTGCTTTGATAATTCCCCTTAAATCAATTTTTGCACATAATTCTCATAATCCTTGGCAAGATCCGCTTTCAAGAACTTACCTAAAGCATTACCGATATCCTCAAGGGCATACCAAAAATGCAGTGGAAGATTCGGAAGGCGAACCCACACATGCATTTTAGTAACGACAAAGGAGTTCAGATCGAACTCTGGGAACCAAGGCGCAAGGAAAAGACCTGCATTGTCCCAGAACCATGGACCATCAGATAAGCATTTTTGATATTCCACTGCTTCCTTAAACTGCACCACAAAAAAACCTTTGGAGCAGAAGGATACTTCACAATTCTTAGATGAATTTTCGGAGATCAAAGAGAGATGGTGGAAGAGGATGTCCAAGTGCCATTTCGATCACAACGTGACGGGAAAGGGATTGCAGCTAAGCCAACACCTCGGGGTTTTTTCTACTCAAGATGGGAGTTTCCTCCACCAAGTCAACAATGTAAAATTGGACAAGGGTGGGCAAGGCCTATTCTTTTGTTGAATGGCTTCTTGAAGGAAGCCCTGCCAGATGCAACAATGTTTTGATGGACCACTCTGCCGCTAGTCTTGAATAAAGTAAATTCTATGCCCCTTTAAAGAATCTCTATTCGACTTTTGCTCCCCTGTCGATGAGGCGTCGTGCTATCTCTAACATGTGGGCTGCCATTGGAAGGATTGCAGGACGCCCCTAACGGGGCCTCGACGTGAATCCTTATTAGATCCCTTTGCTCCTTTGGCTTGGATTCGAGATTTTTTTTTATGGCCACTAGGTCCTTGTTGGTGACCGACGCATTTCCTTTCTCCTCGCTTGAGTTTTTCATTACCCTGGTTACCTCTGGAAAAGCTCACGCAAACAACCTCTCCATTGTCGACAAGATTAGGGTTTCGCCCATTTCTCTTCTCCATCGCTCCCCACGGAAACAATCCCGATCCACTGACCAAAATTTTACCCAAATAATATATGTTATGCGCTCTACTTTATACACAAATGTGAAAAGGGTTCAAAAATTTAATCGAAGAGGCTGGGTTTGAACCTGGGTTGTTGGCTCTACAAGGCTAAGCACCCCACCAATTCACCACAGGGTCATCCCCAACCCCCAAGGCGACATGCAAATGCCCCACTCCACATGCCGCGGGTAAATCAGGATATGAAATCCTGGGGGCTGGGTTTGAACCTAGGTTGTTGGCTCTACAGGCTAAGTGCCCCACTAGTTCACCATAGGGTCATCCCCTATGTGGTGATCTATTTTACCTTCACATTAAACTATCTTTTCTTTAACAAAATTGCAAGTTGTGATTAGTGAGACTTATTTGTTACAATTGTGGAATAAAGAAAATCCCTTTTGTTATTATTAAGTTTTATCTTCATAAACATTCTTTGTTGGAGATAAGATAATATTATGAATGTCCAACAAAGTTATGCATGTCATTATTATTTTGTGCTGTGAAAATTGATCTTCTTGTTCCTTAAACTATTGGTGCATCGCCATTTTTCAAGTATTTTCAGCTATGCCCCTCCCTTTTCTCCGAAGAGTTGGTTAGTATATTTTGTTTTGTAGCACTGTAGATTTTGCAATCTGATCTTACATTAGATGCATGTAGTTTAGAAGGAGGCCTACCTTCTCTCGGAGGTTCATCCCAAGGAGCCAAGGTCCCACACCTTGGGGATGTTCCCATGTTGCCTTTGGATCATCTCGACGATTTAACGAGTGCACGATCAAGTGACAACATTGCCTAAGTCTCAACTTGGATAAGTTGTTCAAAATTGCACGGTGCAATTTTAGACAACGTTGATTTGGCAACTTTTGGGAACATCACTGCTTAGATGGAAAGATCAAGAGCCTTGAAGCATCCATTGGGGCACAAAGTCAACATTTTTCTTTGAATTTTGTCTCTGAAACGAAGCTACTCTATCATTCTCTGCGAACACGGCCTGTGAAATGCAATTGAGGCCAACACTTGTGTAAAAGCATTTATTCAAATGATCACCATAAGGATTGAGGAAAAGGCACTCAATTAGTAATCATCACACAACAAAAAGAGGGAACCTCCAATAACAACAAAGGGAGGAAATAAAACAAACACAACTATGTACAAGATGCTAGAAACAACCCTAATGAGAAGGTTTAAGATAAATCCCATTGATTGGGATCTTAAATGCCTCCCCATCAAGCTTGGACAACTTAAAAGAGTTGGCCTGTTTGCGCAGCCATGATGATGTATGACCTACTCCAAAGTGCATCAAACTTAGAGTGCTACCTTGGTTTAGCTCTGTCTGCGTCCCATTTTAGGACTAGATCTCCCGCTTTGAAAGCCTATGCTTTAGCCTTCTTGTCAAACCATTGCTTGGTTGACCTTTGTCTAATCTGATCATGGTGGATTGCCTTAATTCCTCGAGCTCAACCAATTCCGCCATTCGATTGTTCTTTGATCTTCACCTTCAAATTCTAATTGTTAGGCCAACTTTAATGAAGGCAATTCCAAGGATAGTGGAAGCCTGGCTTCTCTACCATACACAAGGATGAAGGGAGAATTGCCAATTGCTCTTTTTGATGTGATCTATCAGCCCACAAAGCATTTTTTACCTTGGTGTGCCATTGCCTTTGATTGATCTCCATTGTTCTCTTCATGATTCTGATCAAGTTCTTATTAGTAGACTTGCCAAACCATTACCCTGAGGGTAGTAATTGGAAGAGGTCTTCAAGTATATTCCAAGTCTAAGAGCCAATCAGAGATTTTAGAGCCTAGAAAGCTCTTGCATTATCAAAATAATGGTTTGAGGAACCCCAAACCTTGTCACAATGTCTTCAAAAAAATCAAGGATAGTTGATTAGTAGCTTCCTTGAGTGCCACAACCTCTATCCACTTGGTAAAATAATTAGTTGTTGTCAAGACCCATTTATGACCCGCACTTGATATGGGATTAATCATACTAATAAAATCAAATCCCATTGAGAAAATGGTTCATCCGCCTTGAATGGGATGAAGTGGGAGGGCTGCCATCTTCTTTTTACCAGTGAAGAAAGCACATTCCTTACATTTTCTAACCCATTGATGAGCATCCATGTGAACAATGTGGGCCAGAAGTATCTGCTTTTATAATTTTCATCATTGTGGCCTTGGTTGAGAAGTGTCCATCGGAGAAGCCATTATGGAACTCCGCCAAGACTTTGTTCACTTGTTCACCCTCAATGCATCTTAGCAACACTCCATCGAGGTTCTTTTGAAGAGAACCCCGCCAATCAACGTGTAAGGAATAGATTGCAACCTTAGTGCCGCCTCTTAGCTTTGCTCAAACTAGGAGGATATACGCTAGTGGATAAAAATATAGCCATGTTATCAATCCAATTGTGCCTTATGCGGATCTTCTCTATTTCATGGGTTTTGTGTGTTTCGTCCTTGCTCCTCTTCCATGAAGAAGGAGGTCTCTTGATTAGCTTGAGCATCTAAGGCCAACCTCTACCTCTAACCAATTTTGTGGTCTTGATTGTCACATCATATTCCATCCTCTTTCACCAGAAGGACTCTTTTTTGGCATCCCATGATGTAAAGTCTCTCACAGCTTACAAAGTGTTCTACCTCTTACCAATTTTGTGGCCTTGATGGTCACATCATATTCCATAATCTTGGTCACCCACTCGACTCTCTTTTCACTGATTTTGCTCCCATGATGAAGTCTCTCACATTGGGGTGTGAGACTAAACTTTTTGATGTGGCTAGTGACAAAGCATGCTCTTGAATTTCTTGAGAGCTCTCATGATGGTGAAGACTTGCTTTTCTACATGACTATATTTTAGCTCATAATCCTTCAGTGTTTGACTGAAGAAAGCCATTGGTTGCTCTAAACCCTTATCATTTTGTTGTGTCAAAACCGCTGGCAATGCTGGTTTCAACCCCATATGCATAAAGGATAAAATCTTTTGAATAATTAGGGTTGATAAGCATGGGTGCTTGAGCAATTTCTATTTGATCTTGGTAAAGCTTTTCTTTTCTTTCCGGTCCATTTAAAAGCCGCATCCTTCTTGAGCATCAAGGTAATGGGCTTGACAAGTCTCAAAGTTAGGAATGAATTTCCTAACAAAAATTAATCTTATCGAGGAAAGATTGCAGAGCCTTCTTGTGAGTTGGAAAAGAGAGAGAAAGGATGGCAGAGATTCTTTCAGGATCAATGGCAATACCATCCTTTGAAACAATATGACTCAAAAGTTTGCTCTTGCATGGAACTGAAAAAATGCACTTCTTGGGATTAAGAGACACTCCAAACTCTTTGCATCTTTCAAAAACTTTCTCAAGATGATTGATATGATCTTTACTCTCCTTTTGAGAAAACAGTGATATCATCCAAATAGATGAGGATGAAATCATTTATATAGCCCCTGAAAGCAATATCCATGGCTCTTTGAAATGTGGCACCCACATTTGACAAACCAAAGGCATCTTCTCATATGCATATGTTCCCCATTTGGTTGTAAATGTGGTCTTATGTTGATCCTCTTCTCTAACCTTGATTTGATTGAAACTTGAGTAGCCATCAAGCATAGAAAACATTTCATCTCTTGCTATTGTTTGCAAAATTTGTTCCATAGAGGGTAGAGGATAATGATCCTTTAAGGAGGCCTTATTCAAGTCCTAAAATCCACACAAAGTCGGATTTCTCCATTCTTCTTCCTGATAGGGACCAAGTTAGCCACCCAAAGGAAGTACTTAATGGGAATATAATTTTGGCCTCAATGAGTTTTGATAACTCTTTTTCATGAGGGGCTCTATTTTGGGATTGATAGGCCTTTTTTTGTTTGATTGGCTTGGCACTAGGATCAAGATCTATGGTGTCTTTGAAAATGTTGGGGTCAAAACCCTTAAGATCTTCATAACTCCATGAGAAGACATCATTAAATTTTTGACATAAGGAGATAAAAGCTTGCTTTTCGATTCATCACATACCTTTCCAAGCAAGTAACTCCTTGTCTTGTGCAATGGTGACTGATTGATAGTCCTCTTGTTTTTTATTATATTCTTTCTTTCTCCTTTGAATTCATCATCAGGGCTGAAGATGTCTTCAAGAGTGACCAACCCTTTAGGCAATTTGTTTGTCCTTAGCTGAATGATTTGATCACCATAACCATTATGCAAATCAGATTGCAATTTTGAGGAGAACTCAACTTCATTTTGGATGAATTGAACAATTTGTTCATCACTATCAAAGATTTGCCTAGCTGACTTCATTATCTGGAATTGATGGTCTCACAACCATCCTAACATGTTGTTCATTCCTTGGATGAGATCTTCAACTAGTGAAAATTGTGATCCAATGGCTGCCATCTGATCTGCTTCTTTGTTTAACTTCCTTGGCACTACTTGCAAGTTAATAACATCAAAACTCTCCAAGAGGTCCCAAACTCTATGTCTATAAGCTTTTAAAAGCTTATTTTGGCCACATTTACTTTGCTCTAACTTGGTGAATAACCAATTAGTATCCCCAAACACATAAGGCCTTGATTTCCTTTTTTTGCTAGAAGCAAACCATGGATCAATGCCTCATACTCCGCCACATTGTTAGAACGTGAACTATAGCCTATGAGAAAAGAAGAATTTCTTGTCCATTGGAGAAACAAGAACTACACCGCCCCAACTCCATTTCTATTTCTAGAACCATCAAAGAACATTTCCATAATCCAGAAGCATCATTATCTTTTTTTGCAACATGGGGGGTTGTGAAATTCTTCATGAATGAATACAATAGGTGCCTAGGCTAGTCTCCACAGTTGTGTCATAAGGATCAAACTCATAATGTTCTTTGGCCCATTCATCTAACAAGAGGTTAGGTATTGAGCTAGGAGGAGTGAGTTCTGATATCGATATTTTAATTCATGATCTTGATCTTCATGTACCATGCAATTAGATTGGAGAGGAGTAGGGTCATAAGACTCAACATGATAAGAAGAGATTGGCTCAGCTTTGATGGTAAATTTTGTACCATATCTAGTTCTTAGGAGCATGTGAGACCAATCAAAAGACAAATATCCACCCACCTTGGCTGTAAAATCTCTTGATAGACAAATGGAAAACAAAGGAGGCAAGTCAATAACTGAGATATCTTGAGTTATGGTCAAGCTTGGACAAAACATGAGGGTTAACTCAAGATCTTTGATCACTCCTAAAATGTTGATATTGAGCCATCAAGTTGTAGGACACCTTTAGAAACTGGATTGTACTCAATGCCTAAAATATCAACAATTTTCTTTGGGCATTATAGAGGTGTTAGTACACTGAGTCAATCATGCAATTATGCACTAAGTGCTTGCCTACAATTAGAGACATGTAAAAGGGTGGGGGCTTCTTAGCCTTACTTATTTGTTCCTCCTTTGGTTGGCATATGTTGATACAATGTGGCAGAGTGTGTTTTCCGCATAGCTGGTTCAGATTGGGAAGTTGCTTCAAAGCCTCTTGTAGAAGATCCCTCTGAGATGGAATAGATAGGGCATCCCACATTGTCACATTCAAATTTGTCTTCTTCATTTGCTCGACAATGTTGAAGGGGATACCCATGAATTTATGCATCAAAGGTGTGACATTCTCCTTTCTTATTTGCTCCATCCGTGAAAAGCTCTTTGGTTGGTGGAGTTTCTTTTGTCTCATGGAACCCTTAGTGCTTCATGGGTTTTGTGTGTTATGTGGAATTTCCTCCACAAGTGTGGAGTTTCTAGATGAAGGCACATTTCCGCCTAAGTTTGTGGATTGTTTGTCTTTGAAATGGGGACTTTGCAATGAAGAGGATGGAGTAGCCATTTCAATCTGCCTCTTCTTTGACCTTGTATGATCCGCCACATGGATTTGCGGCTGCTTAAGTTATTCGCGGCTTGGTTAACAACACAAAAATCATCAGACCCAAAAAATATGAAGTTAGGTTTGGGGGTGACCTCTTGTGTTTCCACGCTAGTACTCGCCATTTCCATCACAATTCTTGTTGATTAAAGGAATTTTGCACCATGAGGGTTTGGACTTGCATGCCATTTGCACAAGTATTTTGATTATGTGGTTGACTGCATGGAAAACACCATTCAACTTCTTGAATAACATTATTTTGTATTGGGACAAGTGTTTTGCTTGTGTTGGCGGTAGGAAGCGGTTGTGTGGAACAACCATTTAAAGAGGTAGATGCGGTTTTGTCCTTGTAATCTATCAATTTGATGATTTTGGCCATATCTCTGATTTGGATATTGGGTTCTATGTGGCTGATGACCTTGGTTAAAACTTTGGCCTGAAGATTGCCCTTGGTTAGAACTTGGGTAATTTTATAGGATTGAGCTTGTTGCCTCTTCAGAGAGACAATTTCATTGGACAAGTTCTTAACTAGGGTTCTAAGATCATCATCATCATTTTATTTTTGGGAAGGATAGGAAGTGGAGGTAGAAGATGGGGCATTTGGCTCAGGAATGGGAGCAAAAGAAGGCTGGGTACTTGAGGCAATTTAGGAAATAAGGGCATAAGTAATCTAGGGGCTATTTTCCAGCTTGTATTAAACAATTTTCAGCCCTAATGGCTATTGGATATGCATTAGGTAATTGGATAACACCCATAGATTGTATCATTATACAACTATATTATAATTCAAAGCTCTTAAGAAATATAGGAAAGCACCTTGGGAGTTGGTCTCAAAAGAACTGGAATTCTGTCCCATGTTTTTGAAATCTGAAGTTAAAATCGCCATGAGTTCATTGGGAGCCCTCTTGATGGTTGTTAGTTGTTCTAATAGGATATGTTGTCTTCTTTTTTCATCAAACTATCTGACAAAAGTGTTGTCCCAAGCTCATCCCATGTGTGAATGGAAGCAGGTCTCAAACTTCTATACCATTGAAGTGCTTTTCCTTTTAGTGAAGAAGCAAGAAGCCTAACTGCAACATCATCTTAGTAATAAGATGAACTGAACATACATTTGCAACATCATGGATATGATTTGTAGGGGTTGTAAGGTTTTCACCAATGAAGAAAGGAATACTTTTTCAGAGAGACATTGGTATATCATTTTGGGCATTTAGAGCCAAGGGACTACCACCATTAAACTAACAAAGGGTAGATTTCTTTGATGCGCCATGAAGGGAATAGGCCTTAAATTTTTGATGGAGAAAGAGGAGGGTCTACCGGAGGAGGAGTGGAAAGACTTCTATTTAAAGGTGATGGAGATGTCTCTGCAATGGTCTTTCTCTTCTTCCCTTTCTTCTTGGTGAGAGTTGTAAGTACTCAAAAGGTTCACCTCTTGATACACTGTGCCTTGTTTGTATCCTTCTCATGAAAGTGAACATTTGGACTGACTTGAAAACATAGATTTAAACTTGGGAGTCACCAGATGTGTAGAAAGATGCCTCCAAAAGCTGAGAATCCACTAAGATACACACCAATCTTAGTGGAAATGGTGTAAAGCTCATCAAACTCGTCCCACCGGGCGTGCCAAAATTGTTGTCGTTGAAATTCACACCCTTGTTGAATCAGGAAATCAACATTTTAGTGAAAACATGAATGATCTCGAAAGTGTGGGGGCAATCAAGATCAAACCTCAAGTGAGAGGGCTGGTTCCTCTCACCCCAGTTCTTTCTACAACTACTCTAACCAACTTCTACTCTAACCTATCTAATCCTAAACTAAGAAACTCCAAGGAGACATGAGAGAGAGAGAGAGAAGAACTGAAATAAAAGGGAGGTGATGCACCAAATTGGAAAATGGATCAATCTTGGCTCTAAAAGACACAAATGAACACAAGTGAAAATTTAAGAGATGCACACAACTTGGAAAGAAATAAAATGGAAAGAGTGAAGGTGCACAAGAGGACAAAGGTGTTCACATTAAACGTGGAGCATTCAAAGAAATGAAGTCACACTTGCATTAATATCAACACTTAACCATTTATCAGACATAGAGCCGAGGCAAGAAATCTCCACATGTGAGTTACAGAGGCACGAGCAAGAGTTTTGCAAGCTCATAAGGAGGAGCTGCAAATTCAACAAAAAAGAACTGTATAATGTGCCAAAACACTTACATTTATAGAATTTTTAGAGAGAGAAGGATAAGAGATCGATCACATCCTAGTGATTAATGAAATCAATCACCCGCCACCACCAAGGAACACTTCAGGTTAGGTATGGGGTGCCTGACATTGCCCCAAACACATGCCATCAGATTGCTAGTGCATGAGAATGGTGCCGCTAAAATTAAATTCGGGTTGGTGGACTGGTTGAGCGTTTGGTTTGAAACAAATGTGACTTTGTCATGTCTCGCGGACTTTAGATGATCTTGTTTGGTCTATGGCTGCCTCTTTCTTTCAACAATTCTTCACGTTCCATGCCTTTTCAAATATTCTGCACTTAGCCGTTTAATGCTCCTTTATGTGCGAGGTCTTCTTCCTTACATCGCAGCTTTTTCCACTTGTGACTACATTCCTTTGTTCCACGACATTTGATGTATTCTGCACTTAACCTATCTCCTCTACATGCCGCGATGCTCCATCTCTTTTCCCTTGCGGCTTTGTCTTTGTGTAGTCTTTAAAGTCCCATTGGCTTTGTCAACTCCGGGAATACTACGTCTTTGAAGTCTGTGGAACACTAAATTCTTTGTTCCGTGGCTTCCATCCTTAGCCGCATTCAAACTTGCTTGCCTCTGTTGCATGTTGTCCCACAAAAGATTGATTTTGATGTCCACGGAAGATTGATTTAATGCCACAAAGGTCTAACATCTAACTTCAACCTCCGTGAAGCACTAACTCCATTAAAAATCTGCCTAAATCCCGAGCTCGATCAATTCCCTTGTTCCGCGGGTTGGACAACTCACGGAACACTATATTCACACATTCTGCGGAAGACTAACTTAGTGTTCCGGCTTTCTGAGCAAAAGTGCTAAGTCCCAACTTGGATAAGTTGTTCAAAATTGCATGGGGTGCAATTTTGGACAATAGTTAGAATGCATCAACTGACTAACTTTGTAAGTAAATATAGGTTAGGCACTAATGTTGGTAGCACCATTCAGATAATGCTCGAGAAAAGTCATAAACAATTATTGGAAGTTACTCTACAAACTCGAGAAATCCATTTCCAGCAATATGAGAAAATAGATATGGAGACAAAATCTCCCAAAATTATTGATGTGGTATATAATGGACTTGGGCATGCATGCAGGAAAAGTTATTGAAGAGAATTTGATACGATAAGCAAATGTGAGAGAAGAAATACTTAACAGAATATTCAAGATAATAGAAATGAAAATGGCATACACAAGATTTATCCTGGGAACCCTTTCGGAAAAAACCTAGTGCAGTAACTTCTCTCTCTTATTGCATTAACTTAACCATTTACAATACAATAATGTACTTCCAAGTTTTGCTCTACCCTACTGCATGTCCAGCTATATGTAAGCACATCAATAGGAAACCGTCAAAGCGGTTTTACAATACAATGGGTACCAAAACCATGGGCTAACAAAACAACCCATAACGGTTCCCCATAAGTCATGGGTTTTGACACCACCCATATACACGTATAGATAAAAATTGCATATCTATACTCTTGGGAAAATAGGGATCCCAAAAATTTTCTCAAGAGCCAGCCCCCAAGCCCCCTGATTGGGGGCCGTTGGCCCCCAAACCCCCAGCTGGGGCCAGCCCCTTGGCTCCCCGCTAATGCTTGTGGTAGAGGTGTACTATACTTCTGGGCAACATATTCTAATTACTGCAGAACATTTGAGAAAAAATGAGTAGAATTACTCCAGTGTTAGTGCCATGAAGAAAGCGAGCCTGATGAATAGTTAAACTTTAATATAAGCAAGTATATAGAGCTTGTTTGTTATGTTTTCAACTGAAGTCAATGCATTATTAAAACATTGTAAAATACCAGAGGATCATGCAGAATTATGCAAAGAAAGTGCAAAAAAATGAAAGAAGCAAGGAACAAAGTTAAAGTGGGCTTTATTAGAAATAGGAAAGTTGTTATATTCGATAAAAAGAAAGATTGATAATCGAATATAAGGATTCTAGATTGGAATGGCCAAGGCTCTTCATGGAGAAAGGTTCCTCATCAAGTTAGGTACCAAATAATACTGATAATAATATTTTTCACTGAAACTCAGGAGCCTGTTGAACATTGACTTTCTATCATGGATGGATTTGAACTTGTCTTTGTATGAAATAAAAGACAAGTGGGTAGAGGATTTGAATGGATTGCATGTTATTTCAAAGCAAGTCTGAGTAATTTGTATCAGCTAATAAAAATTGACTCAGATGACGAATTTATGTAAAGACAAATCAATATTTTGTGTCGTCTCTTGTTTTGCTTGTAGCAACTATGTAGATTCTGCAAAAACAAAAAGTAGATGAAAACTTTCGTTTTAACAACCTTAGCAAGGATATCAACAACTTAAAGCATAAGGGGTGAAATAATCTTTCTTGGTGACTTCAATACTTGAACAAAAAGTAAACAAGCTACTATTTCTAAAAGAGATGCTGATCGCAGTCCAGTATGGTCAAAATGTCCAAATCTAACTAACCCAGAAATGTTTTGAGAACTTCTGAAGACCACACTGAGAACAACTTTGGTCAAGAACTAAGTAGCAGTCATGAGCTTGTCATTTGTGATGCTTTAAAGAAGTGGCCCAACTCTCATCACTTGCATTCATGTAGATGGTAGCAGTATTATAGAATTTATTATTTCCTCGATTTATTTTCTCTTTAACATATTTAAATTACTTAATTGCTTTCTCTTTATAACCATTGATTGTAATTCTTTTCTTCACACTGTATCTTCTCCTGATAATGGTTATGCTGTTTAGACCAGAAATGTCGAGAGTTTTGAGTGTTTTCAAGAAATCTCTTCTATAATAAGTTGTATGGTATCATCATCTCATGTAATATAAGATACTAAATATAAAACATAAAAAATGAACATCAGTAAGTATTGTACAGTCTTTTAACCTTGTAATTTGTGGCGTTATTATTCTGAATCTTTTCTCATATTTTCCATGTAAGAGTTTTATGAATTTTTATTATAATAGGATTTTGAATCCATCCAATGTTGAAACTATGCCTTTTTTTGTATATGAGACTTCATTGGCAGCCATATTTCATTTGGATAAACACCAAGTGAGGTAGTCTTCATTATTTTGTACAATAACTAAATATTCTGTTATCACTTTTCTGTTGCACTGCCAACATGTTTTTCACTGTTTCCAGTAAAAACATTCTAAAAAAAGATTGAATTTTTCCTTTGACATGCTTCTAAATTCTTTGGTTGCGCACACTCATTTCTTTACTAATTTTTTAGTGGAGTATTGTATGTCATTTTGTAGTCAGATGAACCAATTATAGAAGATGATAGAGAGATGATGATGATGAAGATGATGAAGATGACGACGATGATAAAGATGAGGATGATGCTCAAGGTAGTGTTTCATTGATTTTCTGTTTCCTTGCAATGGTTTTATTATGCATTTTTGTTGAAGCCTTTTTAGTTATCACAAGCTTTTTGTAATTTTTGTTCTGTATAAGTCCTCCATTCTTAAGCCATAATCACGCTTCAGGAGAGCAAGGTGGTGATGCAAATGGAAAGTCAAAACAAAGTAGGAGTGAGAAAAGAGTCGGAAAGCAATGCTCAAGCTGGGAATGAAGCCTATCCCAGGTGTTACGAGGGTTACTGTAAAAAAAAGCAGAAATGTAAGTTTTCCTGCCATTTTTTTGCTCTAAGTGTATGGTTAAATCTGTTTCTTTCTAGAAATCCTTATTTCTGAGCAAGTCTGATTTTTGCAGATCTTATTTGTCATATCAAAGCCTGATGTTTTCAAAAGTCCAGCTTCAGACACTTACATAATCTTTGGTGAGGCTAAGATTGAGGATCTGAGTTCACAGCTGCAGACACAAGCAGCTGAGCAGTTCAAGGCTCCTGATTTGAGCCATGTAATGGCTAAACCAGAGTCATCTTCTGCTGCCCAGGAGGAGGAAGAAGACGTAGATGAAACTGGTGTTGAGCCAAAGGACATTGAACTAGTCATGACTCAGGCTGGAGTCTCAAGACCTAGGGCTGTAAAAGCTTTGAAGGCCGCTGATGGAGATATTGTTAGTGCGATCATGGACCTTACAACATAGACAGAAGCAACATTTGCAATATACTTATACAAGACTTGAATGAGCCAGATTTTTTTCATTAATAATTCATATTGTTAGTATTCACTATTGTAATTTCTTATGTTTATCCAAGCAAGTCTTCAATCTAACCTAACCTTTTTGGTGTTTGGAAGCTTTTATCTTGCCCTGGAACATAAATCTTGAATGGCAGTGCAACCTTAGTTTACTGTATCGACAATTTCTACAATGTACGATTGCTGATGATCTATGTGTTGAGCCTAATGAGCCTTTTTTGTGGGGTGCAAAGTGTTGTGGCAAAGAGAGTCTTATGGGTATTTGCACGGATGAACCTACAGATTATACTTGAAGAATTGGCTACAAGGGTTCATTATTCAAATTTCAGAATGTATTTCTGCATCAGTACATTGTGATAGGATTTCCTTTTGCATTTTACAGAAACAACCTCGTATGTCTGAAGTCATCTGTGACAGACTGCAACTAAACCCACTACATGCAATTTTATCTTGTTCTTTGGTAAGGTATGTATCTTGCATGTTTTGATATATTTATGCCGAAAGGCGTGTCTACAAGTAGAAAGCCCGGGCAGCGTCTGACAACGTCCTAATCTCCACCGTTCTTGTTCTGGTCTGTATCAACGACCTTAAAATAATCTGAGCAGTTCGTCCAGTCCTCACGTGTCACCTCTACAATTTCTACCTCTCCTGGGGCGGACAAGGAGCCTCTATTTCTTTTGTTGCTTGCAAGGAATTATATGTTGAGGCATAGGACAAGGTGCCTCACTTGCAGATTCTGGCATTGAAGGCCATTGGTTTCCTACCTGCACCTTCCTGCCAAGGAGAGCAGAATAAGCGGTAGAATGAGAAAAGCCCAACAAACTTGCACTTTGGCGACCTCCGCAGCTGCTGTGGCCTCCATGGTACCCAACTGATTCCAATGTACAGACACATCCAGATCCTTGTGGTTGTGGTTGCTCCAAGCCTGTATATTATTATCGCCAAGTTGTGTGTGAAATCCCATTGAATGCCGAGCACCCTGGGCTATACCCAGTTGTTTATTTTCCTGTAATTGGGAATTGTGAGGACCGATTTAAACCTTCCTCACATCAAGTGCCACAACCCCGTCAAAATCCTTGCCCCTTAAGCAATCCAATTGCTTCTAACTCATTGGCTTTGTTCTATAATATTAAGAAGTTTACTGTTACTACTCCAGCATGAGTTTTTAGTGTTCATCTTCAGTATAGGCCAAACTCTGTCTGGGATTCAAATCCATTAAGGTGAATTATGGATACAAATGTGATACAAATGTGAAGGATGATGAAATGTGTTTTTGGCCAAGAAGATGTTTGCAATTGAGCGAGAGTCCAATGAGATTGCAACCCGATAACGGCATTACACCCTTCATATCAAATGAAAAGGATGTGTAAAAGGAATGCTCAAGGAAGAAACATACATGAATAGAAGGTTAAAAATACAAATGCATTATGCGATTCAATTTTTAATCTCTTTGTCTCATGTATTATCCACATGAATGCAATTTTGTTTAAATGGATGAAATTGTAAAACAATAGGAAAACCCAATAATCGTATATTTTCAGTTTCAAGCATAAGTATTTGTAGGTAAATATGTGATGCTAGAACAATCATTTACAATTGAGACACTTTAGCGTTTGGCCGTGTGAGAAAAAGATGTATTTTATTTGTCATTCGAAAGAGGGATTTTTAAATAAAAAGACGAGAATCAAATGCTTGCATGTCCCACACCTATTCCTCAGTTAAGATTATTCGTAGCCAAATAATATATGTTATGCGCTCTACCTTATACACAAATGCAAAAAGGGTTCAATACATAATTGCAAGTGTGGTTTCATACGAAATTAGTATATGGGTTTCTATGTAGCTACAAGTGAAAATAATAGGGTTTATTTGTAGCCATGAAGGACGTAGTATTTACACATGGGGAGAATGTAGGTGAAGCAAACCATAGAAAGCGGTTTTTGAACTAATAAAACCATCAAATTGTATTGTGCATTGCAAAGGTGATAAGAGGTTGTTTGTTTTCTTAATTTAATATCTAATGTGTTTAGTCTAGATCTAAGCAGTTCATGTCTTGCAAATTATAGTCATGGAATTATTAGTTACTAAAAAATGCAATTTATTAATAATATTAAAATTTAAATTATAGTTCAAATGTGAAAAAAACATTAATTTTTTTCAAAATTCAATTTTAACAAATCTCAAAAAGCAATTCCAACAAAACAACTAAATCCAGACCTAAACAATTGAAACAATTGGATGGATACATTTGGAATCATAAAGCAAGTAAAAAAATTCAGAAACCTAACTAAATGGAAAGGCAACGATAAATAAGCTTTGAATTATATATGTTCATTGCAGATCGGGAACGATTACTTTATTTCTCACAATTTGTCACCGACACTCACCTTCTGTAAGGTATAATATTCAACTGCTAGAAAAAAAGAACGTGCAATCTATCTTCCAAAATAGAACATTAAAAATACAATTTAGAATAAATGATTTTCACCCTACAACAAACAAGTTCCCTCTTTTTTGTGCACGCAGGGTCCCCGGATTGGTAAAGGAGCAGGGCTTGGGATATTCTTGTAAAGGTGTTCCCTTCATTAAGGAAGGAGATGCCAGAAAAATGATATTTTCATTGTCTAGCTTTAAGGTGGCAACATAATTCCTGTTAACAATTCCCCTGCCATAATTAAAAGTTCAGGGTACAATGTTAAAGATAGTTCCACGCAATGGCCTTATCATTTCTTGTTGCACAAACCACTATTACTCCATTGGTGATCGTCACAAAGGCTCATAGAGAGATACTTTGGGGAAAATACGAAACACAACCAAAATAAAAAGATAGACAAAACATCTTCTTTGTCATTGATGACCAACACGTCCCTGCGCAAGATATCCTTTTATAAACCAATATCATACATGGCAATTCGCCCTATGGGGGTCATGCACCAGGTGGATAGAATATGTAGTTTCTTGCTTCGCTAGATGTTATATGGCTTCCATGCCAATAAAAGTCCCTCGAAGGGTTGTAATCCTTGATGAGGTCAACCTTTTCATACTAGGGCACAACTACTTTTAGAAGAGCTCATTTATATGATATTTCTATTACAAATCGAAGAATTGAAGGTGATGTCATTCTCTCATGTTTGTTTCCATCTAGTCGGCATAGTGCATAGGCAATGTCATTGATACGGCCGTGGGCGTGAACTGGTGGACGTGAAGGGCCCATATTTATTTAAGGTCTTTCAAGTAACTCTTTTGTATTGTTTGATCATTTTCAAGTAAAATGTATGTTTGTTCAATCATTTTTGTTAGAATTTTCTATTTCTTGAAGGACAATGAGTGGGATTGAGATAACTGCATTTAATCAACTAAAAGAAATAAAAAAATTAGTCACTGTAAGTAAACGTTAGGGTGAAAGTGCTCTAATATTGAAAGCCAGGGGAGGTAACTGGGGGTGAAACAAAAAGATTTGTTTCTTTATAGTCATTATTATGTGTAAATCAACAATTCTTTGAAGGAAAGGACATGGTTTATATCTGGAATGGTTCATTTGGATGAATCGTCTTCAAATGCATGTAAACTAACAATAAACAAAGAGATAGTGGTTCAGAGCCACACTTACATGGAAACAACCAATAAGGGGCACAACAAACTACGAAATACTGCAACAAAAGGGAGAACAAACTTTTGGGGCCTGCCAGATAAAAAAATAGATGAATAACTATACTGAAGAAAAAATTAAAAATGCTCTTTTTCCTTCGATACAAAGTATCATATAATCAAACAAAACTTAGAAATAAAATTGTTCAAATGTTGAGATATAGTATTAATTTTTAAAATAAGGTTATACCGACCAGTGAGAGATTCTAAAAAAGGATTTGAGTCCCTAAACCTTCGCCTCTGCCCAATTGTGACAAAGCCTTTCGGCATAATTAAGTTTGAAAAAAATATAAAATACAAAATAGACCTTTCACCGTAGTAAACCTAAACATGTTTAAATTATAAATTCAAATAAACTGGAAAGCATGGGTATAATGTATTTTTTTTGTTATTGTGAATTTACATTCTAAATATGTAGTCAAAAATCAGTTTATCGGAGTAGGTTTTTCTATTTGAAAGTACTTTCATTGCCAACTGACAAAGTGCTAACAATAAGATCTTCAAGCCACGTGAAGCTTCAACAATAGGTGCTTCAAAGAACATTCAATTATTAAAACAGTCAAAAACATTTATATGGCTCTGCAGACATGAAAGCCCTCATTCTTACCGAATGTTTATATATCCAAGAGGTCAATCAATTCCTGGAATAAGATCAGAATTTTTTGGATTAAAAAAACATTTAAAACTTAAGCTTAGATTAGCAGCTAAATTTAGAATAACAACCACTTTATCAGCATATATTTTCTAACATACATCAATCAAAATTCTGAGTGAAACTTCCTTTGTCCTCTCGGAAGAATTTTGAGTGAAAGATTGTTGAAGGTTTGCTGATCCCAGCAAAATCATACTCTCTATTTTTAGTAAACCAGGTGATTTCGACATCTTTATACACTTTTTTCACTGTAAAGTAACATTAACTTTAACAAAATTTGCCTAAGCATTAATTTCAAACACGGTTTGACACAGAAATGTATTGATCATATGCCTGAATCAGATATTTTCGTAAATGAACCATTCTCTGCCCAGTATGCATACCGAAAGAAAAATACATCCTCTTCACACACAGACCTGGCATAATTTCATTGTTCCAAGGTCAATCTCAGCGCAAAAACCCTGCAAACACCAAAGAATAATGTAATCGCTCAGATAACTTTCCTTCACCTAAATAAATCGCTTGGAAACTCAAGCTTTCCATCTCCACAGAAAATGAAAGGCCAACATAGTCCCGAGTCTCCTCGGGTTTTTTGAATACCGAAGAAGGTAAACCGAATTGGCATTTCCAATATCAACAAAAAGAAAGCAGAACCACCTCAAAATAAACAAATACAATACAAAAGCTAAAATCTGTGAAAGCTGAAATCAAATCACATTAACTGTAGTCACCAAAGTTGCATGTCATCAATAAAACGTCAAAAGCTGTCTAAATAGGCATTGATTTTGAAATTTTCGAGATAAGAAACACTTAAATATAGTTTAACTTTAAAACGATGCCAGACGAAGCTCATATTGTTTTCTTTAATAGAATATAGATAAATCAGTAGTACCTGACTGACTGTGAGCCATATGATAAACAAATTTGAAAAACTTCTTAGCCTCCTCACTGTTACAGTCAACATCAATGGATGCAACTTTACCCGCCTCTAATTAACATTTGCCATTAATTTGGGCACCCTCCTCTAATGAACCATTTGCACTGTGAAATGCACAATCTATACTGAATGTACCACAGTCAAAGGAACTGTTTACTCCGTTTCCCCCCTGGTTAAACTTAAACTCAATGTCATTTAAAGTTGCTTCATCGTTATCGGGCAATCTGATCGCACCGTGGAAAGCATTATCATAATGCTTTTTGCCATTATCGACTCTTGCACCTCCAGCAATGAGCGCCCTAATGTCGCCGCGCACAACCTTCGACTGCAGGTCGTTGCTGGGCTTCAAGTTGTCTATCCAGTTCCCCAAAGAATACGCCTGTCTCCTCCATGAGAAATCATTCAGGTGGTCACACAGAAAATGTACGGCACCTTGGGAGAGCGTATTAATACCACTGTAAACACACCTCCTCAGTGTGGAGCAAAGCCCCAGAACTATGGATGTTAAGCTCAGCAATGCAGGAATGAGCCAGTGTATATGCTTATCTTTCTGTAGATACAACCCCAACAAGTTTAAAACCTTGAGTATTTTCTCATCCGACGATATTAAATCAATAGGCAAAAAGTATTCATGTTCAAGACGATTGACCGTGTGGTTATCCAAAATCACAGAAATCTGAGAAAAAAAAACAGAATTTCCATTAAAAAAAATAAGGCTAAGATCCCCTCCTCCATCAAAGAAACTAACAAAATTACCTGGGCTTCCACGAAATTGTGCATGAATCTCCACGACAAAGCGACTCGATCCGAAGATCACAGGCCAGGAGTGATCCCAACCAAAACACGAGCTTTTCGCATGCAATCCTCAAGCAAAGCCCTGTAGAACAAACTTTTTGGGGGGTCAATTCCATACACTGCCACAGAGCAGGGGCGACCATACGTCTACTTGTCCTATCTTCTGACAGGCCATGCTTCTGACAGTTCTCAGACACCCACCACTCCTACGCAACTGTTCCACACCACATGAACGGCAGATATAAGTCCGTATTTCGTCGACCAAATTTTTCACTCGTTGATGCCTCTGTCGCTTGTCAGAAAGGGCTGAGCTTTCTAACATAGAACACGCCGTTACAGCTGGGATAGAATGAAAGTAATTTGAAGGCTGAAGGTAACATTGAATTATCCACATAGCAGATTGAGATGATAAAGTGGAGCACACAAACGAGATATTATGACAAATCGAGACGATAAAGTGAATCATATAGGAGATAAAGTCGTGCATATAGCGAGATATTATTTAAGTAAGAAAAATCTAAGTCGGGGAATAGGTGTGGGACATGCGGGTTTTTATCCCCATGTTTTTACTAAGACATGGAATAGGGGTGAAACATGTGATTATTTAATTTTTGTGTTTTTATTTAAAAATCCCTTTTTTGAATGGTACATGAAATCTACCTTTCACTCATATGGCCAACCGCTTGCGTGGCTCGATTATCAATGATTTTTCACGCACCACCTATTCCCCTATAAATACTCGAGTTTGAATCGAGATTGAACGTTAATTGGGTTTTCCTCATTTTAAATTTTGGTCCCTTTAAATGTGAATTACATTCATGTGCATGATGCAAGTGAGATCGAGACAAAAATGTGGAGCACATAGCAAATATTATTTGGGTGGGAGCAATCTAACTCGTGGAATAAGTGTGGGGCATGCATGTATTTAATTCTCACATTTTTATTTATGATCCTTGATTCGCGTCTGTCTTCCTTGAACATTCCTTTTATTCGTCCTTCATACCTAATCCCATCGAAACAATGTCAGCTCTAGGTTGCCATCGAAGCATACCTCCCACACTCGAGCATCTTCCTTGCCAAAAGCATGTTCCATTTCCCTTCACGCTTCCAAGGTGTACTTCACCTACATCATCCACATCTAGAAAACTATGTGGGTCATGGCTAGAGACATATTGTATTTGTTTCCCATATAGCTATAAAGAAATTGTAATCGCAAGTGTGTATGAAACCCCTACCCTTGGGTTTTAGATCCACTCCACATATCCTTGTCTCTAAATTATCCCTTAAAACACACAATTGAATTCCCCTTACATTTACTTGTGTTCTAATTTCTAACAACTTATGTAATGCAAGAGTTGAAAATGCAAACTATAGATATCTACAGTTTTGGTCTACCACTCTTTGCATTCTTAGATATCTTCAAAGTCCGTTGCCTTGACCCCTAGCACACCATAAATGACATTTTTTTACATATTTGGCTCTAATAGCACATTAAATAGCAGGAACTACTTACATACTCATACATGCACATTAAATAGAAGGAATTATTATTTTATTCATACAAGTTTAAATTTAAAGGCAACGGCACACAAAATGATAGGAACTACTTTCTTACTTGTACATGTTTAAATTTAACTGCAACTAACACATTTGTAGTGTTTTTATTGTGCAACATATTGACATACGTCATTTTTAACAGATCTATATACAAGTTATGTGATATGCATAATTCTGTCTTAGGAATGTTAAAATAAATGCATAGTGCCGTTCCATGTTTATTAGCTTCGTGCCATGATGTTATTGTATTGCTGCTCACAATTTAAAAGGTATCATTGATAGATAACAGCGATTGAAAATATTGTTTGATGGCTATAGGTGGTCATCAGAATTTTTTTGGCACATTCTCTTGGGTTTTCGGCTTTATTTTTCTTTGTGCTTCAAATTCCTGAACAAATATATGATCTTTAAAAACGGTGCTGTTTTTCCTATTTCTGTTCTTGCCGATAAGATGAAAAAAAGGAAAATGAAAATAAGTTCAGATTAGCCCCTTAGGTTAGTGGTCAATTCGCACGAGTTTTCCAAGAAAGCACAATGCTGCATCAATGGGAGAGTTGCAATATAATCTGTAGCCTCATGACAGAGAAAGGAGCTGATAAATAATAGAACTTTGGAGCAAGATTTAAATTTGATGATCACCTTGGTAAATCTTTTCAGTATCGCCCTTCAAATTGTGTATCATAGTAGTACTCCACAAGAAAAAAATGAAGCTATAGCAATTTTTAATATATAACTTTATATCTAAATTCTATATAAATCTATAAAAATGATAGGTATATTTCAAATCTGTAAGTTGGAGGGGACTGATCTAATTTCCTTTTTTTTTTTTTTTTAATTTTCTGTGTATTTTACAGTAAAAACATGAAAACGGCCATCGAATTTAAAGCTTGCTTGAGAGAAGTAAAAATATGTCAGCTAATGATTATTATAACACATCTGTCTTGGGCATGTCAAACCCTAATTTAATGGCAGAAACGTGTACTTCTAATTTGATAAAAGGAAAAATGATTTGATATCGACAATTTTTTATTATTTATAAAAAGAAATGCCGATTTTCAATTAATGAACGTCTTTTGGCCTACCTAAATTTAAGTGTAATTTTCTTTTTCCTTTTAAAAACCTTGAAAGAATAAGAAGAATATAGTTAATTCAGGCACTCTCAAGCAACCAATTGCGAAATACATAAATATATGAGAAATAATTTTCCAATTTTATAAAATACGATCGATAAACTTTACAAATCTTATTAAATTTAAAAGAAACTAATAACAGAATTGACTGCTATAGTAACAAATAAAATAATTAAGTACTCTTAAATTGATTCGCTATAATATTGTTAAATGCCTCTATTTACATGAGAAAAATGAGGTATCATTTGAATAACAATGATAGCCGCACATGCACAAGGACGCTTTTAAGAAAAGTGACAAGGGATGTAACTGAATCAATTATCTACCTTAGTCAAAAACAAAAGTTGATATTAGAGACCCAATCATGCTCAACATTCATGGATTATCTAATGTACACAAACTTGGTATTGCTTTTAATCTAGTGATTATACTATCAACTCATCTCACATACAATCTAGCAAGATATTTAGTTAAACAATTGGAACATTTTGTGGGCAATACCTTATCGCTTATCGAGGATTTTGCGACTTTCATCAATTCCTTTAAGGGTTATAGAATGACAATTTTTTTATTGGTCATAATGTAGGTATCTTTATTGAGATACTTTTAGACGTGACCATTAATGTTGTTAGGGTTGATACTCGATAGTGAAATTGTAAATTAGTGGATTTTTTGCTCTAAATCCATATTTTAGTTTCTTAAGAGAAATTTACAAACAAACACAAGAGTGGTGGCCATAGGGCTCTCTTCTCTCTCTAATCGTATTTAATATATTTATGGATTTTGTAAAAAGAATGCTATTGAATCTGCTCTATTTGAAACTGAAATGGTGATATTGAGATGTTGACAAAAGCAAAATGAACTTGCCCTGAAATGGTAGAAAAATGTTTGATAATTTCCTTGCGCTCAATGCAAAATCAAAACATATTCAATTCATCATGAAGGATGAGATTATGAGAGATTTCTTCCCTTACATTGAAAGCACTATAGACAAAATTGTGAGAATCTTGAGAAAAGAGGCACTTGCTTCAGACCTTGCATAAATTTAAGAAACAACCTTGTAAGTGCCATAGACTATTTTGATCCTAAATCTATAAAAGGATTTATGGGTTTGTGATGTTCCCTATATTAATAAGAGAGGATCTTTCCAAATAATAATAAAGAAACACACAGAAAATTTAGAAATCTAATAAGAATGATAGTTGGAAACTTAACCAAACTTGGAAGCCTACTCCATAGATTTGGCCAAAATCTAGTCCAATCACGTTGAAAAGTTTTATAAATTTTGGTTTTTCCTCTTGCCCCTTTTATTATTTTTAACCTTCATTCTTACACTTTACCTTCTAGCTTTGTTAACTTTAAACCTTTCAAATTGTTGCACCATTATTTATTGGATGTATAATGCATATCTTTATCAAACAATGACTTAAAGCATTTCTTTTTCAATGGGTCTAGTACTAAGATTTGAAATGTCAAATTGAAGCTTATTTATACAATCTTATTTTCTCTATCTTATTTTCTCACTAAAGCTATAAAAACATTCATACACTTCTAGGTTTGTTTATAGGTGATTTTTGTGGTCTTTTGGCTTGAGTGTTGTTCTTTATTACATCTTTTTTGTTATTTGACTTTTGTAAGTTAGATTGGGTACTAATAATGTCCCAACTTGAATTCATTTTGTCTATAAATATATAATTCATTTGTTCATTTAACATATTTGAAAATCATCTAACACCTAACAATCATTTTAACATTTAAAAATTATACATTCAATCATTTCAAAAAAATCTAGCATTTATAGTGAGTCAAACTACATATTCAACATCTTCTTGAAGAATTCTAGATTAAGCATCCATTTGAAAGGGAAGGGTTACACGTCGCATTACACTAGTTTGCTTGATTGATGAATTATGAAAATTCATGGTTTGTCATCCTCCATATTGAACACCATCTAGGACCCCGATAATAATCAACTTGTGTAACACAAACCCCTAAACAAATGCCGTTTTCCTTACAACTCTCTAGATATCTTTGCCCGGTCAAGGAAAAACTTATTTCATGCTTTCTAAGAGATCAAAGAGAAAGTGCAAAAATATAACTGAAGTTTTTGAAACTTAGATCGTAGATGAACATGGTTATCAATATAAATTTTCCATGTTAAATTTTACTATGAATATCACTTGTTGCATGTCACTTTATTTTTGATGGTTGAAGAAAAATAAATTAACCCTGATTTACTTATTTTTTTCTATTTATATATAATTAAGTGTATGGGTATTTGTGTTGCATTTTAATGTATATCTATTTATCCATATCACATTTGGTGAACCTCTACTCTCTTCCAACCTTATTACGGTAAGATATATCCCTTCTTATGTGCTAGATCTAGAATTCTAAATTTTTCTAGGGTCATTGATTTTTTTGTAATTCGTGTCTTTTGACCTCTTAAGGACATCGCCTATTAATTATCCTCGAGTGTCTTTCTTTTAGGTTGTCTTCCCGTAATTGGAAATGTATTTTTACTCTTGAATAAATTCAAGCATAGATAGACTCGTAATTAGAAATGTGTCTAGTCACATATTACAAGCGAAGATAGCAAATTAGCATGTGTACTTTATCTTTCCACACATCACCATGATAATAACCATACAAGTTATTTTTCTTATAAGATTATTTGGAATGATAGAGATTGTGAGGGTTAAGTTCTTTTTCCCAATTTGATAAGGATTTGTGGGTATTTTTTTTTAAAACTATAAAACAACAACCTCATCTTTATATAAATACAAAAATAACATATAACATGAAAAAAATTGGGATCTCAATAATATTTATATTTTAAAACCATAGGGTTACATGTTGTGATAAGTAGGGTTAAGGTTTAAATAGTTATAGTTTGACTAATATATTTTCAAATTAAATTGTTAAAATTTCCACGATACCATATTTCACAAAAATGATATAAATAATATATTAAAAAAGGAATAAAAAAGAAACCCGTCATCCATTTGTCTTCTTCTATCACATCATTTTTGAAGTAATATTATTAATCTATATTATACATGTTTGGTGGTGTATGTTAACTAAGATGGTCAATACATGTATCCTATCTCTAAATAAAGACATAAAACCCTACTAGAACAAACACACAAGCAAGATATAACCAAAAGGGCATGAGTATGGTAGTTGTAGGTGTATCTAAAATAGGCAATCCAAATTTAATATCGTAGATATGGGGATGGGGTCCAACTAGATCATAGGGGGTCCAAAGAGGCATGCACAATTCTAATATGATGGTTGTAATGCCATTTGGTGGTAAGAAATAGATATAAATAATTGTTATATAAGAGATAAGACCGTGCTACACTATCCTATCAAATATGTATAATACCGTGGTTTATTTTAAGGGTGAATATTAGGATTTTTGAAGTTTGAAATTGGTGATTTTTTTACTACCGTACGGTCCTAAAGAAATGGTGTTAGCCAAAATTTTATAGGTCAAATTTTGCCTTATTGTTTCCACTAAGGGTCGACCAATGTTGGTATATTCACCATTATGTTATAATATACTATTATATATATGATTAATTCACCATAATGTAGTAATACAATATAATTCCAAAATTCATTAATTTTGAGATTTGGAGTCGAAACCGAAGGTAAAAGCGAATAAGTATGTGAAAAAACTGAAAGTATAAACAATAAAATTGAAGGTATAAGCAAAAAGGTAACGACGGTAGCATGGGAATGCTACTAGGTGGAAACACAAACGGGGCAGCGTGTGACAACTCAATAATGTGCCGTCTCAGATCACCATTTGTGCTACCAAATGACGTTAATATCCCGACAACATTTGGGCTTTGGAAATGACAACATGTTTCTGGATGGAAACATACATTTGAAGACGCCTAACAACGTGTAGGAGATTCTATACGCCGACATTGTTCGCGATCCCAACCGATGACAAGGCTATGTGTTTATTGGTGTTTGATAATGTAATGGTGTAATCGGGACGGAAACAACAACACATTGTGTCGAGGTGATGTAACGTCTTGGTCATGATTGCTATAATGATGATGTAATGTCCCCTTTCCTTGTGCCAAAAGCCTAAGGGCCAGGTCGAGTCCAAGCCGTGGTCAGACCCAAGGGGATGTGGATGCTGGGAGCTATTGGGAAGCAACCATGTGGTTCTAATATTCTAATTTTGCGTTGAGGGTCACTTTTGGACCATGACGACTTAAAGGGGAAAAGTAACTTAAGTTACTTTTATTTTTATTGGCCCCTCCATGGAATGAAATGTGTCTAGGGTCTATTGGGGCTCTTTTACCTTGGAGAAGTATATAAGGAGAGTGGGGAGAAAGGAAAGGAACTTTTTCGCATACTTTAGCCTCCTTCACACGCAACTATTCATTTGCGCATCTACAACTCTTGTGGAGTGAAATCCCATAGGGACCCTAGCTTCGGTGGTGAGAGACTCGTCCCTAGCTAGCAGGGCATTCTTAGATAGTTAGAGATATACCCTAGTCTCTGTCATTTTGGAGCCGCTTTCAGGTGCGTCACGAGATAATAACGAGAGGTTCGAGAGGAAGGGTTTGAGGAATTTTGGGGGCATTTGGGGAAGATAATCGAGGTGTTTCGATCGACTTACAATAGCCATTTGGGCTAGGCGTAGATCACTTTGAAGGTGCCTCCATCATTTTCCGACCCCTTTCCAAGCGAGGTGAATTGCAACCTTTATTTGGGGGTTTTTCCAAATTGTACCATTTTCAGATCGATAATGTTATTTCCAAAGACCCTTATGTTTTTTTTCTTGTAGTTAGAGAGTTACGAACCCTCGAGGTTTTCTAATCGCCTAGGGCATTCTGTAATTTTTGGCAGCAATATATTATTCCAAAAATTCCAAAAACAATTTTATTATGTCCTCTATAATAATATCAAGCTCTCTTTAAATTTTCAAGTAATTCAAGTGGATATTTTGGGAGATATTGATTTTATTTAGTTGTTGTCCTTATTGTAAAAATCTGCATAAATCAATATTTTATTTGGATGCAAACTTTCAATATTTTGTGCATTTTTAAGTAGTATCCCATAAGGGATATTTCAGTGGTATCAGAGTTGTTGTTCCTCCAACTTGTGTGGGTTAAATATGGTAGTTTGGAAAGATCTCAATGTGGGTTTTATGAAGGAAATGTTCACCAACATGGTGAAACAACAGGAAGCCACTAACCTTTATTTGAGTCAGCTCACTCAGAATTTGAGTCAAAGCAAATCTTGGGACAATAAGGAAAAATGTGAGAACAATAATAAAGGGCACCCAATAGAGGTGATTGATGAGGATTCTTGTTGGAGGAAATACCAATCTTTGAGTAAGGGTTTCAGAGATAATATGTCATTTCTAGATTATTGCATGATGAAGATTGGTAGCAAGCCCAAGCGAGATCATCATATGCCAGTACTTGAATTACAAAAGAACTCATTTGAAGAAGAAGAAGCTTCTAGAGAAAAAGGTATGATTTCCATTGAGAAAAATAATTGCATTAGTGAAACTTTGCTTGTTAGAGAAATTATTCCAGCTCAGGAGAAGAAATTTGTATATGCAAGCAAAGAGGATGTAATGGAAACTCTAAAATGGTGTGAGGAATGGAATAAAGCAGAGCTAGAGCTACTAGATTGATAGCCAAACAAGACAACACTTGGGTAAGTGCGCGCGAAGTTGGGGGCCAAAAAGCGGACAAGAATATGAAAAAGTAAAATGCGTACGTGTTTTAATTTGTTTGGCTCGAATCATCAAGCATAACGCGCGTAAGACGTTATAAAATGTATGTGTTTCAAACAAGTCAAAACGCGTACATGTTATAACACGTACACGTTTTGTGTAGTATGGACCATGCATATGTGTTTTGGTGGTTTATACTTACAAAAATAAATGTTTAAGTATAAGATTTCTTTTATTATTTCTTATAAAAGAAATAATAAAAGAAATCTTATACTTTAAATTTATTTTAGTAAATATAAGAAATTAGGGTCACTCTGCACCTTATGGAAGTGGTCTCGTAGCTCCAATAGTTATAATCTAGAAGATAGTTTTTCAAAATCTAATTTGGTCAGTACTTACTCATTTTAGGATTTCAGAAACGACCTAAAACTTTCAGGGCATATATATATTGTAGTCGGTCTTTGTTTTGGGAAAACATATAGTCATTTTCAGGTTTTTTTAAAAGGTTTTTGGCCCTACCACTGCTTGAATTGGTACTAATTTTTAAATTTGGTCCATAATTCACTTTAGTGACCATGAATTAACTCTATGATGTTTGTCTACTTCTTACTAAAAAGATATCCTCACTTTGTAGATAGAGGATTGTTCCCTGAATGGGATTCTGTCCTATGGCCAAAATGAGGTGATTATAATGTGCCTCCTCCTTAAGGTGTGATAACACTACTAGGTGTTGAATGAGTTTGTTACGAATAATACTAAGTGAATTACATCAAGTGAACTCAGATGATTGCTCATTCTTAGAAACATGGTGCTCCATATAAAGATCATCCCCTCACCTTTCCTAGCTCTAAAGAATCCTTTCATGGAATCAAATTCATGATTCTCATACATGATTTTGCTCATATGTCTCTTATGGAGACAAACGATGCCTTAATACTTCACAAATAATGGTCCTTGATAACTCGGTGACATGACTAGCTCATTTTAGCTTGTTCTGAAGGGTGTTCAATTAACTACAAAATGGCCAAAAATTCCTTTTTAGGCCTTCAAAGGAAGTAGTCTCTCATAAAAACTAAATGAGTCGATCGATCACCTTAAACACTATTCCCTACACATTAAAACACGTTGAATGATATTTTTAGGACTTTCCTTTGGGTGAGGGTTTATGATTTAGGGTTTAGGGTTTAGGGCTAAGGGTTTAGGAGTTTAGAGTTTAGGGTTTAAGGTTTAGTGTTTAAGGCTCATAGTTCAGATTTTAGGGTTTAGGGTTTAGGGATCAGGGCTTAGGGTTCATGGTTTAGGGTTTATGGTTTGGTTTTGAGTTTAGGGTTTATGGTTCAGGGTTAAGGGTTTAGGTTTAGGGTTTAGGGCTCAAGGTTCAAGGTTTAGGGTTTAGGGTCAAGGTTGAGGGTTTAGGTTTATGGCTCAAGGTTTGGAGGTTTAGGGATCAAGGTTGAGGGTTTAGGGTTTAGGGTTGAGAGTTGAGGGTTTAGGGTTTAGGGCTCAGGGTTTAAGGTTTAGGGTTGAGGATTTAGGGTTTATGGTTTAGGGTTTAGGAGTTAGGGTTTAAGGTTTAGGTTTGAATGATTTAGGGTTTATGGTTTATGGTTTAGGAGTTAGGTTTAAGGTTTAAAGGTCGTGGTTCAAGGTTTAGGGGAAAAGGGTTTAGGTTTAGGGATCACAGTGGTTGAGGGTTTAGGGTTGAGAGTTGAGGGTTTAGGTTTAGGCTCAAGGTTTAGTTTTTAGGGTTTAGGGTTGAGGGTTTATGTTTAAGGGTTCAAGGTTTAGGGTTTTGGCTTAGGGCTTATGGCTTAGGGCCTAGGGTTTAGGGCTTAGGGTTTAGGGTTTGGGCTCAAGGTTTAGGGTTTTAGGGTTTAAGGTTTAGGTTTTAGGTTTTAGGGTTTTGATTTAGGGCTTAGAGTTTAGGGTTTAGGGCTTAGGGTTTAGGGCTCATAGTTTAAGGTTTAGGGTTGAGGATTTAGGGTTTAGGGTTTAGGGTTTAAGAGTTAGGGTTTAAGGTTTAAAGGTCAGGGTTTAGGGTTTAGGGAAAAGGGTTTAGGGTTTAGGGTTTAAGGCTCGAGGTTTAGGGTTTAGGTTTTAGGGTTAAGGGTTTAGGTCACAGAGTTCAGGGTTTAGGGTTTAGGTTTAGGGACCTTTAGGATTTAACATTTAGGCCTTAAGGTTTGGTTTACGGTTTAGGCTGTGGGGTTTTAGGGTTTAGGGTTTATGGTGCAGTTTAAGGTTTACGAGGTTTGGGGTTCGAGTTTGGGTTTAAGGTTTAGGGTTAATTACGGGTTTAAGGTTTAGGGGTTTTAAGGCTCTTATTTAGGGTTTAGGGCTTATGGTTTAAGGTTTAGGGTTTAGGGCTTATGGATTTAGGGTTCATGGCTTAAGGTTTAGGGTTTATGGTTTAGGGTTCATGGTTCATGGTTTATGGCTTAAGGTTCGGGGTTCGAGTTACGGTTTAAGGTTTGGGGTTAGAGCTTGGGGCTCTGGATTTAGTATTTATGGTTTAGGGCTTAGGGCTTAGGGTTAAGGGTTCAAGGGTTTAGGTTATGGGTTTAGGGTTATTGGGTTTAGGGTTTAGGTTTTAGGTTTAGTATTTAGTGTTTAGGGTTTAGGATTTATTATTTTGGTTTTAGGTTTAGGTTTATAGTTTAGGTTTAGGTCTCATGGTTGAGGGTTAAGGGTTTAGGTCACAGAGTTCGGTAGGGTTCATCGACTCAGGTTTAGTAACATTCAAAGAGAGTCACAACAATTTGATGTTTTTCATTTGGTTTTGATATTTTCAAGGAGGGAAATTTCATATTCCTAATCATCCAATCCTTCCAAAGGTAGTCCTCAATCCTTGGATGTATAGGAGACACTTTGGTTACCTAGCTTCCATTTATAATGATAGAGATATTTGAAATTTCGTGTTATGACCTCTAAATCTATATGAATTTCAAGTTTCTTGAAATCGCATCACACCCTTCAAGGATTGATGATTAGCCCTATCTTTTTGTTTAGGGATTTTGAAAACATCCATGGGTTTATCATATAAGGAATTATCAATGAATGGAAGGTCACTAAGTCATAGGTAGGCAAGATAACTCCCATTTAGAACTAAATAAGAAATATTTACTAGGTGAAATTGATAACCCCTTAGTGTTCTTAGCCATTCCCTGTTTCTATGCTTATTTTGAACACTTTAGGAAGTTTTGTCAAATTTACTATCCATTCTAGTAGAACACTTAAACTTTATCTTTCTCCAGAGGAGAGGATACTACAGAAATTCAATTATGATCCTACACCTCTGCATTGATATATTCTCTATGTTTCTTTTGTTTCCTTTAAGATTAATTTTTTTTTGTGATGGTTATTTTTCCAACTTCCAATGGGTCATCTTAGCTTACATAATACCATACATGGAAATATGAGAAATGTGAAATTTGTTTAGAGTGTGAATAAATTTACATTCAAGAGCGCAAGTATATGTGGGGAGAAACAAGTTTGGAAGAGATGTGTAATATATGCATTACAAGGCACAAGGTAGATGTCATATCCATTTAGTTACTTGTCCCACCTCTCATAAACAAGGTAGTTCTATAAGTAGACTAAATGATGGTTCTAGGCATGAGACTAGGAAATATTGATGAAATATGGTTTGGGGTTTAGGGTTTAGGGTTTAGGGCTCATGGTTCAAGGTTTAAGGTTTAGGGTTCAAGGTTTAGGGTTATGGTTTAGGATTTAGGTTTAGGTTTTAGGTTTAGGTTTAGGTTTAGTGTTTATGGTTAGGGTTTATAGATTGAGGTTAAGGATTTAGGGTTTAAGGTTTAGGGTTTAGGGTTTAGGGTTTTGGGTTAAGGATTTAGTGTTTAGGGATAAGGGTTTATGGTTTATGGTTTTAGTTTTAGGTTGGTTCGTGGTTTATGGTTTAATGTTTAGGGATTAAGGTTTAGGGTTTATGATTTATGTTTAGGGCTCGGGGTTTAGGGTTTAGGTTTAGGGTTTAGGGTTTTTAGGGTTTAGGGCTTAGGGTTTATGGTCTAGGGTTTAGGGTTTATATTTTAGGACTCAAGGCTTAGGGGGTATATGGTTATGGTTTAGGGTTTAGATTTTAGGGGGGGATAAGGGGTTTAAGGCTTAGGGTTTAGGGTTTAGGATTCGTGTTTAAGGTTTAGGTTTTAGGGGTCAAGGTTTAGGGTTTAGGATTTAGTTTTTACGGTTCAGTGGTTTAGCATTTAGGGCTCATGGCTCATGGTTCATGGTTTAGGTTTAGGGCTTAGGATTATAGATTAGGGTTTAGGGCTTAAGGCTCAGGGTTTAGGGCTCATGGATAAGGGATGAATGTTTAAGGTTTAGGGTTTAGGTTTTAGGGTTTAGGGATCATGGTTCAAGGTTTAGGGTTTAGGGTTTAGGGTTTAGGGCTCAAGGTTTACAGTTTAGTGTTTAGGTTTATGGCCTATGGTTTAGGGTTTTGATTGTAGAAGTTAAACGCTAAAATATTTAGGTTGAATGCTAAAAATCGAAAAATTACCTATGTACTGACCAGATTATACTTTAAAAACTATCTCCTAAACCATGACTCATGGAGTTGTGAGACTAATTCCATAAGGTGCAAGAGTGACCCTAATTTCTTATATTTACATAAATAAATTTAAAGTATAAGAAATAATAAAATATAAATAATAATAAATAAAAAAACTACATAATAATTTCTTATATTTATTTACATCAAAAGCATACATAATGTTTATACTATACAGAATGCGTACGCATTTAACACGTACGCGTTTTTTTTCTCTTTTCCCAAGCCATGCCTCAAGGCTTGGGATCTGGTTTGGATCCCCAAGCTTGAGGCATGGACCTGCACAAACACAACAAACAACATGTTTTTACAAGAAAATGTAAAAATGCCACTTCCTCTATGATAAATCAAAATAAAACAATCGATCCATTTTTAAAAATTATACCACGATGTAGAGAAGAGTCTCTTCTTTCTAAAAATATAATTTTTCAAATTTTTGACTAATATAAGGTTTCCATATTATTTATTTTCTAACTATGCCTTTTTATAGCTATTTTTTGAAGTGTAAATATGTCTATCTTTCATGGTGTATCTTTTTTTTTGGGTGATTGAAATTTTAAAAAAATTATACTAGCCCAAACTAGGCATAATTCTATACATATTCAAAAAAAAAATTCTAATTTTTGATATTTTTGAGGTAGTTAGGGGGTGGGGGACATGTCGTGAGCTCGTTATTTTTCAAAACATAAAATTTTTGTACTAGAAAAATCATAAATAAAAAAATATTCACTAAAAAAATCTAAAAAAATGGAGCCCAAACTAGATGCTCCTAGCTATCTTTCTACCAAAGGGTTTTCAAAAATACTAAATGGTGCTAAAAAAATGGTGGGGGAACGAAAGTCACTCTATTATATTTTTAACAAAAACAGAGCATCTGTTGGTATTTTAGTTGTTTGACCCACTTAAAATTATCCGTTTTCAATAAAATTTAGTATCTTAGAAACTAGACTCAAAATTCTATGATTCATATTTCTACAACATCTTCCAATTTTGAGTGTAACTATTTCGAAAAACTCATACAAGTTGAAGTTTTTTTTTTTTTTCCAGAAAAATGCGTCCACTTAAGACCCCTTTTGGCCCCCCAACTTGGTGCACTTACCCTTCCTCCAAGAGTTCAAGGTAGTTTGGAAAGATGTGGTTTTATGAAGGAAATGATCACCAACATGGTGAAACAACAAAACCACTAACTTTATTTTAGTAATCAGAATTTGAATCAAAGAAAATGGGAGTTAAGGAAGAAGGTGAGAACAATAATAAAGGCACCCAATAGAGGTGATTGATGAGGATTCTTGTTAGGGGAAACTCAATCATAAGGGTTTCAAAGATAATATGTCATTTGATATTATTGCATGATGAGGACAGCCCAAGATGATCATCATATGTGAAAGTACTGAATTAAAAAAGGCCTCATTTGGAAGAAGCTTCTGACAAAAGGGTATGATTTCCATTGAGAAAATAATTGCATTAGTGAAACTTTTCTTGTTATAGAAATTACCTCAGAGAATAAATCCTATGCAAGCAAGGAGGATGTAATGGAAACTCAAAATGGTGTGAGGAATGGAATTTACCAGAGCTACTAGATTGATAAATGCAAGACAACACCTAATGAGTTGTGAAAGATGTGGGAAAATGATGATTCAAAAAATTATATATAGAGCAACTTGTACATGAGGAGGAGCCTCACATGGACACTTGTGTGGAATTGCACGTTGTTGCAATTTCCAAACTAACAACATTCCACTTATTTCCATGCAATTTAAATGATAAGCTGATTTATGAAGAATTTCAGCCCATGTAGACTAGAAGGCTCGGGATTTGTAAAAATTCAATCACCAAGCTTGATGAGGATACTAGGGATGTTGTTTTGGAGGTTTCTAAATCAGCAATAGAAGGTGAACCTTTTGATGATATTCTTTATAAGGAGGTTAGTAGTAGCATGGATTTATTTCATCATCTTCATCCTATATCATTACAACAATTTTATCATGATGGTATTCAGCCTATTGTCGATAAGAATGCTAAGAATTTGGTACATCAAAGTCAAGTCATCATGAAGACAAAGAGTGATAATCTTCTTTATGAGGAGATACAAGAGAAGCAAAGATGGAAGACCTTACATGATACAAGGGTTCATGGGCATTATAAGGTATGGGATCCTGGTAATATGTTGCAATTATCCAAAACTATCAATTTTGATTTTGAAAACTTTGTGACTGATTTCATAAGAAAAAGAAGGAATTCAAATGTTTCTTTTGGGATTACAAGTGTTGGCAAGCATGATTTCTTCCTTGGAGATTTGCAAGAAGGGAGAGACTCCAAAGTACTAGTGTTGGTTTTCTAAGAAAAGGGTAAGAGAATATTTTTTAATCATCTTCATCCTGTTGGACTGTGTAACAGCAGTTATAAAGAGAGGAGAAAATGTTTTATTAATAGAGCCCATGACTGATTTTTATACCAGCTACATGGTGGAACCCTTGGAAGGGTTAGTGGGGGCATTTAGTCCTCAAAGTGCTCAAAGAATCAAGGTGCAATTTTGTTGTTAAAAAGAAGAGTTGAATTCAAGGTGCATTCATGACTTTAGCATCCTAAGGTATGAGAATGGTTACCATTTTCCTAGCTTGTTGAGTTCTCCTATGTTGTTTCCATGTTTCTATTATTTGGGACAACATTTACATGCTTGGATGATTGAGGAAGACTATTTCATAATCACGTCTCAAGGTATGCTAGATGGGATAAACACATCCTCCATTCACATTGCTCTTGATTCAGCTAATAAGCATATGTTGGCAAAGAAAATAATGCAGGAGCCCATGATATTGAAAGGACATGAGGTATGTGGTATATTTATTGTGGTTGAATTTGCTAGAGGTAAGACTATTTTTGGGATGCAATGGTTGCATGATGTTAAGGAAGACGATGATGCATGTGTTGAAAAATCAAAGGAGAATGAAGATGTTGATCCTATATCAAAAATTCTGAGTTGCAAAGGTATGATGAGCAGCCCCAATTATGCTATTTCAGATGTGTTGTCTTCTCTCATGACAAGAATCAATGGGTACAATAAAAGGTATGAAGTTCCTTATGATAAAGTTTATGGATGCATGAGTTCTAATGTTGATTTCCCTTCCTCTTGCATTTACGATGAAATGAAAATATGGGGAAAGAGAATAAAGTATGATGAGGGAGCAGCCATGTGTATTCCCAACATAGAAGGAATTGATGAGTTATGTCCATGGAAAGACATGTCTTGCACAAAGAAGGTAACTCATTTCTTTATTGTCATTAAGAGATGTGAAGTACTTGAATGTGTTTGTACATTTGGGTTATTTGAAGTTGGAATCATTCATTGGACATATTGGCTTCCATCTTTTGGGAAATTTGCATTCATCCCTCACATGGATAAACTGAAAATTTTCAAGGAAAACAAAGAAATCAGATTTCATGGTATACAAGGGAAGATTGCAAAAGATGTGATTGGTGAAGAAAGAAGCATGTCGTTGCAGTGGTTGAATGGTGAAGGAACTCAAGCGTCTTGTGGATCATGGTGACATCACAAGGTATGAGACAAGTGGGATATTTGATGACTCCTATTTTGACGGATTGTTTATTGTAGACATAGAGCACACCATGATGACTTATGTGGAGAGTGAGTCGGATGATGTTGAATTGGGGAGTGAGTTAGATATGATGGAGACTTTGACTCTAGATGGGATGAGTGGAGTCATGGATGTGGGTGTAACCAATAGTGTTGCACATGAGACAATTACAGAGATTGGGATTACAGGTTTAGATCATCCAAGTTTATCATTATGTTGGTTATCTGAGGTTTTGGTAGACTGGAGATCTCATTTGCTTGTTGAGTACTCCAAGAACCAACACACTTGTGAGATTATGGATGGTCACATACAAGATGACAACTACAGATTGGAGGATGAGATGATCTTCTATTAGGGAAGATTGTACCTTGTGTTAGATTCATGGTTGAGGATGGAGATATTGTGACATGTGCATTGTTCTTCCATGACTGGGCACTTGAGCTTGATGAGACCTACAGGTTCATGTCAGAGAGGTTCATATGGCATAGGTTGAGTGAGGATATCCTCAACTTTATACAGGCATGTATGGTTTGTCACTATGACAAGTCAAAGCTTATGGGTTCATCATTTTTTGAGTCGACATGGGATAGCACACCTATGTATTTTACTGCTTCTATGCCTAGTGAGCACTTCGCCCACGTGCTAGTTAGTGGAGAGATGAAATTGACTCATGGTTA
Source organism: Taxus wallichiana var. yunnanensis (assembly GCA_018340775.1). NCBI lineage: Eukaryota > Viridiplantae > Streptophyta > Pinopsida > Cupressales > Taxaceae > Taxus > Taxus wallichiana. Next base: position 659,318,874 of record CM031238.1, on the reverse strand, counting down.
TTCGGTAGGTTCACATTCAACGCAAGAGGTGGACTATGTGGAGCTGATATTGTCGGTTGACTATCTACTGGAGTCTTGGGACTTTTCCCCCACAGACACCTTGAGATACATTATGAGGAGCCTTGCTCTCACATGAGTGCAGGTCATGTGGGAGAGTTAGCACCATTTGTGTGTATATAGGTTGTTTCACAAGGTTGATCCAGGGGATTCTACAGGATTTAGAGTGGACTTTCATACCCGGAGTTGATTGGAGAGGTAGTGAGTGATCACATGATGACAACCTTGCATTGGCAGGAATTGGACAGATTGGCAATTTTGGTGTGGGTACCAGTGGAGAGTCGGTTTGGGTATCATTCTACTTCACGAGACAACATTGTTCTTGATATGCTACGCCCTTAACCTATTGCTTGTATTAGGATATGAGTAGCCAATTTGTGGCTTACCATATCATTTTATTATATCATTTATACTTTCTCATGCTTAATAGGTTGGCCTTGGTGATGGCCATATCATATGAATAGTATATATAGGGGATTATAGGTAGTATTTCATTATCATTTGAGCATTTGAGTCTTGTTATATGGTTTGGAGGTTGCCCCCTCGAAGTGGCGAAGCTATTATAATTTCATATTGAGATCATTATTCTAAAATATTGTGTTATTTGGTGCTCTATTGTTTCTCTTAATCTGAATTATACAAGTAATTTCATTACAAGTGGTATCAGAGCTGCGATCTGGGCCGAAATTAGGGCAAAAACCCTAATTTTTTGTTTCCACCACATATTGCGAACCAGAGTGAATTGGTGGGATATATTTTTACCAAAGTTGAAAAGAATTTCAAGTAAGGTTCCCTGAAAATTTCAGACTTTTTTGATTTATTTTGCAAAAGTTATTACAAATTTAGGGTTTTTCATAAAATCACTCCCTAGGGTGCAAATTGTGGAAAAATTTTAAGTTCTTTACATTTTCGGAAAGCTCTCAAAAAAATAGTATTAGTATCTTCTCTGTGTTTTTTCTTGTTCGGCCGAAATTGTATCGAAACCCTAAACCCTAAGATTTGACATCATGACGGGGCCTTCCACAAGAGCAAAAAAGAATCCAGTTACTCCAGGGTAAAACCCCAGATAAAGATGGGGTAGTGATTGAAGAGATGGATTCTGAAGGGTAAATACAGATTCCTCAAAGACTAGGTTTACCTCAGTTGATCATAAGGTTTGCCAACTTGAGTATGAGTTGCAAATTGTACAATCTGAGATGGCCTCTAAAGGAGACATAGCCCAAATCAATCATCGGTTGGATGATATCATGCAACATGTAAAGGGTAACTAGTATGGCCCAAATCCGGCCCATATCAACCAAGGAGGACCTTCAGTTCAAAATCATGGACAAACTAACCATATGGGATCACTTTTCCAGTCCCATCAGAATCAAACTTATCCGTAACCACGGAACATGATGCCAAAAGTGGATATGCGCAAATTTGATGGTAAGGATCCCCTGAATTGGATAAATCAAATGGAGAACTTATTTGAGTTACATCAAACACCATCAGGACAAAAGGTGACATTGGCATCCCTATATCTTGAACCCGACCAATTTGTTTGGTATCGTTGGTTATGTGCTTAGAGGCAGAAGAATGGTCTAGGTGTCACTTGGACAATTTTTACCGAGGAGTTGCAATTGCACTATAGTTCCAGTGTTTCGGAGAACTACTTTAGTCAATTAGAAAAGTTTCGAAAAATAGGATCAGTCAAAGATTATGTGAATCAATTCCAAAACCTATCCTTAAGGGTGGAGAATATTCCAGAAGAGAATCTGAATGACTTGTTTCTTGGGGGTCTTAAGGATCACATTGAGCATGAGGTACGGATGTTTAATCCAATCAAGCTATCTCGATTCTATTATCATGGCACATCATGCAAAGGAAAAATTCTTTGTAGTAGGAGGCCACCTTTCATTAACACCGAGAGACCGTAGTATCTCTTCCCCTTCATTTGCTTAGGCCAATTAGACCAACTCCTCAACAAATGGAAGAAAAGAAAGCAAAAGGATTATGTTTTAACCGTGATAGCAAATATGGACCGGGACATAAAATGTTTGAGAAGAAGTTGTTCTATATTGACGGAGGTAATGAGGATGATGAGGAAGCTGAAATTATAGGAGAGGCTGAGGAACCAGTAGAAGATGAAGTAGAGGATCACCAACCTACAATTTCTTGCCATGCATTTTCAGGTATTAGTACTCCTCAAACACTCAAGGTTATTAGCTATCTCAAAAAATAGAAGGTGACGGTGTTGATTGACTCAGGAGTACTCATAACTTCATAAATAGTAAGTTAGCTGCCCGCCTCAATTGTTTTATTTACCCAGCTCTAGAAATGCAAGTTATGATCGGATGGATGGGACAGTCAAGTGCACAAGAAAGTGCCATAGTATCAAGCTTTCCATGGGAGACTACATGTTAGACTCACCTATGTTTTCTATTTCTATGGGAGGGGCAGATATTGTTTTGGGGGTCCAATGGCTCACAACCTTAGGTACTATTGAGATGAATTTCCAAGAATTGTTCATGCAATTTCATTCAGATGGAAGGACAATACAATTGAATGGGATGGTAGCTAAGTCTCCACAGATTATTAGCTCTCATCAGATGTAGAAGGTTCCTTAAAAGGAGTGGATGGATTTATAAAGCAAAGCTATTTTCCATAGAAGTACAAAATACGAGTCTTCAATGCCACCCGATCTTCGAGAAGATTGTGGATGCTCACTCATCCTGTTTTGATGCAATTCCAAAGGACTACCACCGCTTAGGGATCATGATCATGCCATTCGGCTTGATTCCAGGAGCCAAACACCTAACATCAGACCATACGAGATACCCATATTCCCGGAGAAAAGTGAGATCGAGAAAATGGTGGAGGAAATGTCAAGGCAGTATCATCGGCATGCAAAGTGCATATTCTTCACCAAAGTGGTCATGGTACGTAAAAAGGATGAAACATGCAGGATGTGTCCAGACACGAGAACTCAACAAGTACACCATCAAAGATAAGTTTCCTATTCCAAAGAATTGATGATTTACTTGATGAATCGCATGGTGTGTTTATTTCACAAAATTAGATCTTCGCTCGGGGTACCATCAAATTAGGATAAAAGAGGAAGATGTTCATAAAATGACTTTTAGGACTCATGAGGGCCATTATGAGTTTTGGTAATGCCTTTGTCTTACAAATGCGCCCTCAACCTTTCAAAGCTTGATGAACACTATTTTAGGCCCTTTTAAAGGAAATTTGTAATAGTTTTCTTTGATGACATATTGATTTACAAGAAGACACAGGAAGAACATTTACAACATGTAAATAATGTGTTGGAAGTTTTGGAGAAACATACTTTGTATGCAAAGCCATCCAAATGTTCTTTTGGGGGTACAAGAGGTAGAGTATTTGGGTCATATTGTATCCCATGAAGGGGCCAAAGTTGATCCTCAGAAGATCAAAGCTATGGTGGAATGGCCAAGGCCCAAAAATCTCAAAAATCTACGTGGGTTCCTAGGACTAACAGGGTACTACAGAAGATTTTTGTGGGGATATGGTAGAATAACAACCCCACTCACTGCATTGCTAAAGAAGGATGCCTTCCATTGGATATGACGTAGCCACTAAATCCTTTGAGCAGTGAAGGAAGCCATGTGTAAGCAGACCCAGTTTGGCTACTCCTAACTTCTCAAAAACCTTCATTGTTGAATGTGATGCTTCAGGATCAAGATTGGGAGCAGTTCTAATGCAGGAAGGAAGACCAATTGCATTTGAGAGTCACCAATTCAAAGGAAAATATCTGCTCAAACTTGTCTATGAGAAAGAAATGATGGCTATTCTTCATGCGGTCAAGCAATGGAGGCCATATCTCATGGGTAGACACTTCAAGGTAAAAATTGATCATGATAGTCTCAAATACTTTTGGAGCAAAGGTTATCATTTGAGGAACAACAAAAGTGGGTAAAAAAATGTTGGGTTATGATTTTGAAATCATATACAAAAAGGGTAAAGAAAATGTAGTAGCTGATGCGTTGTCTAGAAGGGATACATCCGCAGATGCCTTACTATGTGGAATGTCCATGTTGATTTACGATTGGGTGGAAGAAGCAAGATTGGAATGGAATCAAGATAAGGATACACAATCTCTAATATAGAATATCAAGCAAGGATCTATGACATCTAACAAATTTGAGTGGAAAGGTAATGCCCTATGGTACAAGGATAGGTTATACTTGAGTAACGATTCTAAGTTGAAGCATAAGATTCTTGCAGAGCTACATGCCTCACCACTGGAGGACACTCTGGGTTTTTGAAGACATATCATAGAATAAAAAGAGAATTCTTTTAGGAAGGAATGAAGGGGGATGTACAAAAGTTTGTATCAGAGTGTTTAGTGTGCCAACAAAACAAAGGGGAGACAATTAAGACACCAGGTCTGTTGCAACCCTTACCGATTCCTAGCCAGAGATGGGAGGAGGTCTCCATGGATTTCATCACCGGATTGCCTTGTTGTGAGAGGGTAAGAATGTTATTTTAGTGATTGTGGATAGGCTCACAAAATATGCCCATTTTTGTGCCCTATCACATCCATTTGTAGCTAGATATGTCGCAACTATTTTTGAGAGCAGTTCAAAGGCTACATGGAACCCCAAAGATAATTATGAGTGATCGTGATCCTATTTTCACAAGTAATTTTTGGACGGAATTATTTTCATGTTTGGGTACTCAGCTAGCTCACAGTTCATCTTATCATCCTCAAACTGATGGGCAAATGAAGTGGTCAACAAATGCTTAGAGGGGTATTTACGTTGTTTTGTATCAGATAAGCAAGAAAGGTGGATTAAATGGCTACCACTGGCAGAATGGTGGTATAACACATCTTTTCATACCTCTTCTCAAATGACCCCATTTTTAGCATTATATGGTTACCATCCACCTTCTATCACTTCCTCCTTGAGGGTGCAAACTAAGGTCAGAGATGTTGAGGAACACATTCAACATCAACAACATGTTTTGGCTAGTTTGAAGGAGAATTTAGCATTAGCACAAAATAGGATGAAACAACAAGCAGATCAACACCGTAGTGAAATACATTTTGAAATTGGTGATTTGGGTTTTTCGACGGCCTTACAAACAGATGTCCCTAAAGCAACAGAAAAAGGAAAACAAACTTGCTCCTAAATATTATGGCCCTTATCAAGTTCTACAGAAAATTGGTAGTGTTGCTTATAAACTAGAGTTGCCTCCATCTTCACACATACACCCAGTATTCCATGTTTCATGCCTAAAGAAGGTTATTGGACAAAAATTTGAAGCCCAGACAAAGTTACCAGAACTTGACGAGGAAGGAAGAATCATTTTGGAGCCAGAGAAGATTTTGCAAACACGTACTAAGAGGCTGAGAACTAGAGACATTAAGGAATATCTGATCAAGTGGAAGAATCTGAGCATAGAAGATGCCACCTAGGAGGATGAAGGTTTTCTGCAGAAACATCTAGGATTATTCAACGTTGAGGACAACATTGGTTTGAAGGGGAAGGGCATGCTACGCCCTTAACCTATTGCTTGTATTAGGATATGAGTAGCCAACTTGTGGCTTACCATATCATTTTATTATATCATTTATACTTTCTCATGCTTAATAGGTCAGCCTTGGTGATGGCCATAGCATATGAATAGTATATATAGGGGATTATAGGTAGTATTTCATTATCATTTGAGCATTTGAGTCTTGTTATATGGTTTGGAGGTTGCCCCCTCGAAGTGGCGAAGCTATTATAATTGCATATTGAGATCATTATTCTGAAATATTGTGTTATTTGGTGCTCTATTGTTGCTCTTAATCTGAATTATACAAGTAATTTCATTACATGATACCATATGGAGGTCATGATGACTCGCATAGGGTTTCTTGGTTACTTCATATTACACTGATCCTCGGGTTGATCGGCATGGTGAGGTGGAGAAACTTATGACGCGGTATTCAACTTTTTTGCGCATGGGACATGATAATGCTTGGGGTCAAGCATTTCTTGGGAAGGGAGGACTATAATGTCCCCTTTTCCTACACCAAAAGCCTAAGGGCTAGGTCGAGTCCAAGTCGTGGTCAGACCCAAGGGGCTGTGGACGCTGGGAGCTATTGGGAAGGGGCCACGTGGTTCTAATATTCTAATTTTGCGTTGAGGGTCACTTTTGGACCATGACGACTTAAAGGGGAAAAGTAACTTAAGTTACTTTTATTTTTATTGGCCCTCCATGGAATGAAATGTGTCTAGGGTCTGTTGGGGCTCTTTTACCTTGGAGAAGTATATAAGGAGCTGGGGGAGAAAGGAAAGGAACTTTTGTCGCATACATTTTAGCCTCCTTCATGTAGTTTTATTGTTGTTACATCTACAACTTGTGGAGTGAAATCCCACAGGGACCCTAGCTTCGGTGGTGAGAGACCCATCCCTAGCTAGCAGGGCATTCTTTGGTAGTGAGAGATCTACCCTAGTCTGTCATTTTGGAGCCACTTTCAGGGCTCCATCATAGAGATAATAATCAGAGGGTTTAGAGGAAGGGTTTGAGGAATTTTGGGGGCATTTGGGGAAGATAATCAGAGGGTTCTAGATCAGACTTATGGTAGCCATTTGGGCTGGGCTTAGCATCACTTTGAAGGCACCTCCATCATTTTCCAACCCCTTTCCAAGTGAGGCGACTTACTGACCTTTATTTGGGGTTTTCCAGTTGGCCATTTTCAGATCTGAAGGTGGAAATATTATTTCCTATATCTATTAATGTTATTTCCAAAGACCCTTATTTTTTCTCTTGTATTTAGAGAGTTACAAACCTTGAGGTTTTCCCACCTACCTAGGGCATTCTGTAATTTTCTGGCAGCAATATATTATTCCAAAAATTCCAAAAATAGTTTTATTATGTCCTTTATAATAATATCAATCTCTCTTTAAATTTTCAAGTAATTCAAGTGGATATTTTGGGAGATATTGATTTTATTTAGTTCACTGTCCTTACTGTAAAAATTTGCATAAATCAGTATTTTATTTGGATGCAAAATTTCAATATTTTGTGCATTTTTAAGTAGTATCCCATAAAGTATATTTCAGATGACTTCCACTTTTGACATTGCAAATGTTGACATGTGATTTGTCTTAGGAAGGTGTATTCTTTTGATGTTGAAAATCATGTTTACAATGGATAAGTTATTATTGTTCAGAATTCATGCTTGTTGTAATTTTGTTTACTTGGAAATGAATCCATTCGCTTTCTCGTGAATTGTAAGTTACAAATCTGTACTGTTGTTTTCATACTTACCATATGATAACAACATACCTTGAATCAATTCCATTGATCCAAGGTATGCTTCGGTTCTTCTCTATTGTCATCTTATTAACTGACATTCTGAATGAAGGGTACAAAGGAACTGAGCTGTGTTTTGGTTATAAATTTTAAGGACCCGACTTCAGGTATCCTTACTTGGCATCATGTTGTAAACGGTAAGTTTGGACCTCCTTTATAAATGTTTTATAACACCGAGCAACATGGAGAGGTTAAGGATCTGTTATTGGGCTATTAAGGCAAATACCTTAGCCTTGGTGGAATGGTTGGTGCTATTCGGATCTGACCTTAATTGAAATGTTTTATCCTAGTTGGATTTTAACCTAAGGTAACAATACTTACCTAGGACCTATTACTAAATTACTACGGTTTATGCCTTAACCTATGTTGAAGTGTCCTACCCTATATGGATTCTAATCTAAAGGTTATGACCTAACCTAAGGTGATATGATTAGTGGTTGTGGGATTTTTGAAATAACCTAAAGTAAATTCTAATGACCTAAGAACTAAGGTGGAAACCTAACTAATGTTAATGTAACCTAAACTATTACTAAGCCTAAAGGGGACCTAAGGGTTACGTGGCAAGTGGGAAGTTGGTGGTGATGGTTTCTAAGGTATTAATGTGGATTGATTTCAGTCCTTACATCTTAAATTCACCAAGTTTGGCGGAGGCATGGAAGGATAGTGGGATGCCTAGCTGACATCATTGCTAAATTTAAAATGCATGAGAAATTTTGAATTTAACCTCGCCAAATTTGAAAGGGCGGTGGTGTAAGGAAAGAGGAGGGAATGGGAATTCAATGCATTCAATGGCATCGATTAAGGTGAAGAAACCACCTAGGAAAGAGGTGAAGTGGAATTTGAGGGAAGTTGTTTGGTCATTTGATCCTTTTGGTTTTTTCTCTGCATGAGGGATTTTGGTTCTTTGAACCAACAATTTTATTATTTAATCCTTGTGATCTTGGGTATCTTTGCTATTTCTAAACCTGTGGAAATATAAAGAAAGTTGGGAGATTTGATTGTTGACGTTGTTTTTGAAAGAAGAGGTTTTTGGGAGGCTCGGCTAGAGATCTTCTACAAATCAAAAGAAAACACTATCAGGCATGATAGGCTCTTCTTATTAAATAGTTCTGATTTTTACTAAATGTCTTCATTAGAACAACTCTGCTCTTAGAAACAATGGTTTTGTTGAAATGTTTATGGTGTATTTTTGGTGGTATTCTCTGCTTGGATTGTTGTTTGGAAAAGATTCGATATGGGTATTTTCTTGGTAAATGTTTGAGTTGATCGTGCTATATCTTTGTCTGAAACTAGAATGTAGCCAAGGTTTTGTGAACTTCGATTTCTGTGCATAATGGATTAAGGGAAAACATTGTGTGATAAAGATTTTATATGGGTTGTTTTTCTTTTGTTTGAGGGAAGTATGAAGTGTATTGTCTTCTCTGAAACTCGAGTCACTTTGAATCTTTGCTTCTATTGAGGTAAGTGGATAGTTATTTGGATTCAAAGTCTTGTGAATTTAAACTTGTTTGAAAACAATAGTGATACATTTACTCCTTTTGAGTTTAATACGTTTGAGCCTGTGAACTTTGTGGGATTGTTAAGAAAGGATTTCGTTTGGTTTTGTTCTTCCTTGTTTGAAATATGGTAAAATATGCTTTAACTTATTTTCCGGAACTATGTGAGGATATTGTTGTTTCTCTCACCTGCATGTATGAAATGGTTTGTGGATAACCTTTTGATTTACATCTATAGATGTTGTTGTAAAAATGGATTATCTTAGTGGAACTTGAGATTAGTTTAGTTTTGGTTATTTGAAGGAAATGAGTTGGAATGTTTGATTTTACTCTTCTCCTTTTTAGTTCGATTTTGAGAACCGACTTGGGGTTAAGTCACTTTTATTGCCTTCATTTGTTCGAATCTGGGTTGGAGTTCCTTCCTTCTTACCCATTGGTTGTTTCCTTGATTCTTGTAAAGTGGGTACATGGTTGGCTTGGCTGTAATTTGTATTCGTCTCCCTTGGGTGCATAAGAATACATTGTAGGTCTTTCTCTATATGGGAATTAAGGGAATGTCTTGGGAAGATGCTATCTTCACTGAAATGAAAGTAAGGAACTAGTTATTGAGCTTGTTGCTTGAAAATTTGTATTAGTTTTGTACTGCAGTGGTTGTTCTCTTTATTGGATGAGAATCCCTCTCTTTGGGCTCTGCCTTGCTAGTTTCAGTTGTTTATCTTATATCGATTCAATTTCGACTATGTTGTTTGTGTGGCAATGGTTGTTGAATTTGGATGTTGTTAGGTAAGGAACAATTTCAGTTTTCTTGGGATATCGACTGTGTTTATTCTTTTATAGGATGGATTATTGGGACCTTCTCTCTATTTCTGAGCTAGGTATTCATCGTTGTTTTTCTTCGAAATGTGAAAGGATTTACATTATGTTCTTTCTCTTCTCAGAGTTGTTGAACACAATGTTGTTTCGTGGAACTTTAATGAGATGACTTAAGTTGTTTCACTTTTCATCGGTTTACTTTTCTCTTATCTGCATTAACCCTATTGAAGTTGAGTGGGTAATTAAGGGAAAACCTACACTTCTTACTCCTCTTGAACCGTTAAATTGAAATTGAATTGGAATTGGTTTAGTAATGGGAAGAAGGGAATTCCTATTTTAGGATGTTGTTGGTTCATCCTAAATCCCACCCTTTTTTATTGAATGAATTTGGTCTTTGATATTATATGAAGAATTATGATAGTAATGAGTATTGTGATTCCTTGCTTCTCTAAAAATAATTCTAATATGTGACTGTTAGAGTTAATAACCTTCTTTGATCAAGTAGCATGAAACAAGAATGAACCATAGATAACTGTAGTATGAAACAAATAAGTAATTTAGATGTTATATTACTTATCTGTTGTAATTTTTCTTATGATATTATTGATTGAAGAGTGTTGGTTTGATCATGATCCTTATTTAATGTAATGTGGATTGTTCATCGTGATCTTATTTTTATGATCCTTATTCCTTTTGAGGTATCTATCCGAATTGCTTTACTGTTTCATAAAAGCAGAGTTCTTTTTATGAGACAGTTAGTTGAAAGCACATCATTTTAATGTTTAGTGCTTATCATGCTCAGTTCGATGAACTGACCCATGCTAGCAATTTTATAGATGGATTCTCGTAAGTGATAAAAGAAGACAAGTTCTTTTATGATGCTTCTTATGTTTACGTAAAGGCTGGATCTTTATGAGGAATTATGATTCTTATTGTAATGTAATTGAAAAGGGAATAGTTGTAATTCTCACTTGAGTTTATTAATGTTGATTGGCATGAAAGATGTCTGAAAGGATTAGACTTGTAAAATATGTATTTTGTTTGATAAATGAAAAAGGGATTGAGTGATATTGGTACTAGATGTGTCATTCTTTTGAGGCATTTGTAAAGTGAATTTGTAAATTTATCCTCATTATCTTATGATCATATCTGTTTTGAATTTCTTTAGTTAGACTTAAAATGAAAATAGAAAAAGGGAGTTAATATTTTATCCCTTCATAAAATGCAACTATACAAGTTGGCATTCATAACTGGTTGTTTAACTAAGTCATTATATACATGAAATGATGATTATAAAAGTACAAACTCATTATGTACCTTGTACAATGCAATAATTGCAATGATCCCTAATTAACATAAGTTAAGGATAAGACAATTATCTATAGAGATAAACACTCCGTTAAGGTCTTTTGGGATTCACACCAAAATGATATTCGGAAGGAGGAAGATATACTTCTTCTCTTTAAATTAAAAAAACTAGATTAAGGTAATGGGAAAAGAATAGTTACATAATCAATAATTAGACTTCATTTTAATGAAGTCCGTTATTAAGAAATCTGAATCTGAATACAAACATGCGTAACTTGGTCAAACTAAGTAAAACAATCTTGTTGTTGATATGCTGATTTTGTTTGTAAGTTTGAATCCTATAACAAGATACTAAAGAATGAAATACAAACCTTTGGGAAGGAGGTTTGGATGTAGATTTATCTCTGCGTGGAAATTGAGAATCATTTAGGGCTAAGCAACCGTAATGATCAAATAAGTTAGAGATTCAAGTAGGGTTGCTGAAATTAAATCTTAAATTAAGAAGATAAGAAAGCATTTAACTTCTTAGCTGGATATGTACCTCCAGATGAGGTGAATCCATAGGATGTTGGTACACACCAACTGTAATAAGGTGTCATCATGAAGACTAGGTCTTCATGAGGACATAGTGTTGCAGTTGACATGTCACAACACCCTTCCGAATTGGATCATCTAGGTTTACATAAACTCATACTTGACTTGGTTTCACTCTAGGTTAGTTTAGGAGCATGCTTTGTATAGGGAGGGACTCACGATGACTTAAGGTAACTAGACACACACAATCAACCTAGGTCGATTGAGTATGTCTATGTACCCTTAGTCACCACGAGTGGTTCTCTATACCAATCCATGTTGCTAACCTAGGTTATGGTTAAACCTTGGACAAGAGGACTGACAAGAGTCAGTGAAGACCATTCTAGATAATAGATGGAGTGGGGTGAAGGATGTATTCTATCGATGAGTATGCCATCTAGGAATATGAACGTGCATAGCATGTGAAAATATTTGGCCAAAGTATCGCAAGTTATTGGTTGCGTTGTCCTATGTCACCTAGTTTAAGATGTAGGATTTCTAGATGAATATTGGTAACAAATATTCAGATAGGCCTCTTAAATAGAACACTTCAATACCCAAAAAGGGTAAGAGAACCAAGTATACTTAGTATATAATACATTAAGTCAACATGAGAGATTGGTAGGAAACCGAGTCATGAAATGAGAGATCGGCAGTTCATCGAGTCATTACAACTACATATGGTTATCTATTATGAGATTGAATGACATGGAATGTGTGTTCTATATTATGATTATTAGAACAGAGAACATTATGCAAAAATTGGAATGTGTGTTCTAAATATTGATTATTTAGAAGAAAACCTTATTAAAAAATTTCCCTTATTTCCAAAGTCGCAAAGTGGGAATGTTATAGGTGAGAACATGCATAAGGGGCGTCATATGTCGACATGGTGTTTTATCGGGTGGTAATATATTTTGATTGTTTTTAGGTGGGAAAATCCATGAGGGTGTCGCACGTCGGCATGATGCCATCACCGAACGATAACAAGATTTGATTACCGGATGGGTAGTGATTTTCCATGCCACTTTATTAACGATAGCATTTTCCATGGTGCCGACCGGTGGCATTTTTCATTGATGTCATTTAAAAAAAAGAGAGAACTACCTCTTTTGTTAACATGGAAATCATATGGCAATGCACTAATACACTCACTTCCTACACATGAAAAAGGGACTCCAAAAATCTCACAATAACACCAAAAATCTCACAATAACACATCTATAGTAATTATAGAAAGGCCCATATTAGGTTAAAATATTCCTACAAGGTCCATACAACATCCTCTCTCATTTGCAAGCACTCAAATATCCCTCCTCCCGTATTTTAGCAATAGCCAAAGTCAAAACAAACATTTTCAAAGAATTTACTAAAATTGGTTGATATATGTAGATATCACATGTTATGTGGATAATAATGTGCAACTTAAGGCCTCTTCGAGAGTAGTGCCAATTTGACAATGCACGAGGATTCCCAAAACCCAAATAATTTTATTTGTAGGAATCTTCATCCATGGCTAGTATTTGAGATGATGTTTAGTATGTTCAAAGAGCTACGTTTCATGATCGACAACTAAGGTTCGATAAAATAGGAAAATCTAGGTAGGCAACCACCATATAAGTATTAGGATCATATACAAAGAATTTCCAAGACCGTAGAAGGGGATAAACCATATGGTACAGTCCTTGTAGAATGGTACAATCTTGACCCATGGTGGTTTGTAGTTATAGTTTCAGTTCCGAAGCAATTTCATGTTCATATCACCATGTTCTAGAATTACATAGTCCTAAAACTACACAAAATCCTCTATAACAAGCTATGAGTACTCATCCCTTTTTGTTTTCAAATTCATATCTTGTATAACATGCTTTAGAAGGCTATTTTGATATTGCATAATTAATGTTGGAAGTTAATTAGTTAAAATAACCACCTATATCTAACATACATCCATTTAGTGTATATTTAGAAGTACTAAATTAAATTTATATAAGTAAACCATATAGAACATAATATAAATAGGGTGTAAACACATTGCAAACCCTTGTGTAAATGGTTGTCATTTATCGAAATAAAAATGATAATAGTTGTAGTTTCATTTATATGTATATAGGTTGTCTTATAATGCTTCCTTAACATCAAATTATAGTCAAGGAAATCATATGATGTGTAAACAAAATATAGATAGAAATGTTTTTATTAAGTCGATAAAAATAATAATAGAAATCATTCTCTCTCTCTCTCTCTCTCTCTCTCTCTATATATATATATATATATATATATATATTCATATGTTATACCTATATTGATAAGTATAAGGTTTTGAGTTAAAATTATAAATTATAAATATAAAAAATGGTGAACTATATATATATATATATATGTGTGTATGTGTATATATATATTTATTTCATATAAAAATAAAGTAATCAAACAAAACTATTGGGTTTTTACACATATAAACCCCATTATTATATAAAAATAAAGTAATCTCCCAAAACTATAAGGGTTTCCCTCTTCCATCTATAAGACGGAACCCCATTTTGTATCCTGTGTGTTGTGTGTGTGTGTGTGTGTGTGTGTGTGATAAGGTGTCCCTGTCCTCTTCCATGTGTAAGACAACATGTGTGTGTGTGTGTGTGTGTACATCAAGTTCAAATTTGGAGGCCCTCAAAGTTCTAATTCTTGACAAAAAGCTTCTATCAATTATGAGGATTTCATCTTCAATCTATGAAATTGAATTTGTAAATGGAGAATGATATTTTGATTATTCACTTGAAATATATTACCAATATTGTCCCTGCATTTCTTTAGCAAAGGTGTTGGAATCTTTTATATGCGAGTTTGTACCTCATTTATGACTCTAAACATGATGATGAGTTTGGATTTTTATTTACCTTATCCAACTTTCACAACATCATTTGTATCTTAGATAAAATATCCATTCACAATAGAATACAAGTCTTCAAATTCCCAAAAAGTCTTCATTTTCATCTTCCATGATACATAATGTCTCCTCTTATGAGCTAAAAATATGGTAAAAATTAAATTTAGAGAATTTTCCATCATGCACAAAATCATGGGAGGTGGATTGATGCCTTATCAATCCAAGTATTTCCCTCTCTATATATCGTGAGTATGATATACCAAACCTCTTTATATGTGTGCCCTTTTTATATATCCGTTGTATGTGAAAGAAGTTCATCCTCTCAATATACGCAACCATACATGAGAGAAATGTTTATGTGAGAGTAAATGATATGTGGTACTTAGACAATACATGAAAAGGATTTGTCTTATCAATGAAACCTTCTCACAAGGAGATCCTTGTATGTGAGAGACAAGTCCCGACATATGTATATTATTCCAATTTTAGGATTTACACCTATGATCATGATGGATGGGAAACAAAGGGAATTGATATGAGTGCAATGTCCTTATTACTCCCTAGTGATTTATAAGGAAGATTCATTTACATCTATATTAGGTTATTACAAATATATTAGGCGTTGGATGATCAAAGATCTTGGGAGACCATTTAAAACCATGGATCACTACCCATGGTTTGTGGTTGACAAATTTTAGATTAATATAAAATTAAAAAATAATATGCGAGTGCATCATTGAATACTAAACATTGGAATGAAGAGATCAAAGATATTGGGATTGTTTTTTTGTGTTTGAGAACCATTTTTGTAGTTATGAACTTCCATTTTTTTGTAAGTTCTATTTGGTTTGTTTGGGACAAGAGTTGCTACCCCCTAGTTTGAATATTTTGCAAAATAATTATAGCTTGGTGATTGAAAAATCCTTGCTTTGTTTAAAAGCCCCCTTATGTAATGAAAGTCCATTTGGATGGTTTTGTAAAGAATGGACAGCAAAAAAAATGGTAGTTGAACTTATGACTTCCCCTCACAAAAAAAGATTAGGGCGAACTATGTGCTTTGTATTGGAATCGATTAATCAATGTCCCTAGTTGAAGATTTAGGTGTGTTGGAATCAAAGTGTCTTGAATCTAGGCTTTTGTTTGAATCTAGACTTGTAGCGGTGAGTCGAGAGGACATAATGGGAGGATATGTAAGTGGACTTTATTTATTATATACAAAATGGTTTGGAATTGCTTTTTTAAATAACTCACCCAATCATCTTGGGTGTGGGATCAAAAGCAAGTTTTAGGGTTCACTTGTTTGATTATTCATTTGCTTTATGTTTTAACATTTCCACCTAGAGTTTTCTCTGCCACCTTGCAATTTTTGTTTTGTTTTTTTTTGTTTGCTTGTATTTTCTAGGTGGGAATTACTTTGTTCATATTTTTTGCTTCTCTTGTGCAAACTTTGGGACATTATTGAAAACTTGCCTATTTTTGCTAGGTGACAAGGATCTAGATTCACCTCTATGTGCAAAGCAATGCATCTTGCCTCCTCACTAGCTCGATTAGAATTGGGATGAGTTGGCAACTTAAAAGTGATAATTAAGGATTTGGAATGGGGAGTGCCTAGTGCTCCTATCCCACAACAAAATAATGCCCTTACTCCACAACAAAATAATTGCCCCAAAAATAACTTTCTAAAAGATCTCTCTCTCTCCTCTCACAATCATTTGCTTGTGTATCAAGCTCGATATCAAATAATAAACACACATAATGACATGCAAGACTAAAGAGTGCTTTATCTTTATTGATGCACTCATTCATTATCAAATAAACAACATATATATAATATTTATAAATATTACACAACCAACATAAATACTAAATATAAGAACAACACTTATCCCAAAACCATATGACAATTACTGACTTAAGTAAGTAATATTAATAACTTACATTACATTATTTCTAATTATGAATTAACACAATAAAACTAAACTTGAAAACAATTGCACATGTATAATTTTGTTTACGACATACAACTATGAAATATAATATTATTAACATGGAGCATTTCAACAATATAGGTGAAACTACCTATCACCCATTCAATGCCAAATTGCCTCATAAAAGTTTCAATAAGTAGGGGTATCCAAATTTCCTCGCATAGAGTTTATGTAGCTAATCCCTAGGGAATATTCAAACAAAAAAAGTCATCACAATTTTGATAATCAAGGGATATTAGGCATAACTATGAATAAGCAGTGGATATCCCGGTGTAATTGTCAATAGTTATGTGATATTTCATACTAGCCTCCAGGAATGGGGGGTAAGTAAAAGGGCGGTAACGTTGTGGATGCCGCTCATCTACAAGTTCCATGGGAGCCCATATTTCCTTTATCTGGAAACAACTTACCCCATGCCACAGATATGCGATTCGTCCAGTCTTTATAAACAACGCGATGTTTTGCGCTGCGGTACCTGCCATTGCTCCATGCCTGCACTCACCGCATGATTTTACACTTAACAAATTTACCAAAAGAAATATGCAAATAAATTATTAGGGAAAGAGGACGAGACCATGAGGGAGTCAGCTATGTTGATAACCAAGGAATTGGGGATATGTTTGACGTCAACCCAGTTGCCTTCCTTGGATTGAATCTGGAGCCCGCCGCCATTGTCTTGGTAAAGGATGGTAAAGCAATGGGGATCGGTATGCGCAAACAGAGCTTCTTCGCCAGCTGCGAATTTTCCATCAGAGTAATGGTGGTGTATACGCATATAAGATGTGCCTTTTTCAAAATCAGAATGGTAGAAAGTCTCCACGTCCAACCCCAAACTGGCTAGAATGATCATACTTATCTTGCGTTGCAGGTCCGCCATGCCAAATGTATATGCTACAATTGTCTCGCTGGCATCAAATATTATAAACATAGTGAGCCAGAAAAAACACAGCAGAGATGGATTAGATCTCACCAAGTTTGTGAGTGCTAGATAAAACAAACCAGAGATGGATTAAGATAAGTTACCACAACTTAAGGTTATCCTTTTCCGGCCATAGCTTGTTACAGAAGGCGAGGACAGAATCCGAATGAGACGGAGTTGGGAACCAGAAGCTTTCCCTGGAAGGCGTTCGAGAGTAGCTGTCATACGGGCTGGATGTGATGGCTCTGTCCTTCATCTCCGGTGGCATGGCAAACAGCTCGTGGCTAACACTCTCCAACTTCTGGAAAACATCATCTGGAATTCCAGTGTTGACAATGCGGAAGAATCCCCATTCTTTGCAGGCTTCTCTCACTGTGGCTACCCCCGGATGGTTTTGAAGGTTTTTGAGTCCCTCAGACTCGAAAGAAAACTGTGAGAGGTCGATAAATGAAGATCAACTTCATTCTGCAGCGAGGAAGCCATGGTGATGATTGCTGCAACTTAGTATGACTTAAAATTCCAATGAATAAGTTGATGGGCATTTCTTTTCCACCCAAAAGATCATTATATCATTTTTCGTTGTCCGTCTACCATTCCATTGAAGCAAACAAGAAATTGGATCTAGAAGGGTCCATTCATTAAAAATTATTAGTTATTTGCAGCATGGGAATAATCGAGGCACGAGGAAAATCAGCCTCTTGTGAAGATGCTTTAAATTTCGAGGCCCCTCGTGTGGTCAAACAATTCTTTATTAAATGGGTTTTTTTAATTGAAATGATTATTTTTTTACATGTTAGGTATACAAAATATATATGCACATTAGTTGATATAATTTGTATATAAATTTTGTATTAAAAATTGATAGGTATATTTTAAAAATATATGGGCACATGAGAAAAATCAAGTCTTTTGTGAAAAGGCATGAGAAAAAGCAAGTCTCTTGTGAAGATGCAAATTCAATTGAAATTATTAGTTTTGTATATGTTAGGTATAATCATAATTTGTATATAAATTTACATAAATATGATTGATAGTAAAAGTATACATTTAAAAGATAAAGAGAAATTAAAAATTACAATTATTTTACAGTTAAAAATAAAAAAAAATTTATCTATTATTTTCATTAAAAATTACAAATTATATATTTTGGTTTAGTTTTTAAATAGGAGAAGGGATATTTATCAAATTTTAATCACAAATATAATGCCATTTTCAATATTCAAAATATGTAAACACATCATAAAACAATAAAATAAAAATAAATATAAAAGTAACTTTTTTTAAACTAATCTAAATATATTTAAAATATCATTGATATAATTTGTGTATAAATTTATACTAAAAAAATGATGGATATTTTTAAATATAAAAATCGGAAAAAGGATTAAAAAAGATATACTTCACTCTTTTGATGTGTAAAAAGGATTTTGAGGGTTTTAGTGAATTCAAGTTTTTGGTTGTGAGGTTGGGTGCGGGACGCTAATGTTGACCCTAGTTTTGGCACTAGAAGTGCACCTTATTGCAAAGAGTAAATACATAAAGGGGTTGCTTCGTTAGCATTATGTGGCATGTGTGCAAAAAGATGCTTTTGATGTCTAATATTGTTGGTATGGATTAGCATGATTTGTGGTGAGAGATCTTAGGGGAATAACAAGTCACACCAAGAAAGAACAATAATATTGTTGGTGAGAGGATGTAAATCCTTGTATGTTCTTTTATATGTGGGCCTATGCACTAAATATTTTGCCCCTTTGTTCCCCTCTCGATGTGGCTACAGAATATTATCAACACTCTACGTAGCATGGGTGGACATTCTGAAGCCCTAACAAGTGGGTGAAAGAACCTTCATTAATAGCATATGGTTGAAGGTCGAGTTCGTGTGGTTATGAATCATCAAATGGTGGGAAATTAAAGGGTAGAATGCCTATAAAATCCCTCCTTTCTAAGCGTTTAGAGATATAAAATATAGATCTTATCTACACTTATTATTTATTTTGCACTAATTATCTACAGAGAGAGAGAGAGAGATATTGTTACCTACACGAAAAATAAAAAATTAATATCCCACACTAATTATCTTGTGTGTGTGCAGTAATATCACTTATATATGTACACACACATATCTTTGACACTTTTAACACACTTACATGTATAAATACATAATTTATATATTATTTTATCTTAAATGAGTTTAAACATTATTGTTTGAAATTTGTTAAATGAATTTAACCAATAAATATTAGTTGGCAAATATAGGTTTTCAATGCTAAATAATTATATAGATTGAATGGATTATGCTCTTGTATGTTAAAGATAGTTATTATTTATCATGAAATTATCAAATAAGTCTTATTAACAAATAAATTTTAGTGTCGAATCTTGACATGAATATTTACATTTTTGAAATTTGCATTTGGTGATTTTGAAAAATAATAATAGTAGCATTTTACAAGGAAAACTAAAAAAATGTTTAGTCAAGTGTATTTTGTGGGTTGGCTTGCTAGTGTTTAAAATAAATTTCATACTTTTGCATGTAGTAAATACAGAAACAGGGATCGATATTATATTGGCATATATGCTAAAAAAATCAAGCATATGTCAAAGGCATTACATAAGCACAAGATATGTGGTGGAGATCCGAGGGACCACATACAATGTGGCAGCAAACACATGACTACATACTCCGGATGCATGACGACATAGTCCAAATGCAGAAAGGGGCTACATACATTATATGGCATGCACGCATAATTTCAATCACTCTGTCACATATTATCGACACTAATACAAGCATAGTTTATTTGTTTGAGTGGAAGATTGAAAATTCCCATTCATTTGTTAAGTAGGAAAAGGGAATTAATAGCATGTGCTATGGGGCAATTCACATTTGAATCAGCAAAGAAATGGTGGGAAATTAAAATGGTTAATGCCTATTATTTCTTCTAAGCATGGAGAAAGAACTTTATAAAATTGTATGTCTTTATTATAGTATAAATTAATGTATACACAGAGATGTGTGTGTGTGTGTAGTATATATATTATATATTTATTACAAACAAACTATGTGAAGTCAATATTATTTGAAATTTGTTAAATAGTATATCATTTGATATGAAATTTGTTAAATGGATATTACCCCCATTCATAGGTTTCAGGGAAATTTTAATTATATAGATTTATTTGTGTTTATATTACTAGATAGTATATGTATCACACCAAAATCAGTATATCTTGGGTGGTCGCAGTAACTCAAAAGTCCATATGCGAAGAGGGACTCGGTACATTGAGTGCCTCAGTGAGTGCTAAGGATAACTCCCAAATGATATGTTTAGTGCCTTTCAAAGAGAAGGGTAACCAAGGGATTTTTTGAGTTATTCACTTGCATCCTTATACATTTTTCTCATATCACCATCAACACAAAATCCATTTTTGAAACGTACTAAAAATCCAAGTTGGATTTTTAAGGGGTCTTAAATTTTCAACCCTTTAATGAATGTCATAGATTAACCAAAATTCCAAACCAATTGGGACTATATACTATGAGTGTTCATGGTGATAAGGATAAGTCCCACATGATATGCTAGATTGTAAAAGAAGGGGAGGATTTTTGAGTAAGCTTATGGACTTAAGATTTTAAATGACAAATTGGTTATTGCAATTGAAAACATATGATGATGGGTTAGAAAGGTGAAAATTAGAAAGGATCTCATTATAGCATGATTCTACCACCCTAAAATAATTTCATACGATTAATTCAAGATTAACCCAGATTATATTCTATATTTTACATGGTATAAAATAGGAGGTCAATCATTTATAACTGCCTTTAATCTCAGACTGTTAGCTATTTATTAGAATTTTGGGCTCCTTGATATCAGCATTAAAACTGTAAGAGAGGTTAGAAAATTGACTTAGTTGGTCTCATATTAGTTTCAGATTCTACCACTGCTGAATCTAGAATGTATGAAGGATTATAATAAAACCCAGATCAATGGTTCCTCACAAAATGTACGTGGGGGTAGGACCAGGAGGTCAGGAATGGATCCCACAAACTGCCTTTCCTACTATCTCAGACTGTTAGCTTGTCAAGATCTGATTTTTTTGGGCTCCTTCGTTATCACATGTGTCACACTTTTTTATGTCCTGATCTTCCTATAACACTATATTTTATACTTGTACCTAAAAAACAAACCTATATTCTTGCAAGAACCTCAAGCACTCATTTGATAAAAAATAAAAGACGTAAATGGTTGAGTCAGACTAACCTTAAGGGTCACCCAATTTTTGAGTCTCCGAGTGTTGCATTACATTTGAAACTCAATGTAGTTTCCTAGTGTGTTGTGCCAATGTGTATGTTATCTAGAACCCTTGACCTAGTGTTGCCCTTGTGCCCCCACACCAATAGCGGGATATGTTACTTTGCTCCCATGAAACCCTATGTGAAGATGTCAAAAACATATTTATGCCCTCATCTATTGTGATATAGAGTATGAAGATTTCACTCATGATTCCTTAGCTTCATATGTGGTACATAGATATGTGTTTGCTAGATGATAAATGCTTAGGATGAACTTGTATATATAGGAGTCTATAACTTTAAAATTTGAGTCCTAGTGGTGCAAAAAGCCAACCATGAATAAAAATGTGAAAGACAAAAAAGGTGAGAAGAAACTAAATGGCCAAAAAGGACCCAAAACATAAAAAGGGAAATACTGTACATCTCGGTCATGACCATAGTACGATCTTAACCAATCTGAATGGTATTAAATTGTTGAGTCCGAGAAATGAAAAATTCTTGAGGAAAAGGATGGGCGGACGTGGAAGACAAGAAAGGAAGAAGGCGCATGGCGAAGAGCGCACAAGAAGAACTAAGTGCTTGAACAATTCAGTTTGAGTGAGTGGCTCGAGTAAACATGGAATGCGTGATGGTTGGTGTGTAGAAGCATGAGGAGATTCTCGAGGCTTAGCCACATTTTGGAATATGGTGACACATGGAAAACATGTGAAGATGCAAGTAGGCATCATGAGTGGATAAAGTTAGAACTTGGAGTCTTTCCATTTAAGGAAAGAATATTGTGGGAAAGGAATATTCCAGGATATAATCATTATGGTTAGTTGAGGCTAATCAGGGTTTTGGAGAGCTAGCATAGACAATAGAGTATGGAGGAGCATGATTCCATCTGGCATGTGGTCTTCTCATGAGTAAAGCTGAGGCGGTAAAGAAGGGATCTCGATTCTATTTAAGAATGCATTTGGATCTAAAATAGGGGATGTTGTGTGCGTAAGTGGTGTGAGTATAGGCATAGGAAAAGGTATGGGGATGTGAAGGATTGTGAGGAAATGAGAGATGATGTAAGAGGGAAAGGATCTGTAATACGAGACACAAGTTATTCTAGGTGAAAAGAGAGACAGCATGGGTAGAACCCTTAGAGCAGAGTTATTTTGTAGGGTTAGGATGTTATCATCATGATATATTCGGTCTGCTATGACCCTGTTGATGTAATTTGGCTATTGTAAATAGTTGTGAATCAATGAATATGATGGATTGTTATGAATGTTTTTGGTTATAGGTCCAAACCCTAATGTTCTTCATATTGCTCATGATTTAGATCTGATTTCTTTGTGATGTTCTAGTGTTTACTTTTACATTATGGTTCATATGTGTTTAAGATCTAGTTTCTTTACTTCTATGCTAGAATGAATACATATATTTATGTTTATGAAAATATTTTCCATTAATGATGAAGCATTCTTACAAGGATCACATAAAGGAGGGGCTCAGTGCTTGTGCGGGCCTCAGTGAGCACATAACTAATGTTGGATGATAGGTGACACACTTGGGGTTTAAAGGGAGTAGGAAAGGTGACTACATTTTAGTTATGTTGTTAGGACCTCTTTTGAAGTTGTTTTAAGAATGGTGTGTGATGACATAACACTTGACCTTGGACAATGTTGAGATTTGGTTTAAAATCATGGAGGATGGGTTTTCACAGAGATTAATTACTTGATCCAAAAATAGACCAAAATTTTTATCTACTCGATCTTCGGACCCTTGTAGGCTTATCAAATTACCATTTAATTTTTACCCCTTTAAAAAACAACTTAAAATAATGCAATAAGCATGACACTTTGCAAAAAGGTTGATTACAGAGTTCAGAAATTGCCTATGTCTCCGGGTTCTTATCAAACCATTCCACTAGTCAAAAGTTGTAAGTTATAATAGTACTTTCACAAGAAAACCTAATGGAAACTATTAAGAACTTGCTTATAAGAATATCTAGACCTTTGGATGACAAGGGTGAAAGATAGCACCCAACTTCCACCTTCCTGGCATATTTGAAAAGCTCTATGGCACGAGCTCCATTGTTAGAATCCTGGTTCTCGATCGGCCTTCCAAATGCTTCATAACGCCCTATGGCACTCCGGTCGATATTCCAGGATTCACAATAATTTGGTGTGGCGCTATGGGCCGACTAGGTAGTATTAATAACTCCTAGTCACAATAATTTTAATTTACTATTGCCTAAAAAATAATAGGTCAATAATAATTAAAATAATAATGCCTAAATAAATTAGGACTTCACACAACTATGTCGTTGACATAGCATCTAACTCTCCTCTTGGCTCGATCTCCACCTTTCGAGCTCTAGGAATGAGCTTCCAAGTTGTGTGTCCTGTGTGTGTCCATTACAAAGAAATGGGTTCCCTATTTATACTAAAATAGGGCCCTTAAAATAATGTATTAAAAATTATCTTAAGGCTAATATTATCCTACCCGTAGCATTTAGATGGGATTATATCCCATAGTGGGTGGATTGCACTTAGGAAGGGATAAATTCCCTTAGGGGCGGATATGGTTAAGTGGGTTATATCCCACATTTGGTGGAGGAGTAAATGTTTTAGGCTTAATAAAGCCTTTCCCACACAAGTAAAGTGGTCAAAGGACCACTTGAGGCTTAACCGTCCTCCTCCTCACGTGGAAGCTTCCACCATGGGCTTTGCATGCCCCACCGCTTCACCATGTGGTCTTTGGCATATGTGTGGGTTGGTGGATTTGTTTTTCGAGTCATGTGGTGTGCTTTGTGACCACCGAGATATGTGGGAATGTGGTCTCACCAAGATTCGACCCAAACATTGCAAATTGAAATTGTATAGTAATATGGTGAATAATATAAAATTCAACCATATAATACTATGATATTCAAAATGAAATATGGCTAAGTGGTGGCAAGCCACGTGGTGGCAAGCCACGTGGTGGCTTGTGGACCCACCACATCGGTGATAATACCATAGTCCACACGGCGGTGGGCTCCCCTCCGTTAAAAAAGTTGAGCCTCTTGCTCCCACGAGTTATTTCATTTTATGACCGTCGAAGACCGGAGGTCGAAAACCAACAAACGAATCCCTTTGCATTTTCGCCATGTGTCACAGTGCCTTTGGTCCAATATTGACATGTTGACCAGAGTTGACTTTCCTATTGATTGAACTTTGACTAGACATATCTAGAGCTCCCGATGTCCGTTTGTCGCGTTCTCGTAGTCGATGGAAAGATCTCGAAATGATCTTTTGCATTGAAACCATTTAGGAACTCTTGATATAAAAATGATCCCCGATCAATCTTGGATCCGAGTATGATGCATGTAAATGGGTAGAAGAGCACATGTATCATGAGCTCTATGAGAGATTATTTTTTTATTTCCCAGTAGAGTTGTATGAATGGTTGTTAGCGTATGCATTGAGGAAGAGTTGGTATTATCAACCTCATGTTTGGAATCAAGAATACTATCGATGAATTCATGATGATGGTCCGATATGGACTCGTGTTGTTGATCGTTAGTGGAGTGGTGTGTTGACTAGCTATAAATTAGAATACGTGGTTTCTACATATTCTTTCTCGAGAGATTGTTGAGTTTTAGTTCTTGCGGGAGCCAAGAGGATCGTTTTTATGTGCTATACCATTAGCCATTAAGATCTTGATAATCAATATGAGTTTAGAAGCGTTTCCTATGGTTGGCTAAACTCCCACTAGGCGCAGGGTGTAGAAGCTGGTGTGGTGAGAGATGGTGGACCCTGCGGTGGAAATGGAGAGAGAGGAGAGGTGGATCAAGTATAATGATGCATGAGAAATGGATTTGGTGAGATGACATGAAGTTATAGGAATGATGGCCTTATGGATGTAGATGGTGTAGGAAGCATTCGAGGTTCGTATGGAGAGCATGGAACCTGAGCGGTCTCTTCTACCCTATCTTGGAAAGTGTGAGAGATAAACCCCTTGGCTTTTGGAGAGATCTCGTCATATGAAGGAAGGAGAAGAGTCCGTAGGCACACATCTTAACCCACATGGCGACCAAACCCTTGCGCTTAGTTTTCCAGTTCTTGAGATAAGTTTTTTTAATCCAGTTGGTATTGGTATTGGTAGTAGGTGATACCTAGTAGATATAATTTTTCATTTAGTTCATCTATGGCCACATAGACATTTCTGGTGTTTGGCGGAATCTGTCAAGATCATCATTTAGACAAGGTGTGGGTACACAAAGTTTGGGTATCATGTTTAGAAGTGATTCAACATCATAGACTATCGGTGCACCGTTTAACACAATGGTGGGGATGCAAGGCGCACAATCGCTTTAGGCCCCTTGGCTACTATGGGAGGAGGATCTAGTAGATCCAGAGGAATAAGAGCTAGTGGATCTAATGGATATGGTGGTGGAGGAAACATAAGAGGGAATCAAGGTTCTGGATCTTGGAAGACAAGGACCTCAACCACCTTAGTAGGTGTTTTATGAGATGTCTCTACATTTACTTGATTACAAGGGTGTTGAAGATGTTGCAGAGCATGTACATAAATGTGAATTGTTATGAACACTAAGGGTATCATTTCCCTAGAGTGAAAGACAAGTTAGTTTGTAACTATGTTTAAAGGGTGGGTGCATAGTTAGTACGAAAAAATATGACCCACATTAGAGAATGTTGGACTATAATGCTTTGTGTGATGCCTTCTTGGCATAATTTCATATTCCTGAGTTTGAGAAAAAGAGCATCAACGAGCTCAAGGAAATTTAATAAGGTATGATAGAGAGTGTGCGGGAGTATGATGTGTGCTTCATTAATATCTTGTCAAAGTTATCTTATGATATCCACCCTTCTCAACATGCTCAGTGGTTTGTTAGAGGCCTGATAACACCTTTTAGATGAGCACTCTCACATATCCACGCAAAGCCTTGGAGGATTCTTTGTGCAATAAAGGCCTTCGAGAAGCATTGATCTTGGGGCAAGTCCTTTTTGGAGGCATATATTTCTTCCATGACCAAGCAACTTGAGAAATTGTCTATGAATTCAACTCATGAAACTCGCATTGGAATTTGGTGCACGAATTGTGAGATAGAAGGATACACAAAGGATAGTTGCCCTTGAAAATCGGTGTGTGCTATGTATGTAAATTGTGAAATCTATCACGAGGATCATAATCCAAGTAGATTCCCTTTGTTACAATGCACGCCGCGTAAGAATGTGTCTTCTTTAATTTGAACATCCACTATTGACAATATAAAAGGATTGTCGACTAATAGACAAAATTCATGATGTCATTGATATTGGTGTGTGCCATACCAACATTGGGAGTGTTTCTAAGAATGAAGTTTGTTAATATAAAGGGCATGTAGATAGCAGAGGAAAAGGAAGAGGTTTTCGTGGAGGATTCAGAGGCCGTGGTGGTCAAGGAGGTAGGAGTGAATTTCCCCATGGAACTTGTTACAATTGTGGATCTATTGAACACTACAAGCATGAATGTTTGGATTTGCTACAATGCTCATGGTGTAGGAAGAAGCATAAGTATGAGGAGTGCCTTGAGTTGTATGAACACATGAGCCAAAACTAGAGGGAGGAAAATGGGGCGGGAATGGTTTGTTTGAAGCAAACTAATCCACTATGGATCCCGAGGGTAGTGCTTAACCACGAGTTAGAGTCTGTTTTAGTAAATACATGAGACGAGACTCCACGTGCTAGAAAATCACCAAAGTAAAGGCCCCTCATTACAAGAGAAGAATTATTACATGGGAATACCCCGATCCGACCCATCGAAGGAAGTTTACTAAGAAACAATGGAAGTAATAAGAAGCTGCGCAAGGGAGATTTAACGCCTAAAGGAGCAATAACGAGAGGTAGGAGTAGAAGAGGAGCATTGAGCTCCCTTAGAATGAAATGATGAGGTTAAGGAATTATGTTGAATGTTGTGCCATGAAAATATTATTGCTCTATTGGGAGAAAAAGTGTCATGTTAGAGGTGAGCACAAAGAGACAAGTCTTAAATAATAATTTACTTCCTCACAACATTGATTATGATAAGTCACGATGAACGCGGTTGTTTATGGATGGCTCCTGAGCAACATATTAATTTACATAGGCATAGAGGTCAATGTCCTTAATTTATATGCATGGAATCATATGGGAGGCCCCCATTATAGCCATCTTCAAATTTGTTGTATATTGCTAATAGAACAAAGGCTATGCCCATCAAAGTGTTGAAGGATGCATCCATAACCATTCAAGGGGAAAAATTTATTAGGGATTTTGAGGTCCTAGAACTTGCTTGAGGTAGACAATTTCCCAACACTCTGGGGCACACACGGTGTTACGGGAATAACACCGACTTGCACTTCAACAAGGGGTATATCATCTTTGAGAACAAGAAGGAGCACATAATTACTCCACTCATAGATAGAGGTGCGACTTATGTGGAGCCTTTATGAGAGGAGGATTTGGACATAATATATGTACGCACCATCGGGGACCCCGATTTTATTCACCCATCAAGAGAAGGAGTCATTCGGTGGAAGGATGATCATTCATGAGTGATACAACTAGTATTGCATGTGATATTTAGGTGCATGGGACTTATGAGTTGGTTGGAAGGCAACTGAAGGATAATGAGACTAGAGTTGTCAAAATGTGCTCAATATATAGGCACAAGGGAGCAAGACAATTACCACGTTATCCACAATCTCCCAAGATGGGAAGGTAACTATACACGGAAAATCAACACGTGACCTTCTTCACACTTGACCTCCCGAGGTCAGTCAACCCATATGCGAGAAAGCCAATGTAGAATGATTGTGAATGTGAGTGTGGTGACGGGGATCAATCTAATTGGGAAATCTTATATCTTCAACATGTAATGTCAAGATCTACGAGTCTAAAGCAAAGAATGCTCTCCTAACTTGAAGTGGTGTGATGGTTTAGTCTGAGATAATAGCCGCTTGTAGACTCCAATCAATGTCAAGCTCGGCCTAGATTCTCATTCCTTTGGTTGTTGAACATGCGGAAAATGACTGCGTGCACCTGCACCTCATATAGATTTTCAGACAAGTTCATGGAAGTATGAACGAGAGGCACGATGAAGACACATGTATTTATGGGTGATTTTTTGGTCTAGTCCAGAAAGTCTTAGCCTGATCGGCTACTATGTTTAGTAAGGAAAGTTGTCCGATAATATTTGGTGGAAGTGGTGAAGATCTGAATACTAATGTACACAAACTAGTGTCAATTTCTAACTGGACTGGTAGGCCCATTGGGTTATGGGACTGAGGATCACAACCAAATACTTGTGGAGGATGTGGCCCTTGGATGGTCATGCGTGTAATCAAACCCTGTTGCCCACGGCAGTCCAATAATGTAGGATTGATTAGAAGCTATGTTTAGTGTATTGAGTTGTTCTATCTTCTCAAAAAAGTTCAGTGTGCGTAAGACTATCAAACGTAAGTTGGTATCAATGTCAGTTATCAATTCTAGCCCGTTGGGTTGTGGGACCAATGGATCACAACTATATGTCTTTTCTTGTTGTGGACCATTGATGGTCATACAAAATGAAATAAAATGACTTTTAATAAGAAAAATAATTACTGAAAGAGATCTAATCTATGTTTTTGGAGTTTCACAATATTTTGGATCAAAGCAATAAAAGCAAACTAATCTATCAAAGGAAATATTTTTGTTCTTTTCTAATCTTTAAGAAATGTGTTCTAATCTAATAAATAAACTAAATATAAGTAGTCAACCAGATGTAGCTAGTTACTTGTGCAAATGTATGAATCTAATCTAAATCAAACAACCTAATCTAATCAAAATCCTCTAAACCCTACCTCGAGGTGAAGAAAAATCATGACCCTGAAAGGGCTATTGTTCCTCACAACTTCCCTGGTAATGTTAAAAGGCAAACTTATTGAAATGAATGATTCTCTACTCTATTTGATATGAATGATTTTCTACTCTATTTGATATGAAATTGACAATTCAACACACAAGGCAAACAAACACACAATTCCAACTTGGACAAGCAAGAGCTTTGGCAAATCTAGTTGTGTCTGTATCTGTCCCCTCAGTATGTTCCTTTCTTTCTCTAAGTGTTCATGTGAGTCCAAGAGATTGGGAATGTAAGAACAACAAGGAGGATGGCACTTGAGCAATGACAACTTGATGGTAGTCTAGATGTAATATAGGTAGAAGAGAGATAACACAAGAGATCAGAGCTTGGCTATGCAATTCCTAGCAAGATCGTAGCAAGCAATATAATGCAAGATACACAAAATTCTCAGGCCTTTTGCTTGAATACAAGCATGGAATATATAGGAATGGAGGATGGGAGGTGCCTTCATGCACAAGGCAAGGAGTAGTTCCAACTAATTAAATCTATTTAAAAATAGAAGGAGGAAGGAGAACCAAGAAATCAAAGCTAATTTTAGACAATTTGGCTCACAGATGCATGCAAAAAGTGAAGTTAAGTGAACCGTTGCATGTTAAAACATGTGTGAAGAATTATGGAAAAAGTGGGTAGGATCGCCGCTCTACGTGAGGTGGTGGTTTCAGACCGCCGCCATGTCTTGGGTAGCTATGTTTTAGAACTACCACCCTGAGCAGATGGCGATCATGGCACTAAAGGCCAAAATTACACAGTAAAGAGGCAGAAGCTAGAAAAAGCATGGGAAGGATAAGTAAAGACATCTAGGAAACAAATATGCATTGCGAATGGGTTTTGGAGCTTGATCACCTTCTTAAAAGGACCTAAATCATCATTGGGGACTTTGTAACCATTTTTTGACAATGTAGCACATGTAATTTTAGGTGCGTACATATTGCCCCCTCGAGAGAAGTGTTTAGCCATGAAAAGGTGTAAAACGTAGAGTCCAAGTATGGCGTTCCTGAAATGGGGAGTTAGAAGCTATACCTGACATGCCCATGTGTTGAAATATCACCACCCAAACTCCTACTACCTGCAAGAGGAAAAGAAGACTCACGTGTAGATAGATAAAATATCAAAAAATAAACACTAGATCAAAACGAAAAGAGGACTTACCATCTATGCGGGGATATAGAAATATACCTGCGCCAACGCTCCAGCCCTATGAACACAAACACTCAAAATGAGGTTAAAACAACATATATATATATATATATATATATATATATACTATATATATATATGTATAGATATATATATATATATGTATATATGTATATATATATATATATGTATATATATATGTATATATATATATATATATATATATATATATATATATGTATATATATTATATATATATATATATGTATATATATATATGTATATATATATATATATATATATATATATATATATATATCGAAACAACTCATTTTCAATTCATTTGTGCTATTTGATTTGGTGAATTTGGAGCTCTGGACCCATGGTGATCATTTTTGATGAGAGTACAACTCGATACGACCGTGACGAGATCGTGACCATGCCTCCACGTGGGAGATCGACCAGCGCGGTCAAAGGTTGGTTATTTTCAATTTTGTCTTTTTATACCCTAAATGTAAAAATGTTGAAAAGTTCACCTAGGGGGATTATTTTCAATTTTTTTTTTGTCTTAAATGAGTCTCTAGGGGGGCGCCCATAGGGCATGCTTTTATTTTGTCGAAAATGGTCTTTTTTTGGTCTTTTTGAGAATTTTTAGGGTAAAGGGCATGTTTGAAAAATCGGTTAGGACCGCCACCCAAAGCAGGGTGGCAGTCATGGGACCGCCGCCTTGCTTGGGTGGAGGAACCGGGAACCACCACCCTACATTGGGTAGTGGTTCTAAATAGAATGACCAAAACGTTCACTAACTTGGAATTTTTGGATTTTTCATGTTTTGTGATGTTTTTGGTGAGCTTATTATTTGGTATATGTTACTAACTTGCTCTTTTTCCATGTTTTGGTGAATACAAAGAAGGAGGAGTACATCAGATGGAGTCAAGAGAGGGAGTGTGATTGGCTCCCTAGTATCCTAGATCAGCTGACACAGGATGAGATGGATCTTCTCCAGAGGGCCAATATTTGGAGGATTGCACAGGTTCCCCACGTTGCTCCTACTAGTCACATTCTATGTGACTTATTTTCCTATTGGGATGCAAACGGAACACTTTCCGGTTCCTAGGTGTCTAGGGTGAGTGGACTATCACCTTGGAGGATGTATACCATATTCTTGGGCTCCCGATACTTGGGAGGAGATGAATTTGAGACAATGGGGTCCAGGGTTGTGATGACGCATGATGGGCCACATATATGGGACACCATTATCTCATCTAGCTCAAAGAAGGGGATGAAGGTTTGGTCCATTGCCACCGCTCCCATTCCTGTCATATGCAGAGCCATCATGGGCATCTTGTCCTCTGATTGATCGGGGACAAGGGTGGTGATACCCTCTTGTATTATTGGGCTCCTATCATTGTACAGATCGAGGGGCATGGCCGTAAATATGCTTGGGGTGCAAATATCTTGGGGACTACCTACCATGATTTATACAGGGTGGTTAGATGGTAGGGGTAGTCATTAAGCCACCCCACTCTTGTGATGAGTTGGGTTTATGAGTGTTTCATCCCCTATGGTAGGGGAGTACCAAAGATCAGATCTAGGGGTTGTTCGGTAGCTAGATGGATAGGTATGTTAGTACTTAGGATGCCCCATCAGCTAGTGGCTTCCCTGATTACGAAAGACATGACTACCACACCCTACCAGGACATGGTAGGGATATGGGGACTGGAGGTGACTACAATGGTAGCTTGCTCTTCGATAGGTCAGCTAGTTGATAGAGTAGGGAGACTTGAGGTCCACCCATTTGATCGGGTCCCCCAATAGTTTGGCCTTCCATACATTGATATGCTCCCTCCCATCACTCCAGTTTATAGGACTATTCAGGAGGCTGAGGGGCCCTAGAGGGGATCTTGGTTTGATAGTGGTCATTCCAAGTGTTCCCATTGTGGTTAGATGGGTGGTCCATGCTCACCAGAAGCTAGTGCCCCTTGAGCACCCCTACTTTAGATTGTGGATGCTCCTGCTCACACGGGGAGCAGGATGAGCCCATTTATCTAGACTCCGACTCGAGGAGGATATGGGGGATGAGATAGAGGAGGATTCAGTTGGAGAGGACATAGAGGATGAGGGAGTTGGTGTTGGGACTAGCGAGGTAGCCCATGCGGAGGAGGAGGAGAGTGACCCTGAGTGGCATGATACTTAGGAGATGTTGAGAGCAACATACGAGGAGGCCAGTGCTGAGAGAGAGACCTTAGTCTCAGAGTTGACACTTCCTCATGGTGGAGAGGGGGACGATGAGTCCGTCATAGGACAATGATTTTCTTCGGCTTTGGGAAAGCCCCACAATCACTAAGCAGAGTGGCAACAATAGTTACCGATCCTACCTGGATGCCCAGAGACCCGAGTAAGTTAAATAACTTTTTTTTACTTAGTTAGGAATGTTGACTTGTATCTCTTTCTTTCTTTTGTTTTCCTAACTTATCACTTCTTGCTTTCTTCTTGTAGTGATGACATAGGAGTGGTGAGAGCTCATCCATCAGGTATGCATGGATACTCTACTGATCCCCTTGGGGAAGACTCGAGTTGAGCTGATTGTCAACTGGGCCAGCCATTAGCCGCAGGCAGACACACTAACATGTTTGCCCCTGTGTGGAGGGTAGAGATAGTGACTTCCCTCCATACCTAGGTGGCCGGGTATGAGACTGCTAAGCACTTGATGAGATGGATCCATTCTCGCAGCGAGGCCATAGGAAGCAGACATCACCATGAGCACTCACATCATTCTGTTCACTCCCAACATCATCGTAGCCGCAGTAGGAGCCCTAAACGCGGTCGGGTGCCATCCGAGGGATCTCATAGGGACTGACAGGCCATGGGACATTTTTATTGCTTTGATGACATTTTTTCGGTCATTTATATGATTTTTTGTATGTTTTGGGCTCATTGTGAGCATTTTGACCATGCCTAGTGCATGGCGACATTGTATACAAACTTGATTCACCATGATATATACAGACTCTTATTTTTGGTTCGGTATCCCATTGTATCTGAGTTGATTTTATTTTGGTTTATCTCTCATGTGTACTCTAGATATTTAGAACTTCCGCTTTTCTATGCTTTTCAGAATGTATGCAGTGGATGTGAAATGATAACAAAAGATTTATTTTTGTATTTCATAATGTTGATACATGATAATGCAAACACAATGTGATATTTGAATTTTAGCTTCTTTAAGAAACCTTTGATACTTCATATTGTCTTGGAAAAATGTGGTAATAAAATGATATGATAAGAAGATGTACTTGCCCCACTCCTGACCCCATGCAACTAGTAGGATGCGAGGGCTCAACACCAAGAGTCAAGAAGGGCACGAGTTACGAAAAATTGTTGAATGGTAATGATGAGGGAAAGACAATGGTTTGATAGGACCAAATTGGGACACTACAACTTCACCCTACTCAAGTTACTTCATATCTTAGAATGTGATTTACTTTCTAGTTTATCTAGACTTAGATCCGTAGATGGCTACTTGGTTGACAAAAATATAGGTTTGGGGTTTTAAACTCTTTTGGAATTTTGGACATCTAACTCACTTTGTTCTTGACTTATGAACTCACAATATTTGAGTGAATTATTTGTAACTTTCAAGTTTATCAACGAGACCCCCTACTCCTTGCCCCATGCTACCAGGAGGAAGCATGGGCTCATCACCACGGACAAGGAATAGGTGAGTAAGGGAATTTATCTCCTTTCCCAACCCTACATCACCAGTAAGAGATGTAGGCTCAACACCGAAGGTTGGTAGGGAAAAGAAATGTGTAAAATAATTTTTTTATGTGGAATTGCATTTGAATTACTCATCTAGGAAAAATGTTTAGTATGTTCTTATTTCCAAATAGATTTTTATGGGATAGATGTGACACCATGAAGCTTCTAGAACAGACTATAGGAAAAGACACTTAACCTAGAAAGAGACTATAAGCAGAACCAAGTATGCAGGCCTTGGTATGATCACGGTCAAAACTTTGTCTTATCTTGCTTAAATTGATGAAATGATTCAAAAATAATTGATGATACTATGAATATTTGAAGAGATATGATTTGAATGTTTTGCCAATGTTTTCAAAAGTTTTTAGGAGTTGCTATAAGAATAAATCCCTTGATCAAAAATTTTACAAAATGAACTAGCGGATGAAAATGCAATGTAGATGTAGTAATGTACATATGAAAATGTTGGTGGATCATGCGTAGTACCTCTTTAGGTGAAGAGAGTTCACGGATTCACTAAAATCCTCACCCTCTAGTGTACATAGGTGAAATGCCCCATTTTTGTAGTCTTCTACTACTCGATATAGACCCAACCACCTAGGTCTAAATTTCCTTCCCTCACTAGTTTTTGTTTATCTAGTTGTGAGTCTTAATACCAAATATCCTTCGTAGATCTCACGTTCGTAAAATTTCTTATTGTATTATCGAGCCATTCGGTTAGCATAAACATTGTGTCATTGTTCGGCGTTAATTCTAGCCTCATCGAGACTTTCTAATTGGGAGAGTCATGCTTCTCGATAACCCTCCTCTCCCAGGATCCCATGTAATGAAATACAAAGACTAGGTATTTCAACTTGAGCCACAAAAATACCTCAAAGACCAAAACTAAAGAAAAGGGGTTGCCCCGTTGGTGTTACGACTAATGTTGGTAGGCCCACAAGGCTAGAAAAATATTTAGGTGTCAATCTTATTTATTCTCCTTAACGGTTTTGAGAAGGATGGCCTTTAACATTTTATTTGTAGCCTCAATCTTGTCCATTAGCCCGAGGATAGTAGAGAGAATCCGTGTGATGACTTATTTTGAACTTTGTACACAACTCACACACCTCGTCATTTTTGAAAGACGTACCATTATCTAAAATAATGACATGTGGGATGCCATACCTACAAATAGTCTAGTTCAGGATGAACTTAGTGATCTGAGACACAGTACAAAGTGGTAAGAGGCACGATTTCTACCCACTTGGTGAAGTATTCTATGGTCGTGATTATGAAGTTGTGGCCATCCGTTAATGAGGAGGAATTTCCCTATTAGATCTAGGCCCCACATGGAAAAGGGCCATGGGGTTGCGATTGGTTGCAAAGCTTGTGCCGGTATGTGGATCTCGTGGGAGAACTCTTGACATTTATGGCATCTACGTACAAACTCTACCACGTCATGTTCTAGAGTGGGCCAAAAATAGCCCATCCAATGTATCTTCCGAGTAGTGGCATGGCCGCCAAAGTGACCTCCACATACTCCGCTATGTGACTCATAAAGAATCTTTTCAGATTCTTGGCATCAACACATCTTAACAACATTCCGTCAAAGGCTCTGTGGTAGAGCACTTACTCCAAAATAACGTACTTAGCGGAAATGACATGTAATCACCTTCTTTGTTGCGATGTTTCCCCTTTTGGGTATGTGTGGTCCATGATGAAATTGACAATGTCGGTATACCAAGGACATATAGAGATAGGGGGCCTGGTTTTGAAAAAGTACACACACTCATCGGGAAAGTATAGATCTACCTAGATCACCCCCATCCAATGGATTGTTAGCCAACCAATCCGCAATGATTTGTCCCTTAACAGATTTCTAATTTACAAATGTTAGTTCAAACTCGCCCATTAAGGTTATGAAACACTGGCCTTTTTAGACAAGGATCCTTGCATGAGGAATGTCGCAAGTGATCTGTCTTAACAATAACCCTTGTTTCTTGATTCAACATATAATTCCTTAAACACTTTGTTGCAAAGACTATGGAAAGGCATTCCTTTTCTTCCTGTGTGTAACGTGTTTCATAATCAAGCAATGTTCGACTAATGAAATAAACTACACGTTCTCATTTATCATCATCCTCTTGAGCCAACATGTAGGCTAGCGAAACATCTCGTAGCTCGTGAATACAAGATCAAAGGGCAATCTGATCTAGGCGGCATTAGCATGGGAGGGGACAACAAGAATTGTTTAACTACCTCGAAGGCCTCGTTGCATTCTTCCATCCAATCAATGCTATAATACTTTTTCAACAAATTGTTGATTGGATGAATAAAAAGGTCAAGTTAGGGATGAACCTTTGGATTGCACCAAGTTTCCCAAGAAAATATCTGATACTAGACTCATTTGATGGTGGAACCATTTCTAGCATAGCCCAGATTTTGGTTGGGTCGACATCAATCCCTCGTGAAGATATAATGTAACCCATAAGCTTCCCTCTGTTACGCCAAATACACATTTCTTGATTCAATGTGACGCCATATTCGATTAAGCACAAAAGGATGATACGAAGCACCTTTGGGTGATTGCAGCGCTTCCTGGCCTTGGCCGAAGGTCATCCACATAGGATTCCACAATCTTATGAATAAGGTCATGGAATATGTATGTCATTGCTCGTTGGTACGTGGCACCAACATTCTTAAGACCAAATGACATGACAGCATAACAAGTAGGTTCCCAAGGAGTTATAAACATAGTTTTGGCTTGATCCTCTTTAGAGATTTTGATTTGATTATATCCCAAAACCCATCCATGAGAGACAAAAATTCAAATCCAGCTATTGCATCAACAATAACATCGATGGATGGTAATGGGAAATCATCTTTGGGGCAAGCTTTGTTAATGTCTCGAAGTCTATGCAAATACAGATATTTCCATTCTTTTTTATAACGAGGACGATATTAGATACCCATTATGAATAATTGACTAGCTTGATGAATCCCACCGAAGAAGTTTCATTACTTATTCTTTCACCATGAGGGCCAATTTTGGCTTCATGGGTCTCAACTTTTGCTTAGTTGGATTTGCATCCGGTTTGGTGACAAGATTGTGCACCATGATATGTGGTGCAATTCCCATCATTTCTTTGTAACTAAATGTGAAATCCTTTTGATGTTCCTTGAGGATTTGGGTATGTATTTCCACCTCCTCTGGAGTTAAAGAGGATCCCAATTTCAAAATCTTTGGTTCTTCCTCTGTTCCAATATTTATATCAATCGTTCCCTTGATTAAGGAGGCGTTGCCCTCCTCAAACTTAGGCACAACCGAAGGAAATCTAAATCCCTTCTTCTTCTACCTCATAAATCTCAAGACCCTTTCTAGGGAGGATTCAATCATGGGATTCCCAAAATAAGAAGAGGAACACAAAATTAAGGAAAGGTCAATCTCATGATAGGTAAGATGTAGTTCTACCAAAGCGTTTAAATAACTTAAATTTGATTCATCATTATTAACATGGTCTAAACAATTGGGTTGATTCTTAGTTTCTATGTATGTCAACATTGGGGTCATTGGTGCTTTACAAATCAGGGGTTCGACGTGAACTAAAACTGTGAAGTTGGTATCTTCCAAGTCACTACTTGGGGTGAAGCGTGAAGTAGAAGTTTCTATAGAATCTGCAAGAAGGTTCTATTCACATGGAACTACTTTAATTGAGATGAAATCGAACCCTTTCATCAGACCTAGCACTATTGTTTTATAAAGTTGTAGATGCTCAGCTCTAGTCTCATATACTTTGGATATCTGATTTGCGACTAGTTGTGAATCACCCAACACCCTAATATTAAGGATGCCCATTCTCTTAGTGATAATGAGACCTAATAGGAGAGCCTCATATTCATCTCCATTGTTTGTGCATTCAAAATTCAATTTGAAAGTAAAAGGTAGAATCCTTCCTTCGGGAAAAGTAAGGATCGCACCTACCTCGGTGCCAAAATGAAACTTGGCTCCATCAAAATGGAGAGTTCAACAACTACTTGGAAAGATAGACGTTGAGTCATCATTTGTACCTTCCCCATTTACCTCAGTTACCTCAACCATGTAAACCTCATCCATTGGAAGGGAACCGAGTCCCAAGGTTTGTCCCATACCCATAGAATCAAAGGGTAGGAGAATAGGCAAATCCTTCTCTAATAGATCAACAATATTTGTTGTGGTTCCTAACGACACTATCTCTACAATAATGGTTTCATCCTTGAATTTGGAATGCCTTCGATCAAACCCATGACTTCTAACTCTATTGTAGGAACTAAATTTTCTTCTAGTATCACACTTGCAGTTTGTTTAACTGATTTGTTGGAAGCTCAAATTCATAGTGGACCCCTGGCCTCTTCTTTAAGTTAGCCAAATGTATATCAAAGGGTTTTGGATCACTTGTGCCATAAAAATTCCGTAAATGCGGGAATCGACCTCTTGGAGAGTGGAGGGATTTCCTTCATGCGGTGGATCCAAGGATGGCCAAGGATCATATTATAGTTGGTTTCCTAGTCTATAATATAAAACTTAGTTAGTACCATCTTGGGCCCGAGAGTAACCGGTAATACTATGGTTCCAATCGATG
This sequence comes from Taxus wallichiana var. yunnanensis, assembly GCA_018340775.1. NCBI lineage: Eukaryota > Viridiplantae > Streptophyta > Pinopsida > Cupressales > Taxaceae > Taxus > Taxus wallichiana. The sequence goes on along the minus strand of CM031238.1, from coordinate 659,279,808 downwards.
TTTCCTTGAGGCTATCATAGCCTCTCAGTGTGTTTCGTGTCGAGGAGAAATTGGTCTCCCCATACCCTAACTTCTAAAGAAAAGAGAAGGGAACTATGTTAATTTCTTCCCCATCATCAATCATTGCACACTTTACATAGTTATTGTAAATCCAAACTTGTAGAAACAAAGTCGGGTCACCCCTATGAGCTATCTCAACATCTGTGGGCATCTTGTTGATGTCAAACATGAACCCAATATCTCTCTCAAGCTTCCCTGGAGGACTATCATGAAGTAAATGTGATTTTTCTATGCCTCTCTAGCGGAGGGGTAACGTTAATCAAATGGCCGAGAACTAGTGCTTATAACAGAGTAGCTCGATGAGCGGGGAATTCTCTAGTAGATCTAAGAAGTAAATTTGTGAAAAGGTCTTCATCAAATCAGTGATTAGATCATAAGCCCCTACTGGCTTGCTTAGCATATCATGAACATTTTTGACATAACCGGATAAATCGAGATTGGATGCGAAGAATAATCCTTGGTTCTTGTGGCAACATTAATTTGGGGTTCGACGTCTAACTCTACCAACCCCATAATTTTTGTTTGCTGGTGACCATCCAAAGGAGGTGCCACCTATGGGTTTGACAAAGTTGAGGCTTTGTGATCATGATTCCCTATTATAATACCTTTATTTGAACCATTGGGATCTAATCTACCATCCTTTAGACACATGGGGAGAGGATCGTTGAAGATCCCTAACGATGTGTTCTATACGAGATATTGGTCCCATGTAGGCATTTTGAGTGGGTGTAGTTGGGTTTGCCAAAAACATGTCAACAAATAACTATCTTTGGTCCTCTGAAAACACTGCAAAAACTTGTTACAATCGTGAAAGTTCTTGCATCATGCCCGTGAACCCTATGGAAACCGTAATATAAGTCGAGGTCGTAATCTCGAGGCCTTTGGTTTGTTCCTTGTTGTGGTCCAAAACTACGGTTGTTGTTTGGTTGCTTGATTGTTGTAATTAAAATTTTTGAACCCTTGCCCTTGGTTTTGGAATTGGTTGGGATACCCCCTAGGTATTGACTAGGGCTTGGGGTCGGTGTTTGTCTTTGTTGTTGAGGTTGTTGTTGTTGAGGATGATTAAAATCCACAGCGTTTACTAAGGGTGAGAAATTGTTGTTTCTCTGATTATTGCCATTATTGTTGTTGTTATTTGTAGTACTGTCTTCGGAAAGATTAACAACATTAGGATTTTTGGGTTGGTCGAGTCATACCATACCATCGGTTGTGGCTCCATGATTCTTATTAAGGATATTTGGTCCTTGATTATTTTGTGTTGTTGGAGTAACTGGGATTATTTTGATTGGGAGTGACTAACTTCCCATTTTCTCCATAAGTATTATGACCACTGTTAATGGCCGCTTGGTCAATCCGAAGAGCACCCTCTAGCACCTCTTCATAGCTCCTTAGCGGGAACTTTTGAACCTCTTCCTTTGTCTCTATTGAGAGAGTGGAGGAACAAATCACAAAGTTCCGTTTGATCCATATTTGGAGTGCTTGCAAAGGAGTAGAGAACTTTTCACCACCTTGAATAAAGTGGGTTGCATACTCATTGTGTTCTTGCTTGATATGAAGGAATTCCCTGACTCCAGTTCTCAAAAGCTTGTTCATATCAAAATATTTGATAAACTCGATACGAGTTCTTGAACGATTATATTGAAGCCTCGGTATCCTATAGCACCGATTGTGAGCAATACCTTCTAGTGTCTTAGGGAATTTTTTGCAACGATCGCATCCCATGGGAGAAGCTCTTGAATGGCCATTGCATAAGCCTTGATATGGGTGTTAGGATCGCCCTCCCCTTTAAACTTTGGAAGATTAGGCAAGGGTCTCGGGAGCATGATTGTCCGAATGGAGAATTCTAGGGGTTCCTTGAGATATTCAGAATAGGTCCCCATTGCGTATGTTTCCACCATTGAATATCCTTGTTAGGGAGGTGGGGCTGCATCGGTTGCTGAAAATGGACAACATAGAAATTTGTTGGGGCATATGACATCCCCTGCGGTTGTCCATATGGACCCGGGTAGGTATACATGTCCCCCTATGCAAAGATTTAGAATACATGTGTACATAGGGGGTTGATTACCTTGATATAGAGTCGACTTCGATTGGTATGGTGTTTGAGAACGCACTTCTAGTTGGTGCCTATTACGAGATATCCATACGTGGCTTGGGGGGCATACCAAAGGTGCTCGTCCCCATAAGTAGATCTCCAGGGTTTTGAGTATTCATGTAGACTGGAGGATTATGTGTAGTAGGTATTTGCCCATAATTCGAGGGTAGGAAGGAGTTCACGCTTTCCCTGCGTATGAATTCTATATATTTTGGGCAAGCTCTAACTCCTTGAATTTGTCTACCAAAGCTGAAATGACATCGCCCATTGATAGGGCGGTGCTTTTCTTAGGTACCTTTTGTTGAACCCTCGAGAGGTTGTTGAGGAGTATGGTATCCTGTTATGAATTGTTCACGATGTTGCCACCCTCATTGGCGTGTATTGTCGATTAGTGGTGGGGTAACGTTATTGTTTTGAATAAAGGCATCACCTTGTCCTTGTAACATATCAAAATATTGGTTCATGTTCTAGAAGTGTTTTTCACTCCTAGAATATCATGCTAAATACTCCTCATCTAGATGGGGGAGTTGATCGGATTGCATGCTAATGGGTTGTTAGAAACAATACCCGAGGAGATGAACTTGTAAGGGGAGATTCAATGCATGAAGGAGAAATCATAGAGGTTGAATTAGAAGAGGAGCATTGCGTCCCTTAGAACGACATCGATGAGGTTAAGGAATTATGTTGAATGTTGCACTAGGAAAATATTATTTCTCTGTTGGAAGAAAAAGTGTCATGCGTTGGAGGTGAGCACAAGAGACAAGTCTTAAATAAAATTTTCTTCCTCACAACATTGATTATGATAAGGAAGTCACAATGAACATGGTTGTTGATGGATGGATCTCTGAGAAACATATTAAGTTATATACACATAGAGGTCAACATCCTTAATTTATATGCATGGAATTAGATGGGGAGGCCCCCATTATAGCCATTTTCAAATGTGTTGTATATGGATAATAGAACAAAGTTTATTCCCATCGAGTGTTGAAGGATGCATCCATAACCATTCAAGGGGAAAATTTTATTAGGGATTTTGAGGTCCTAGAACTTGCTTGAGGTAGATAATTTCCCAAAGACTCTTTGGGTCGCACTTTGGTGTTACATGAATAACGCTAACTTACGCTTCAACAAGGGGTATATCATCTTTGAGAACAAAAAGGAGAACATAATTACTCCACTCACAGATAGGAGGTATGCGCCTTATGTGGAGCCTTTATGAGAGGAGGATTTGGACATAATATATGTATGCACCATTAGGGACCCCGAGGTTATTCACCCATCAAGAGAAGGAGTCATTCAGTGGGAGGATGATCATCCCATGAGTGATACAACTAGTATTGCATGTGATATTTAGGCGCATGGGACTTATGAGTTAGTTGGAAGATAAGTGAAGGATAATAAGACTTGAGTTGTCAAAATGCTCTTAGTTAGGCACACAGGAGGAAGAAAATTACCACGTTATAATGGGGAAGGTAACTATATGACAGAAAATCAACACGTGACCTTCTTCACACCCGACCTCCCAAGGTCGTGCCGAGACAACTAGTGTAGAATGATTTTGAATGTGAGTGTGGTGACGGGGATCAAGCTAATTGGGAAATATTATATCTTCAACACACAATATCGAGATCTACGAGTCTAAAGCAAAGAATGCTCTCCTAACTTGAAGTGGTGTGATGGTTTGGTCTGAGATAATAGCACTCATAGACTCAATCAATGTTGAGCTTGGCTGAAATTATTTTCGTTGGTTGTTGAACACGTGGAAAATGACCTTTGGGTGCCTCGAGATAGATTTCCAGACAAGGTCATAGAAGTAAGAACGAGAGGCATAATGAAGCCACAAGTATTTATGGGTGATTTTCTGGTCTAGTCTAGAAAGTCTTAGCCTAATCGGCTGCTATGTTCAATAAGGAAGTTGTGTGATAATATTTGGTGGAAGTGGTGAAGATATGAATACTAATGTATGCAAACTAGTGTCAATGTCTAACTAACTGGAAGGCCCGTTGGGTTGTGGGACCTAAGGATCACAACCAAAGACTCGTGGAGGTTGTGGCCCTTGGATGGTCATGCGCGTAATCAAACCATGTTGCCTATGGCAGTCCAATAATCATATGCTTGATTAACAGCTATGTTTAGTGTATTGAGTTGTTCTATCTTCTCGAGAAAAAGTTGTAAGTGTGCGTAAGACTATCAAACGTAAGATGGTATCAATGTTAGTTATCAATTCTAGCCTGTTGGGTTATGGGACCAATGGATCAAAACTATATGTCTTTTCTGTTTTGGACTATTGATGGTCATACAAAATGAAATAAAATGACTTTTAATAAGAAAACTAATTACTGAAAGAGATCTAATCTATGTTTTTGGAGTTTTCACAATATTTTGGATTAAAGCAATAAAAGCAAACTAATCTATCAAAGGAAATATTTTTGTTCTTTTCTAATCTTTAAGCAATGTGTTCTAATCTAATAAATAAACTAAAGACAAGTAGTCAACTAGATGTAGCTAGTTACTTGTGCAAATGTATGAATCTAATCTAAATCAAACAACCTAATCTAATCAAAATCCTCCAAACCCTACCTCAGAGGTGAAGAACAAATCATGACCTTGAAAGGGCTATTGTTCCTCACAACTTCCTTGGTAATGTTAAAAGGAAAACTTACTGAAATGAATGATTCTCTACTCTATTTGATATGAATGATTTTCTACTCTATTTGATATGAAATTGACAATTCAACACACAAGGCAAACAAACACACAATTCCAACCTGGACAAGCAAGAGCTTTGGCAAATCTAGTTGTGTCTGTATATGTCCCCTTAGTATGTTCCTTTCTTTCTCCAAGTGTTCATGTGAGTCCAAGAGATTGGGAATGCAAGAACAACAATAAGAGGATGGTGCTTGAGTAATGGAAACTTGATGGTAGTCTGGATGCAATACAGTAGAAGAGAGATAGCACAAGAGATCAGAGCTTGGCTATGAAATTCCTAGTAAGATCGTAACAACAATACAATGCAAGATACACAAAATTCTCAAGCCCCTTTTACTTGAACACAAGCATGGAATATATAGGAATGGAGGATGGGAGGTGCCTTCATGCATAAGGAAAGAAGGAGCAGTTCCAACTAATTAAATCTATTTAAAAATAGAAGTATAAAGGAGAACCAAGCAATAAAAGCTAATTTTAGACAATTTGGCTCACTGATGCATGAAAAAAGTGAAGTTAAGTGAAGTTGTCGCATCTTAAAACATGCGTAAAGAATTATGGAAAAAGTGGACAGGATCGTCACCTATATGCAGGGCAATGGTTTTAGGATTTCCACCCTATCTTGGGTGGCAGTTTCAAAACCGCCGCCTAGGCAAGGCGACGCTCCTAGCACTAAAGGACCAAACTTCCACAGAAAGAGGCAGGAAGCTAGAAAAATCATGGGAAGGCTAAGTAAAGACGTCGAGGTGAAAAATATACCATTGGGAATGGGTTTTGGAGCTCGAACACCTTCTGGAAAGGACCGAATCATCATTGGGGACTTTTGTAACCATTTTTAACAATGTAACTCGTGTAATTTTGAGTGCATACAATAACCCCGATGTATTTCTACACGTGATGGAAGTCCAATGGACATGTCAAGTAGAGAGAAGGAATATGATTACCTATACCTTATGCGGAATATTAATGTGTTGGTGGGTAACACATCGAGACAATATTCTAGAATGATGTGAAGTGAGAATCGTGCTTGCTTTTAGGTTTCTCTGAAGCAATGCACCATCTAAAATATGTGACTACTATGGGAAGGAATCTACCTCATTCCACATCCAAGAATGTGAGAGAGCCTAGATGATTGGTGTGGAAGCCTTGCCCCCTTCACTATGGGTACATAAGTTCTATTCCACCTTGTAGGGTTGTGCGTACGCATGGTATATCCATTCGAGTTATGACGATAGGCGGGAAATTGGTAATAGTTGACGACGTATATTATCTAGACTTTTGAGTATCAATCTCCTAAACCATCGGCGAATGAGGTGTTGTAGGTAGTCAAGTGCCTTACCTTGAGAGATACTACCATGGATGTGGATCAAATCTTGGATTTATTAGGGAAACTTGCGTTGGGGTGCGATTCATAGAATAAGAAGAAAAATAATTACATCTTGAGTGCGTCTAGATGATGAAAGAAATGGGTAAGGTTGTGTACCCGATAGATGATGAGGAAGTATAAAATTTGGATGTTGATCATACGGAAGGTATGTGTAAAGTGTTGGATAAAGCATATGAGAAAGTGTGCAGCTACCATGAGCCCTTGAAAATAAAGAAGGTTAACATTGGTACAAAAGAAGAGCTGAAAGAAGTTGTCATTGGGGATTATTGGATGGACCAGGAGGTTTCAAAAATAGTTGAGCTACTGCGTGACTTCCAAGATTTTTTCCCACACGGGTACCATGAATTGAAGGGATTTCATCACTCATTAGGGGAAATGTAGATTAAGTTAAAATAAGATACACGCCCGTCAACAAAATACCCTATAGGATGAACACGAATCTACATGTAAATGTTAAGGAGGAAATTGATAAGGTGATAGAATCTAGAATCATTGAGGTAATTAAGGAATCCGAATAGGTGATCCCAATGGTGATCGTATCAAGAAGGATGGGAGGATAAGGATATGTGTAGACTATAGAGATTTTAATGTTTCATGTTTCATATATCCTTTTCTAACCCCATTTACTTAAGATATCTTGGAAGGTGTAAGCAGGCGAGGATCTATTATTTTATAGATCAATTGTTAGGTTATCACCAGGTAAGGATTGCGAAGGAAGACCAAGGGAAAACTAATTTCACCACTGAATGGGAAAGTTTTTTTATACGAGTTATGCCCTTTGGGCTTAAGAACGTGCCTCCTGTATTTTTTTGAATTGTGGTGCAGGGCTTTCAAGACTTCATCCATAAAATTATGCAAGTTTACCTGGATGATTGGATGATGTATGGGTTAGTAAGAGATCATTGTGACAATTTAAGATTGATATTTGAGAGATGCGGGCGTTAAGTATCTCTCTAAACATTAAGAAATGTGTCTTTGCTACTCCTTTTGGCACATTGCTAGGTCACATTATTTGCAAAGAAGGCTTATTGGTAGATCCTGCCAAAGTTGTTGTTATCTTGGGATTGGAGGAGCCTACTAGTCAAAGCGCGGTGCATGGATTCTTAGGGCATATGGGTTACTATAGAAAATTCATCAAAGGATATGCTAAGATTGCCATGCCCTTGGAAGAATTGTTGAAACATAAAGTAAGGTTTCACTGGGATGAGGCACAACATGGTGGCTTTTGACATATTAAAGGAGAAACTTACTACTGTGCCCATTTTATGCTTTCCCTCTTGGGACAAGCCCTTTCATGTGTATGTATATGCATCAGGGATGACAATAGGAGTAATGTTGGCACAACCTAGAGAGGGATTGTTGTCTATGATTTATGCGTTGCACAAGTTTAGGAAATAATTGTTTCCTACCCGTTTATATTTTACATGGATCACATGACACTCAAGTACTTGGTAAAAAATATTGTTTAGTAAGGGTGTATATGCTTGGTGGATCTTGTTTTTAAGGAGTTTGATTTTTGGTGGTCGTGAAACTAGGAAAAATCAATTCGGGACTAACCATCTATCATGGATTAACTCAAGAGAGGACACACGAAGCATTGAAGACACAATTCCATATGCAAAATTTTTCATATTACAATTTGCGCGTTCCTATGATTTAGAGGATATTTTTTTTTCTTAGGAACAGTTTGCTTTGAAGGAATGAAGGCTTTAGAGAACAAGCGGTGTGCTATACATGCGGTGCCCTCTATGTTGGTTAGTAGAGACCTATACAAAATAGGTCAAGATGAGGTTTTGCACCGATGTGTACTGGAACATGAACATACTGTAATCATGGAAGAATCTCATGGTGGCATTGTAGGAGGTCACTACGCAAGAAATGCAACCACATGCAAGATCCTATTGGTAGACCTTTGTTTGGAAACAATTTATATGGATTGTATAGAGTATAGTAAGACATATGACCATGTCCGAGTGCATATAGAAAGTTGAGGAAAAGAGATGAAATGCTTTGAGACCTATTGCTAGTGCATAGTCATTTGAAAAATAGGCAATTGAATTTGTAGGCCCTATTTCCCGATCAAGACAGAAAAAATTTTTGCTATATTATCACTTGTACGTACTATCTTACAAGATGGGTATAAGCGACA